>CM062814.1:320075379-320675379 GCA_031772625.1 Pinus tabuliformis | reverse complement strand
AAGGGTCCTATTGATATCATCGTCATCAGTGTCATAGATAGGGTCCTTGTCGAAATGATTTCCATGGACCTCCCATTTACCTTCTTCAATATGTAAGTAATCATTGATATCAATGTTTGAAGGGGCTATGGGATTACCTTCTTTAAGGTTTTCAAAGGGTAGATCATCAAAGATAATATCCTTGGAAAAGGTAGGGTTAACCCTACCCTCACTCTCTACAAACTCATCCTCCCTATCACACATGGTTTTAGAACTATCATTATCCCATCTTTCACCATGCAGACCCAAGGAGAGCCCCCTTTCCTAGTCATCATCTAGGTTCCCAAGATCATGACGATGCTCAATGAAGGCTTTCCTCTTGAATTTTTAATGCAGGGCATACTTGAAAGTGTCTAAGAAAGGCAACAAAGATCTCCTCAATAGATGAGATGCTCCTAGGTTTGTGATTATGCAACCATGAGTTATGACCACAGAGAGATCTCATGAACAATAGGATAATGACAGTGGACCACTTTCTCCTTTGAAGCATGTGCATTAAATCTTTCTACATGATCAATTGTGGAGAGTGGATCACCATCAAACACGGGCACCCCACGTACCATCCTTTCTATGACATGATTAGTGTGCCCAGGGATGCTAGTGATGTGCAAAGTGTGAAAATCATCAAAGAAAGACATCCTATTGAGATATAGATGTAAATTATGTAGGAGTCACTAGGGTGAATTTAAAGATGCCTAGAAAAGTGCTTGCTTCACCCTACAAGCATTAACTTTAAAGTTCAATGAAGAACTAGGGCTTTGTTCTTCCAATGGAGTCGCCAAGAATGATATATTGATATTGTCGTATGGGGAAAATGACACACGTCTCGTGTCCCTGGCAACAACACCAAAAAGATACTGCTGAAACTAGTAGGGGTCCTAGGAGGGGATCCTATAGAGCAACTACTAGGTCAAGGGGCAACAATGGAGCAATAGCCCATTGTCACCTCAGCTAAGGCACCCTGCTCTTTACGGATTTTCATCAATGGGAGGAGATCCAGTATAAGAGGAATCACAATGATGATTGGATCAATGATTGGATAAGGAGTGATTCCTAAAGCCTATTCACAAGAGAGAGTCAATTAAATAGCTTACTTGCTTGAGAAGCAAGGTGATGGGTTCTCTAAGAAGGGTTAAGAGGATACCTTAGCCTTTAGAGGATATGGCTTGGCAAGGGGATTCCTAGGCTTAAGGATCCTTACAGAGAAATGGATTCTATGTAGTACTTCTGGAATTTGAGTTGTAAATTGCGGGATCACAAAGAACCTAGGTGGAACCAAACTAAGTCAAGGGTATGGAGGTGATCGACCAAAGAGGGGCTTGACCTAATTAGGGAAGAGAATAGGATCAAAGAACTAATTTGCTTTTGAAATTTGAATGCAATGATCCAAGTGAGGACACTAACCCAAAATCAACCTAGGGAGAGAAATGATCCTTGAGCTAGGGCTTGTGATATCTTGGGATTCCATCGTCTGATTGTGCTCAAATTTGGAGGACCACTTGAGAAGACCCCAGTGTAGTTGTGGACCAATTTTCAAGTTGTTTAATGTATACTTCCTCATCGATGGTCCCATTTAGAAATGCTGTTTTTACATCCATTTGATGTGTTAAAATTAAGCGATTGTGGTCAAATTGCACCTTGGACAACTTTGATGACACAGATGATGATTGCATTGAATTCCTCTTTTCGAGAAGACCAAAATTGACTAAAGATCACCTTATTCAGACAAGCAAAAGCTGGTTTCAAATTTATGTACCCACTCATGTATATTGGATTAGGTTGGCGCTATGCACATGTACCAATGGACAGGTCGGCCTCAACATCAAATGGACCCTCATGGAAGCCTATAATTAGAAGAGACCTCAAGCTCGTTTGGACACATTGATCAAGCTTTCTTCTCCTTTTCTATTTTGTCGACTCGCACAGGTCTGACGGAGGAAGCTTGCACAAGGGTCCTAAGCTACAGGGTGAAGTTCACACTGAACTAGGGTTTTCTGATCCCTGGACGCTGACATAGAATTGGGCATTTTAGTCTGTGGATGCTGGCACATAGTGGTCATGACAGTGTCCAAGGAGCCTTGGATGCTAGCACAAAGTGTTATGGGAGCGTCCGAGAGGTTAGGGTCTCCGCTGCTCAGTTTGGTCCCCGGACGCTGGCACAGTATGGTCCTGAGAGCATCTGGGCTGTCATGGAAGCTCGCACAACAACCTTAAGGGAGCGTCTGGGTTTTGAGGCAGAGCAAAGCATATTTTTCCCTGGGCGCACGCACAAAGTTCACTAGGGAGCATCCACCGCTGATATAGATGCTCACACAGCTCCTCCTTGTGTCCAAGAATCAAAGATGAAAATGCAGTACTCCAAAGATTTCGCTCAGTGACAACAATGATCAGCAATAGGCTATAGACAATGAATTGATTTATGAAGTTGGGAAAAGATAATCTATATTGTGAAGCTATTAAAGAGGAGTGGAAGTGCAAATCCTTGGACACTTTGATTTGAAGTTAAAGATGTTGTTGAACTTGGCATGGCATTTGACAGTTGATTGAAGCATTGATGTTCCGTTTAGAACATGCATCCGTATATATATATATATATATATATATATAATGTGCATAGAACCTGAATAAGTTCTTGATTGAGCCGCTTCATACACATTACCACTAAGAATCCTTCAAGATGTTTGCATGATATGATCTATTCTTGGTCTGAGATATATGACTGTATGGATATGCTGATGTTGATTGTTGATGAGATGAGCACATATGAGTGCTGCCTTAGTATGAGATCTTCCATGATGAGAGGTCCGTGGCACAACCGAGATTGAGTACGATGTTGCTAGCATGACTAGCTATGAGTAGGACGAAGAAGCTCCTTAGAGAACTGCCTGAACATGATCTGGATATGACATGGATACATTACGATAATAAAATGTGGGATTCGATTGGCGGAGAATCCCATTTTATATAGTTGGGACTACGATACTCTCATATATTGAGACAGTGTAGCTGTACGAGACAAGCTTAGGCTTGTGGTTGGCACCTTCTTGAGAGGGAGGATGATTATGGTATCCTTTTGTGATTTATATGATTATTTATGCTCTAACATGATATTTGATTTGATGTCATGTATAAACAGGAGACAACTACTACTGATAGATGATGATTACTTGATACAAGTACGATGATATGAGTATGATGAGAGCAATGCTGATCGAGGACACTGAGCCAAGCTCTTCCTCCCTTGTCTGAGCTCCCAGGGTATGGAATTGAGATAGAGGGCTCCTGGGGTTGAGGGAACTTTGGACAATAGGGCGTTACCCCTATTTGTTACCCATAGGGTTGGAGTAGTAGCTCACCCTATCTTGGTCATTGCAAAGTATACCCCAGTTGGCATCATACCCACAAGATGGGCTTGTTGGGATTATCCCTCTCCGTCTGGCCAATGGTTAAGGAGGCTTGGAGGCGTGTGATCCTTACCTCTTGGTAAGTCGGGTATCTCATCCAAGCTAGATTATGATGCAGGTGTTCTACCACTTGACTATTCAGAATCATTGATGGGAAGATCAGTAGGCGATAGGATGGTTTGAGTAGTAGCTCCCCTATATTACCTATTGCTCGATATGGGTTGAGTTGTAGCTTCCCCGTGAGATTCTGGGTTGAGTAGTAGCTCCCTGATGTGGTTCCAGGTTGAGATGTGCTCCCTGATGTGGTTCCAGGTTGAGATGTGCTCCCTGATGATGTGCTCTCTGGTGATGATGCGGGTTGTAGATTTGACTCCCCGCTGATATTTCTGGGTAGTAGCCCAATATTATTTCCGGGTAGTAGCTCGATGACATTTCCGAGTAATAGCCCGTTGACATATTTCCAGGCAGTAGCCTGTTGACATATTTTCTGAGTAGTAGCCCACTAACAAGGATTTTGGGTAGTAGCCCACTGGTAGGTGGTTATGGGTTGCAGCCTGATGAATAGAGGGTGGTAGCTTTAGCTCCCCTCCGGTAGCAAATTCCTCTTCTTTTAGATTTGAGAGTATTCAGCATATGAGCAAGTCAAGAGATAAACAAGAATAAGCAAGAGACGTACATTGATGATCTGAGATGATGAGATACTGGAGATGGGACGTATGATTGATGGTCAGATATTGATTGGTGGAATTCTCCCTAGTTGAGAGGGAAGCAACTGCGGTCAAATTCCACCTTGGACAACTTAGATGACACAGATGATGATTGCATTGAATTCCTCTTTTCGAGAGGACCAAAATCGACCTAAAGATCATCTCATTTGGACAAGCAGAAGTTGGTTTTCAAATTTATGTACCCACTCATGTATATTGGATTAGGTCGGCCCTATGCACATGTACCAATGGATAGGTCGACCTCAACATCAAGTGGACCCTCATGGAAGCCTATAAATAGAAGAGACCTCAAGCTCATTTGGACACATTGATCAAGCTCTCTTCTCCTCTTCTATTTTGTCTTGGCTCGCACAGGTCTGACGAAGGAAGCTCGCACTACGATCCGAAGCTACAAGGTGAAGTTCACACTGAAATAGGGTTTTTGATCCCTAGACACTGACATAGAACTGGGCATTTTAGTCCCTGGATACTGGCACACAGTGGTCCTGGAAACGTCTAAGCAACCTTGGATGCTAGCACAGTGTTATGGGAGTGTCCGGGAGATTAGGGTCTCCGATACACAGTTTGGCCCCCGGACGCTGGCACAAAATGGTCCTGAGAGCATCCGGGCTGTCATAGACGCTCGCACAACAACCTTAAGGGAGCGTCCGGAGGTTGAGGCTGAATAAAGCATATTTTTCTCTGGACGCACACACAGAGTTCACCAGGGAGTGTCCAACACTGCTATAGACGCTCGCACAACTCCTCCTCCTTGTGTCTGGGACTCAAAAATGAAATTGCAGTACTCCGAAGATTTCGCTCAGTGACAACAATGTTTAGTAGTAGGCTACAGGCAGTGACAATACATCACAGTTATTGGATTCAGGGTTTTGATGTTTAGATGCATTTCATGGATATTATAGTTGTTGTGAAGATATGGATCATTGTACTCTCTTTTACTAAATCATTTGATGACAATATATTAGAAGAAGAATTTGCAAGGGTTTTCCCCATAGTGGGTTTTTCCCTTGTCTCCGAAAAATCTTGGTGTCTCTATGTTTGCATGCTTTTCTTTCTATGTTTCTCTATGTTTGTTGCATTGATGATGATGTTATTGTTCTTTCTACATAGTTGCATATGCTGACGAATAATGATGTAAATCTGTATAATGATTATGATGCTATGGGGTGAACTTAATGTGTTAATAAAGAAATGCAATTATCAAAGCAAAGAACAATACAACCCTATGAAAATTTAACATGATGGATATTCCATCCCATTGTAGTAGCGAATGAAGCCAAAGATTTAATGGTAGTATACCTTGTGGTGGGTGCAAAGGTTTCTTCATAATCTATGCCTTCTTTTTGAGAGAAATCCCTTGCAACAAATCTAGCTTTGTATTTGTCTACACTTCCATCAACAACATGCTCGATCTTGTAGATCCATTTAGAGGTGACCACTAATTTGTCACTAGGTCTAGGAACAAGTTCCCAAACCCCATTCTTCATGATGGATTGATATTCTGCTTGCATTGCCTTCTTCCATGCTTCTTGATGAGCAACTTCTTCAAATGTAGATGGTTCAACTTCAATCAGTTTTGTCATATATGCAACATATCTAAGATATCTCTTTGGTCTTTTGCTTTCTCTAAAGGTTCCTTTCGTAGCTCCATGTTCTTCAACATCTTCAAGAGTAGCATTTAACCAATTTGGCATCTTCCTTGTGTTTAGTATGATCACAGGTTGAATGGGCTCACTTGGTCCTGCTTCTTCTTCTTGAATTGTAGAGGGATTGTAACGCAGCAAAAGCCGCATCTACCCATATTATGCAAATAAAACTGCATGTCACACTATGTTCCAAGTATTTTAATATCCCTGCTTAGTGAAACCTTCTCAAGTCAAGGTTTAATGCTCCTTCAATAAACTCTATGCGAAAACGTTTGATTTAACTATCCAAAGTCTAGACCTTTATAAACCTTTGAGTGGAACCTTATAAATCCTTCATAATCTTTGGTTAATTCTTATTACCCGTGCATATTAACCATACCATGGATTTTAGACTTTGGTTAAAACTCAACTTAAACCATAATACATTAATCCCGCTTATTTCTATTATAATTCCCATATAATAGAAATATTTCATAAACCACACTTAAACCTTACCTTTCCTCCATTCCACAAACCTTTGCACATATATCGATGCTCTCCTTAGCGCATTAAATCTTCGTTGTCGATCTCATTCCTCAATCCGACGGTTATCGCGCAATAACTCGCGCCAACTAACCTGGCCAATCTCCACCGTTTATTTCTCCTACCTCAATCCAACGGTGATCGCGCCATATCGCGTGATTACATGCGCGACTCATATTAAATTGAGAGCGTGTGAGAAAAGTGGTTTTATCATGCTACGTGTCAACCCCTTAGGTTAATCGCGTGAAAACATAGGATACCATTTACAACTTTTAGGGCGCGCGAGATACCACTGACCATTTGCGAAGACCGCTCCATCCTTTTGCTAACACGTGGTTTTAATTTGATCCATTCACTCTTGACTTTATTTTGCGCGACTTAATCCTAGCCGTCTATCTCCCTCACTCTCGTTCGTTGATCTGATTGATCCAACGACTGTACTTTGCTGTTACGTCCTTTTGTTTCTTATTGTGTAATAGCCCATTCGACTTTTTGCCTGTGTATTTGTTCTCACCTTATGGTCTTCAACTGTTCTAATCCCGATCTTCAGCTCCGTTACTTCACTCCTTCGCACCTTTACGCTTCCTTTGTAAATCCTTAGGTTTTTAGGAAACCTTGCAGTTATACCTTCACTGTAACATTAAAGGTTTTCTCCAATACTGTCTGTGTGCAAGCCCATAACACTCCTCTCTGTATTTCGTCTCTGGTTCTACACACCTGCAAACCTATGTTACGCAGATTTATTCTAATCCACACAATTTATAATTCAATTACTCAATCCACACTTGCACAATTTAGAATTAAAATCTCTGTGTATATATAAACAAATAATTACATAATGAGTCTCTCTCTCTATGGCCTGATTTTCTAATCAGTGGCCTTTTCCTTTCCTGCCCATAGGCTTACAGTCAAACCCTATCTAATCTCTGAACTCTGATTCTCACTCTAACTCACTAACTAACTAACTCTTTCTATGCCTTTAAGGCTTACATTTATACAAAAGGTTCTGTAACCCATTTCGGTTCAGATCCTTAATCTTTTGAACTAAATCCTGAGTATCCTCTATGTTCACTTTTGACTCAACTAATCCCTAAGGATCCTCTCTAGTTCCACAAACCATGAAACCAATTCCTAATCTAAGATTTACAATTGATTTCCAAATCTCTCAATCCCTATGGAATCTTAACTAGCCTAAATCTCTCATATTCTCCAACATTCGGGAACATTTACAAATATCCTCACAATATTTAATTAACTATTCTAAATTAAAATCATTCAAAAACATTAAAATTACTTTAATTTAATTCTTTTGGAAACCAACTCCCTTAAAACACAATACCCCCTATGTCTACTAAAATACAATGATATTTCTGAGCCGGATGCTCCTGCATCAGATTGTCATGGTGTGCTTCTTCTTCTTTGAATATTGGTGTGTCTTCGTCATTCGGATCAATAGGGATATCTTTGGATCTTTTTGTAGGCATGATTTTCATCAAATATAACATCCCTGCTTACTTCAATATGTCTTCCTTCCTTGTTGTAGATGCTATATGCTTTTGAGGAGAGACTATAGCCAACGAAGATCCCTTTGATGTTTGTAGAACCTAACTTCTTTTGTTTGTCCTTTGGAACGTGGATATAGGCAGGACTCCCAAAGATTCCGAGTTGGTCCACACTTGGCTTTGTCCCTGTGAATGTTCGTCAGTCGTCATATTCTCAAGAATTCTATGAGGACTTATATTTTGAATATATATTGATGTCATCACTGCTTCTCCCCATAGAAATTTTGGTAAGTCTTGATCAAGGAACATTGTTTGTATACCTTCTTCAATTGTCCTATTCTTTCTTTCGGCCAATCCATTTTGTTTGGGATAGTAGGGAACAATAAGCTCCCTCTTAATTCCTGCTTCTTTACAATATGCAATCAATTCTTTAGAAGTGTATTACCCACCATTGTTGAATCTCAAAGTCTTTATTTTTTTTTCGGTTAGAGTTTCCACTTCAAATCTAAACTCCTTGAATTTCTCAAATACTTCATTCTTTTTCTTGTGAAGGTAGAGCCATGTCTTTCTAGAGTGATCATCAATGAATGTTACATAGTAAAGATGACCTTCATGAGATTTGTCAGACATAGGCCCACACACATCATAATGAATGAGGTCTAATATTTCTTTAGACCTTGTTTCACTATTTGTAAATGGTTTTCTTGCATGTTTACCCAAAGAACATCCCTTGCAAACTCCTTCATGTTCTTCTTTGATATTGGGGATGCCATGAACCAGTTGATTTAGAGTGGGAATGACCTTGTAGTGTAGATGACCATATCTTCTATGCCATAGCTCAATGGGATTGATTTCCATATGAACTAGAGCTTGAGGAGATGGTGTTATGACTCTATATAAGCTTCCTTCACGAACTCCAATAACCCTAGCTTTATCAATACTTGAATCTTTTCCCCAAACCAAAACCTTTCCATCAACAAAAGCAACTCTATCCCCTTTATCTTCTAAGCAAGAAATTGAAAGCAAATTCTTTTTCAAACCTGGAACATATAGTATATTGTTGAGATGTAGCTTAGCTCCATTCTCCAACTTCAAAGATGTTGATCCCAGGCCTCTAACAACATAGCTTTTGTTGTCTCTCAATTCCACTGCATGAGAATATGATTCCTTTGATAGAGTGTGAAGTTGTTTACTCTCCCTTGTCATATGCCTTGATGCTTCACTGTCAATAATCCATGCATTATCATCATTAAGTAAACCTGTAAGTGCATCTAAGAACCCTTGACTTTTGACCTTGTTGTATAAGTAGTAGATCTTCTTGATCTAGCTTCCTGCAATATTGAATCCCATTCTTATCATAGAGGTATTAATGTTTTCCTTAAGACAACAGAGTGATCTTCAATCTTCCTCGACCTTAGCTCTGATACCATGTTGAGAAATCAATGCTAGTAGAGTTAGGGTTAGATTTCTCTTTTTTGATAATTACTTGTGAACTATGTTGGCTTCTTTTACTTCTTTGTTATATTATATTTCATCAAGCAATTACCAAATTATGTGTGTATGAAAATCACAAAAACAAAAGACATAAGATGTAGGCACTCTTCCAGGGCAAAACGCCTATCTAGGGGAAAACCCAGTGAAAATCTCTTCCTTCAATAGTTTTCTTGAAACTCTTCAACCTAGTCACAGACTTCCTCCAACCACCAAGTTAGCCTCCTGTTCTAGCAACTTTGACCTAGAACTCCAACCTTGAAGCATCAACACTTCGACCCAACAAATCTAGAATTTCAGCTTTCAGCAGAATCTTCGACCCAACACTTTCATAATTTCGACCCTTCCATCAGTAAAACTTCGATCCAACAATTGACCTTGTAACTTCACATAATAGTAGGAAAGAGATACCCAAAAACTTCGACCTTGATCCTTCCAACACTTCTTTTTTTCTTCTTGGAATTTCACACTTTTTTGCCTCCTCTTGGATATCGAACTTGTGAGAGAGATGCCTCCAAATGAATTCAAACTGCTTGTATATATAGGCTTTAGGTGAGGTCAAATTGCCCTGTTTGAGGCCGACTTGATCTCTTTGAGGTCGACTTGGTGTGGAGGTGTCAAATACCTAATTTGACTCAATAATAATTCTTTTTACATGATTCAAAAGCCCAAGAAGGGTCTCATAAAATGTACAATGACTCTAATGACTCAATATAAATCCTAGGAGTCCACAATGGGGACTTTGACTAATAAAAGATGACCCAAGCATGAAACCCATGCTTTAATAAGTCATTGTAATAATAATAAAATTTTTCTTTTTCATTCTTTTGACAAGTACATTACATAATGACTCAAATACATTTATGAAGACCGAACCTAGTTACATTTTTCAACAACTTCTAATATAGTGGTACTTTTTGTTGATATGCTTCGTCCTTGCATGGAACACAAGATCTTTAGACATTTTAATGCTGCTTTGATTATCGGAATTTATCACTGTAGGACTTAGATCCATGAAATCATCGCAGACCCCAAAATAAAACATCCATCAATGGTGCTTCTTCCATCTGTCTCACTGTCACCCCAATCAGGTCTGTAAAACCTGCCAGCTTGACTCCCTTGCTATCATACTTTAGGCAGTGATGAGTAGTACCTTGTAGATATCTCAACATATGCTTGGTAGCTATCCAATGATCATGATGAGGCTCCAACTGAAATTGACTAAGAATGTTCACAACAAAACATATATCTGGTCTAGTGGTTACCAGATACATCAGAGAACCCACCAACTTTCGATAGGAGGTAGGATCTACGAGACTTGAGTCAGAGCTGCTTAACTTCTTGAGATTGGTGATCATGGTAGTAGTCGTGGGCTTGGAATCCATCACATCGAATTTCTGCAACAAATTGATTATATACTTTCCTTTGTTAGAAAATCATAATGGTAGAAAGATTTTCTTTATATAAATAACTACTTGTGACTTTCTTATCTTTATGGTCTCCTTTTATATTTTATTTCATCAAGCAATTGCCAAAACAATAGCACAAAGATCACAAACACAAGATATTTGCGGACAACCAGGGCAAAACCCCTATCTAAGGGAAAACCCAGTCAACAATTCTTCCTTCAATAGTTTTACAAGATAATCCAAGATTGTTGACCTAGACACAAACTTCCTCCACACCAAGTCAGCTCTTCCCTCCTTCTGTAGATGATAACCCTCCAACGAAAACTTCGACCTAGTAGCAACAACTTCGACTTGGCAGCAACTGGCAGCAGAAACAACTTCGACTTGGAAATAAAGACTTCGATTTTCCTAGATACTTCACTTGGGTGAGAGATAGCCGGCCCAAAACTTCGTTTTAGATGTCTACTTCCTTCTTTTCAAATTTCCTACCCTTTTTTAGCTCCTCTTCCCACTTCGCACTTTTTAGCTGCCTTTGCTTGAAGATCGAACTTGTATGGGACAAATTAATTGAACTGCTCTATATATATAGCCTTCTAGTGGAGGTCAAACTACCCTTCTTGAAGCCGACTTGATCTCCTTGAGGTTGACTTGGTGTGGAGGGGACAATTAACATATTTGACTCAATATTTATTCTTTTTACATGATTCAAAAGTCCAAGAAGGGTCTCTTTAAATGGACAATGACTCTAATGACTCAGAATAAATCCTAGAAGTCCTCAATGCAGACTTTGACCTAAAACATGATGACCCAAGCATGAAACCCATGCTTTAATAAGTCATAAAATTCTTTTTCATAAGTACATTTTATTGTGACTCAAATACAATTATGAAGACTGAACCTAGTTACATTCTTCAACATCCTTGCCCCAAATAGATTTCCCCAGGTTTCTGCCATACATCCAATCCTAGATAATAATGCATTAGACCCAGATCCTTCATCTCAAATTCGGCTGCTAGCACCTTCTTCCATTCTTGTTTCCTTCGTTGTACACTTGTAATAAATAGATCATCCACATATAATAGAATAATGACTGGCTCATTATCCACAACCTTGATATAGAGATTTGGATCAACATAACTTTTGACGAATCTGATTCTTAGAAGGTATGCATCCATTATTGCATACCATGCCCTAGGAGCTAGCTTCAAGCCATACACGACCTTCTTGAGTCTACACACGAGTATCTTTGCCATTTATTTCAAATCCTTCTGGTTGTTCAATATATACTTCTTCATCTATGGCCCCATTTAGAAATGCTATTTTCGCATCCATTTGATGGATATTCCATCCCATTGCTGCAACCAATGAAACCAAAGATCTTATAGTAGTATATCTTGTGGTAGGTGCAAAGGTTTCTTCATAGTCTATGTCTTCCTTTTGAGAGAAACCTCCAACAACAAATCTTGCTTTGTACTTATCTGTGCTTCCATCAACAACGTGTTTGATTTTGTAGATCCATTTGGAAGTGACAATCGATTTGTCAATAGGTCTAGGAACAATTTCCCAAGCCCCATTCTTCATGATGGATTGATATTCTTCCTGCATGTCTTTCTTCCATCCTTGATGAGCAACTTCCTCAAATGTAGTTGGTTCAACTTCTATTAGCTTTGTCATGTATGCAACATATGCATAATATCTTTTTGGTCTTTTACTTTCTCTAAAGGTTCCTTTCGCAGCTCCATGTCCTTCAGCATTTTCAAGAGTAGCTTTTAACCAATTTGGCCTTTTTCTTGTGTCAGGTATGATCACAGGTTGAATAGGCTCACTTGGTCCTTCTTCTTCTTCTTGATTTGTAGTAGGAGTGTCGTGGTGCTCTTCTTCTTCTTCGAATAGTGGTATATCTTCGTGATCAGAATCAATAGGAATGTCTTTGGATCTTTTGTAGGCATGATTTTCATCAAATATAACGTCCTTGCTTCAATGTGTCTTGCTTCTTTGATGTAGATTCTATATGCCTTCGAAGAAAGATTGTAGCCAACAAAGATCCCTTGAATGCTTGTAGAATCCAACTTCTTTTGTTTTCCCTTTGGATTATGGATATAAGCGCGACATCCAAAGAGTCGGAGATGGTCCACACAAGGTTTTCTTCTTGTGAATGCTTCTTCGGGTGTCATATTATCGAGGATTCTATGAGGACTTCTATTTTGAATATATACGACAATCATTGCAGCTTCTTCCCTTAGAAATTTTGGAATATCTCGATTAAAGATCATTGTTTGAATACATTCTTCAAGTGTTATATTTTTCCTTTTTGCAACTCCATTTTGTTCGGGATTGTAGGGAACAATGAGCTCCCTTTTAATTCTTGTTTCTTTGCAATATGCAATTATTTCTTTTGAATTGTATTCTCCACCATTATCGGATCTTAAGGTCTTTATTCTTCTTTCGGTTAATGTCTCTACTTTAGACTTGAATTCCTTGAATTTTTCAAATGCTTCATCCTTTGATTTGAGTAGATAGAGCCATGTCTTTCTAGAGTGTGTGACAATTTCTAACCCGAAATTCTACTGCAGTAACTGATTTATTTCACCTACTTATTTCTCACAATAAGTTATTTAAGAAATCCCTTCAGCAAACATTAAAACAAATTCTACTACAGTTATCACATAATTTCATAGAGAAAATAACAAGCACAACAACAAATCACATCAACACAATTTTTTTTGGACAATTGTCCTCGGAAAAACCCAATGCGAGAAAACCGGTGCAGCAGATGAGGATTTTATTAATCTTCAGCAGAAATCGCTTTTACAAGGAATGATTTTACAGAGAAACTGAGACACTACTGAGAGAAAACACCTGAGACAAGGTTCATCCCTTTCCTGGAAACTCACTGATACCATGGAGACCCTTCTCCCAGCTCTGCGTCACTCTACGTGGTTCTGCATCCCTCTGCGTCAGCCTGCGTCTCCTGGATTGCATCTTCCCTCTATGCTGTCTCTCAATACCTCTGCGTCACCTCCTCCTCAGTCACTGACTGCTGCTGATGCCCTCCTCTTCCTCCACCCTACAACTCTCCCTCTGAAATCGATTTCATTCTCTTTGAGAATCAATTTTCCTTGGGATACTGAGTATCTGCTGGTGTGTCTCCAAATGATCCTTAAGTCTTCTCTTATACTTTTCTTGTTGATGAATCAACGACTGAGATTAAGTCTCTAATCAACGACTAAGATTAAAACATACTTGATCCTTGTCTCTTAGAAGCTTCTCACCCTTATCTTTATTAATACCCATTAATATTTTTATTTTCCTAAGTTTAGAATTAGGAACCCATTAAAAATATTAATTGTTTTAATGACTCCTCATCCGGGTGGAATTTCTCCAAATGATTTGTGGGTCTTGGAGATCTCATGTATTCTAGCCCTTCCACAAAATTTTGGAGCTAGAGCACATCCGATGCTACCCAAAGTCAACAGAGTAATCATCAATGAAGGTTACATAATAGAGATGACCTCCAAGAGATTTGTTAGACATAGGCCCACATACATCTGAATGGATAAGGTCCAATATTTATTTAGACCTTGTTTCACTACTTGTAAATGGTGTTAGTTCTTGTAGCATCAGATGTGTTCTAACCATGAAATTTGGTAGAGGCTTGAATACATGAGATCTCCAAAACCCATAAATCGTTTCTCGAAATTCCGCCTAGAAATGACTTACTTAGATTATTAACTAGTTTTCAAATATTAATTAAGTCTAAACTTAGGGAATATGGTTAATTAATTAGTATTAATTAAGTCAAGGCGAGAATCATCTAGAAACTCACACGGATCGATCTAGAGATGATCCTAGTTATTAATTAAATTTTAATCTTGAGCATTGGTGCTCAAACAAAGAATTATAAGAGGAGATCGACGTGGTGATGGAGAAATCACTTGAGACACTTGAGCAATTCGATTTATTGGTAGATCGATTTCCAGAGTAATAGCAGTCAGTTGCTGGAAAGAGCTAGAGATCGAAGTAGTGTGAGAGGGGCAGAGACAGTGAGGCTGGAGAAAGTATTCCAGATCCAGTGAGTACATTTGCAGAGAGGCAAAAGAGTCACAGAGAAGTAGACGCAGGGGTAGCGCATCAACTTCTAGAGGCAAGTTCGATTTGCTGAGAGGGAGAGACGTCTTCAGTTCCAGAGTGCCCGAGAAGCATCTTTCTAGCCAACGAAAGGCAGAATGATTTCATCAGAGACTAGCTAGAGGCTTGATGTCCAACAGGTTGCGTGTTGATTTGGGGTAGCATCAGATGTGCTCTAGCCATGAAAATTGGTGGAGAGGCTGAAGCACATGAGTCTCCAAGACCCAGAAATGGTTTGGGCAGATTCTACCCGGTTAAGGAGATATTAAAATAATATTTTTAATGGAGTTCCTAAGTCTAAACTTAGGAAAAATAAAATATTAATGGGTATTAATATAAAACTGGGTTAGAAGGTTCTAAAGGACATGGATCAAGCCAAATCTAATCTTAGCCATTGATTAGAGATGTAATCTCGACCGTTGAAGACTCAACAGAGAAAGTATAAGAGGAGGCTCGAGGGTCAGTTGGAGAATACACCAGAGTGATCAGTCATTCGATTTTCTAGAGCGGGGTTCGCTAAGAGAAGTCGAATCAGTTATCAGCTTGCAGCGAGGGGCAATGAGTACGAGACAGAGAGGCAGAGATAATGCTGAGAGACCAACGCAGAAGCAGAGAGAGGCAAACACAGAAGCCAGAGGGAGCCACGTAGAGGCTAGCATAGACAGCGCAGAGGCAAGGAGGAGGGCTTGCGTCATCCACACATAGGCTGTTGGAGTGACGCAGAGAGTCAAAGAGGGTACGCAGATCCTCAGAGAGTTGACGCAGGGGGTTTTCAGTCTGACGCAGAGACCAGGAGGGCTAATGCAGTACTTCAGTTGTGCTGGAGAGGGTTTCGTGGGGCAGATTTTCTGAATACCTGCTTCCGAATAGAGAGGTATTACTGTCTGATTATTTTCTCTCTCAGGTGAGCCGGTTTGGCACCCAGTTGTACTCAAGGAAACACTGCATAGTAAAATAACCCTCTGAATTGCTGCACCGGTTTTCCCAAGTTGGGTTTTTCCAGGGACGAGTTGTCCAAAAATAACGGTGTCAGTTGTGTGTTTGCTATTTCTTTCAGCCATTGATCTGTAGATGGTTGAGACTGTATTGTGTTTATTTCGATATTTATATGTTTAAATAACTCGTTCGTAATTAACAAGTAGGAGAAATAAACTAGAGAATACAGATAAAATTTCTAACGGGTTATACTTAGAAATTTCAACATGGTATTAGAGCGTGGTTGTAGATCACAAGAGAGCTGAAGGCACCAGCTGAAGCAGAGCATTTGCAGTAGAAACAACTGTCCCGAGTGACAGAAGCTGTTCCTTGCAGAAAGCACTAGAAGAAGGGTTGACGCAGAGGGACTGCGTCATCAGTTCGGGCCAGAGAGAGGGCAACGCAGAGGCTGAGGAGGGCAGAAAAAAGGCTCACAAAGAGCCATGCAGAGACTAGGAGGGTTGACAAAGTTGGCTGGGGGAGCATTTCAGCCAGTGCCAGGATTGCGCAGAGCCTAGAGGCTCAGTCCTTCAGTTGTTGGGGCATAGGAAGCTGTGGGCAGATTGCGGGGAGTGAAGTTGGTGGGGTGCTGTTGCTGCCAAGTCAGAACAGTACCTAACGAGCAAAACCAAGGTAGAGGGAGTTGCTACCTAGGCGGATTTCTAGCCAAGAAATCCAGATCAGTGTTGCACGTGCATAGGAAATCGGAGAGGTGCGACTCGTCGATTGGCAGGCAGATTTCCAGGAGGGAAATCAAGACTCAGAGGGAGGTGAAGGGAGAGCTTCCAGACGGGAAGTAGAGACTCAGAGGGAGTCGAAGAGAGAACTTCCAGAGGGAAGTAGAGACTCAGAGGAGTCGAAAGGAAGAGCAGAGAGATGGCCATGAATGGACTGAGGGATCAGGACAGGCTGGACGGGGCGTCCAACTTTGTGGTCTGGAAGGCCAGGATCCTGTCCATTCTAGATAGACATCGCATCAAGGCCTTCGCCTTGAGAACAGTGGCTATCCTAGTTGACCCGACTGACAATGAAAAGTACGAGGAGGCAATGGCCAAGGCGAAATGCATCATCCTTGATGGGGTCAAGGATCATGTGGTCCAACATATTGCCGAGAAGGAGACAACAAAGGAAATGTGGGACACCTTGAAGACGTTGTACCAACATACTTCC
The DNA here is from genome assembly GCA_031772625.1 of Pinus tabuliformis. Lineage (NCBI taxonomy): Eukaryota > Viridiplantae > Streptophyta > Pinopsida > Pinales > Pinaceae > Pinus > Pinus tabuliformis. Next base: position 320,658,365 of record CM062814.1, on the reverse strand, counting down.
GTGCAGAGGAAGATGTTACTTGAGAATCAACTGCAGTCATACTAGATGCAGAAGGGGGAGCAGATAGATCACTTCCTCGTTAGATTGAAGGAGATCCGGAACCAACTGACTTCCATAGGGGCCACGCTAGATCAAGAGTTGATGGTGAGGACTGCCCTAAATGCAGTCTCCAAGGAGTGGGAGACATTTGTCCAGAGCATTCTGGGTAGGGCGAGTCTTCTAGGTTAGGATGAATTGTGGGCGGCTCTTCGCCAAGAAGAGATCAGATGGTTGTCCAAGACGGGAAGTAGCAGCAAAGGAGTTCGGATCAAGAAGGAAGAGGAAGAGGTTGCAGCTTTGGCATTTGCAGGGAAGTAGGAGAAGAGGAAGAAAAAGGACCTGTCCAAGATTAAGTGCTTCAACTGTGGGGAACTGGGGCATTATGCGAACCAGTGTCTGAGGAAGAAGACTAAGGGAGAGGTGTCTGAATCCATGGTAGCACCAGCGAAGGCGGAAAAAGAGGTAGAGGAGAATGACGATTGTGCCATGAGTGCTCATGTACCTCTAGAGAAGAGGTGGGGAGACATCGAGTTGTAGTCAGGAAGACTACAGGCGATGAGGGGCAGGATCCTCGAGGTACCCAAACTCTTGGATTATACCTTGCTACGGGAGCCCCGAAGAGAGAGTAGCAGGACTGGCAGATATTGGTAGAAACAGATATGGATGAAGCGATAGAGAGTGCTACAGTGCAGTAGTCCCGGGCATGGCAGAGAGGGCTGCAACAGTGCGAGAGGCACAAAGGAGGTTGCAACAGCGCAGGATGGCACAAAGAGGTTTGCAGCGGTGCGAGAGGCACAAAGGTGTTGCAGTAGCGTAGAGGCAGTAGAGGGAGAACAATATAGCGACAGATAGAGAGTTAGCATCGGGAGTGTTTCTAGCTTGATAGGGATGTCAGTAGTTGGGTGGATCAGTTACTTCTCAGTAACTGAGTTGCAGTGTAGTAGCAGTTAGGAGTAGCACGATGTAGCATGATGAGAGGGGTTTGCAGTGCAGATGCAGTGTTGGGAGAAAGGACTAGCAGCAACATAGATGCAAAGGGAGTTGCCGTACGGCTGTAGCAGTGGCAGTGGTAGAGCCATGGGCAGTAGTACAGGATGCAGTAGTGCAGAGGATGTTGGGCGGGGAGGCCTAGCATCAACACATGAGATCTCCAAGCCCTAGAAATAGTTTGTGTAGATTCTACCCGTTTAAGGAGATATTAAAATAATTAATAGTTTTAATGGAGTTCCTAGGTCTAAATTTAGGAAAAATAAAATATTAATGGGTATTAATATAAAACTAGGTTAGAAGGTTTTAAAGGACATGGATGAAGCCAAATCTAATCTTAGTCGTTGATTAGAGATGTAATCCCGATCGTTGAAGACTCAACAAAAAAAGTATAAGAAGAGGCTTGAGGGTCAATTGGAGAATACACCAGAGTGATCAGTCATTCGATTTTCTAGGGTGGGGTTCACTAAGAGAAGTCGAATCAATGATTAGTTTGCAGTGAGGGTCAGTGAGTGCCAGATAGAGAGGCAAAGATAGTGTCGAGAGACTAGCGTAGAAGCAGAGAGAGGCAGACGCAAAAGCCAGAGGGAGCCACGCAGAGGCTAGCGGAGACAGTGCAGAGGCCAAGACGGCCTGCGTCATCCACGCAGAGGCTGCTGGAGTGATGCAGAGAACCAGAGAGGCTGCGCAGATCCTTAGAGAGCTGACGCAGGGGGTTTTCAGGCTGATGAAGAGGCCAGGAGGGCTAAGGTAGTGCTTTAGCTGTGCTGGAGAGGGTTGCGTGGGGCAGATTTTTTGAATATATGCTTCCGAATAGAGAGGTATTACTGCTGGAATATTTTCTCTGTCGGGTGAGCCGGTTTGGCACCCAGTTGTACTAAAGGAAAGACTGCATAATAAAATAACCCTCTGAATTGCTGCATCGGTTTTCTCAAGTTGGGTTTTTTTCGGGGACGAGTTGTCAAAAAATAACGGTGTCATTTGTGTGCTTGCTATTTCTTTCAGTTGTTGATCTATAGATGGTTGAGATTGTATTGTGTTTATTTCGATATTTATATGTTTAAATAACTTGTTTGTAATTAACAAGTAGGAGAAATAAACTAGAGAGTACAGATAAAATTTCTAACGGCTTATACTTAGAAATTTCAACACTGTGCAGAGTAGCATAGAGGTTGACGCAGAGGGTCAAAGGGCCGAGTTTCTGAGTGTAAGTTGTGCTGGGAGTTTGTTTGTGGGGTGAGGAAAATTCCTCACTAGATTTTTTCCAGTATTTTTCTCTATAGGATTGCCAAATATCAGCATCCAGTTGTACGTAGAATTTCTCACTACTAGTTAATAATAAAACCCTTGGTTGCTGCACTGGTTTTCCCAAGTTGGGTTTTTCTGGGGACATTTGTCCAATTTTTTTTTTTATATGGCTTCTGCATCCTCTGTGCTAGCCTCCTTAGTCTCTGCGTCAACCCTCCTAGGCCCTGCGCTGCCTCTTCTAGCACTTTGTTGCCTCTCTGATATGTATTCTTCAGCCTTGGATTGAAATCCCTTGCTGAATTGCCCCTTACTGCAACTGATCTCTAACTCAATTTCCTCAGCAAACCCAACCCCAGAAAATCAAATTCTTGATCTCTCTTGGTGTGTCTCCAACTGACCCTCAAACCTCCTCTTATACTTTTCCTGTTGACGATTCAACGGCCGAGATTAAGTCCCCAATCAACGACTAAGATTAGATCTGGCTTGATCCTCGTCTTTTAGAACTTTCTCACCCATTTTATATTAATACACATTAATATTTTAATTTTCCTAAGTTTATACTTAGGAACCCCATTAAAAATATTAATTATTTTAATATCTCTTAATCCAGTTGGAATTTCTCCAAATGATTCTGGGTCTTGGAGATCTCATGTGCCTTAGCCTCTCAACCAATTTTCATGGCTAGAGCACATTCGATGCTACCAAAAATCAACATACAGTACTCAGTGTCCTCTTAGAAAGAAGTACAAGGACCAGAAGCAGGACCAACAGACAACTTCAACAGAGATCGATAGGCTTTCCTCCAGGCTGGAGGAAGACTTTGCTATGTTTGCTGATATACCTCCAGGAGTGAGGTGGGGTGACTTGGTGTTGTAGCCCCAGAGTGTTATAGTTGGGTAGGATCCTTGACGAGTCCACCTCATGGATCATTACCTGACTATGAGAGCCTACAATATTCGTAGCAAGATGGATCAGTGGCAGTTGATGCAGTCAGAGATCGAGTGATAGTTGCGGGCTAGTAGCAGTCAAATGCTAGGGAGCGCAGTGCAGAGTTCGCAACAGTGCAGTTGGCACAATGCAGAGTCACTAACAACGTAGATCCTTCAGTGACAGCGCATATGCTAACAACAGTGAGAGACATGGAAGACAGATGCATCATACTGATCACAGTTAATTCAGTATTTTGGATGCTTTTCAGTTGCAGATGTTGCAGTTGCAACAACAATAGATGAGAGAGAGTTGCAATGTAGATGCAATATTGGCAGCAGTATGGCAGTGTCAGCAACAACGCAGATGCAACATATATCATAGTTGTGCAATGGTTGGTGGGCAGTATGGCCAGACATCAACAACGTGACAGGAGATGATGCAGAGACAGGGTGTTATGGCAGGGAGTGCAACACTAGAACACATTCCTTGCTAAGAGGGAGAGTTAGTGTTTGTAGCATCAGATGTGTTCCAAACATGAAATTTGGTGGAGAGGCTAAAGTACATGAGATCTCCAAAACCCAGAAATCGTTTCTGGAAATTCTACCTAGAAATGACTTTATTAGATTATTAACCAGTTTTTAAATATTTCCTAAGTCTAAACTTAGGGAATATGGTTAATTAATCTATATTAATTAAGTCAAGGCGAGAATCATCTAGAAACTCACATGGATCGATCCAAAGATGATCCTAGCCATTGATTAAGTTTTAATCTTGGCTCTTGGCGCTCCAAGAAAGGATTATAAGAGGTGATCGATGTGGTGATGGAGAAATCACTTGAGACACTTGAGCAGTTCGATTTCTTGGCAAATCGATTTCCAGAGTAGCTGCAGTCAATTGATGGAGAGAGCAAGAGATTGAAGCAATGTGAGAGGGGCAGAGACAGTGTGGCTGGAGGAACTATTCTAGATCCAGTGAGTACATTTGCAAAGAGGCAAAAGAGCCACAGAGAAGTTGGCGTAGCAACTTCTAGAGGCAAGTTTGATTTGCTGAGAGCGAGAGATGTCTTCAGTTCTAGAGGTTGGAAAGGAGTCCCAGAGTGTCAGAGAAACATCTTTCAAGCCAGCAAAAGGCAAAACGACTTCATCAAAGGGTAGTCAGAGGCTTGACGTCCAGCAGGCTGCGCAGAGGCTGATGCAGAGGGTCAAAGGGCTGAGTTTCTGAAGGCAAGTTGTGTCGGGAGTTTGCTTGTGGGGTGAAGAAAATTCCTCACTAGTTTTTTGCCAATATTTTTCTCTGTAGGATTGCTAGATATCGACATCCAGTTGCACTCAGAATTTCTCACTGCTACTTAATAATAAAACCCTCAGCTGCTGCACCGATTTTTCCAAGTTGTGTTTTTCCATGGACATTTGTCCAAAAATAATTGTTTCATATTTTATGTGTGCTAGCATTTCTCAGCTTCCAGCGTTTTATTTTTTTCCTCAATATTTTATTTGTGAAGGTTGTAGTGTGAGTTATTCAGTATTTGGCATAGCAAACAACAAATAAATTGTTAAATAAAATTAACAATTAGGAGAATAATTTCCGGTTGCTGCAATAGGATTCTAGTTATGGAATTTTCACAAATGGTTTTCTTGTATTCTTTCCTAAGGCACATCCCTTGCATATTCTTTCACGATTTTCTTTAATATTGGGAATGCCATTTACCAATTTGTTGAGAGAGGGAATAACCTTGTAATGTAAATGACCATATCTTCTATGGCATAGTTCAATGGGATTGATTTCCATGTGAACTAGGGCTTGACGAGATGGTGTCAATACTCTATATAAACTTCCTTCACGAATTCCAATGACTCTAGCTTTATCGATGCTTGAATCTTTACCCCAATGAAAACCTTTCCATCTACAAAAGAAACTCTATCACCTTTATCTTTTAAGCAAGAAATTGAAAGTAAATTCTTTTTCAAACTTGGAACATATAGTATATTGTTGAGATGTAGCTTTTCTCCATTGTCCAACTTTAAAGAAGTTAATCCTAGGCCTTTAACAACCTAGCTTTTGTTGTCTCCCAATTCCAGAAGGGTCTCTTTAAATGGACAATGACTCTAATGACTCAGAATAAATCCTAGAAGTCCTCAATGGGGACTTTTACCTAAAACATGATGACCCAAGCATGAAACCCATGCTTTAATAAGTCATAATAATAATAAAAAAAATATCTTTTTCATTCTTTGACTCAAATATAAATATGAAGACCAAACCTAGTTACATTCTTCAATATCTGGAAGGCCAGCATGTAATTCCTTTTGGATGAGCACGGTCTGAAAGAGCTTGTGAGAGCAGTTATTGCTATATCAACAGATCCTACCTAGTTACGTGAATTTAGCAAGGACATGGCCAAAGCAAAGAGGATGGTCCTAGACGGAGTTTGAGATCACATTGTCTCGCATACCGCAGGCAAGAACACAACAAAGGAAATGTGGGATGTCGCTGTGAAGCTATTATACCAGGATGCATCTGAGAATCGGAAAATGATTCTCAAGGAGTAGCTGAGGGTAGTCAAAATGCAAAAGGGCGAGAACCTTACATCGTATATCACCAGGAGTCAGGCCATCAGAGATGAACTTGCAACTGTTGGAGAGAAACCATTAGAAAGTGAGCTAGTGCGCACAACACTCGACAGGTTCACCAAGGAGTGGCGTACATTTGTCCAAGTAATTTCTGGGTGAGACACACTTCCTAGTTTTGATTATGGAGTGACTTCACTTAGGGGAGCTAAGACTCAGTCTTGTTGATGGTACTACCAACAACAATAGCAAGGGATTGAGGTAGAGAAGGAGGAAGAGAACGTATCCCTAGTAGTAAAGGGAAAAGCGAAGAAAGGTCCCAGTTAGGGACAAGGCTCGAAAAGAGAGAAAAAGGACTTGTCGAAGGTTAAGTGTGTTGAAGTTTCTAAGTTTACTTAGCTAGAAACCCTCCATGCACTTTATCTGATTTATTCCTACCTACTTGTTATTTTCCTTAACAAGTTATTTACAATGTAAATACTGAAAATAAGCACTAGTGCATGCTGAACATATTACAGATCAACAATTAAAAGAAACAAGAACAAACACACCATATGACACCATTATTTTTGGACTAATGTCCCCAAAAAAACCCAATGCGGGAAAACCGGTGCATCTACCTGAGGGTTTTATTATTAAGCAATATCAGAGTACAATCTGGGTGCCGAAACTAGCCTACCCAACAGAGAATTTCCTTAGTAGTAATACCTCTCTGTTTCAGACAAATCTACTGGCTAATATCCCAGATAATCCTTCCGGCAGCTACTCAGCACCAATCTGCCGCTGAAACACCAGCGTCTGCCCAATCTGGACTGCATCAGCCTCTCCTAGCCCAGCACTGGCCCTGTGTCAGCCTATCTTGGCCTGTGTCAGCCCCAGGAGGCCCTGCGTCAGCTCTCTGAGCCTCTGCATCAGCTACGCTGGCCCCTCTGGTGCTCTGCGTAGCACTTAGCTGCCTCTGCGTGGCCCTGCGTGAGCATTGACTGCTCCTGGGTCTCTCTCTCTGGCTGCTCTACTGCTCTCCCGACACTATCTCTGCCTCTCTGTCTCTCTGTACTCAATGCCCCTCAACTGCTCTCCCGATCACTGATTCTATCTCTCTTAGCAAACTCCGCTCTAGAGAATAGAATGTTTGATCACGCTGGTGTATTCTCCAAGTGACCCTCAAGCCTCCTCTTATACTTTTCCTGTTGACATCTCAACGACCGAGATTAAGCCGCTAATCAACGACTAAGGTTAGATCTGGCTTGATCCATGTCTTTTGGACCATTCTAACACAGATTCATATTAATACACATTAATATTTTATCCGCTAAAAATATTAAGTATTTTAATATCTCCTGATCTGTTTAGAATCTGCCCAAACCGTTTTCGGGTATTCGAGATCTCATGTGCCCCAACCTTTCCACCAAATTTCGTGTCTAGAGCACATTCGATGCTACCCCAAATCAACACTCCCTCTTAGCGAGGACTGTGCTCTAGCAATACTCCTCACTGAGTATTACTCTGATCATCCGACATCGGTACCTGTGCTAATGGTAGGCCTTCCTGCCCAGCATCCTCTGCATTGCTGCCTCTTGTACTGCTGCCCATGGTTTTGCCACTGCCACTGTTGCATTTATGCGACAACTCCCTCTGCATCCGTGCTGTTGCTGGTCCTTTCTCCCAGCACTGCATCCGCATTGCACCTCCTCTCATCATGTTGCATCATGCTACCCACTGCTGCACTGCAACTCAGTTACTGAGAAGTAAGTAACTGATCTCCCAATTGACCTCCCTGTTGGGCTAGAAACACCCACTGATGCTGAAGCTCCCTCTGCCGCTGACAAGTGCTCCCTCTCTGGCCTCTGTGCTGCAACAACTCCCTGCATCTTGCACCGTTGCACACCTCTTTGTGCCATCTTGCACTGGTGCAACACTCCTGTGCCTCTCGCACTGCTGCAACCTGCTAGCCTCACGCTGTCTTGGGACTCTTGCACTGTAGCTCTCTTTGCCGCTCCATCCACATCCGTCTCTACCCACTCAGCCGGTCCTGCTACTCCTTGTCAGGGCTCCCGTAGCAAGGTCTAATCCAAGAGGCTAGGTACCTTGAAGATCCTGCCCCTCATTGCCTGTAGTCCTCCTGATTACAGCTCGATGTCTCCCCACTTCCGCTCAGGTGATTCGTGTGCACTCATGGCACAATCATCGTCTATCAAAACTTCCTTCTCTGCCTGTGCTGGTGCTGCCTTAGTCTCAAAAGACTCTCCCTTACTCTTCTTCCTTGGACACTGGGTCGCATAATGACCCAGCGCCCCATAGTGGAAGTGCTTGATCTTGGAGAGATCTTTCTTTCGCTTTTCCTGCTTTCCCTGAGATGCTAGGGCCACATCCTCCTCCTCCTGCTTGACCTTGATCCCTTTGCTGCTGCTACCCGTCTTCGACTGCCGTCTGATCTCTTCTTGGCGAAGTGTTGCCCACATCTCGTCCCAAGGTGGGAGAGTCCCTCTGCCTAGGATACTCTGGACAAATACTTCCCAATCTTCTGAGACAACATTCAGGGCTGTCCTCACCATAAGCTCTTGATCCGGTGTCGCTCCTATAGCAGTCAATTGGTCTCGGATCTCATTCAGTTCTCCAAAGAAGGTGTTAATCGGTTGACCCTTCATCTGATGTGACCTCATCTGGTTCTCGAGTAGCATTCTTCTCTGCACAGAAGTATGCTGGTACAGCTTCTTGAGGGCCTTCCACATCTCAAATGTTGTTTCCTTCTTGGCTATATGTGGTACCACATGATCCTTGACCCCGTTAAGGATAATGCACTTGGCCCTCGCCATCACCTCTTCGTACCTGTCATTATCATTGGGGTCGACTGGGACAACTATTACCTTCAAGGCGAAGTTCTTGACATGATTCTTGTTAAGCACTGATAAGATTCTGGCCTTCCAGACTGCAAAGTTTGATGCTCCGTCCAGTCTATCCTGGTCTCTTACCCCGTGTAGTGCCATGATGCTCCTCTACTTCCCTCCTGGAAGTTCTCTGTTTGACTCCTCTGAGTCTATACTTCCCATCTGGAAGTTTTCTTTTGGACCCCCTCTGAGTCCTGATTTCCGTCCTGGAAATCCTTCTGCCGCTTGTTGAGATGCCCCTACTCTAATCGACATGTGCAACTGCACTTCTGATTCGGGTTCCTCGGCTGAAAACCCTCGGTAACAACTCCTCTGGCCTTGCTCTGTCAAGTACTGTTCTGACTACAATACCTCACCAGCTCCACTCTGCAATGTTCCTACAGCCTTCTAGACCCCAACAACTGCCTCTCTGTGAACTACGTTAGCCCCTCTCTGCCTCACCCTGGCTCTGCGTCACCCCGGATGGGTCTGCATCAGCCTTGGGATGCCCTACATCAACCCTCTGGCCCTTTGCATGAGCAATGCTGGCCTCTCTGAGGCTCTGCACAGTCCCCGACTTTTTCTGCTTGGCTCTGGCTGGCTCTACGTCACACTTCTTTGGCTTCTATGCTGGTAGAAACAACTTCTGTCACTTCGGGACAACTGTTTTCCACTGTTGATAATATCGGCGATATTCGGAAATATCGCGATATTTTCGGCAAAACGATATATCGCCGAGAAAATATCACGATATTTTCTGTTTTGAAAATATCGGAAAATATCGGCAAAATATCGCGATATTTTGAAAATATCGGCAAAATATCGGCTATATTTAAAAATTTGAAAAAATTATTTTTTATGCTTGCCGATATTTGCCGATATTTTGCCGATATTTTCGCCGATATTGCCGATAAGATATTTTCTGGACCCTCGCCGATATTTTGCCGATACCGATATTTTCAACACTGCTGTTTTCTGCTGCTATTGCTCCGCTTGGCTATGTCCTTTAGTCCTCCTGTGATCTGAAATCATGCTCTGATACCATGTTGAAGTTTGTAAGTTTACTTAGAAACCCTCCATGCACTTTATCTGATTTATTCCTACCTACTTGTTATTTTCCTTAACCAGTTATTTACAATGTAAATACTGAAAATAAACACTAGTGCATGCTCAACATATTACAGATCAACAATTAAAAGAAACAAGAACAAACACACCATATGACACCATTATTTTTGGACTAATGTCCCTGAAAAAACCAATGCGGGAAAACCGGTGCAGCTATCTGAGGGTTTTCTTATTAAGCAATATCAAAGTACAATCTGGGTGCCGAAACTGGCCTACCCAACAGAGAATTTCCTTAGCAGTAATAACTCTCCGTTTCAGACAAATCTACTGGATGAAACCCCGGATAATCCTTCTGGCAGCTACTCAGCACCAATCTGCCCTGAAACCCTAGCGTTTGCCCAATCTGGACTGCGTCAACCTCTCCTAGCCCAGCGCTGGCCCTGCGTTAGCCTATCTTGGCTTGCGTTAGCCCCAGGAGGCCCTGAGTCAGCTCTCTGGGCCTCTGCGTCAGCTACGCTGGCCCCTCTGGTGCTCTGCGCAACAGTTAGCTGCCTCTGCGTGGCCCTGCATGAGCACTGGCTGCTCTACTGCTATTCCGACACTATCTCTGCCTCTCCATCTCTCTGTACTCAATGCCCCTCAGCTGCTCTCCCGATCACTGATTCTATCTCTCTTAGCAAGCCCCGCTCTAGAGAATAGAATGATTGATCACTCTGGTGTATTCTCCAAGTGACCCTCAAGCCTCCTTTTATACTTTTCCTGTTGACATCTCAACGGCTGAGATTAAGTCCCTAATCAACGGTTAAGATTAGATCTAGCTTGATCCATGTCTTTTGGACCATTCTAACATAGATTCATATCAATACACATTAACTCCATTAAAAATATTAATTATTTTAATATCTCATGATCTGTTTAGAATCTACGCAAACTCTTTTTGTGTATTGGAGATCTCATGTGCCCCAACCTCTCCACCAAATTTCGTGGCTAGAGCACATCCGATGCTACCCCAAATCAACAAAGTGCTTCGAAAATTGTGGTTTTGGTCACTACGTCACGCAATGTCCCAAGAGGAAGAAGGACAAGTAGGGGAAGCAGATAACATCTTCAGTAGATTTTGATGACTTGTCCGCCAGGTTGGAGGATGAGTTCACTATGTTTGCAGCATTATCCTCAGATGGAGGAGCATGATACCCTAGTATGCCAAATCAGGCAGGATCCGCGGGAGAAGCAACAAGGAGATATAGATCGTAGTCAAGAGGACGTGATTAGTAGAATGGATCCAGTGGCCGAACATTCTTCACGTGGATCAATACCTTTGCTACGAAAGCCCAAGTAGTAAAGTAGCAGGAGGATCGTAGTGTTAGCAAGGCGCAATCAGTACTTGAGAAACGAGGCAGAGGTAGTGGAAATTAGATATTCGAGAGAGTCGTAGAGCCTGTTAGGCACAATTAGATGCTCAAAAGACAATGCAGAGCTAGTTGTAGTCAGACACTCAAGGGACACTTGTAGAGCCAGTTGCAGTAATAGTAGATTAGGTTGGGACTCAGAGGGAGTCGAGCTTCAGAGGGAGCAACCCTATTGAAGCTTGATCTTGAGGTTTTGAGTAGATCAATATACATAGTTGCAGTAGTTGCAACAACATAGAGGCTGTGTATGGGCATCAACAATGTGAGATCATAGTATGTGCAGTCATGCACAGGATGGTTCAACTACAACATGTAGCAATAGAATCAGAGATTGTCTGCAGTGTGGATCAGTTCGGCTACAACATGTTCCCACAGACCAACAGGTGGTTGATATACTCACGGAGGCTCTATAGAGAGCCAAGTTCATCTACTTCAGAGAAGAAATGGGTATAGTGGAGAACACCTTCCTCGCTAAGAGGGAGTGCTAGGCTTTTGATGAGTTTGGTAAAAACAAACAGGTGTTCTAGTCTCGAATTGTGTCTAAGAGGCTAATGAACACGAGATATCCAAAACCTAGAAAAGGTTTCCTGAGATAAGCTTGGGAAACACCTTAATTAAATTAATTATCCAATAATTCAATTATTTCCTAAGTCTAACTTAGGGAAGTTGTTAAATTAAATTTTATTAGTTAAGGAAGTTCGATTTTTTTCTAGAGGCTTCTATTAATGAAGTCAAATTGATCATAGTCATCAATAGAGATTAAATCATGGTCGTTGAGACTCTAATGAGAAATTATAAGAGTAAGACAAAGGTCTTGGAGATAGACACAAAAGCAATTGTGAGTCAAGTAGCTCAACTTACCTAGTTGTAGGTATTCAACAAGGGCATAGTTGAAGCTAGGGAAAGCATCGAAGGATGGTTTCACTAGAGATTGAGAGCAGAGATATGGAGAAGATATTCCCAATGATTTTCTAGTGTTAGAGAGGCAGGGAAAGGGAGGCTGAATTATTTGTAGAGGAGGCTGAATTCTGCAGTGCGAGTTAGCCAGATTCCTAGTGCATGTTTTCGAAAGGAGCATTGGTTCAGTTGCTAGTGCCCGGATCTATTCTCGAGAGGCAAAGCGAATTGAGTCTAAAGGCATAGGGAGGTAGGACAACTTGCCTGGAAGTGTTTTCAGGGACGAACGCATTTTCTAGATGCAACAGTGCATATACCATGTCACGCAGTGTGAATTGCTAGGGAAGTGCGAGTTGCCGGGAGAGAGGCCAGATCAGTTGCAGAGGAAGACAAGGGTGTCTTCTAGTTAATTTTGCTAGTTGATAATTGCCAGAGCCTTGCCAGTTTGCCAGGAAGATTATTGTACTCCTGAATTTGCTAAAGAATTAATAATAAAACCCTCATCTGCTGCACAGGTTTTCCCTTCGGGGTTTTTCCAGGGACTATTGTCTGAAAACAACGATGTCAATTTTTGTGTGTGCGCATCTATTTCTTAGTTCTATATTTTGATATTTCTACAACGTTTTTATTGTGAAGAATGCATCAACAAATTAATCGTTATTTATCAAATAATAATTCGAAAGACAAATAAGCTACTAATAGTTAAAAGATTAAACTCCAGTTGTTGCGTTCAAGGAATTATCACAAGAAATAAGATGCCTAGTCCTAGAAGGGATGTAAAATAACTTAGCAAGGCTATATATGATGATAGGATCAATTTTAACCATGTTAATGCATAATAATCCGTGACATCTAGCTTATCTATGGCTAAAATTCATGTAAATATGTCACAAATACTAACTTAACTCAAAAAATAAAATAAAAGTTAAATTTTGGATTTTAATGATTGACTATTGGGAGAAGACTAGTGCTTACTAATTTTTTGGGGCGTATGGGGTCAAACTGAAGAGTCCCTTGAAGAAATTTAAGTATAGCTAGGGTGATAATTAGGATTTTCCTCTACTAACCCTAGAAGATCCAACTACTATTCTTACAAGATTAGGATAAATTCAAGGGAAGATTCTTGTTAAAATTGGAAACTAGGGCCAATTTCCACCTTGGACAACTCATTTAATGGAGATGATTATTGCATTAAATTCCTCTTTTTGAGAGGACCAAAATCAACCTAAAGATCATTAAATTTGGATAAGCAAAAATGTGTCTTTGAATTTATGCCCACATGTGCAAATTGTTAAGGTTGGCCACATCATTATGTAGGCTCATGAAGCCCAAGAGACATGTCACTTCACCTTCAACGACTTGTATACATGTGAGATACCTCTAGCCTCATTTCACATCATCTCATCTCACGCATTCTTATTGCTCTTCATTTGGTTGGTTCGTATAGCTTATTGGGCATTTCTTTTCCTCATTCGCGTGGCAACAAAAGGACAAATTGCAAGACAAATTATAGGGCTGGAATTTCAGAGTTTGTTGCAAGTTTGGCTAGTGTTGACTAGGGGTGTTTTGACCACATTTGACTGCGATTTTTGGGTTAGAATTTTGTTTTTGGCAGGCCGCATTTATTGTGCAAGAACTGAAGTATTATGTTGACTTTGACCGCAGACCAATCATAGGGTTGATTGCAGGCCTAACTGCAGAGTTTGACCAAGTTTGACTATTGTTTTCAAGACTGTTTTGGGTCGACTTTGACCACCTTATCTGGCCGAGTTTGACTGGGTATGACTGAGATGCTTTGAGGACATTTCATTGTTGCTTTGACCAACATTGACTTTTTGGTTAGGGTTGTTGACAACTGTAGATAGTTTCAGATTTGATACGGTTGCCTTAATCATCATTTGGTAAGTCAATTTTGACTTTATTGTACTCTCTCTCTCTGTTGAACATTTGATATAATAATAAGAAGAATTGATCAAAGGGTTTTCCTCATCTTGTGGGTTTTCCATGGCATCTGCCAAATCTGGTGTTCTCTTGTCTTAGCTTGTCTTCTGCATTTTGTTATTCACGTTCCATCTACATTTGCTGTCAATGTGATTTATGGTTAATGTGATTGCTATTGGAAAACTAAATTGGAAATTGTCGTAGGACTGCTAAAAGGACATTGATGTAATTGTGCTAAGCATAGAACATTGTTAACTATAATTATCATGGTATCAGAGCCCAAGTGAAGGCAAATCCCAAGCAAAAGAGAGAAAAGCAATCGCCAAGAGAGATTTATTGGACAAGTATCAATGGCTTCTACATGTTACTTCAAGACTGAGGACAAGCTCAATGACAAATATGACTATGCATGGAAGATGACTTTGGACCTGACTTTGGAGGAGCATGAAGTATTAGACTATGTGCAGGGAAAAGTGGTGGAGCGTCCTTCAAATGCACTGACTGTTGCTAAGATAAAGTATATAAAAGGTGAGGTCAAAGCAAATAAAATTTTGATTGACTCTATTCAAAAGCATTTGGTTGCCTATATTTCTGATTTGGGAACTTCTAAGGAAATATATGATAAGCTGGTTGGGATGTTCAAAGTGAGGAGATAAATTATTTTTCCAAGCCTCAAGACACTTTACATCATGCTTTTCGTATTTTTTACATGATAAGGGGGAAAACCCATTTGTAATAGACCCTCACAGATTACCCATTTCTGCGACACAAGTGTAATCCAACAGATCAAGTAATTTGTAATAAAATAATCTAACCAAATAGTTAGGATTATTCCCAAATTACTCTTACATAGACTCGATCTAGAATGCTACGACTCATCTAAGATCCAGCAACAAAATGCATTCCACCTTTGGGGTAAGACTGGAGGGAAAAACTTTGCCGATCATTCGAAAATGAATCGGTGAGACAAAAAACCTCTTTAGAATGGAAATCATCACTAGAAAGGTAGCTCTACCCAACATCTTGGAAGTCAGGCTGATGATGATAATTGGGCGACATAGACACATCGATCAGGCGCTATCCCTTTTGCCAAAAAAAGGGGTGTACTGCTATGGGTCGTTGACACGTAGTGGTCAACATATCTATTTCTTAAAGAAGAAGGATGAAGTGTTCAAATGGTTCCGTTCTTTCTAAGCATTGGTGGAAAATCAAAAATGGAAGAAGATCAAAATATTGAGGACCGACAATAGAACCGAGTATGAATCAAATGAATTCAATGACTTTTGCAGAGAGGCTGACATTAAGAGGGCGAAAAATGTTCCATATACTCCTAAGCAAAATGGCGTTGTTGAAAGGAAGACTCAAACAATCATGGAAGCCACTCTTGCCATGCTCCATGATCAAGGTCTACCTGATGTTTCTCTTTTTAGAATATTTGGTTGCCCCGTGTATTTTCATGTGCCTAAAGAGAAAAGAAACAAGTTGGAAGCATCTAGGAAGAAGGGTATATTTGTTGGCTACAGTGAAAATTCAAAGGCATATAGAATCTATGTGCCTGGTCAAAGAGACGTGGAAGTAAGTCGTGATATCACCTTTGATGAAGATACTACCCTTGGAAAAGCCAAAGATCTTTCGATTCTAAGTAAGGACAATGATGGTGCTGCGGAAAATCAAGATGAACCTTCGATAGATAACCTATGCTCGATGTTGATGGTCTGATGGATCCTATTGATCCACCTCCGAGTGATCTCTCTACCTCAAGGAAACGACCTTTGTGGCTCAAAGATACTCTCGAAGACGCTGAAAGACATACTGCTCCAAGAGGGACATTTCATTAAAGTAAGAAGCCGAATGGGTACCAAGGATATCTGGCTACTATGAGTACTATTGTTCAAGCTGAACCATGCACTTTTGAAGAAGTCGGAGAACACCAAGTGTGGAAGGATGCAATGAATGAGGACTATGAATCGATCATGAAGAATGATGTGTGGGACGTTGTGCCTAGATCCAATCACAAGTTCGTAGTCACCTCAAAATGGATTTACAAAATCAAACATGGAGCTGATGGAGTGCTGAAAAATATATGGCTAGGTTCATTGCTCGAGGCTTCTCTCAAAAGGAAGGAGTGGACTATGATGAGATATTTGCACTGGTTGCCCGATATACCACTTTCCAATCTATCATTTCTCTCACTGCCAATCAAGGATGGAGCCTACTTCAAATGGATGTCAAGACTGCTTTCTTGCATGGCTCGCTTAAGGATGAATTCTACTTAGAACATCCTCAGGGGTACGAAGTACAAGATGGAAGGACACATGTATGCAGGTTGAAGAAAGCCCTCTATGGGTTGAAGCAAGCCCCTAGGGCTTGCTATGAGAGGATTGACAAATATCTTATGAAGTTGGGATTTACGAGGAGCTATGCTGATCCAAACCTATACTTCAAGGTTGAGAAGGACATGCCTCTCATTTTGGTCCTTTATGTTGATGATCTCTTTTTGATAGGTGCCGACCCTCTCATTTATCAATGCAAGAGGGAGTTGACTTCTGAGTTCGAGATGAAGGACTTAGGATTGATGCACTAGTTCTTAGGCCTAGAGGTCTGGCAAAAACCAGGTGAGATTTTCCTTACTCAAGGAAAATACATTGTGAAGCTGCTAGAGAGATGTGGGATGGCCGATTGCAAGTTTGTGTCTACTCTGATGGAACTCAACTTCAAGAAGCTATGTGGAAGTGTTGCTAGGCGTGAATTGGCAAACCATTCCGAGTATCGACAACTTGTGGGGGCCTCGATGTTCTTGGTAAACTCCTGATCAACATATGCTTCTCTGTGAATACTTTGAGTCAATTTATGGTTGAACCTCATCACATACATTGGATTGCTGCTAAGAATCACTTGAGATATCTCTGTGGCATAATCAACTTTTGGCTGAGATACATTGTTGGGAATTTGAGGCTACATGGATATTCTGATGTTGACTAGGCTGACAATGTGGTAGATAGAAAGTGCACGTCAGGATGCTACTTCTCATTGGGGTCTGCTTCAATTTCATGGATGAGCAGGAAGCAAAAATCTGTTGCTTTAAGTACCGCCGAGGCCGAATATATTGCTGCTAGTATGGCCTGTTGTGAAGATGTCTGGTTGAGGAAGCCCTTTAGTGAGCTATTTGAGCATGTGCTGGATACCACCGTGATCTATTGTGATAACCAAAGTGGGATTCACTTTTCAGAGAATCTCGTGTTCCACGACCCCTCCAAGCATATGGTACAACGAGGAGTAATAAGGCTCCAACACATCAGGACTGATGAGTAGATTGCTGACATTCTCACGAAGCCCTTGGGGAAGGTCAAATTCTTAGCTCTCCGAGAGAGACTTGGAGTTGTGGAAGGACCCTTTCATGAGGTTCCGCTTGAGTTGTACACTGATCTCTGGGAGCTCCTGGGGGCTTGAGGTACTTCTTGGAGCTATGAGCGAACATGGGGTGAGTGGTTCACCTTCCCCTATAGGTGCGTTGTGTATAGGCTGAGTGGTTCACCTTCCACTTGATACCCCATGATGGTTGACATGTGTGTAGGGTGAGTGGTTCACCTTACCCTACGATTGATGACACGTGTGTAGGGTGAGTGGTTCATCTCCCCCAACGATTGATGATATATGCATAAAATGAGTGGTTTGCCTTCTCATATGGCATATGAGCAGGATGAGTGGTTCACCTTTTCTTGTGGATGCCCCAACATACATCCTACCCATGTAGTCTGAGAGTCATGGGAAATACCTCTCATTTAGCCATTTTGTTGGGAAAAGAGGATAGGGACCATAGCACTATAGATGGATGCATCGTGTGTTGCCATACTCCCTATGTCTAGGATGCATGGTGTTCAACAACTTGATCTGGGATCAAGTCTGATTGGGGTTATACCCTTGCACTGACTTTTGTCAGTGGAGAGTGGTAAACTCTTGTGACTCACTCTCAATCAATTCTTCTTCATTATCTATATCAGTGTTCAGCAGAGTAGAGACGAGATACAAAGATGGTAGATGATGACATGATGGCATGATGATGGATTGGTTGGTGGAATTCTCCTTAATTGAGAGGGAGTGTTAAAATTGGCAACTAGGGCCAAATTCCACTTTGGACAACTCGTTTAATGGAGATGATTATTGCATTGAATTCCTCTTTTGGAGAGGACCGAAATCGACCTAAAGATCATTAAATTTGGATAAGTAGAAATGTGTTTTTGAATTTATGCCCACATGTGTAAATTGTCAAGGTCAGCCACATCATCATGTAGGCTCATGAAGGTAAAGAGACATGTCACTTCACCCTCAATGACTTGTATAAATATGAGATACCTCAAGCTTCATTTGGCATCATCTGATCTCACACATTCTTCTCTCTCTTCATCTTATTGGTTCGTACAACTTATTGGGCATCTCTTTTCCTCACACTTGTGGCAGCAGAAGGATGAATTGAAAGACAAATTATAGGGCTGAAATTTTAGAGTCTGTTGCAGGTTTGACCAGCGTTGACTAGGGGTGTTTTAACTTTTGACCACATTTCACTGTGATTTTTGGGTCAAAATTTTATTTTTGGCAAGCCACATTTATTGGGATAGGAATCGAAGCATTCTGTTGACTTTGACTGCAGACCAATCACAGGGTTGATTGCAGAGTTTGACCAAGTTTGATCGTTGCTTTTAGGACTGTTTTGGACTAAATTTGATCGAGTTTGACTGAGTATGACCGAGCTGCTTTGAGGGCATTTTGCTATTGGTTTGAACAACGTTGACTTTCTGGTTAGGGCTGTTGACTGCTGCAAAAAGTTTCAGATTTGACAAGGCTGCCTTAATCATCATTTGGCAAGTCAATTTTGACTTTATTGTGCTCTCTCTCTCTACTAAACATTTTGATATAATAATAAGTACAATTGATCAAAGTGTTTTCCCCATCTTGGGATTTTTCCCTGGCATCCGCCAAATTTGGTGTTCTCTTGTCTTGGCTTGTCTTCTGCATTTTGTTATTCATGTTCTATCTATAGTTACTGTCAATGTGATTTATGGTTAATGTGATTGCTATTGGAAAACTAAATTGGAAATTGTCATTGGGCTCCTAAAAGGACATTGAAGTAATTGTGCTAAGCATAGAACATACCATTGTTAACTAAAATTAATGATTCTCCACAAGAAATCTTCCTAGGGGTTAAAAGAAAGGATATATCCAAGAACAATTTAAAGCAAATATGCCCTCAATACTAGATAAATACATGTGCACTTGATCATTCATGAAACAAATCCACAAGACTTAGAGAGACCACTTACTCAAGAAATCATATGCATCCATAAGCCTCCACCTTCGAAAATAGAAGTCGTAAAGTCATCCACAAATCATCTCCTCAATGAGGTTCATTTATAGCTAACAATAAGTATAAGGGTAGAAAACTAGTGATATATCTCCACAAGTAGCAATGATTTACAAGTGAGGAGTGTTTCTCCTATTTATATGAGATTGAACACTTCCTCATATAATATAAAATAACACCTTTATCTCTCACGAGCCCTAGAGATAAGGAAACAAAACATAAAATATCCATGTTACAAGATTGGATAGTTCTCAAGAGCCTCAACAATGCTTGATAAATGAATAATAACGCTCAAAATATCAGGATATCTTCATAAAAGTGTTTTCCAAGGCCACTTGTGTGGCATAAATGCTCTCTAAAGGTGGACGACTCACTCCAAACAATGTGTAAGGTCTCCAATAGTGAAATGTTGCCTCTAAAAGTCACAACATTTCACCTCCAAGGGTCACATTAAGCTCTAATAGGTGTGACATCATCATTAGATGTCCAATCATCATGAAGAGGTGCCATATTCATCAACAATGTGTAATGTCCATCATCCAAGTGCCATGTCATGGTAGAACATGCAATGTTTCATCTCTAATATGTTGTAGCATATCTCCTCAAGGGTACAACGCTCTTTAAGAAACGTGGAATGACCTCAATTAAGTATGGAATAAGTCATCATTAGGCTCCTCTAAAGGACCATATCTATGCAAGCATCGTCATCACTAAGGGGCTCTGAGCAAGTAAGTGTGACCATGCAGCATAAAATGTGAGTCATGTCCAATGTGAAAGCCATTAGGCAGATTGCATCAGGTATTTTCTTCGAAGTTCGCAATAGTTTAATGACTTTATGCAATTTGCCAAGTTTCGGGGTGGGAGGATTATCTTAAAACCCTATTAGGTGTACTAATACCCATGAAGAGGAGTATTCCCTAAGAAATCCATGATGGTGTAAGTGTAAATGACAATGGTATTGTTGATGTTTGTATCTAAGGCATGGACTTTTGCTTAGGCCAAAGTGTATAGGCATGTAGAATTTCCAAAGTCTCCTAATTAATCATATGCTTTTCCAAAGTTAGACTTAGGATCTTTCACAACCGAAACTAATCGCCACTAGCTAGGGTGTATAGTCCCAACACCGAAATTGGGATCTACACAAGGGTTTACCCTCACACAATAAGCTAATAGAGCTCCAATTTCAATTCATCAAATATCCAATCCTCTGCCAATGAACTTCCCGCTGTTTTTTTTTTAGTTTTCCCCATCCAAATACCATGGGTCGCTGAATACCATTGGTCACTTTTTAATAATAAAGTGACTCTTAGGTTTTATTTCTTAATTAAATCAAAAGTCACCTAATAATCCCTTTTTAATTTAATTACTCACTATCACCTTTAGGATGACAGTAAATAGTTAATTCAATTGACTACTTTCTTCTGTTATAAAAAAGGGACATTACACATTGTCTGTGGAGAATGCTGAATGTCATCCCTAGGACCACTGTTTGTGATGTGGATCATCAAAGAAAAAATCTCTATAGTTATCCTTAGAAGTGGTGACAGGTTTTAGGTGACTCATCTTTGGTCCTTAGCTGGATGAGAGGTGAAACTCAGATTAGTGTTATTTTGCAGCCTCTAGCAAAACAGTTAAAGGAGGCTTCTCGTTTGTTTGGTCAAATTACCTTCACACGTGTTCCAAGAGCTTAATTCAGAAGCAAATGCCCTTTCTAAGGAGGGACAACAGTTGGAGGCCGGGGCTTTAATTCTGGAGCAGTCAATGGATGGGCCTTGGTTGAGTGAAGGAAATTTCTATAAGGTGTCTTATATGCATAGATAATAGTTTGTTTGTTTCTTTTAAAAGGTACCCATAGGTGTTTTTCATATGTTATGTAATAGGTTACAATTTTATTATTTTTCTGATGATTGTATACCTGTTTGAGGGTTGACAGAAGGTTTTAAGCAATCTTTACTGTTTTGGGGTTTTGGATAGAGATGATCGTTGTGGTGTGCAAAGTATCTAATGGTAGCACATACATCCTTTTATTTTTGTAAAGTACCTTAAGCACATGAAGAATGTGATTTTCATTTTCGTTAATTTCTTTAAACCCAGTTACAAAGCAATCTTTGTAGGAAATATGGTAGCCATTGTCGGCATTTTCATCATAAAAGAAATTAAAAATTGAAAATTATATTTTTCCTCCAAAATTTTCTCAAGGTGACCTCATTTTGTTTAGGTCGGTTGGGCCCCTTAAAAGGCACCTATTCGACCCCTTGTGAAGGCCATTTACATGTGAGGCTTTTCCCCTCATTTGGGAAATTCACATCACTTATGTTTGTCTGTTCCAGTGAATTCTGTGTAAGAAAAAGAGGCTGAAAATATGAAGAAGGGATAGGTTCTTGGCTTCGCACTTGATGTGGTTCTTTGTTTCTGGTTTGGATATTATCTTGATGTAATTACTTCTGATGTGCTGATAAATCTTGAACTCTCTATCTCTCTCATAAGGAATGATTTATGGGTTTTCCCCTTGTGGGTTTTGCCCCGGCCTCAGGCCTAGTTTGTGTGTCTCTTGTCTATTGGTTTTGTGGTTAATTTTCTACTGCTCTTTCATGTTTAATGGTTGAATTTTCTTCTGTATAACTGCTTAATGATATCGGATGAATTATACGTGAATTTAATGCTAATTAATCATTGGAAGTAATTATTTGTGGAATGAAATTGTTTCTAGCTTGTGTGCCCTAGAAAATCAACGTGGTATTAGAGTTGGGAAGATTGGAGATCAAAGAGAAGTTTCTGAATGTCAAGCAAAGGTCTGGGCAAATCTATGATTTAAGCCGAATTATCTTTGACGGCCAAGTCCCTGAAGGCATTCTAGCTTTGTGTGGCATCTGATCTACTTCCTCTGTGGCAACCGAACCCTACTGTAGAGCCGTAGAGGCCTGTAACATAGGCCAAACCCTGTGGCATTATATCTTTGTTTATGGGAAAGATTGCGGCCTAAAAGCACTCATTCTCTGTGATTGTGGATTTAAGGCATCCAAGCTGTGCTTCTCTATGGATAAACCCTCTTGGGATATTTTCGAGCCTTGTGACTTCTTAATGCAAGCTACCTTTGTGACATTTTATTATCTCTGTTATGACAAGGAAATATATGAGTTTTGTTTTTCTCTGTGGCGAATTTTGTGGCATCAAGCAAGCCTCTCTGTGGTATTGTACACAAGTTTCCCTGAGGCACATGATCTCTGTGTCATCCGAATTTCTTGAGGCCACTCTTCCCTGTGGATATGCGAGCTATTAAGGCTCCTGTCCAGATCACTTGAAGTCCTCTTCTGTGGCCTATATCTATTCCAAAAGTTTGCCTCTGGTGATTCATGCAACACATATGTGGTATTTGTTGTGAAAAATTGCGAATTCTATGGCACTATATACCTCTGTATATGTTTGTTTTGTGGCTACAAATATGCTAAGTCTTGAGGTTAGAATCTCTGTAATATATATATATATATATATATATATATATATATATATATATATCTATATGTATATATGCGGAGTTGCAATGTGAAATGATGCATGTATGTGTAATGCAAAATTCTTGAAGGTTTAAAGAGGTCCGAATCTATTCTATAAAACTGTGATAAGCATTTGATCTCTCTGTGGCTCTCAAGCAAGCTACCTGTGGCATTCGTTGAACTTTGATTGAGGAAATAATTTGTGGATATGAGGCCACTAATCTGAGGTAAGAGAAGTATGTATAAATCTGCGAGCCCTATGGCAATGAGAGCTCTGTGATGCAAGCCTCTCTGTATGTATTCTCCGCAAGCTGTCTGTATGCGAAGGTTATATATAAACAAGTTCTGTGACTCCTTATGTGCAAGACCTGAGCCTTCTATTATACAAGACATTGATTCTCTACGTAAATTTTCCATATGTTCCAGTCTGAGCTCACTCATGAAATCAAATGGAGGTCCTAAGATTGAGCCTATGCGGCATTCGAAAGGCATCAATATATGTATATTTCCCCTTGATAAACTGAAACTCTAAGGCATCCATGCCATTTCTGTGGCATCTGAGCTCAGTAGTACTGTTGTATTTCTGTGGTAGTGTTGTAAAGCCATTCGAGATCTATGTAGAGTCAAGTGCAAGAACCAAGCCAAAATTGATTTCTATTCGAGTTTGTCAAGTGATATAGAAAGGAGACAAGTCCGAGTTTGACAATAGTTCTAAAGTCCAAAACTATTTAATCTATGGTTTGAAATGTGTCATAATTGTAAAACAACCAGAAGTTCGTACGTAATAAAGTCTGCTAATGATCTCCCTCCTGTGCCATCTGAAGTCAGTAAGTTTGTCATCCTTGTATGACAGGATGAAGGTTGAAGTTTGTATAAGAAACTTGAAGATCTATGATTGATTAAAATCCCATTGTCTTTGTGTTTGAGACCATGTTCGAAGAATATCATAGTCTAGTTGTACGGCTCACCTTTCTAAGGTACTATGTGAAAATTTGGAAACCCGAATCCTATTGCAGAAACTGGAAATAATTCTCCTAATTGTTAAATTAATTTTTAACAATTTATTTACTGTTTGCTACAACAAATACTGAATCAATGACATTGCAACCTACACAAATAAACTGCGGAAGAAACAAACGCTGGAAGAAATACTAGCACACACACATAAAATGACAATTATTTTTGGACCAATGTCCCCGGAAAAGCCCAACTTGGGAAAACCGGTGCAACAACTGAGGGTTTTAATATTAAGCAGTAGGGAAATAATCTGAGTACAATCGGATGCCGAAACTGGCAATCCTATAGAGAAAAACCGGCAAAAATCTGGAGAGGAATTTTTCCTCACCCCACAGGCAATCTCACGGCACAACTTGCCTTCAGAATTCCGGCCCTCTGAGCCTCTATGTTAGCCTCTGTGCTGGTCAGCGTACTTGGCTGGACATCTAGCCTCAGATTGGATTCTGATGAAGTTGTTCTGCCTAAAGGCTCTTCTCCAGCACTTCGGGACTCCTTCTCGGCCTCTGGAACTGAAAACATCAGTCTTCCTCAGCAAATTGACTTTGCCTTTAGAGGTTACGATGCAGCTTTGCATCAACCTCTCTGTGGCTCTCCTGCCTCTCTGCAAGCGCACTCACTGGATCTGGAATCCTTCCTCCGACTTCACTATGTATGCCCCTCTCTCACTGCTTCAATCTCACTAGCTCTCTCCAACAACTGACTGTTGCTACTCTGGAAATCGATCTGCTCAAGAAATCGAATTGCTCAAGTGCCTTCTCCAAGCCCCATCGACTTCTTCTTATAATCCTCTATTGAGACTTCAACAACCAAGATTAGATCTTAATCGATGGCTAGGATTTAACTTGAAGTCGATCCGTGTGAGTTTCTAAAACATTCACACCTTGACTTAATTAATTCTAATTAATTTGTGATATTCCCTAAGTTTAGACTTAGGAAATATTTAAAAACTGACTAATAATTTAATTAAGTCATTTCTAGGTAGAATTTCAAGAAACAGTTTCAGGGTTTTGGAGATCTCATGTGTTCTAGCCTCTCCCCAAAATTACAAGGCTAGAACACATCCGATGCTACAAAAACTAGCATACTATGCAAAATTTGAGGTATGATGGAAATTTTGTGACGTTGAGTCTCAGAATGAGCTTTGAAATCTTGATGTTAGCTTTATCCTATAAATAGAAGAAGGACTATGGATATTTCTAGAAGTCGAATTTTACAAAGGAAATGTACCTCTAGTGAAAATCTCTATCATTTTTGAGAAGTATTATCCTATAGCAACGAAGTTTGTCACATCCAAATTATGTCTGCAATATCATACCAAATATCTCATTGGACTTCTAGCTCAATCTCCAAATGGAATTAAGTATCTACGTTGCGTTGACAACAATTTTGTTGATGTGAAGGACTTTTATCCAAAGGTTATTCTGTATTATGAAACTTATATCAAGAAGATTTGTATTAAGGACTATTGTTTCAGTTGAAGGAGTCATGTGTTGAAAGTCTAAGATATGCTACGTCTCGTAAGTCTTTGAAGACCTAAATATCAAAGAAAGAGTCATATCTAACTTAAGGCATTTTGATTTAAAAGGATTTGCATTAGTATTGATCTTAAGATACCTAGATGATATATTGCAATCACTGTTGATGATTTTACTGAAGGGTTTCTAGAATTGAAGATAATGCACAATGGGTATTGAATATCTAGGGTTTGTAAGACCCTAGTCGAATCTTGAAAAATTTGAAAATTCTTTGATCTCTGATTTTGAAGGGTTCATGACTTGAATACTGAAGGGTTTCCTAGTAAAAAAGCTCTAAGGTTTGTAAACCTTAGATCAAAACTAAAAGATCATTAGGGTTTGAAACTTTGAAGTTAAAACCCTAGCCAATCGATTGATAACCCTATATAGGGTTGGTGATGAAGGTCTAATGGATTAATTACTTCCACTTAAGAAGAAACCCTAGCTCCTAGAAGATTTGACATCTTGAAAAATAATATTGATTTGCAAGTTGGATGCAAGAAGGTTAAAGATTAAGAGGGAGCTGACAAGTTCTGAAAAGATAAGTATCAAATCATTACTAATAATGTGGATTCCTTGATGATGTTATAGACTCCTTGATATTGATGTGGATGAAGTAAAATTCTTGTTAATAATATGGACTTCTTGATGATGTGGACTCTTTTGATGATGATGATGAACTTTTTGATGATGTGGACTCTTTGATGTTGATGATGAACTTCTTGATGATGTGGACTCTTTGATGTTGATGATAAACTTCTTAATGATGTGGACTCTTTGATGTTGATAATGAACTTCTTGATGATGTGGACTTCTTAATGTTGATGATGACATCCTTGATGATATGGACTTCTTGATGATGATGATGATGACGACGTGGACAAGGTCAACTCTTTGATGATGTGGGTATGGACTCCTTGATTATGTGGACTCCTTGATGATGATGTGGACGATATTAACTCCTTGATGAGTTGAACAAGGTTGATTGGACCTAAGAAGACTAAGATCAAGAGGGAGATGACACCTTCTCAAGAGATAAGTCTTTCTTGATTGTTTCTATTATTGCTTCATTATGAGTCTCTTGTCTTTGTATGACTTGCTTTGTTGTAGTTGTTCTTCCATGGCCTCCTAGTGAGGATAGCAGGGATGTGATGAAGTATGTCAAAGCTGTGGCTATCATTGGAAGAACAAAGTGATGAGAAGACTCATGATTATATGGGCTTTGGATTTTAGAGGGAGCAAACAAGATCAACTTGATTGAAGCATGCTTTGATCTATGACAAAAATAAGTCAGTTGTGACTTCCAAGATGAAGTTGGCTAGATGTCTTGAAGAATGACGCTGATCCAAATATGTTGAAGAAGAGCCCAAGATTTTTCTGCTATGTGTTCCTTTCAAGGACGAAGGTCCTCTTCGTCCAATGTAAGAGGGAGTTGATTGAAGAATTGTGAGATTGAAAATATGACACGAGCCTAGTGAAATCCTTGCTAAGGTTGGGCATGGTGGACTGTGAGTCCAGGGACTCTTGATGAAAATTTGAAGATGCTGCGAGACTCCGTTGTTTTTTTTTTGTTTGGCTCGTTGAACCACTTGATGCATGAAATTGCTGACTCTATCTAGACTGGATATATTCTAGGAACTGTGTTGGATTGAATAACATGGATGTTCCTACTACATGTAGCACTGTTGAAGCTGGATATATAGCTGATTTTTGAAGTGGTTTGGCTTCAAGAGCTATTTACTGATCTATTGTGTTGAAATTGATTATGGTATACATGTCTGACGATGTCTAGGTTGCTTGCTTCGTGAGAACCCACTTATTATTTGTTGGATTCAACCATTGTTGCCAAAATTATTGCTAATGCCTGCTTCTACGATAAGTCACTTATTGTCTGATGGATTCAACTATGGCACACTTTTTTGCTGATGAGCAGAGTGCTGATATTTATGTGAAAATTCTATCACTACAACGACTGATTTATTTTACCCACTTATTTCCCGATAAGTTATTTATGAAAATCCTTCAGTAAACATTAAAATAAATTCTGCTGCAGATATCACATCCAATGTTTTAAAACTCCGACTTCGACTCCGACTCGGCCAAGGGTCGACTCCGACTTCCACTCCGACTCGGCCAAGGGTCGACTCGGCCGGCTTGATTTCAATGACTCGGTCCTTGAAAAAAATACATTAAATATTTTTTTTTTTATAAAAACACATAATTTTAAAGATTTTCATTCATGTTTCCAAACACACAGCATTAGAATATAGATAGAAGACAAAATATTGATATGATCAAAGTAGGCTCATGAATATATCCATTATATCAAAATGGCACCCAGTGCACTGTCCAATACATACATGATGTTGATATAGAGATGAAAACAAAAACACATAACCAAGGAGGCTACAAATGGCCTCTACAACAAAAGTCTGTGACTAGTACTACTGGCAACTGCTAGAGTTGCCAACATCATTTGGCTCAGTGTTACTTGGGAGCGGGAGCGAAAATGGGGAGCGAGAGCGAAAATGGGAGTGGGAGCGAAATTTTCAGAAGCTCTTGGTTTGGGAGTGAATCCTGGAGGAGTTCAACAACCAATGTCACTAACATCAAGGTACATAGAGGGATTGGTGCTCTTGATTAAATACGAATTCCATACCCTAATACATGACAAAATTCAATGGAAACATTGCAATACTCCAATCCTGAAATCCTGAAAAACTGATAAGTCTGCTGGATTTTGAATGAAATCTAAAATTCTACTTTCTCCATATGAAATCCAATGAGGCCAAAACCATTCTCAAACATCCTGAGTCATTTCATGGTAATGTTAAAAATTTAAGTGAAAGGATGAAAATGAAGATTAAGGAGAATGTCACTTTACCATGAAATTTGAATAGCATATCAATACTAGGAGAGGGGAATGGACCCCAAATAGCACTTAACCAATTTAGAAAACACCTTGGAGTCCCCAACAATCAGCTAAATGTTAAAAAGTTAAAAAAAATTAGAAAAATCCCTGTTTTTTTGGGTGACTGGCCGGATTTAATGACTCGGCCGAGTAGATGTGGAAACGGCCGAGTTGGCCGAGTCAGCCATGACTCGGCCGAGTCAGCCATGACTCGGCCTCTCGAATTGTTTCCTCCACCGAGTCATATTTCTGGGCAATGAAACAGATCAACTCGGCCATTTCCATCTCGAATCGGCCGAATTTTAAAACTATGATCACATCATAATACAGAAACAAACACATGCACAAGAATTAACACATCGACACAAATATTTTGGACAATCAGTCCCTAGAAAAACCCAATATGGGAAAACTGGTGCAGCAAGGGAGGATTTTATTATTCAACAATTCTTTAGTACAACTGGGTGCTTAACTAGTTTACCCAACAGAGAGAAAAATCTTTAGCACTTCCCCCACTCTTAGCGTCAGCCTGGATGACCTCTGCGCAGCTCCTAGACCCTTTGTGTCAGCCCCGTCCTCTCTGCGTCACCCAGGCAGGCCCTCCAGTGATTGTGCAGTCTGCAGCCTCTGCGTCTGCCTCTCCAACCTCTACACTGTTCCCTGGTGTTGTTCCCGACTCTGTTCCATACTTGCTGCCTCCTGCTACTCTCCAGACCACTAGTTCGAATTTCTCAGCTAACCCCGCTCCAGAAATCGAACTGACTGGTCTCCCTCAGTGTGTTCTCCAACTGACCCTCAAGCTTCTTCTTATAATTTTCCTGTTGGTCCTCCAACAGCTGAAATTAAATCTCTAATCAACGACTAAGATTAGATTTGGCTTGATCCATGACTTTTGGAACCTTCTAACCTAGTTTTATATTAATACCCATTAATATTTTATTTTTCCTAGGTTTAGACTTAGGAACTCCATTAAAAATATTAATTATTTTAATATCTCCCAAACTGGTCAGAATCTGCCCAAACCATTTCTGGGTCTTGGAGATCTCATGTGCTTTAGCCTCTCCACCATTTTTCATGGCTAGAGCACATCCGATGCTACCCCAAATCAACACTCTCTCTTAGCAAGGACTGTGTTCTCGTAATACTCCACACTGAGCATTACTCTGATCATACGACATTGGTACCTGTGCTGATGCTAAGCCTCCCTGCCTAACATCCTTTGCATTGCAGCATCCTGTACCGCTGCCCATGGCTCTATCACTGCCACTGCTACATCTGTACTGCAGCTCCCTCTGCATCCATGCTGCTGCTGGTCCATCTTCCCAACGCTGCATCTGCACTGCAAACTCCTTCTCATCATGCTGCATCGTGCTAATGCTGAGTGCTACTGCACTGCAACATCATACCCATTTTTGCTACTGAAATGGATTCTTTATCATCCCCATCTTCTCCCTGAAATAATCAAACTTAGTTCTTCCAAGGGCAATGATAAGGATGTCTGCCACCAGTTCTCTTGTAGGAGTGTAGTTCAACTGTATAGCTCCTTGTTCGACACAGTCTCTGACAAAGTGACACCAGATATCAATATGCTTTGACCGATCGTGAAACACTAGATTCTCAGAGAGCTTGATGCAACTTTGATTATCACAAATGATCCTGGTTGCCTCCATCTTTTTTCTGAATAGGTTCTGTTGTGGCCACAACCACCACCCATTCAAAACTTTCCTTGGCAACAATTTTGGATGGGTCCCCTAGAAGTTAATCTTGCATCTCTCCGAATGATCTGTTTTACTTGAGGGATTTAGCTCTTCGGAGAGTCAAATCTTCCATTCACAAATGGTTAAAGCCCCTTAACAAATCCCTCGCATATAACCTTGTTTAAGCCCTTCATTCATATGCTCATTGGGATTTATTTAACTCACAAAACTTCCCATCACATCATTGTTCCTGTCATAGCTCTTTATAATCGAAATGCTGAAAAAACATGCGTAAAACCCCTTTTCTGCCTATCGCAGTTAACACTAAGACTTAGTGTTCACCATTACCTTCCGGACCCGACGGTAGTATTAATCGTATTCTATATATTTCGGATCCGGAAGCTATATCGCTATATAGCTATCGGTGGGGTCCCAGGGGTTATACATATATGGCACACCACTATTATCGGACCTGATGGTTCTATTAAACACGATATATATATATATATATATATATATATATATATATATATATATATATATATCGGGTCCGGGTTTAATCGCTTATCGTTATCGACATATCGGGTTGGACTCGATGGTTTTATTAACCACGATATATATAAATATCGGGTCCGGAAGCCACATCGCATATCGCAATCGGCAGGGTCCGGGGCCTATATATAAGGCACATCGTTATACCCCGGACTCGTCGATGATTATAAACCAGAGCGTATAACATTTCAAGTCCGGCCTTTTGGCCGGACACGGGGTTTTCCCATACATTACTGTGTTTTCAAAAAACATTAAGGTCGGGACCTTTCAAAGGTGAATCATACACGGCGGACCTGCCAGGACTATTAAAGGTGATATATATATATATATATATATATATATATATATATTTCGGGTAAGCCAGACCCACATTGCATATCGCGATCGGTGGAGCCCAGGTGTCATGTAGTTAGCGGAGGGTCGAGAGCCGGACTGGATGATGATTATATGCCTGATTACATAACATTTGAAGTTTGGCCTACAACCGGGCACGAGTTTTGTCCGTGTTTTCCCTTGTATTTTCGAAAAACGCTGGAGTCTGGGTTCTACAAAGGGGAGCCTTAGGCGCCGGACCCGAAGGAATTATGAACTACAACATATATGCATGTCAGGTCTGGCCAACCGAAAGGCACAATCGGCATAGTCTTAAGCCCAAGCTCATGGCACGATGCGATGCAATGTGGTGGACCCGACAGGGTATGGGTTCCCGCCTATAGTTTTTCAGGTCCAGATTTTGGATGCAGCCCTGTGTTTTGCAGGGACTTTCAGTGTAAATTGGATTTTCGCCTACAAGACCAAATCAATGCGTAGATTAAAGACCAGGGGCCGATTCTTCCGCGATTGTTGCTCTTGATGTTATAAATGCTTCATGAATGCAAAATTTGTGTTTTTTAAGCATTTTTTTATCATATCTATATATGTGTAACTGATGTTGGCCATTTTTGTAGGTGAGGACCGAGAGAAGGCAAGCTAAGCCTAAGGATGGATGCATAAGCTTCAAGTTTGACTCCAAATAAAAGATGCATGCACAGATCCGAAGAGTTTACCCATGCGGATATGTTTATTTGAAGATTGGGTTTTATGGTGTGGCGGTCATATGTCCAGGTGTTGCCTATGTATTCCGAAAGCGAAACCGTCCCAGATTGCATCATGAAGAGATGACACACAGTCATCCCCTCTAATGAATAACCATTCAGTTCTGCAAGAAATGAAGTGCTCTAATGATACAAAACGCCCTCTACGTGTCAACGGTGACACCGATTGGCTTCCTCTGTCTATTCTGATTTGTATAATGAAGGAAGAGAGAGGGAAGGCGAAGGGTGAAAAGGAAGACCAAGAGTCATTTCTAGGGGCATAAATATTCCCCCGGAGAAGAAATGAGGGCTTTTTGCTTGGGAGAAGGACAATTTTGATTATTGTGAATAAAGAGAGACTGTTTAGCTCAATAAGGAGCCGATGTTTTAGATTGATTTTCCCCTTTTATCATGTGTTTTGATTGGAATGTTGTTGCTGGTATAAATGCAAATGTATATTTGTTTTGTGCATGTTGATGACTTACCTGCAAGGGAACCAACATTTGATGGCCAGCCGGTTGGAGTTTGCATGCATCAACAATACAGCAGAATATGAAGGCTTGCTGCAAGGCCTGAAGAAAGCCATTGATATGAATATAAAAAATCTTAAGTTTTTGTTGACTCACAGATAATCGTGGATCAGGTAAGGAAAATGATACATTGAAATTCACCACACCTAGTAAGGTACCAGCATGAGGTATGGAACTTAATTGACAGTTTTGATTCTTTTAATATCACATACATACCTCGAGGGCAAAACCAAGATGCTGATCTGATGGCTAATATGGCTGCTAAACTTTTGCCTGATTTTAGATTGAAGAAAAATAAATGTTCTATTGAATTGATTTTCAGACCATCCGTGCTTGATAACATCTCGAATTGGCAGGTGTTCAAAGATGATGAGCAAATCCTTGAGTTCTTGCACTGCGAGAAGACATTCAAGAATGCAGTCATTGACGAAAAGGAGCATGACAAGCTTATGAATGAGAGGGAAGGTGAGGAAAAGGGTCAGCCCAATGTGATTCCCAAGTCAGTTGTTAAGATGGAGCACTTGTATGACTTGCATGATAAATTCAAGAAGCCGACTAACTGCAAAACGCATAGCTCATCCATGAAGTATGAATCGGTCAACCTTGGGACCAAAGAAGACCCAAAAAATGTCAATCTGGGCTTGGGGTGCTCTCCACAGGAAAAGGCTGCATTTGTCAAGCTATTTAAAGAATACAAGGATGTCTTTGCATGGACATATGAAGACCTAAAGACCTTTGATACCAGTGTTATGCAGCATGTAATCCCTTTGGAAAAAGAGGCCAGGCCCTACCAACAAAAGCTGCGTAAGATGCATCCAAGCCTAGAACCATTGGTGAAGAAAGAACTAAACAAGATGCTGGATGCTAAAATCATCTTCCCGGTTAGACACACCCGCTGGGTAGCCAATCTCGTGCCAGTAAGAAAGAAAAATGGAGACGTCAGGTTGTGTATTGATTTCAGAAACCTGAACGAAGCATCTCAAAAGGATAACTATCTTGTCCCTTCTATGGAACACATCCTTCAGTGCGTTTCTGGGTCTGAATTGTTGGCCCTATTAGATGGGTTTTCAGGATATAATCAAGTATTGGTATCTCATGGGGTTCAGCTTAAGACAACCTTCAACACTAAATGGGGCACCTACGCATATTGTAAAATGCCTTTCGGACTCATTAACGTAGGTGCCACATTCCAGAGAGCTATGGGCATAGCTTTCCGAGGGTTGATTAACAGATCAATAGTGGTTTACGTGGATGACATCACTGTGTATTCATATCACAGAAGGGATCCTATTTATCACTTAAGACAGATTTTCGAAAGATGCTGAAGGTATGGAATTTCATTGAATCCCAAGAAGAGCATCTTTGCAGTCATAGAGGGGAAACTACTAGGTCATATCCTCTTTAAAGAAGGGATTGTTATTGATCCTGAAAGAATAGAGACCATCATGAGAATACAACCCCCTGCCAATAAAAAAGCCATGCAATCTTTCTTCGGGAGGATTAATTTCGTTAGAAAATTTGTCTCAGGCTTCGCGGAAATAGTGCGCTCCATGCAGCTGATGATGAAGAAAGACATGTGTAAATGGAGCGATGAAGCCAAGAAAACGTTTCGGCGAATCAAGGAAGCCATCACTGAAGCTCCTGCATTGGTCAGCCCCAAGTTTGGCAAGGAGTTCTTCTTGTACACTTTTGCTTCTGATGTTTCATATGTTGCAATACTCACTCAAAAAAACAAGAAAGGCAACGAAGTCCCTATTTCTTATATGAGCTTTAATCTCCAAGGGGCAGAACTCAACTACCCAGACGTGGAGAAACAGGGCTATGCAGTTTTCAAGGCCGTAAAAAATTTCCGCCCTTATTTACTAAAGGCCAGGACCAAAGTAATCGTCCCCCATCCTGCTGTAAGAGCTCTCTTCGTGCAAAAGGAAATGGGTGAACGAAGAGGGAATTGGATAACCGCCCTTCAAGAGTTCGACCTTGAGGTAAAGCCGGCATAGATAGTTTGAGGGTAGGGACTTTGCAGGCTAGCGGCAAAATCCTTGGCGGACAAATAAAGGGCGTCCGAGGAACCAGAAACGCTGAGCATGCAATATGCACAAATGGAACTCAGGGAAGAGCCCTTATGGATTAACGAAGCATTGATGTATGAGCGAGAGATGTCGGAAGCCTTTTTGGACCCTGAGTCGTGGTACTACGACATACGCTTCTATCTAGTACGGGGATCGTGTCCTGAACACATGGATGCATCACAGAGGAGAGCACTCAGATTGAAATCCAATCAGTATCATTTGGCCAACAACGTCTTATATAGAAAAAATCATGATGGAATCTGGCTGAGGTGTTTGGAAAAGGATGATGCCGACCATGTATTGAAAGAAATGCACGACGGCCCGGCAGGTGGTCACTACGACGGAGAGACCACTGCTCACAAAATATTAAGAGCTGGGTATTATTGGCCCACAGTGTTCAAAGACTCACATACCTACGCTCGCAAATGCAAGGTGTGTCAAACCGCCGCAGGACGAGAAAGAAAGCCTGCTGTTCCCCTCAGGCTTGTTATGATTTATCGACCGTTCTAGCAATGGGGCCTAGACGTCATAGGCGAGATCACTCCAAACTCTTCACAGCAACATAAGTATATACTCACAACGACTAACTACTTCACCAGATGGACCGAAAATATCCCGCTTCAGAAGATGAATGAAGATGAGGTAATATCATTCATTGAGAAATTCATTATCAACAGGTATGGCATCCCTGATGCTCTCATATTTGATACCGCTTCTTACTTTTCATCACTGAAATTGATTGAGTTTGCTATTGATAAATCAATCCACATAAGGTATGCAACAAATTATTATCCCCAGGGAAACAAAGTTGTAGAGTCTTCAAATAAAAACCTTATCCACATGATCCACAAGTTTGTCGCTGACAACCAAAGGAACTGGCACAACGCCCTAACAAATGCCCTTTGGGCTGATAGGGTCACCCCTAAAGTGGCCTTAGGAAACTCCCCATATTTCCTTGTTTATGGACAGGAAGCTGTCTTGCCTCCAAATGTTGCCCTTCCCTCCTTACAGCTCTCCCAAGCTTCAAGAGGGACCCCTTCAGCCTTGCTTCAAGAAAGGATCAACCAACTG
Organism: Pinus tabuliformis; assembly: GCA_031772625.1. NCBI lineage: Eukaryota > Viridiplantae > Streptophyta > Pinopsida > Pinales > Pinaceae > Pinus > Pinus tabuliformis. The sequence continues at coordinate 320,623,125 of CM062814.1, read as the reverse complement.
ATGAGGCTGGAGGAATTAAGAGATAGAGCCAGAATTAAATTCAAAAATCACTAAATGATTGTAAAAAGATGGTTTGATCATCATCTGGCAGGAGATAAAGACTTCCAAATAGGAGAGCTAGTCCTGAAATGGGACAAGTTAAATGAGCCAAAAGGTAAACACACGAAATTCCAACACTTATGGCTGGGCCCATTCCAAGTTGTGGAAAAAATTGGTCAAGGAACTTACAGGTTGAAAACTTTACAGGGAGAAACCGAAAAACTCCCTGTTAATGGCCAACATCTGAAGAGATACTTCCAATAGCCACCACATGGTGGTTACCTCCCAATAGGTTAGAATTCATTTTAGTTTCGCTGTTAGTTTAGTTGCCTTTCTATCTTTTCCTTTTGTTTTCTGCATTGTCTATTTTCTTGCTGTTTTGAATAACAATCCTTGCAGCCAATTGACTTCAACCCTCCCATCTTGTTCTTACTTTTATCAGATTTGCCCTCATGCACTGCCTTCGGCTTTTCCCTTCCTCATTAACCTGCTGATGATTTCGCTGTTTCTAAATCCTTCATTACCTTGCAAATCAAACAAACTTTCTATTAGCCCATGAGAACTTGAAAATCAGCTGTAGAATTCAAATCAAGCCATTCATTGGCATCCGTTGAGAACTGGGTAAGATTTGTTGATAACTTTGATATCTGGAGCATGTAGGGGCATCTTTATAAAACAAGAATGTGTAACTATAGCTGGACTGGCATGGAGGGACGCCACATTTTGAATAACTCCCACTCAGACCTAGAATATACTTGCCTATAAGGTTTATAGTCATTCTCCATTGGTCCTATCCACCACACTAAATTGTCCAATACCTGTTATCCACAAGTAAGCCTCCTTTCATGGGCTAAGCGCACTTTCATATACCCTGTGGCAAATCCAATTGTGCTCTAGTCCTTGTGCATGAAACTGGAAGGACTTATCTAAAAGAAAATGAAATGTCAAGTCCTTGTGCCAATCTAGAAGGATAGGTTTTTTGGGAAGCCGGTTAGAGTAAAAACTGTTGTTGGGCTCAGAGTACCGGTTGACACAGCAAGCCCAACCTTGGTTAAGCAGTTTAAAAATATGGCATGATCCATGACTGCGCCCCATTCAATCAGTGAAAATATAACACTAAAATTCTTATATAAAGTGCAAGATAAACATGTCTACATCAAGTTCAATGAGTAATAAAGAGCTAAGTTACACACCTAAACAGGTATGGACAGACCAGTGATGGCCCCAAAAGGATTTTTGAAGGTGGGAAACAGGTAAAGGAAGGTCAATAAACCCCATAATACTGCCATTGGAGAATGTCTGTCAAAACCCTATTAGTAAGTAGAAGCTATTTGTCTTCATCTCACCTGAAGCAATTAATGTTGAAGTGGAACCCATGCCTTTTCATTTGTACAGTTTGCATTTCAAGTTTAACCTAACACCCCGATGTTTTATTAATATGAGGTTTATTTGGAAATAGAGATAACTGGTTCGTCCAGCGGTTCGCCATTTGTTGTGGCCACAACCACCACCCATTCAAAACTTACTTTGGCAACAATTTTGGATGGGTCCCTAGAAGTTAATCTTGCATCTCTCCGAATGATCTGTTTTACCTGAGGGATTTAGCTCTCTGGAGAGTCAAATCTTCCATTCACAAATGGTTAAAGCCCCTTAACAAATCCCTCGCATATAACCTTGTTTAAGCCCTTCATTCATATGCTCATCGGGATTTATTTAACTCACAAAACCCCCCATCGCATCATTATTCCCGTCATAGCTCTTTATAGCGGAAATGCTCAAAAAACATGTGTAAAACCCTTTTTTGCCTATCGCAATTAACACTAAGACTTAGTGTTCACCGTTACCTTCCGGACCTGACGGTAGTATTAACCGTATTCTATATATTTCGGATTCGAAAGCTATATCGCTATATCGCTATCGGCGGGGTCCCGGGGGTTATACATATATGGCGCACCACCGTTATCGGACTCGATGGTTCTATTAAACACGATATATATATATATATATATATATATATATATATATATATATATATATATATCGGGTCTGACGTTTAATCGCTTATCGCTATCAGGAGGCCCAAGGCTCATATATATATGGCACGCTTCCATCTTCTGGACCCGATGGTTTTATTAACCATGATATATATATATATATATATATATCGGGTCCGGAGGCCACATTGCATATCGCAATCGGCAGGGTCCGGGGCCTATATATAAGGCACATCGTTATACCCCAGACCCGCCGATGATTATAAACTAGAGCGTATAACATTTCAGGTCTGGCCTTTTGGCCGGACATGGGGTTTTCCCATACATTATTGTGTTTTCAAAAAACGTTAAGGTTGGGACCTTTCAAACGTGAATCATACACGGCGGACCCGCCAGGACTATTAAAGGTCATATATATATATATATATATATATATATTTCGGGTCCGCCAGCCCCACATCGCATATCGCGATCGGCGGAGCCCAGGGGTCATGCAGTTAGCGGAGGGGCGAGAGCTGGACCCGACGATGATTATATGCCCGATTACATAACATTTGAAGTCCGACCTACGGTTGGCCACGGGTTTTGTCCGTGTTTTCCCTTGTATTTTCGAAAAACGTTGGAGTCTGGGTTCTACAAAGGGGAGCCTTAGGCGCCGGACCCGAAGGAATTATGAACTCCAACATATATGCATGTCAGGTCCGGCCAACCGAAAGGCACAATTGGCATAGTCTTAAGCCCAAGCTCATGGCACGATGCGATGCAATGTGGCGGACCCGACAGGGTATGGGTTCCCGCCTATAGTTTTTCAGGTCCGGATTTTGGATGCAACCCTGTGTTTTGCGGGGACTTTCAGTGTAAATCGGATTTTTGCCTACAAGACCAAATCAATGCGTAGATTAAAGACCAGGGGCCGATTCTTCCGCGATTGTTGTTCTTGATGTTATAAATGCTTCATGAATGTAAAATTTGTGTTTTTTTAAGCATTTCTTTTATCATATCTATATATGTGTAATTGATGTTGGCCATTTCTGCAGGTGAGGACCGAGAGAAGGCAAGCTAAGCCTAAGGATGGATGCATAAGCTTCAAGTTTGACTCCAAATAAAAGATGCATGCACGTATCCGAAGAGTTTACCCATGCGGATATGTTTATTTGAAGATTGGGTTTTATGGCGTGGCGGTCATATGTCCAGGTGTTGCCTATGTATTTCGAAAGTGAAACCGTCCCAGATTGCATCATGAAGAGATGACACACAGTCATCCCCTCTAATCAATAACCATTCAGTTCTCCAGGAAATGAAGTGCTCTAATTACAGGAAACACCCTCTACGTGTCAATGGAGACGCCGATTGGCTTCCTCTGTCTATTCTGATTTGTATAATGAAGGAAGAGAGAGGGAAGGCGAAGGGTGAAAAGGAAGACCGAGAGACATTTCCAGGGGCATAAATATTCCCTCCTGAGAAGAAATGAGGGCTTTTTGCTTGGGAGAAGGACAATTTTGATTATTGTGAATAAAGAGAGACTGTTTAGCTCAATAAGGAGCCGATGTTTTAGATTGATTTTCCCCTTTTATCATGTGTTTTGATAGGAATGTCGCTGGTATAAATGCAAATGTATATTTGTTTTGTGCATGTTGATGACTTACAGTTCATGGTTATTCTTAGTTATTGAATGTGATTCAGTATCATGGTTGAAACATGAAAGGTTGCTGACTCAAAACTCTGTTCTACATCAGTTGCAAGCTTCTCTTCCATAAATGGAATGTGTATTCCTGTATGAATGATTGGATTGTAATTAAGTATTAATGCAACCTTGTTCTTATATGAACCAGTAATTGATTTATTTAGACTTGGAATTCATATATGATGTTTACCCTCTCTTTGTCATGCTCCTGCAGGATAGATTAGGATAGTTAGGACATAGACTAGAGTAGTTAGAAGAAGTGTAGATAGGATTTAATACATGGTGGTTAGTTGTTTTAGTTTGATTGATTCAATTGAAGCCTTCTGCCCAGAAGCAATCTTTCAACTAATTTAACAGCTTATGGGGTCACTTAAAACCTGTTGGAACTAGCCATTCCAAATGAAAGCAGACCTAATTGGGGCTTGCGATCGGGTTAGTTCCCCTTGTTGGTATAACGAACATACGCCATGTCAACAGGTTCAGAAGCAGTTTTCTAAGCCATATGGCCTTGCATGAAGCTGTGCCTACAGCCATGTATTCTGCCTCAGCTGAGCTCAGAGCCACGGATTTTTGTTTCCTACTGCACCAGGAGGTTATTCCTGATCCAATGTTGATACATTACCCAGAGGTACTTTTTCTATCCACTGAACTTCCTGCCCAATCTGCATCAGTAAACCCACTCAATCTGATATGCTTACCCTTGGTGTACAAGAGTCCATAATCAACTGTTCCCTGTAAATACCTGAAAATATGTTTGGCTGCTGCCCAGTGCGCCCTCTTTGGATCCACCATGACCTGACTGAGGGTGTTGACAGCATAGCAAATGTCTAGCCTGGTATTGGCCAGATACATCAGGGACCCTATGAGCTGCCTATATAAGGTGGGATCAACATCTTTGTCTTCTGATGCATCAATCTTCTTCCAGTTGGTTATCATTGGAGTAGCCATGGGTCTATAGTCCTCCATCATGAATCTCTTCAAAATTTCTGTAGCATATCTCCCTTGCCCAAGGAAGATCTCCCCCTTTTGCTGCCAAACTTCCAACCCTAAGAAATAATGTATTCGTCCCAAATCCTTCATGTCGAATTCCGTGGCTAAATTCTTCTTGCAATCCCCTATGAGCTTGGATGATCCTCTCACGGAGAGATCATCCACATATAATACTAAGATTAGAGGCTCATTCTCTACAACTAGATAGTAGAGATTTGGATCTGCGTCACTCTTGACAAATCCCATTTCCTGCAAGTAGCCATCGATTCGCCCATACCACGCTCTAGGTGTCTATTTCAGTCCTTACAAGGCTTTCTTCAATCTGCATACTTGAGACTTCTTCTCATGTGTCTCAAAACCCTTTGGTTGTTCAATGTATACCTCTTCTTCTATCACATCGTTTAGAAATGCCGTTTTGACATCCATCTGATGAGTCTCCCACTTCATCTATGCTGCAAGAGATATCACGGTTCTAATAGATGTATACCTGGCTATTGGGGTGAAGTTCTCTTCGTAGTCAATTCCTTCCTTCTTAGCATATCCCTTAGCCACAAACCTAGCTTTGTATTTCTCAACATTGCTGTCTGCAGCGTATTTGATCTTGTAGATCCATCCCGAACCTACCATTGATTTGTCTTGAGGCCTTGGCACTACCTCCCAAGCATCGTTCACCATTATGGAGTTGTACTCCTCTACCATCGCATCCAGCCAAACCTAATGTTGAGCTGCCTCTTGAAAACTGGCAGGCTCCCCATCCTGAGCTCCTAATGGCTGATATCTATCTCGCTGTTTTCGCTCCCTCTTATTGTTCCTTGGAGGACCGATGAACTCTTCTGCATCTCACAGAATCTGACGAAGTTCCCTGCTCGTTCTTCCTCTGCTAGTAGGTGCTTCTGTTAGCTCCTCATTTTGTGGTTCTTCCGGACCCGAGGAAGAATTATTTTCTTCCGTTGGTTGAAGAGGTTTGACCAACAGTTCCTCTTTAGACTGTTCCTCGGAAGGCATTTCTCGAGATTTTCTGAAAGCCTTGTCTTCCATGAACTTCACATCTCGTTGAACTACTACCTTCCTGCTCCCTGGAAGATAGATTCTGTATGCCTTAACGTTCTCGCTATATCCCAATAGATATCCTTTCTCTGCAGTTTGATCCAGCTTCTTCCTCTTATCCTCGGGTATGCGATAATATGATAAGCTCTCAAATATCTTGAAATGACTGACTTTAGGCGTCTTCCCTGTGAAGACTTTCTCTGGAGTAATCTTTCCCAATGCCCGATGAGGAGTTCTTATCTGAACATAGACTACTGTGTTGCATGCTTTTGCCCATAGGAATTTTGGCATATCTTGATCATACATCATGGCCCTAACTGCTTCTACAATAGTGTTGTTCTTTCTTTCTGCTACTCCATTATGCCGGATTGTACAGAGCTGTCCACTCTCTTCTGATGCCCTCCTTAGCACAAAAATTAGTGAAGTCCTTATCGACATACTCTCCACCATTATCTGAGCGCAAGACTTTTATTTTCTTCCCAGTCAGATTCTCCACCAGAGCTTTGAACTCTTTGAATCAACAGAAAACCTCGTCCTTGGTTTTCAGAAAATAAATCCAAGTTTTCCTTGAGTGGTCATCAATGAAGGTAAGGAGGTACTTGGCACCACTAAGAGATTTAGTGGACAAGGGTTTGTAGATATCTGAGTGTATCAATCCTAGTACACTCTTGGCCCTGTTTTTACTTTTAGGAAATGCTGCCTTGACATACTTTGCTAGAGCACATCCTCGGCATACATCATCTCGTTCCGTACTAAGATCCAAAACCCCTGTTACAGTGCTCTTGAGAATTCTTAGAGCTCCATGGTGTAAATGTCCCATTCTCCTGTGCTATAGTTCGTTCAAATCCTTGTCTCCATGATTGCTTATTAGTGCCATTGGTGATTCTAGTTGTAGTCTATACAACCTGTTACTTTTGATCCCGATCTGCACTTTCTTTTTCCAGCTTGGGTGTTTGACGTATACGTTCTCCTTGATGAAGAAAACGTCATAACCTTTGCCTTGAAGTTGCGACATGGAAAGTAAGTTCATCCCCAATCTTGGTACATGCAACACATTGGTAGCACAGAACTGCTCTTCCGTTTCTGTTTGAAAAACTATGGTACCCCTCCCTACTGGAGTACATATTTCCTTGTTCCCCATGGTGATCTGAAAGTTCATCTTCTCCTCCCGATAATCTGAGAAACATTCCCGGATTCCCTTCTTATGCCAAGAGGCCCCACTGTCTATATACCATACATTGATGATGTAGAGCTAGTCACACAAGCCACTTCTTCTTCCAGCCTGGAAGCCAACATAGAAAAATCGAAATCACTTTCTCTTGTGCAATTTATTGAAAATTTGTGCGAGACTCCTGACGTAGATGCCTCTACATCATGGTCTCGACCCATAATTGATTTTCCCTTCCTGTCTCTGATTAATTGCTTTGCTACCATGTGAAAATTCTATCACTGCAACAGCTGATTTATTTTACCTACTTATTTCTCGATAAGTTATTTATGAAAATCCTTCAGTAAATATTAAAATAATTTTTGTTGCAGATATCACATCATAATACAAAAACAAACACATGCACAAAAATTAACACATCGACACAAATATTTTGGACAATCAGGGCCCAGAAAAACCCAATGTGGGAAAACTAGTGCAACAAGGGAGGATTTTATTATTCAACAATTCTTCAGTACAAGCTGGTGCCTAACTGGCTTACCCAACAGAGAGAAAAATCTTCAGCACTTCCGCCAGTCTCAATGTAAGCCTGGATGACCTCTACATAGCTCCCAGACCCTCTGCGTCAGCCCTTGCCTCTCTACGTCACCCAGACAGGCCCTCCAGTGACTGCGCAGTCTGCAGCCTCTGTGTTTGCCTCTCCAACCTCTGCGATGTTCCCTTGGTGATGTTCCCGACTCTCTGTTCCGTACTCCCTGCCTCTTGCTGCTCTCCAAACCACTAGTTTGAATTTCTTAGCTAACCCCGCTCCAGAAATCAAACTGACTGGTCTCCCTCATTGTGTTCTCCAACTGGCCCTCAAGCTTCTTCTTATACTTTTCCTATTGGTCCTCCAACGACTGAGATTGAATCTCTATTCAATCGCTAAGATTAGATTTGGCTTGATCCATGAGTTTTGGAACCTTCTAACCCAATTTTATATTAATACCCATTAATATTTTATTTTTCCTAGGTTTAGACTTAGGAACTCCATTAAAAATATTAATTATTTTAATATCTCCCAAACCGGTTAGAATATGCCCAAACCATTTCTGGGTCTTGGAGATCTCATGTGCTTTAGCGTCTCCACCAATTTTCATGGCTAGAGCACATCCGATGCTACCCCAAATCAACAATTTGCCTCTGTGAGAAGCCACTTGTTAACTGTTGGATTGTTGATGTTTGCTTCTGTGAGAAGCCCCAACTGAAGCTGAATGAATAACTGGATGTTGTCGTTTGTTGAAATGGTTGATAAAGTGTTGGAAACTACCATGGCTACTTTTTTGCTGTTGAATTCGCTGTTGATGATTATGTGAATGATTGAGAATCTCGTTAAAGAGGGAGCATTGATTGATAACATCATGAATCTTCCTTAGGATGTGTGCCGGGAGACCTATGGATTGGTCAAGAAGATTGTCACTCCCTTAAGTTGTGGGCCGGGAGACGAGTGAGTCTGGTTGGGGAACTTGGTTCTGAGGCATTAGTTTGTGATCTCTCCCTTAGGCTATGTACTGGGAGACCTATGGTTTTGGTTGGGGAGATTGATCTTGAGTTCCCTTCCTTGTTGATTTCTGGTAGCATCGGATGTGCTCTAAATCTCAAATTTTGCAGGGAGGCTTAGGCACATGTATTCCAAAAAACCCAGAAAGCGTTTTGGAAAATTCTACCCGAAGGCAATCTTATTAAAATAATTAATTATTTTTAATGGGTCCCTAAGTCTAAACTTAGGAAATTAAAATAATTAATTGTATTAATCTAACTGTGGGTGTAACTTCTAGAAGAAGACGTGGATCAAACATAAATAATCTTAGCCGTTGATTAGCTTCTAATCTGGGCCGTTGAATGTCAACGAGAAGATTATATAAGGAGGCTTGAGGGTCATTTGGAAGACACGCAACGAGTTGATCAGTCAGATCGAATTGCTGAAGCTAGAGGCAATGTAGTGATTTCAGAGTGATCACGCTGAGAGGGTTAGAGAGAGTTTTGGCTGGAGGATCTTCTCCGGAGCTAAGAATACTTAGCAGAGAGGCATAGAGACACAGAGAGGAGGTAGCGTAGTTGGCAGAGAGGGTGATGCAGAGCCAGGAAGGGCTCATGTAGGACCCACACAGAGTAGCGCAAAAGCCTTCCACGCAGAGGTCCGAAATTTGTTGAGGATGACGTTGTGAGCCTAGAGGGCTGGAGTTAGCTCTTGAGAGAAAATCAATTCCCAGCAGAGGTGACACAATGCCTTAGAGGCTGACGCAGGGGCAACGTAGAAGTAGCCGGGGAATTCGTTGGTTCAGCTGCCAGATCATCCGAAAATTGCAGTGTAGAGGGAGGTAATCTCACCAATTTCTTCTGTCGAGTGATATTCTCTGTACTGGATTGCCAACAAGGCATCCAAAGGTTGTATTTAGAAATAACTTATGCTTAATAATTAAAACCCTCAGTTCTATTGCACCGGTTTTCCCGCATTGGGTTTTTCCAAGGATGTTTGTCCAAAAACCACTGTGTCATTTGTTTTGTATCTCTCTATTGTTCAGTTTCTTGTTTCAGCATATTATTTTAAATGGTGTAGGCTGTAGTGTATATATTTCAATATTTGTCGTAGGGAACTGCAAATAACTTGTTCATGTAAATTTAATAAGTAGGAGAAATATCATCAATTGCTGCAGTAGGGATTCCTGTTTAAGGAATTTTCACATGGTATCAGAGCAGTGCAGGTGAAGCAAGAAGAACAGTGCTAGAGAACCCAGCGCTGAGCAGAGAAGGAGATCGAATATGCTGCAGGAGGTAGCAGTTTGAATCCCCAGAGGGATTGTGTAGTCCAAGCCAGGAGGGTTGAATTTTCGAGGAAAGTCTCTCTCTGAGTGAGTTGACAGAGAGGAAGGGCTTCCAGATCGAAATCTTGTCGTGGCAGAGGAAGCAACGCTGAGCCTCAGCGTGAGGAAGAGCTGGTGGGACACAGTTTTTTCTGCAGGCAGTTTGTTGGGCAGAAAATCGTCAGAAGAGAGAGGAGAAGCATGGTGAGGGAATTTTTCCTCAGTAGACTTCTCGCCAAGAAGTTCGTTTTCTTATTGGCTGAGCAACAACAGTAAGAAGCAGAATGGAGTAGCTCGACATCTTCGTGGCAAAGATGGCAACCAGTGGGCTAAGAGATTAGGACAGGGTAGATGGGGCATCCAACTATGTCATTTGGAAGGCAAGGATGTCATTCCTTCTAGATGAGCATTCTCTCAAGACCTATGTCGATAGCGTGGTGGCTGTGCCTGCAAATCCAGATCTGCTTAAGAAGTACTAGGCAGAAATGGCAAAGGCCAAGAGGATGATCCTTGATGGAGTAAAGGATCACGTGGTTTGTCACGTCACTAGTAGAGGGACTGCTAAGGAGATGTGGAATGCCTTGGCAACGCTGTATCAAGGATCTTCCGACCGAAAGATGTACTTAGAACAAAAACTGAGATCTGCGCAGATGCAGAAGGGGGAGCGCATAGATCCGTTTCTCACGAAGCTTCAGGAGACTTGGGACAAGTTAGCAGCTGTGGGGTCTACACCTCAAGGGTTCGAGATGGTAAGACTGGCCCTAAATTCTGTTTCTGAAGATTGGCAAGTCTTTGTCCATTGTATCTTGGGTAGGGCGAATTTACCAAATTGGGATGAGATGTGGGCAGCGCTTAAGCAAGAGGAGCTGAGGAGAGACTTGGTCAAGTGTAAGCTTGACGAAAGCAGCAGAAGTGGGAGAAAGATGAGAAGCACGATCCGAAGGTTGCACTCGCGAAGATCTAGGAGGAGGAGTTTGCCATGGCAACCGAGATACCTCTAGGGGGGGAGGTGGGGTGATTTGGAGCTATAGTTTGAAAGAGCTACAAATGGGCAGGATCCTTGAGGAGTCCACCTCTCGGATCAATACCTTCCTACGGATCCCAGATTAGTAGTAGTAGGATGGACTAAGTGTCAGATGGTGCAGAGGAGTGTTGGAGCGACAGATGCAATGGCTAGAACACCAAGTCTGAGCAGCGTAATGCAGAGTTGCAACAGTGCAGGGAGGCACAATGCAGTAGCAACAACATCGCAGTGGCTTCAGAGGGATAGTGTGGGATTAGCAACAATCAGATCTTTAGCATCGAGATGGATCTATGCTGAACACTTGTTCAGTAATTTGGGATGTTTTTCTATTGCTGATGCAGTAGTATGAGTAGTTGGCAGTGGCAGTGCCAACAACAACGTAGATGTAGAAATTCAGAGGGAGCTGTAGTATGGATGCAGTGTTGACAGTGGTAGTGTCGACAGCAGTACAGTTGCAGGAGCAACGCAGTAATTGGTGGGCAACGTGCCAAACATCAATAGCGCAGAGAACGATGTTATGAAGTCAGGGTGATGCTTCAGTGGGAGGCATTGCTAGAGCACATTCCTCGCTAAGAGGGAGTGTTGATTTTTGGTAGCATTAATGTGCTCTAAGTCTCAAATTTTGCAAGGAGGCTTAGACACATGTATTCCAAAGAACCCAGACTCAGCGTCTGACTTGCTGGTCTCTGCACAATGCCCAGACCCTCTGCGTTAGCTCCTGCCTCTCTGTGTCAGCACTGGGCCTCTCTACGTCATCCACGCAGGCCCTCTAGTGACTGCGCAGTCCTCCTGCCTCTGTGTCTGCCTAAGAGGCTCTGCGTCTACCTCTCTGATCTTTGCGCTGATATTCTGGTTCTGTTCCTGCCTCTCTGTTCCATACTTGCTACCTCTTGTTGCAATCCAGACCTCTAGTTTGAATTTCTCAGCAAACCCCGCTCCAGAAATCGAACTGATTGGTCTCCCTCAGTATATCTCCAACTGACCCTCAAGCCTTCTCTTATACTTTTCCTGTTGATGAATCAATGATTGAGATTAAGTCCCTAATCAACGACTAAGATTAAATTGACTTGATCTTCGTCTCTTAGAAGCTTCTCATCTTTATTTTTATTAATACCCATTAATATTTTTATTTTCCTAAGTTTAGACTTAGGACCTCATTAAAAATATTAATTATTTTAATAACTTTTCATCTGGATGGAATTTTCCAAAACAATTTCTGGGTCTTGGAGATCTCATGTGCTTTAGCCTCCACCAATTTTCATGGCTAGAGCACATCCGATGCTACCCCAAATCAACATCTGCCCCACACGTGCGGCCAATCAGAAAATTGCTGTGTACAAAGAAACTCGGCCTCTCAGCCAAAGAGAAAACTCGGCTCTCTCAGCCAAAGAGAAAACTCGGCCTCTCTGCTGATCTCACTCTAGCAGCTCTATCTAGTCTTTTCTCACTCACTGCCAAATATTGCACTCCATTGAATCCCAACCCTTGCCAAACTGAATGTGCATTTCCTTTGGCTCAAACCTCTTATTAAAAGATCAAACTCTAATCTCAAGCATAATCCCTAATTTTAATGGTTGAGATTAGATCTTGACTCACTGAGATCAATGGCTATGGCTTAATTTGTTGTTGGCTTATTTTCCCTTTTATAAAAAGGTACCCAACAATTAAATTAAATTTCCATCTAAAATCTTGAATTAGCAAATTCATTAATTAACTGTCATAGGAGATAATTAAGGCAACTCGCTGCTTGTAATGGCACCCGATCCATGCAGAATCACCTTCCAAGCTACAATCTCAACAATTCTAACTGGAATAAAAATTGTGATTTTTTCCTTGGAAAACAAAATGTGGCAGACAAACTTCTGGGTTTTAGCCACAGGCTCAACAATCAATGCATGGGCCAATTGTGATTTGAGAATACAAACATCAGCCGCAACAATACCAGATGGCAGAGAATAGAGCTGTTGAGTAATTTCAGGATATGTGCTCTGATAAAAGTTAGTGAAGGTTGAACAAGATGAGAAATCCAAAGATGTGTGTCTTGACTCTTGAGATCAAAGAGATTATAAAACTGAAGAAGGGTTTAATATTTTTGTATTTTTGTTATCTGCCATCATAGATGCCATGCATATGGGAACATTCTGACTACTTTGTCAGCTGTTAAACATACAAGTTTATTAAAACAAGGCTTTTAAGTTTTCACATTGATAAGGTTAAATGAGGGCAGAAAATGTCTCTCTATGATTCAATAGGAAAACACCTATAAAACCTTTGTAACCGGCAAAGCTTGATATATCTGCTCACCTAGCTAGTAGGGAGGAGACTTAATTCTGGGCTTTAGTAACAAGCTTATTGACAATCACATAAATATTTTCAGACAAGTCTATAGATGGATAGATTAACCATAATCAAACTAGTCAGAACCTACATAAGGTCATCAATGCATGAAGCAATTGGTGACTGAAGATTACAAATATCAGCTGATGGAAAGTAGAGCTAAGAACTTCCAGTATAGGTGCTTTAATAACAATAAATGAACATTGAGAAAGATAAGGAATCCCACACATATTTGCAAAGAATTGAGATCAAAGAGACAATAAGACTGAAGAAATATTGTCATGGGAAAAGGAGTTGAAGTATGCGACAAGGAACTGGACAATAACATGTAGCTGTGAGGATGTAAATGTCAGCCTCAAAAAATCAACTCATTAATATGTGCACACAAATGAAGAAATGATTCCTGATGGAGGAACCTCAAAGCCTGGATGTTATGTAATTTTTCCTACCATATGTGTGCATGTGCTCAAAAACACACATATGTATGTGTGTTTGTGTGTAAAATGACCCTGCATTATGACCCCACAGACTTGGGACCTAGTACAGCATAATTATTATTTGACACATTAATATTATTATTCTTAATGTTTGCAAAATGGTATCTATTTCCCATTCTAGTTTGTAAGAGGTCTTTCAAATATAGTCTAGCCTATTTATGGCTAAGTCACATGACACGATGACACAAGACATGTAGGACAGGGGAAATACGAGTGTCTGACAACAGACACAATGTCCCCAGAAACAGGACATGGATGGCATGTTACCTACACACAAATTTGTTATATATATTAAAAAATATAAGAAATTAGCAAATCACACATACGAAAGTGAATATAGACAAATATTCGATTTTTATAGAATTTGGAAACTAAAAACATTTAGAATTTTACATGATCATGATACAAATTCAATTATAAAACTTTTGCTCTTTAGCTTCTTGTCTTGCTAAAACAATGTTTTTTTCAGCTTTTGAAGCCACTATTGCAGCCCCACTTCTTGTAGATGGAGCACTAGCAGATCCTGAAGAAAATAAAGGAGGGGGGACAACATCAGTGGGGGCATTCCTCCCTTTCCTTTAACTTTTCCAGCTGCCCTTGATAATTGAGCCATGATTTCTCTGTAATGAGGAAGACAATCGACTGTTGTAGGAAAAAAATTGAAGTTTGGTGGACAAATCGACTTGCACAACACTTGGAATCCCTTCTAACACCACACAATAACCTTCCGCTGTACTCCAAAACGTTTGACACCTCCAACCTGTTGAGTGAAATGAGCTCAAATGAAAGGTTAAATGTGTTTTTATGAGGTGCAGGCCTCTTTTATGGGGGGACATAGTGAGGGCATCTGTTGGCCACATCTTTGGCTGGTGTCCACTGTTTTGTGAATAGGGCACATGCCAAACATGTGTCGGACACGTGTCCTCATGTATTGGCGTCTGATACGTAGGATAAAGGAGACAGTCCCTGTTTGGAGGTGCCCTGTTACATAGATTTTTGGGCATAATAACATGTTTTTTTTAATATTTTCTGGGGGGAAGGAATTGGAGCAGGTAAAACAAAAAAATATGATAAGATATAGTCCAAGTTGAAAAGAAATGGTTGACATTGAAAATTTTTGTGCTATAAGGTTCCAAAGATTAAGAGTTACAGGATCATTTAAAGGTTTCATGGATGCCTTGGTTTTCTAGTGTTTCAAATGATAAAGTGAGGTGTAGCAACAGTGAAGGGTAATATAGTAAGGTGAATTTAAGTTATTTGTTATTTGATTTTCAGGTTGTAGTATTTAAGGTCAGGGTTGGCCATAGCTGGAAATTGGGGAAATTAATATCCAACGTGTGTTGATTCTAGAAGGTAGTTGCTGGTTGGCATGCATAATTATAACTATAAGCAGTAGGTAAAATCAGCTTGTAAATTTCTTCATAGTTTTAAGTTCTAGGATGTTCTTCAAATTCCTGAAATCCAAAATCTTCTTGGAAGATGATACAATATCTTAGTTTTCTTATTGGACCTTTTTTCTCAAAAAGTAAAAAGCAATATAGGATGTATATACTATATACTCATGAAGTTCAATCAGAGATAAATGTAAAAGTAGACAGTGAGATTGACAATGGTGTTTTGTTTTTGCACCATATTGTCAGGAAGCTCAGCCTTCAACAACAACCAATGAAGCCTCTCCAAATATGGGATGTGATCCTGGAATTTTTGAAAACATGTCCACAGATAGCAACATTTCTGAGATCCCATTTCATTCCAGAAAGCGAAACAGAAAATCACTCGTGAAGGCTCTTACATCCCAGATTTCAAATGCTGGGTTCAGTTTATATAGGAAAGAATACAAATCGAAAGAAAGCTCATCTTTCCAGTCTTTATTGTTTCGGAATAAAATGCAAAACCATAATCTTAGCTCAAAAAGAAAAAGGTTACAGATAGACAATGAAGATGCCTTAGATTTGAAGGTAACATGGGAAGAAGCTCAAGACTTTCTCTGCCCTCCTCTAACAGCTGTTCCAAGTGTTGTGATCATTGAAGGTCATGAGTTTGAAGAATATGAGGTATGGTTTATCATGTTCATTCATGCAGTGAATTTCTATTTTGTGAGTTTGCAATGTCTTAAAATTTTAAAGGATATTTTTCTTTATAGAAGTTTGATATGAATATGTCGTGGGCTGTACAAAACCAGTCTGTTTTCTTGCCAAAGGTTTACAACACATGGAAAGTAATATCTAAACTATTCATGCCAATCCAAAAAATTGTTACTGGTTCAAATGAAAGAGAGATAGTACTAACTAGCATTAAATAGTAAAACGTGGTCTCCATTTTTTTTCCAGTTATTTATTGCATTTAGATAACTCTGTAGAAGTTCATAGATTATTCATTATTATTTATAGACCATTTATCACCTCCAATAGTATGCATTAACCTCTTCTAAAAAAGAGTGAAATTTGTTTAAATATATAGAGATTGGCTAGGTAGAATCGATTTGCCAACATTTGGAACCCACTGCAAGACTCATGTCAAATTGTCTGGTCCTTCTCTGCTCTTGTTCCAGAAAAGTAATTTCATTATCATGGAAGTTTCGAAGTGAGACATTTTTCACATCTATTTATGTGCATGTAGATTATACTTGATAATTGCAAGTTTTCAGCCCATTATCAGTTCAGTTAAAAGTTCAGTCAGGTAGTAATGCACATTGTTTTTCCTTGAGTGTAATAATTTAATTGTA
Organism: Pinus tabuliformis; assembly: GCA_031772625.1. NCBI lineage: Eukaryota > Viridiplantae > Streptophyta > Pinopsida > Pinales > Pinaceae > Pinus > Pinus tabuliformis. The sequence goes on along the minus strand of CM062814.1, from coordinate 320,606,777 downwards.
AAGTATCTTGTAGGTTGATGTTAAAGTCAGCCAATCATATTAATTTTCTGGAGGGGCTTGCAATATCTCTGAGATAAAGGTTGTTGTAATGCTCACATACATTTCTATACGTTATTGTTCGTAGGTGGATTGCACCCTAGTTGTATGGTTAGCAGAAGAAAACTTGGATAATGACAACTTACAATGTTGATGCAATAAATCTCAGAGACCAATAAAAATAAATAATATGAGATGGTGCCTCATCACACAATTGGATGCAATATTCTTACGTACGAAGAGGTAGGGAATGGCCAATGGTGGTTTTTAACTTTTTCTTCATCAAATAATTACAATAATCACGATAATAATAAGATACACTATAAGTGCCTCCCCTTTAAGGTGTCTTGACCTCAAAGCTTACAAAGAGGGATATTCATTTGATCATACATTAGTTTTCTCTTAGATCTTCAACCAGTAAATTTTCCATTTGATTAGGCATCTTGTTATCGGCATGGATTATTAAGGATTTTGTAGGCATCAATAGAATGCCTTGATACTCAAGGATGAATTTGCCTTCTTCATCAAGGATTGGTAACTCCATCTCTACTGGATAAGGATTACTCGATTTCCTCCTCAAGCATGACACATGGAACACATCATTGACTTGACTTGACATATGGAATATATCACATAGCAGAAGCAACCTTGCTTTTTTTTGCAGATCTGGTAGGGTCCATAGAATTTAGGCACTAACTTGTTCTTTCTGCCTTGCTTAAGGGGAAATTGTTTATAAGTTTGAAGGCGTACAAAGACACAATCAACTTGTTGAAAAGCACTTGCAGGTTGGTGACACTCAACTCGTGTAATATGATTTTGAGCATTAGCCATGCTTTCCTACAATATGTAGATAAACTTTTGTGATTCTTCCAAATAAACTTGAATGTAGGAACTTTGATGTCAAAGTGAAGAAAATGTAGAAGTTTAGGCATGTTGTAACCATACACAACTTTGAAAGGAATAATCTTAGCAGAAGCATTGCAATGCCCCCAATTTTGTAAGCATGGGAGTCACTAAGGAATTTTGCCCAATTTTAGTAATAATAATCAGTGTTCCACGGGGACGCGTCCCCCAGGGTTGGGTGCGCGCACCCCTCGCACCCCATGCACCTGGGACATGGGGACGTTTGGGGAAACGTTTCCCCACGTCCTTCTTTTGGGGAGACGCAGGGGGGGACGTTTCCCCGGTGTGGGAGACGTGACTCCCCAAAAGGGGAACGCTTGGGCAGCCCCCCTCAAAATGGGCTATGCGTTCCCCCTTAAACTTTCTTGTAATCAATGATTTATGACAGAGGAAACCTAGTATTTGACCATATTGCCCTACTAATGCTATACAATTCATGCTAATGTTAAATTCTTGAAGTAAAAGTGACATTCTCCTTTATTTTTCATTTTCATCCTTTTACTTAAATTTTTAACATTACCATGAAATGACTCAGGATGTTTGAGAGTGGTTTCAACCTCGTTGGATTTCATATGGAGAAAGTAGAATTTTAGATCTCACTCAAAATCCAGCAGAGTTAATAGTTTTTCAGGAATTCAGGGTTCGATGGATTGCAATGTTTCCATTGCATTTTGTCATGTACAAGTGTATGGAATTAGTACTTAATCAAGATTACCAAGCCCTCGATGTACTTTAAAGTGACTTTTAGACTCATCACTCCACTGTTTTTGAGTTTTAGTTATATCAATTTACTATTCCAGCCTTCAGATTTCTGTATATAGTCTATTTTGCTTAGTGCTAATTAGATTCTAGCATGATGAATGATAAATTTTAATTTTAAATCAATTTAGAATCTAGAATGATGAATGAAGAAATTTAATTTTTAAATCAATGTAGATTCTAGAATGGTGAATAATGAATGATGAATATGGATCAGGATATTTCATTATTGAATCTCGTGGTCTATGGATGAATCATGTATGTATTAGTAAGGATGATGAGTATGGATCAATGTATTTCATTAGTTAATTCAATTATGTATGTATCATTGTATTTATGCTTTCATTATTGAATATGAATTTGATATATATATATATATATATATATATATATATATATATATATATATAGTAAAAGAAAAAAAATCATATACCTCGACGTCCCCCCGTACCCCCTAAATTTCCCTAAAATTTGAGGGTACTCCCACATGTCCCCCTTGTGCGTCTCCCCGTCTCGGAGTCTTGGTGGAGCATTGATAATAATTAAAAAGGGGCAAATATTATTTGAGAAAGGTGGCTAGTATTATTTTATTGGAGAATAGTGGCAAATTATTATTTTATTATAATAGTTGCAAAATAAACTTAGTGGAGAATCCCCCCCCCAATAAAATAATTTTAATAAGGAGTCTAGAAGCATGAGGAGAAATTATAAAAAGAGGATGGACTCATTTTGTGGATTATATTTTGACTATTGCACTTCACATTACATCTTCTCTTGGAGCTCTTTAGCACAAGAAGAGAAGCGTTGTTTAGCATAGGAGTTCCAAGCGGAATTCCACCCTCATCTCAGAGAACTTCGAGTGTCTCCCTACTACCTAGTGAGGAAATTTGAGGAGTACAATTCAGGATTTCCACAGAGCTTTATTGTAGGTGTTCACTTAGTTTTACGCACTTCTTAGGCGCAAGGGCAGTTTGTCGAGCACAAATTTCTTTAGTTGGAGTGAGTCGGGAGATTCGGTGATTTGCAGAGAGATTTCCTACCTCGAGACCAAAGTTTTTGTAGTGTTTTGCAGGGCAGAAGTCTTGGCCATTTGGTGGGCCGAATTTCTCCATTTTGGTAGTGCACAGAGCTCACTATGGAAAGTTTGCGCAGGGGAAGAGTGAAACTAATTTCTGTTAGTTTCTGTAGCATCAGATGTGTTCTAGCCTTGAAATTTTGTGGAGAGGCTAGAATACATGAGATCTCCAAAAATCAGAAATCGTTTTTGGAAATTTCGCCTAGAAGTGTCTCAGTTAGATTATTAACCATTTTATAAATATTTCCGAAGTCCAGACTTATGGAATATGGTTAATTAATCAATATTAATTGATATAAGGCGAGATTAATCTAGAAACTCACATGGATCGATCCAAAGATGATCCTAGCCATTGATTAAGTTCTAATCTTGGCCGTTGGAGCTCCAACAATGGATTATAAGAGGAGGTCGATGTGGATATGGAGAATACACCAGAGCAGAGACTTAGTTGCTTCGGCAGTTCGATTTTCTCAGTAGTAGCAACTCAGCAGAGAAGATAGAGTTAGAGGGTGAGTAGCAAGTGGAAGAGGAGGGAAACAACATTTTGGGAGGAAGGCTTCCAGTTCCTGGAAGAGGCAAAGGAAGGAAGGCCGAAATGCTCAGAGGGCAACGTAAGCTTTGCGCAGAGGGTCACGTAGGGAGCTCAACGCAGAGGCTAGGGAGGCAATTTTAGAGGCAAAAAATAGCTGTGGGGTGAGAGAAAATTCTCACAATAATTTTGCCCGTATTTTCCTCAGATTAGATTGCCAATTGGGCATCTAAATTATTGTACTCAAAATTACTGCTAAATAATAATAATAAAACCCTTATCTGCTGCACCAGTTTTCCCACATTGGGTTTTTCTGGGTAAAATTGTCCAAAAATAATTGTGTCAAAATTCTTGTGTGTGCTAGAATTTCTCAGTTTTTAGCATTTTATTTTCCGTGGTCCTCATATCCTCTATCTTCTGAGCACACTTTTCTACTATGGTGGCTATGTGATCGGAGTGTTTAATTTTCATGATTTCCATCTCCTCATCACGTTTTTCCAGTTGAGTGTACAAATTTCTCATATCCTTGACATAATCAGTTATAAATTTTTATTGATTAAGCTCCATATTTTTTACGAGCTGTGTTTGACTAAACTGCATGTCTTTAACCAACTGCTTTAGTTCTTCTATAAGATGCTTATCATTCTCCCTTTCATTGTCGACACTGATTTGATAACTTGTTCCTGCTTTTCCACTATCATGGATTTGTCTTGCAACGGTACAAGTGGATGGCACATTCTGATATGGAGAATTGTCTTGAAATATTTCATTGACAGTTGGATCCTTTACAAGATCACTTTCATTTTGTTGCATAGTATTAGGGGCACAAGGCAAGCCACCTTGATCACCATATCTATCTGTAAAAGCATTGATGATGTCTTGTAAAGAAGCGAAAGAATCTTCAAGACAATTATGAAACCAATTCAAAGCATCACCCTCTAAAGAAAAGGCAAATAGACGCATCTTGACATCTTCATGTTTATATTGGGAAGAACTACAATATTTGATTATTGTATGAGTAACCTTGCATAGATGCTTTCTAGCAGCGACTGAATCACCACCTGAGAACAAAGGCAATTTATGAATGGCCTCTTCCGACATATCATGGAGAAAATTAGTAAAATGACGTGGGGTAAACAAGTCATCCATGGTGACTTGCTTAAAGGGATAAGGAGGGACCAAATGGATGCTAGAGAGAGACCCCTGCTCAAGAAAATCAAGAGATCCACAAGAAGCGAGCTTCTAGTAGAAATTCTTATAAGAAATGAAAGAAGTGGAGTCGCCACTTGAACACGAATCTAGCTTTAGGATCCATGAGGCAAAAACAACTGGATATAAGGGAGGGCTTCTTGTCTGAGAAATAATAAATGAAAGAAGTGGAGTCGCCACCCAAACAAGAAGCAAACTGAAATGTCCAGGTGCTAAAAGTGCAGATGAAACGATTATTGAGATGACGAAAGACAGGGCGATGAAAATATCAAATGACGCCAGGAAATGTTGTGCTGATTGATAGGCTAATGAATGGCAGAAAATATGAGATGATTAAAACGATGTCGAGGAAACCAAGGACAAAAAAACTCTATCCCTGGCAACGGCGCCAAAAAATGTTGGCATTGCCGGCTAAAATGAATGACAGAAAGATGAAGAATGATGAGGAAATGTCGTTGAAACTCTGAGAATAAAATATACCTGGCAACGATGCCAAAAAATGTTGTCGTACATAATGTTTAGGCACCACGACAACAACTCAGATCGGGGGCTGTCACCGTGATCCCCAATCTCTCTGTTTAAGCTGTCTCCCTACAACAGGCTAAGGGGGGTAGACCTTATGGAAAAATGGAATGAAGAAGAACTAATTGGGAACCAACCAGTTTGGGAGACACAGTGAAGAGATCAAGTACTTGATTAAGATTTAGCAAGACTTATAGGATTTGATTAGATTTTAAATGATTGATACCAGTGCCTTATGGATTCAACGATCTTGCTAGGGAAATTAAGACCAAGTAATCGATTAGCAACTGCTGCTTAGATGAATGACTATCTTATATGAAATGCAGATCCTAAAGCTAATGTGAGATGCAAGAATCTTGGTTAATTTTAGTTAAATGCCTACTTAAATGTGAATCCTTCGATCCTTTCTGTGTTGAGCCTGATTTCGTAGTAATTGGGAGAGAGAAGATAAGGCGAAGCACACTAAGGTGTGATTAACAATACCTCTCCTGAAAATCTAACATACCTGGTGCCTCTGGCGCTGCAGAGAGCTGTGGCTCTAACAACTGCAAGGTCACCGTTTTAAGTACTATTAAAAGCAGGCTTCTCAAGCAAAGATGGATGGATATCTATCTCTCTATCGACCAAGCTTATGCTTGGAAGTAAATTTTATTTATGCAAAACTAACTTATATGCGAATGCACTATATGACGGGATGAAGTTAGACTCGAAGATTAGAAACCCCTGTGTCGCAAAAGCCCTCAATTACCAAAGTGAAATGTTTTCTTTATTGGATGAAGACTTGAAAATAAACTCCTGAAAGTATTACAATTAAACCATGAGTTTATTTTAAATCTTATAGCTCGGAGAGAACAAAAACAATTTAATATCAATGTCAACAACTGTTCACAAATGCTCAGCTTAGGAAACAAAGATATGCGATCTATTATAATTCCACGACAGAGCACTTTAACAATTACTTGAAAATATTCGCAATATATGTAACATGTAACACACATCAAATAATTCAAGCAATGACGATCAATTTCAATAGATGCAAGATATTCTAGCAGTTAAATTTATAGAGATCCAAATACTTTAAACACCATGAAATTTAAATGCTAATCAATTCCAATCCTAGAATTAAAATGATTTATGTTTAGTGACCCAAATCTAGGAAAATTTACCACCTTCCTATAGTTAATCTTTAGATGCAAAAATTTTAAGTGTTCTCTTTTAGATTTTACCCTTAATGTGACTAAAGTAAAACAAATCAAAATGATTTACTAATTTTTTAAATTTTTTAATAAAAAATTTTAAATTCTTTTAACGCGGAAAATAACTTTTGATTTAAATTTTTTAGTCACATAAAATGAACCATTTTCGGGTTTTTTGAAATGTTTAGATTTTTTTTTTAGAATTTTTATATTTTAAATCAAAATCATATTTTAAAAAAAAAAAAAAAAAACAGAATGCCAAAACAAAAATTGAAAGTTAAAAAAATTTAAAGTATAAACAAACAATCAAATAAAACTCGAAAGCCAATACAAAACCAAATAAGAAAAAAATTGAAGCCTAAATTTAAATGATTTTGACCAAGTCTTTTTAAAAAGAAAAGAATAAAAAAAAAGAAAAAGAAATCGAATGCATAAAAAAAGGGCCTAACCTTAACCAAAACATAAAATAAAAAGTCGAAATGTATGTTTGCTGTTGTGAATGCAGGTGCAGGTCGACGGAAAGAGCTGAATGACGGCCAAGAACGAGAAAACGCGGAACGAGAAGAGGGTTGGCTGGAGCCGCAAGGGGAGCTTGGGTAGCAGAAAAATGAGGAAGGGAGAACGCAGGGATAGCAGGTCGAAGACTGCAGGTTGACTGAGCGGTTGCAACAAAGGAGGATGCGGGTTATGGGAGAATGGCCAGCGAGGAAGGATGGAGAAGAGGGAGAAGAGATGAGTGAATGAGAGAAAAACATGGGTTAGGGTTGAGGGTTAACGCAACAAGGAGAATGGAGGAGTTAGGGAAAGCGAGCGCTGCGAGGAGAAGGAAAAGACTACGAAGAGAGCAGCAAGGAGAGAAAAAAAAGCGAGTTGGGATAGAAGAAAGATGCAGCAGACAGAAGGGCTGAAATTTGGCAGCAGAAAGAACTTAGATTTTGCAGAGGGGAGAAAAAAACGCAGCAGAAGAGGGGCAAAGACGCAACAGAGGAGGCAACAAAATTTTAAAGGGTTTCAGGGCAGCAGACGGTAGCCCAACAACCTTAAAAATCTTTCTAGAAATTTATATTTTTTAAAATGATATATTCCTTCTTCAAATCCTCTCAGGAAAACTCATGAAATCCCCAGATCTAAAATTCAAAACCCTCGGACTGCAAAAATCTTGATAGACTCCTTGCAAAATAATTTTGATGCCAGATTTTACTCTCCAGGGCCTAGATCTGGCTTCAAATTAAACTTCACCTTCAGATCTACAATCTGTACCTGAAAACAAAAACACACAGAACCCAGATATACAAAAAATAAATAAAAACCTAGAAACTCAAGTCAAAAAAACAAAAAAAATTACAGATATATGCACAGGATAGCAGATCTACCAGATTTGGCGAGTGTGAGTCCAATTCCGCTCCCAGATCTGATAATCTAAGGCTCTTAACAGCCAGACTTATCAATTTAGGACATAAAAAGTTAAATTTTTAAATTTAAAAGGAGGTGCTTAGCCCAAAACCCTTCATGCATCACCAATAAAAATCTTATGATCAACCCATGATCAAATTAAGCTGGGCTCTTCAGAAAATAAGAATCGGGAGTTGGCTGGTCCAACTGAAAACTTCCTCGAACGTCCAATCTAAAAATCAAGGTTTTCTTGCAAAACTCAATCCAACCATTCACTCTTCAGAAGCTATCATCAATGGCTAAAAAGAAATTTATGGATGAAAATGACACATCTTACAGTATTTCCATGAAGAGTAACACTGAAGAAAAATTAACCGCAGTCTTTCTTTATTATCTGAATAAAAATTTGCACGAGAGCTTTTCGCTTAGCACACAACTCAAAGGTCGGATGAATTGACTGACAAATTACTTCCTATTTAAAGATAAATCCTTCAACAGCTAGTTCGAGTGATCCTTGTCAAAGCAATTTCGACCGTTGATGACGATCAAAATTTCTTTTAATCTCATCTGTCGAAATTTTAAATTCTTGAGGAAATTCGAATTTTTCAATTAAATGCATTTTAATTAATTCAAAAATTAAAATTTTGAATTAATTTCCTCAAAATTTTGACTTTGACCTAACCCCAGGGACCAAAGGCTTAAAATAATTAATTTACCTCAGTCTCGGGACTTTTTAAAATTTGAATTTTAAGGACTGACGAATTTTGCCTTTGCAGAATTTAAATTTACCTAGGACCTAGAATTAATTAAATTTCTGGCTTAGGATTTTAGTTAATTTTTTGGCCAGAAAATTTAATTAATTAACCTACGAGGAGATAAATTATTTTTTCCAACCCTCAAGACACTTTACATCATAATTTTCATATTTTTATATCATAAGGGGGAAAACCCATTTGAAAAAGACCCTCACAGACTACCCATTTCTGCGACACAAAGATAATCTATCTGACCAAGCAATTTGTAATAAAATAACCTAACCAAATAGTTAGGATTATTCCCAAATCACTTTTACATATACTTCATCTAGAACACTAGGACTTGCCTAAGATCTCAGTGACAAAATCCATTCTAGCTTTCGGGTAAGGTTGAAGGAAAACTCTGTTGATCATTCGAGAATGGGTCGGTGAGACAAAAAACCTCCCGAAATGATGATTATCACCAGAAAAGTAGGTTTACCTAGGCAATTAAATACACGATACAGATCTGCTGAGATTATTTACATTATACACATGCAATTTAGTTTACATAACATCTTGGAAGTGACACTAATGATGATAGTTGTACGGAACGAACACATCGATTAGGCGCTAGCCCTTTTGCGAAAAAAGGGGTGTACTGCTATGGGTCGTTCACACGTAGTGGTCAACACCAGGATTGGGTATGAACTTGATTTTAGTATCCCAGTTTGTTAAAATTGGCAACCAGGGCAAAACTTCATGTGGGTCATCTTATTCATGGCTAATAATATTTTTGTTAGATTCCTCTCGTCGAGAGGTGTAGGATTGATATAAAGTTCATCCAATTCCGATAATTATTCATGGAGATATGAATTTATTTTGATTATGGAATTATTATCAAGCCGACCTACAACTCATGTAGGCTCAGAAGCCCAACAGTCGCATCTATTCACCCACCAACGTTGTGTATAAATATAAGAGGACTTTTCCTCACTTGGACTCACTCATCTCATCACATCTCTCTCTCTCTACTGCGCAGATATGAGTCTCTTCTCTACTGTGCTGAAATCGGTCTCTCTCTTTCACACATGTGAAGCCGGAAGCTGTTGAATTTGAAGCTGCAACTGCAGAAGTAAAGATTGACTTGCGTGGCCTAGAAGATCTCCTCTTTGGAGCTGTGCTGTAGGTTCATCTGAACCTCCTTTGAAAGCCGCAACTTTTGGTGGTGGAATGAAGTCAATCCGACGAACGGTTTGCAAGATATCGACTGCCCTAGTTTGAAGCCAGAAACTGCTGAAACTGAAGCTGCAACTGCAGAAGTAAAGATTGACTTGCGTGGCCTAGAAGATCTCCTCATCTGAACTGCGCTGTAGGTTCATCTGAACCTCCTCTGGAAGCCGAAACTTTTGGTGGTGGAATGAAGTCAATCCGACTGTCGGTTTGTGAGATATGGTCTGCCCTAGTTTGATAATGAAGCCGCTAATGCTGATGCTACTGATCTAGGGTTTGCTACTGCTGATATGAATCAGATTTATTGTACTATTTCTCTCTGCTGAATTATTGAAGATAAAAGAAGATTTGATCAAAGGGTTTCCCCACACATTGTGGGGTTTGTCCTTGGCTAGCCGCCACATCTTGTGTCTCTTGTCTTGGCTTGTTTTCTGTCGATCGTTTAATGTTCTATCTGCACTTTACTTTATGTACATGTGATTGCTAATCGGTGGAATATAATAAGAAAAAGAAGTAAACTGTTATAAGCATAGAACATACCATAACTTAACATGGTATCGGAGCTGAGGTGAAGACAAAGCCCGAGCAAGAGCAAGAGCAATCATTGAAGAGAATAATGGCAAGGCTATCCTAAAAGAACTATGGGGTCCTCAACACTCTTTCGTGCCGAAGACAAGCTCCGTGAGAAAGCTGACTATCACGGATGGAAGATGTCTATCGATCTAACCCTTGAAGATCAAGGAGTGCTGGACCATGTAAGAGGCAATATTGTTGAGCCTTCATCAAATGCATCTGCTGCTGCCTGGAACAAATGGAAAAATGGAGAAGTCAAAACAAAGAAGATCATTCGGGACTCTATCGACAAGCGCTTGGTTGCCTATATCTCTGATCTAGACACCTCCAAGGAAATCTACGACAGACTGGTGAGTTTATTTAAAGTTAATGATGCAAATCAAGTTTTGTTTCTTAGAAATAAGTTGAGGGAAATCAAGAACGGTAAAGATGAAAGCATGCAAGCATACTTCTTAAGAATCACCAAGATCAAGAACGATCTCCTATCTATTGGGGAAACTATTACTGACAGAGAAATGGCACTCACAACTCTTGGAGGATTTCCATTTGAATGGTATGTGTTCAAGACTACTCTTTTGAACTATAATGTAATTCCTGGTTTCGAGGAATTAATGGCTAGATGCATTCAAGAACAAACAAGGGTAGAAGAGCAGGAAATGCCCATGCCTAAAGGTCCTCCTGCTGCCTTTTCTTCTCATGCAAAGAAAAGAAATAATTCCGAGACTAAATCAAAAGGAAAGGCTGGACGTAAGGCTAGAAGAAAATGACGATGTTACATTTGCGATAAAGCAAGTCACTATGTATGAGATCATGAGCATCATGATGAATGAGATCATGGACATAAAGGGCAACATGAGATCATGCACATATAGGATAGCATGATGATGATGCACACTAGTTTGAGCAGCATTATGATGGATAAAATCATGGACATGGGCAGCATGATGATAATCATGATTAGAGAAGCATGGTACAGTATGCAGTGGTGCAACTCGAAATCCCTCTGATGGCAATCAAAGGAATGACAAATTCAACAGCAAAGGTAAGAGGAGAGCTGGGAATCAAGGAAGAGGACAAGCATTCAAGAAGGCTAGAAATTCTAGGATGTATTAAATGCACCTGACCTCAAAAGGAACCTGGTGTCCATCTTGGCAATGGATGACAGAGGCTTCAAGGTAACCTTCAGCAATGGCAAGGTATGTATATGGAAAAATAATGTTAAAGATGCCTTTACTCTTGGGTTTAGTGTTGATTCATTATATCAGGTCGATGGAAGTCCGCTAGGTGTCATGTCTTGTGACACATCTCTTTAGTTCGAACTTTGGCATCGGAGGTTTGCCCACCTTCATTACAAAGCTCTACCCGATGTCAGACAAATGGTAACAGAGATGCCCGAATTCCAAGTAGAGAAAGAAGGTGTATGTCCGGGTTGTGCCTAAGGAAAGCTCAAAAGGGGACCATTCCCCTCAAGTCAAAGCAAGACCTCTGATATATTACAATTGGTTTACTTAGGCACACCTGAGGTTGGCATTAAGAGGGAGACTACTACACCACATACTCCTGAGCAGAATGGTGTGGTGGGAAGGAAGAACCACACGATGATGGAAGCTGTTCGGGCCATGCTACATGATCAAAGACTTCCAAAGTTTATATGGGATGAAACTGCAAACACTGCCATATATGTACAAAATCGATGCCCTCATCAAGCATTGGGTTCCAAGACTCCTGAAGAAAAATTCACCGGTAAGAAACCTGATGTTTCTCATTTTAAAATTTTTGGAAGACCTGTATACTTTCATGTGCCGAAAGAGAAAAGAAATAAATTGGGAGCATCTGGAAAGAAGGGAATTTTCGTGGGCTATGGTGAAAATACTAAAGGCTATAGAATCTATGTAGCTGGTCAAAGGGAAGTCATAATTAGTCATGATGTCACCTTTGACGAAGATATGGCTCTCAGCAAGGTGATCAATCATCCGACTTTGAGGAGCTCTCAAGAAGCCGACACCAGGGAACCGAAAGAAAAGGATGATGAATCAATGCCTGATGTAGAAGAACCCATGGATCCGATTGATCCTCCTCCATATGAGCCTTCCTCTTCTAGGAAGAGGCCTTCATGGCTTAAGGGGTTACTTGATGATGCTGAAGGACATGCTGCACCCCGAGGAACCTTTCGTGAAAGTAAGAAACCTTATAGGTATCAAGGATACCTGACCATCATGAGCACGATCATACAAAATGAGCCTTCGTCATTCTCAGATGCCGTCAAGCATCAAGTATGGAAGGATGCTATGACCGAAGAATATGAGTCTATCATAAAGAATGATGTTTGGGAAGTAGTTCCCAGACCCCAGGACAAGACTGTTGTTACTTCCAAATGGCTTTACAAGATAAAGCATGCAGCAGATGGAAGCACGGAAATGTATAAGGCTCGTTTTGTTGCTCGAGGCTTCTCCCAAAAGGAAGGTATAGACTATGATGAGATATTTGCACCTGTTGCCAGATATACGACCATCCGCTCGATCATAGCCCTTGTCGCTTCACAAGGATGGAACCTACATCAGATGGATGTCAAGACTGCGTTCTTGCATGGCTCGATCAAAGAAGAGGTCTACGTGGAGCAACCCGAAGGATTTGAGATTTATGATTGAAAATCTCATGTATGCAGGTTGAAGAAGGCTCTCTATGGGCTGAAGCAAGCACCCCGAGCATGGTATGAGAGGATCGATAGCTACTTGATGAAGCTGGGATTCACTAGGAGTGACGCTGATCCTAACCTTTACTTTAAGGTTGAAGATGACAAGCCTCTCATACTGGTGTTGTATATGGATGACCTCTTTCTAACAGGTGCAAACCCTCTCATTCACAAATGTAAGAGGGAGATGGCTTCTGAATTTGAAATGAAGGGCCAAGGACTTGAAGTGTGGCAGAAGCCAAGGGAAATTTTCCTATCTCAAGGAAAATATGTGGTAAATATATTGGAAAGATTTGGTATGATGGACTGCAAGCCTGTGACTACCTCGAGGATCTTAACTTTTAGAAGTTATATGGTAGTGATGTTGGACCAGACTTGGGAAATGCCTCTGAGTTTCAAAAACTCATTCGCATTGATGTTCTTAGTGAACCTCCGTCCGAACATATGTTTTGCAGTTAGCATTGTGAGCTCATATTTGGTTGAGCCTCACTGGATTAATGCCAGGAATCTTCTGAGATGTCTTCAGGACACAATCTCTCATGGATTAAGATACACTGTCGGAGATGTGAGACTACTTGGATATACTGATGTTGATTGGGCAGGCAGTGTGGTGGACCGTAAGAGCACTTTCGGGTACTGTTTCACCTTGGGATTTGCTTCGATATCCTGGATGAGCAGGAAGCAGAAGTCGGTGGCTTTGAGCACCACCGAAGCAGGATATATTGTTGCTAGCATAACCAAGTGTGAGGCAGTCTGGTTGCGAAAGCTCTTCAGTGCGCTGTTTGGATTTACATTGGATACCACTGTGATTCTCTGTAACAACCAGAGGTGGGATTCGATTATTGAGGAATCCTGTATTCGTCAATTGCTCCAGCAGATAGACATCATCTGGGATATGGTACGTCGATGAGCAAGGAAGCTCCATCCCATTAAGATGATGTACAGGTTGATACACCTTGTCAAAGCCTCGAGGAAAGATCTAATCTGTGATTTTCCCAAATGACTTGGAGTCGGCAAGAAACCTTTGTACAAGGGTCCTGCATGTTGCATACATTGAGCTCTGGGAGCTCTGAGGGCTTGCGGTTCCTACTGGAGCAACATATGACCATAGGGTGACTCACCCTCCCCTGGTGGTGCACACTGGAACAAGATGATTCGCTCTCTTGTGGGACAAGATGATTCGCTCTCTTGTGGAACAGGATGATTCGCTCTCCTGTGTAGCAGGATGATTAGTTCTCCTGTGAGGCCTGGATTGATGTGTTCTCCATGGCAGCCTGGATTGATGTGTTCTCCACGGCGATTGTAGCAGGATTGATGTGTTCTCCTGTGAGGCCTGGATTGATGTGTTCTCCATGGCAATTGTAGCAGGATTGATGTGTTCTCCTGTGAGGACAGGATTGATTAGTTCTCCTGTCGAGGCATCCTACCCATGCAGTCTGGGACTCATGGGAAGTACCTCTCATCTGATCAATGAGCAGGGAAATGAAGTTAGGGACCATAGTAGTACCGATGGACGCATCGTTGTAACTACTGTACTCCCTACGCTAGGATGACCTCCATTGATCTGGGATCAATGATACTGGTCTGGGACCAGTGGTAGGAGTTGTACCATACTATGACGCTGACTTCGGGTCGGTTGAGACTGGTCTGGGATCAGTGGTACATACTCTGAGACTGACTTTGAGTCAGTGGAGGATGATATTGGTCTGGGACCATTGGAGTTGTACTCACTATAACGCTGACTTTGGGTTGGTTGAGACTGGTCTGGGACCAGTGGTACATACTCTAAGACTGACTTTGAGTCAGTATGATACATCCTCGATCATTTCTTCTTCTTCATAATTCGGACAAAAGCAGAGTAGAACAGAACAATGCAAGAGCAGAGCAGAACAGAACAAAACAGTACAGATCAGTGCAGGGCAGAACAAGACAAAGCAGAACATGCAAAATAGAGCAGAGCAGGGCAAGGGTCAGGCTGTACAAGGCATTGCATTTGATGGATGAATAGTAACGACCGATAGACAAATTGCAGATGAAGTTCTCCATGGTTGAGAGGGAGTGTTAAAATTGGCAACCAGGGCAAAACTTCATGTGGGTCATCTTATTCATGGCTAATAATATTTTTATTAGATTCCTCTCGTCGAGAGGTGTAGGATTGATATAAAGATCATCCAATTCCGATAATTATTCATGGAGATATGAATTTATTTTGATTATGGAATTATTATCAAGCCGACTTACAACTCATGTAGGCTCAGAAGCCCAACAGTCGCATCTATTCACCCACCAACGTTGTGTATAAATATAAGAGGACTTTTCCTCATTTGGACTCACTCATCTCATCACATCTCTCTCTCTCTACTGCGCAGATATGAGTCTCTTCTCTACTGCGCTGAAATGGGTCTCTCTCTCTCACACATGTGAAGCCGGAAGCTGTTGAATTTGAAGTTGCAACTGCAGAAGTAAAGATTGACTTGCGTGGCCTAGAAGATCTTCTCTTTGGAACTGCGCTGTAGGTTCATCTGATCCTCCTTTGAAAGCCGCAACTTTTGGTGGTGGAATGAAGTCAATCCGACGAACGGTTTGCAAGATATCGACTGCCCTAGTTTGAAGCCGGAAACTGCTAAAACTGAAGCTGCAACTGCAGAAGTAAAGATTGACTTGCGTGGCCTAGAATATCTCATCATCTGAACTGCGCTGTAGGTTCATCTGAACCTCCTCTGGAAGCCGAAACTTTTGGTGGTGGAATGAAGTCAATCCGACTGTCGGTTTGTGAGATATGGTATGCCCTAGTTTGATAATGAAGCCGCTAATGCTGATGCTACTGATCTAGGGTTTGCTACTGCTGATATGAATCAGATTTATTGTACTATTTCTCTCTGCTGAATTATTGAAGATAAAAGAAGATTTGATCAAAGGGTTTCCCCACACATTGTGGGGTTTGTCCCTGGCTAGCCGCCACATCTTGTGTCTCTTGTCTTGGTTTGTTTTCTGTCGATCGTTTAATGTTCTATCTGCACTTTAATTTATGTACATGTAATTGCTAATCGGTGGAATATAATAAGAAAAAGAAGTAAACTGTTATAAGCATAGAACATACCATAACTTAACACAGTTACAGGATAAGGGGTATGATATTCACTTCGTAGGTAAGAAAGTGTATGTCAAGTACCCAAGCTGGAAAAAGGTAAGATAGATTGGAGTTCGAAGTAATAGATTATACCGATTACAGATTGATTCTCCAGTGGCACTAATAGGTAGTGACAGTAGTAGTGGGAAGGAGATGAATGAGTTATGGCACAAGAGAATGGAACATCTACACCATGGGGCACTTAGAATCTCAGAGAAACGGTAACAGGGGTTCTAGAACTTGGCATTGAACACAATGTTGTGTGCAGAGGATGTGTACTTGGGAAGTATGCTAAGGCAGCATTTCCAGGAAGTGATAGCAGAGCTGATGGCGTGTTAGGACTGATACACTAAGATATTTGCGGCCCGATGTCCACTAGATCTCTCAGCGGTGCCAAATATTTCGTCACCTTTATTGGTGACCATTCCAGAAAAACTTGAATCTACTTGAAGACCAAAGATGAGGTCTTCGATCGTTTTAGAGAGGTTAAATCTCTCGTGGAAAATGTGATAGGGAAGAAGATCATGGTGCTTCGCTCAGATAATGGTGGAGAATATATTGATAAGGAATTCACAGATTTCTATGCGAAGGAAGGCATTAAGAGAGAATGGACAACTCCATATAATCCACAACAGAATGGTGTGGCACAACGGAAAAACATAACCATTGTTAGAGCTGCAAAAGTTATGTTATATGACCAGGATCAACCCAACTTTCTGTTGGCAAAAGCATGTAACACGACATTATATATTCAGAAAATGACTCCTCATAAAGCATTGGGGAAGAAAACGACAGAAGGAGTCTTCACAGGGAAGAAGCGAGAAGTCAGCCACTTAAGAATTTTTGCCAACGTTGCTTATTGCCACATTCCAGATGATAAACGTACCAAACTGGATCAGATAACTAAGAAGGGGTTCTTCGTTGGGTACAACGAAACCTCGAAGGCATACATAATCTACATTCCTAGCAATAGGAAGATTGCAGTAAGGCGAGACGTGAATTTCATGGAGGGCCGAGCTTTTAGGAGATTCCTGCAGGTGATCAAAATTAGTCAGCAGAAGCTCCTTTGGTCCAACAATAGGGGCAACCACGGGGGCATCCAGTGGGACAGACAGGAGGACAATCACAAGGATCGAGTATTGTGACTAGTACCAGTATTTCCTCAGGTGTAGGAAATCTAGGGAGTTAATATCTTTGTGAATGATAACTTTATCTTGAGGATATTGGTAATTTATACACTTAAGCAATTGTATCGTGATATCTCTTGTATCTTCTTGGCACTTGCTAAATTGGCACATACTCTTGTGGTTGAGATTGTCTCTTATTTTCATTTTGATAAGTGCTTAAAATAAGCAATCTTAACTTAAGAAGCACTCAATAATCTTGCATTAATCATCCTAAGATCAGTGTTGCATTAATAACTTACTTCTCACCTAGCTTGAGGAGCCTAGTACCTCTTTAGTGGTTAACATGGTGGCCTTACAGTTGTCGGAGCTGTGAAAATTTCTGAATGTAACAAACCAAAAATCCTATTGCAGTAAACTGATTTGCATCACCTACTTGTGTTCAGTTTCACAAGTTATTTTCAAAATTATTCAGAAAATACTAATGCAAATACACTGCAGTCTACACCAATATACAGATCAAGTACTGAAAAATAAGTGAGACAACCACCCAAAGGACACACTTATTTTTGGACTAAACGTCCTTGGAAAAACCTAGTGTGGGAAAACCGGTGCAACAACTTTGAGGGTTTTCTATTATTAAGCAGAAGTTCTTAATACAAATGTTGGTATCCCTCCTAGCAAACCAGTGAGATAGAAATACAATGGCAGAAAACTTGAGTGAGTTTTACCTCACTTCACCTGGCAGATTCCGGCTGATCCGACAACAAAACTGGCTTGCCACGGTTACAACTGCACTGCACCTTCGTAGTAACTGCGTGGGCCTGCGTGGAGCTCTTCGAGGCTTTGTGTCAGCTCTTCTGCCCACTGTGTCAACTTTCCCGGTTGTTCCGACAGTTTTTGGCAGTTCTGACACTCTACGTGGAAAGCAACTCTCTCCCTCTGCGTTGGCCCTTCTGGCTCTGCGTCAAGGCTGTGTGGGCCCAGACTGGCCCAATGTTAGCTCTCCTGGCTATTGTGTTGCCTCCACAAGCTTCTCTCCACCTCTCTGTCTATATTCCCGAACTATCACTGCCCCTCAACTGTAAGATCTCCCCAATCGATTTTCCTCCTTAGAAATTCTCACCTCATAAAATCGATTTCCTCAATCTCTTTGTGTGTCTTTTCCAACTAACCCCAAGCCAAAATTTATACTTTTCCTGTTGATAAATCAATGACCGAGATTAAGTCTCTAATAAACGGCTAAGATTAAATTAGACTTGATCCTCGTCTCTTAGAAGCTTCTCACCCATATTTTCATTAATACCCATTAATATTTTAATTTTCCTAAGTTTAGACTTAGGAACCCCATTAAAAATATTAATTATGTTAATAAAATACAATCCGGGTGGAATTTCACCGAACGATTTCTGGGTCTTGGAGATCTCATGTGTTCTAACCCCTCCAACACCGGAGGCACCAAGTGGTTAGTACCTAAGGGAAGGTATCATTAATCAAACCTTTGCTTGCTTCCGCTTGGCCTCTTTCTGACAACATACTCTAGAGACTAGCTTCAAAATAGTTAAGAGGAAGGATACACCTATAATAGGCATCTAATGAAAAGAAACCAAGATTTTTGCGTCACACCTAAGTCTTAGGATTTGCATATCATATAGGATAGTTAAGCATTCAAGCAACAATTTTTCATCTGGTTACTTGGTCTTTAATCGATATAAAGCAAGAAATTGACTCCATAAGGCACTGTTCTCACATCTAAATCTAATCTAATAATTAAATCTTGCTAAATCAACCAAGTGGCTAGGCCATTCAATCTTGTCTCTTGGAATCGTTGGTCACCAACAAGTCTTGCATTTCTATCTTCCATAGGGACTACCCCCCATAGCCTGCTATTGGGAAACAGCTAGAACGGAGTGGTCGGGGATTAGAGTGACAACCTCCGGCCTAAGTCGTTGTCACATCGTGCCTGTACAGTCTGAGTGATAACATTTTTTGTCGCCATTGCCAGTGATATCTTATTCTCAACACTTCAATGACATCTTCTTAATCTTCTTATTATCTCATCATTCCTTATCCCATCAACGCCACATTTTTGGCGCCATTATATATTTTCATCTTTTCATCACCTTATCCTTTGTCCTCTCACTAATCTATTCATCTTTTCTATCTGCACCTGTAACACCTAGAAATTTCAATTGGTTTCCTGTTTGGGTGGTGACTACACTTATTCATCCATTTACAAGAGCTTACTCTTGAAGAAATCTTGGTAGCTTGCTTAACCCAACTCTCGATCCTGAAAAGGCTTTAAGAGCTCGGTTAAACAAATTACATTCTAGAAAGCATTTAATCTTTCTTGGACAAGAAGCCCTCCCTCCCATCCACTTGCTTGTCCTTAATCCCGCAAATCAAGAATTCATGGCTTATTACAACCCTTGCAACTTTGCGTATATTCAAGGGTATCCTCATGATCTGCCAAATGCTGCTATAGACAAGCTTCCGATCTTCCAAGGGAATAATGCAATCAATGTTGTTGAGCACATAAAGAAGTTCAACACCTTTTTGGAAAGATATGCTCATGCGTCTTCATATAATCATGAGGATGTTAAATTGGAGTTGTTTGTCGAAGTCGCATTGGATTGGTTCCATGACAAACGGGATAATGCTTTTGACTCTCTGTGAGCCCTTACTGATGCATTCAAAGATAAAATTGGGGACAAAAGAGAGGGAAAATATTTGGTTAAAGAGCTTAACTCCATGAAGAAAAGGGAAAATGAGACAGTTGAAGAGTTTAGTCAAAGATTTAATGGTCTTCTAAAGGATATGTCTCAAGATTACAAGCCTCCCAACAAAATATTGTTGGAACACTACCTTGAAGCCTTTTGCATTGACACTCAATATGAGATAAGACGTGCTAAGCTTGCCATTTTAGATGCTGCTCAGAATACAACTGAGAAGTTAGAAAATGGATAAGAAAGTTTCAAGTAAGTCAAAGATCCTTGGTTTTGAAAGAGGCTTGGTCACGTCTAAAGGGAAAGAAAATAAGGAAGAAAAGCATGACTCAATTAAATAATTTACTCAAATAATTAAGGAAATGAGAATTGAGCATGCTAGAACAATAAGTGACATGTTATCTAGGCTAATCCAAATGGAAAGAAATCAAGTACAAAATGTGCAGCCTAGAAATAACAATAATAACAGAGGAAACAACTGCCCATGGACAAGAAGAAATCCTCCTAATGCTCAGAGACCTACTACTCTTGAGTCTGCCAATGTTGTTGATCAACCTATCCCATTTTGAAGACCATGTGAAAGTTTCCATGAAGAAAGTGCTTATGCTATTGCTAGAAAAATCTTGGATGAAGCAACAAAGGAACATATAAATAATGTAAGTCAAAATTATTCCAAGGAAAGTCATTGCACATATATGATTTCCTCCTTCGCAATCAATAACTTCAGTGATGAAAATGATCCTATGACACAAATCTATGGAGAAACTCCATCTTAGGAACAAATTCTAGAAATTGCTAGAAGTAATATACATATCAAAGGAAAAATAAAGACCAGAATTAGAATAAGCAGATTGCATTTGAAAAGTATAAATCAGGATTAAAAGTTGATTGGCTGCATGGATTAACAATATAAAAATGTCTTTCCTAGTACTTGAATTCTTAAAGTTTCCTTCTCAAAGGGCAACATTCTTCAAGGCTTTAGGCATGGCCCAACAGGATAAGGTTGATTCACATCTAAAAGACGAAGAAATTAAGTTAAAGTATTTAAATTGTTACATGACTAATGAAGATCATCGACCTTTCTTTCTCATCTTGGATTTTAATGATAGTTTACTTCATAATTGTATGCTGGATTCCGGTGCTTTAATGAATGTTATGACTAAGAAGGTTATGGATTAGTTAAATCTCAGAATCTCAAGACCATATCATAACATTTGCTCAATGGATTCTAAAAGGATTGAAGTTCTTGTTGTGGTTAAAGATCTATATGTTTCCTTAGCTAATTATCCATATAAAATCTTCACCATGGATATAACAACCATTGATGTTCCAAATGTGTGGGAATGCTTCTCTCAAGGAAGTTTGTGACCGATTTAGGAGGGGATGTATTTAGATGGATCTCTCATATGCTACTATTCCTGTAGTAGCAGGTGGTATGGTCAGGTTATACAGGGAAGTTGAAAGAAGATATCATGTAGAAGTTCTCAAGAGGCCAGAGAATGGTGAAGAAATTGAACCGCAGGGTCATCCATCACAGTATGAGAATGAGTTCATTCAACCAGTTTACCACTTTTCTTCATCTCATCTTCCATCTCACTTTCCGAGCAAGAAAAGTAGTTCGCCTCAGTTTGATAGAGATTTGCAGCACAGTGATGAACATTTACACCAACCAAAAATGGTCAAGATCTAGCAAGGGACATTTGATAAACAACCTATTGATTTACCTGTCAGCGAGCATATGTTCCAGATTGTGCCACACAAATGACATTTGATGCCGTGAGGCATCCTTTATATGGTATCTCTAATCCTAGTTCCTTTCATTTATGTCATTAGTTAATTTTCTTTTTATGCATTCATGTTATGTCTTTACATTTCAGTTTGTTAGAGTAGATTTTTCTATTCCAACAGATATTTTATATATGCATGATGATTTTGATTTTGAACGGATATCTATTTGATGGACTTCTGCTTTCTTGGATACAAGATTCTGGATTCTCACGTCACTTCGATGAAGCAACGTGCCCCCATACGGAGCCAGATGTTCCACCCATTTTGTCATAGTTCCAAGGAAACAACTGTGCCAATTTTTTCAAAATTCAGAATCATCAGCCAACTAGTTATCATGTCATTGTAAACTTAATTTCTGCAAATTGTAATGTAAATGATGCTAGTACGACCATTTAATTATGTAACAATCTGTGTAAGCCTATGATTTTGGTGATGAATTTTATCCTAGGAGGTTTCTTATCTCACCGTATTGTGTGTTTGTAAACACGGATAATTGACAAAGTTTTTCCCTCTAGCTTAAACCCCAAACCAGGGTGGAATTTATTGTCGAAGTCTTAGGTGAGTCCTAGTGTTCTTAGTTGAGTCTATTGTAAAATTGATTTGGGAATAATTTAAGCTATTTGGCTAAATTATTTTATTAGAGATCAATTTGTCTACTAGATCTTGTTGTGTCGCAGAATTGGGTAATATTTGAGGGTTTGTAACGAACGACTATCCCCCCTTTGAGAGTTGAATGTGTAATTATCTAATGTAAAAATATTTTAGTGCATAGTCCCTCGCAATCAGACACCACAACTAAAGTATTTGAGGGTGGAAAAATAATTAATCCACTCTTGTGTCAATTAATTAATTTTTCTAGCCAAAAATAAAATTAAATCCTAAACCATAAAATAATTAATTTAGAGTAAAAAAGTGAAAAATTAGAGGAATTAATTTCTCAAAGTGGAAAATGACCAAAAAATTTGTGGGCATGAAGAAGTTAAGTTTTGGAGATCCCCACCAAAGATAAAATAGATTTTTTAAGAAAAATTAAGCCCTTGGACCTTGTTGGTTAAGTCAAAGTCAAATTTTTGAGGAAATTAATCCAAAATATTTAGTTTTAGATAAATAAAAAATGGTTTTAATGAAAACTAACAAATTCCTCAAAAATAAATATTTTCGACGACAAAGATTAAAATTTGAAAGTAATTATTGACGTTCGAGATTAATATTGATAGGGATCAAACCAACTAGCCGTTATTTTCCACTTGGAGGGATTTCTTTATAAATAGAAGCCATTTTTCTTCTATTCATCATCTTTAGCTGATGTAGCTTTGTAAAGCTGGTGTGAAGCCACTGTTCTGCTGGGAACATTTGGTTTTCATAATAAAAGACTTTGGGGTACAATTCATGTTGTTTTTGTCTCATTGATTTGTGGTATGTGGTCAGTATGTGCTTTCCTATATTGTGCTTACACTTTTAATAAGCTTGTTATTGATTAGATGGGGATAAGAACATTCTATTAGTAGATTTTGGGTCTGTTACCACTCAAACTAACAGGTGACCTAAAGGGTATCCCTAAAGGGCGAACACTAGACCAAGGGCAACAAATGGAGACTTAGCCCACTGTCACCTCAGCTAACGCTCCCTACTATTTACGAACTTTCACCCATGGGAGGAGACCCGGTATATTATGGAGGGAATACTAGGGAAAAATTTGATCTGAGAGCTAGGACTTGGCTTTTCTCACAACTCCACCACAGGAATGGATTCAGAATTGGAGGAGGCCTTGAGGAAACACCAACACAAGAGAGGCTTGGAGATTGAACTTTTTGGAGGGCTATCTTGTCAGGAAAATGATGCCCTAGGTGACCCAAATTGGGTACACCTAGGAAAAGGTGAAAAGTAATTGATTTTAGGTGACTACCTCTTGGTAGATTAGTGCCTTACTCTTGGAAGAATGGAGTCTATGATAAATATGAATGAGGACCTTCGGTTCTTAGTCAAGGAAGCCTCAAGACTACTTCACTAGCCTTCTAGGTCAAAGAGAAGCAATCTTGCAGCTTTTATACTTCGATGTGTGGAAGGTGATGGCTTATCAAGGTGAATTCATTGGGAGAATTACCCCTAGAATATTTCATTCAAATTACATGACTCATACATTGAGAGATGCAATATAGAGACAAAATTCCACAATTTAAGCAGTAAATCCCTGTTGCAATTAGCCCTAAAAATAATGAAAATCCCAATCCAATGTATATTACAAAGTAAAACAAGAATAACATTAAACACATGTACCTACATGTAATAGAAGATATCGAACCATCCACAATTTGACAATAGAGAAGCTCCAAGATAAGATAAACCAAATCCACACATCAAAATTCATCCATAAAGCTCCAATTCATCCTCCAAGAAAAAGTGCGAAATTCTCAAGAGAGAGATCTCCAATTCAAAGTGATGATGAGAAAATGAACTCATCTCAGTTGTATTTATACACTAATGAGGAGTTTGAATTAGACAACTTAAGCCCCAAAAATAAAATAATGTGCTAATATTCTAACTTTTGGTGACAAGCCTACCAAACTAGCCCACAAATGAAAGAATATACCTCTTAAGAGGTCAAATGATGAATAATACATGTCGTAGAGCCCTCTAAGAGACCTGATGAGGTCCATTGGTGCCATAATGAAGAGTAGGACCCTTAAAAGTGATGGACAAGGGGTTGGCCCCTTGTTCTCCAAACAATAAACCTGTGGTGCTCCCAATGGGTGTGGGGGAACAATAATAACCTCATGGGTCTCCAAATGAGTCGAAGATGCTTGTAGATTGTCTGCAAGGGTTTTGATGATTGTGTAGGGGATGCCACATCATCCTACAAGTCCTGGGTCAACTGCCGAGTGCATGGTACATCTGTGGGGCCGGTTGGGCAAAATTGAGTCAGGTGCATCTTCCTCGTACAATAGGAGTATCACGAGCATCTATGACCACCCTTGGGGAACCATGGAGTGCTTTCTACTGCTGTGGAGGCCCATGGTTCTCAACACACACCCTACATGTGCCAATGTAGCTGTTACACAGTAATTTGTCACTGTCTTCACTCCAGTACTTCTACTGTGTCATGTGTCCAAGTCAAACATGCTCATATTGAACAAATGCTCTTTGATATTGCCAAGTGACCCAATTTTCCTAAGTTATCTGCCTCTTCGCGACTGTGGACTTAATATACGCGCTGAAGAGCGCTCATGAATAGTCCAGCCGCGTTGCTAGCGCAGAAGTACATCTAATTCCCGTGATGGTCTGATTTCATGCTCCAATGCGAGGTTACTTATTATCTTTAGCGATGATCTGACTGGCTACATTGCTCACTAGCGATGTCAGCGCTAAAGATCAGTTATGCCCCCGCGATGATCCAGATTGGGCAAATTTGTTCCAACAGTCGGCCTTCTGGATGACTCCAGACCTGGTTGTTGGCATAGTTTGTGTCGCCTTTCCTCCTCTGGTGTGGCAGTTCCGTCATTTGTGCTACCTTCCTTGGAGATAAGCTCACTCTTCCACCTTTCATGGAGACTCCTTCTCCTATTTAAACTCTCACCATTGCTATGCACTGCTAGTTTGGATAGTTGGTTAGTTGGTAAATTCTTGGATTGAGCAGTGTTGTTAGTGTAGCTGGTGTGAGTGTGACAAGTGTGGTATTGTTGATAGTTTGTGGAAGGTTGTGAAGTGCCCTTAACTTTGTGTAAAACTTATGAGTGAAAGAGAGACTTGTATGTTGGGAGATCCATCTTCAAAGAGTGAATGCTTGAGGAACATGCTGGCTGGATCCCTCTGAGAAGGCTTGTGATGTCAAGACTTTGGTTGTAAGCTTGCTCTCATTTCATTATTAATACAATCAATGATGTTTTCCTATGTCTTGTATGTAATTTACTTGATAGCTCATGACTTCTTGACTTTGTGAGTAAATAGATCATTGTTGTTTTCCGGTTACGTGCTTTGTTGTATTTCCTTTGCATTGTTTCAGGTTGATCACTCATTGTGGAGAAGGAAGCGGAAGCTGGAGCAGCGCAACGGAACTCCATCGACCACCAGTTGAGGTAGGCCTCCAACTATGACTGTTTAAGGAAAGCTATTGTTGATCTGTCCTTGTTTGTGACTAGACCCACTCTAGGGCTAGAGGGGTTGCCTCTGTCCGCAGAGGGAACACTTTCCTGCATCACAGTAGCCCTTTAGAGGATTAGGGCCCCATATAGGGAGTCCAAACCCAAGATGAAGACCATCTGCAATCGTGCATAAGATCCAATGCGTCCCTTAGCTTTTTAGACTCTAGTACAACAAGTCATTAGAAAAATCGAGTAAATGAGCTTACCAACCATGGACCACAAGTGGGGACTTCATAATGGCTTTGCCCTTCCGTAATGGGCTTCAAAATGTGCCAATGTCTCCTAACTCCAAAGAGGGTTAACCAAGTATCCTATTAGGTGGTTTCTACTTCTAAAGGGAATAATATGTTCAATGTACATCCTTCAAAAGGTGGTGGCATGTGATAAATAGATGAATGAAGTAGGGGATGAGAAAGGACAACCTTGGGCCACATGCTGAGGTACAATGGTAGTTTATAAAAGGGAAGTCCACACTTGGGTTTTTAATGTATAAGAGGGAGCAATCATGGTACATGAGGTGGTCCGACCTTGATTTTTCCACCCTTTTTTATATGCTTTTCGCCTTTTTATGATTTTCTTCGATTCACTGCTCGGGGCTCAAGGGGTAAGAGCATGATGCCTAATATATGGCAGTGAATACCCCCTTTTAAAGTGGGTCGGTTCATTGCCCACTAGGGGTCCGGATAATCATGGGTTCCTATGTGATGAAGGAGGATCATAGAACCTGTAGGAACCAGGGTGATGTCCATGATAATGGGGTAGAGCTCATGTGATGGCCATATCTGCTTTTGTTGACATGCTAAATGTGTTTGTCCCGACCATCTTTTGCATTTTGTCGTACCTTTTCCTGTTGAATGTGGCCAAATATGCTTTTGTCTTTCTTTTTAGTTGCATCAACCTCTAGGCATCATTCTAGGTTTGACACAAGGTGTGGGAAAGGGGAAGGGGCGAGCTAACCCTATGTGGACCCAAGTGTGAGAAATTATGATTGGGATGATAATGTGTGGAAAGGGGGTAATATAAGCAGATAAGGGAGCAAGACCATGCGACCAAAATCGAGCTTTCCTGTCATTAGGAGAATTTTGAGGTCTAAAATGGGCCTCCTAAGGAAGTTATAAAATAATAGTGGAAATAATAAAATAAGATTAGATTGTATCATAAAATTTTAGAGGGAAAAAAGAAAAAACTACTTTTTCAACTTATCTCCCTATGAGTTTACTCAAATTTCAAGTGGGAACATTTGTTGGATGCATAATTTGATTTCTCATCCAAGGAGTACCCATGTTGCATACTTTCGATGGACCCTGCTACACAAAAAATGAGAAATACATGAAAAATGTGATTGCATTTTGCATCCAACGAGTACTCCCACTCGAAATTTGAGTAAAACCTTAGGGAGATAAGTTGAAAAAGTAGTTTTATTATTTTATTATTTTTTAATCTTTTTACATTTTTACCCCAAAAATGGTGAATCATCTCCCATGGTTGACATCATCATCTTGAATGCTATTGGTTCTTATAAAGTTTATTTTGGTTGTACATTTTTCTTAGGAGGCCCATTTTAGACCTCAAAATTCCCCTAATGGAAATACCATCCCTAAAGCCAAATGCTTAGTAAAAGAGATCCCGCGGGACTAGAATCCAAGGTTAATATCCAAAAGGGGTCTAGGAGACAAGAGCACAGACCTAACCCATTCTTTTCGCCGAATCCTTCCATTAGTCCATGCCCAAAAGTGTCCATGATAACCAAGCTACAATACTCAATTACCAAATGACAAGGTATACCTTTAGGTTTGGGAGGCCCACCTTCAAACATACGATTATGGCAGATGGGTGAGGGACCACATGGCTGGCCTAGGTGGTGGAGAAATGGCACAATGAGCTAGCTAGTAGCTACAAGGGGCTGTTGGCTCTTAGCTGAGGACCATCTTGGAGAAAACAATTCTCCTAGGGATATCACCCACAAAATGGTGGGTAGCAACTCGCTCCAACTAGGATGTGATCTCTCGAAGAAGTGGGTGAAGTTATTCGAACGGGAGATCACGAGAACTACAACAATCTCTTGGTTACCATAGACCTGTCACGTGCACATATAATAGATGGAAAAACACGGGGCAACATGCTTTTGCGGCGTTTCATGATCACACATGCTTAATGTTAGGCAGTAAAATCAACAAAAAAATAACATATGCAAATTTTCATTTGGATGCATCTAATCTACCATGAGAAATAGCATATGATGGTAGTTCTAATGAGAAAATGAGCATGCAATGCATCCTATCCTAATATGCATATAGTAAGGCTAATACTAAGTGTAATCATAAAGCCAGTGCAACCAACATATCGTCACATCAATATTCATATGCCTGCCAGTATGATTACTCATCTAGCAACTCCCAAATCGAATGTGGACATAGTCACATGGCAGATGGAGCAAGTGGGAGGTGGGAAAACATGATCTCCATCCGAGGTAAAAGGAAGTCCTAGGAGAAAGAAAATGGGTCAATCTAGAACTCTGGAGTTTTCCTTCTAAGTACACAATGGTGGAATGAATGATCACTCTCGAGAACTCCTTATCACAATCATTGTCTATAATATTATGCTTTGTAGATGCCACAAGGTTGCGATTAGAGGGGAATAAGGGGTTAGGGAAAGAAGGAGTGCAACAAATGGGTTTCTCAAGGTGATGATCACATTGGAGAGGGGAGCTCATGGAGTGATTAGAACCCTGAGGGTGTGTCCAACGAGGTAAAGTATAATCAATGAGGGGCTCTTCCTTGACACTATACTCAGAATGGGGAAGATGCCCATGGTTACTTGAGATCATATGACAAGGGGTGAGGGGATCACTTGATGAAGACTCAAGATGATGAACAATAGAAAAGGGGGTGAGGGGATCACTTGATGAAGACTCAAGCTGATGAACAATAAAAAAGGGCAAAGGTGAAGGTGAAGTTTCAACAGTATCCTTTTTCTGAAAATCTAACTCTAGAGAGGCTCAAGTGATTTGAATATGCTCCCAGAATCATAAGGAAGGTAAGTATGAGCAAGGGCCTTATCAATCCTATCATTGTTGGCACCGAGGATAGGGACTTCCCAAAAAGGAGAATCAATCATCCCCGATTGCTCATTTTCATGCAAGGGAAAATGATAATTCTCCTTCCCAAAGGTATCGTTGGATATGTCCTAATAAATAATGCCCAGGAGAAGGGGAGGACTGCTCTCAACCTCATCCTCCTTGTCGGTGTCATAAACGGGAGCATAGTCAAATTGAGGACCAACAATTTTGCATTTCTTATTTTTAATATGGAAATAATCTTCAATGTTGTCTTCCAAGAAGCTCAGGAGCATAGTCAAATTGAGGACCAACAATTTCCCATTTCTTATTTTTAATATGGAAATAATCTTCAATGTTGTCTTCCAAGAAGCTCATGGGGTCACCTTCCTCAAGGTTCCCAAAAGGAGAGTCATCAGGAGTGGTATCCTCAAGAAAGGTAAGGTGAGCCTCAACTTTCATGGCCTCATCCTCCGCAACACATGTGCTCTCAAAATCATCCTGCTCATCTTGTGGACCCAACAAGGACTCATGTTCCTGCTCATTATCGAGATCCTCAATGTTATCTTCATCTTGGTTGGTTGACAAGCGGGACCTTTCTTCTTCCCTCTTATCCTGAAGAACAATGGCTAAGGTATTTGTTATATGATTTTGGTAATATGCTTCTAGGAGGAGAGCATTAGTAGGGTTCTCTTTATATTCACATTTCATGTTATGAAGATTTACCTCTTCTTCATGCAAATGGAAGAATACTTCATTAGAATTACATTACCTCACTAATGCCCCCCATGACCTACTATATTCATCCATTCTTTCTTGCGTAATTTGGAGGCTTGCGGGGTCCAACTTGTTGATTTTTGGGTAGCATCGAATGTGCTCTAGCTCCGAAATTTTTTGGAGGGGCTAGAACACATGAGATCTCCAAGACTCAGAAATCGTTTGGAGAAATTCCACCCGGATTGTATTTTATTAAAATAATTAATATTCTTAATGGGGTTCCTAAGTCTAATCTTAGGAAAATCAAAATATTAATAGGTATTAATGAAAATATGGGTGAGAAGCTTCTAAGAGACGAGGATCAAGTTTAGTTTAATCTTAGCAGTTGATTAGAGACTTAATCTCGGTCGTTGATTTCTCAACAAGAAAAGTATAAATGGAGGCTTGGAGTCGGTTGGAGAAGACACATAGAGAGATTGAGGAAATTGATTTTCTGAGGTGAAAAGTTCTGAGGAGGGAAGTCGATTGGGGAGATCTTGCAGCTGAGGGGCAGTGATAGTTTGGGAATACAGACATAGAGGCAGAGAGAAACTTGTGGTGGTAGCGCGGTAGCCGAGAGAGCTGACGTTGGGTTAGTCTGGGCCCACGCAGCCTTGACGTAGAGCCAGGAGGGCCAACACAGAGGAAGAGTTGCCTTCCACGCAGACAGTCGGGGAGTTGCTGGAAACTGCAGGAACAACCGGGAAAGTTGACGCAGTGGGTGTAGTGCTGATGCAGAGCCTTAGAGAGCTCCACGCAGGCCCATATAGTTATTGTGAAGGGGCAGTGCATTTGTAGCCAGAGCCAACTAGATTTGTTGCCGGAACAATCGGATTCGGCCAGGTGAAGTGACGTAAAACTCACTCAGGTTCTCCGCCATTGTATTTCTCTATCACTGGTTAGCTGGGAGGGAAACCAACATTTGTATTTAGAACTTCTGCTTATTAATAGAAAACCCTTAGAGCTGCTGCACTGGTTTTCCTGCATTGGGTTTTTCCGGCGACGTTTAGTCCAAAAATAAGTGTCCTTTGCATGACTGTCTCATTTATTTTTCAGTACTTGATCTGTATAGAAGTGTAGGCTGTAGTGTATTTACATTTATATTTTCTGAATATTTCTGAAAATAACTTGTTAAATGAAGAATACAAGTAGGTAATGTAAATCAACTTGCTCTAGTAGGATTTATGGTTAATTAGATTCAAAAATTTTCACACAACTCTTCATCATCCTCAGAGCATGTGTTCCCTTTCTCATTATCGTTGTCCCCCAATTCCACCACTGATTCTTGTTCATCATCCTCATCTCCTTGGTCATCCTGGTCATCCAATCCTTATCTGGTAATGAGCCATATTCCTTTTTGATCTTGTGAGATAAGGAATTTAATGCACTAGTATAATAGGCAAACTCCAAGAATAGATAATCTATGGGTTTTTCTTCATACTCTTGCCTTATGTTGTTGAGGTTTGACTTGCTTTTGTTATAAAAGTTGAGTATGAAGTCCTCGTTCTCATGCTTTATCAGATGATCACAAAGCTCAGACCACAAATCCAATCTTTCTCGTAGGGCTTGTTCTTCTTCGGGGCTAATATCGTGGACACTTTCTTCACCCATTTTTCATGATCTTGCATGTAATGCCAAAATGAAGTTGCCAGGGAGAATTTAAAGATGCCTAAAAAAATGCTTGCTTCACCCTACAAGCATCAACCTTAAAGTTCAATAAAGAACTAAGGCTTCGTTCTTCCAATGGAGTTGCCAATAGTGATATATCATTATGTCATATGGGGAATAAAACACACATCACGTGTCCCCGACAATGACGCCAAAATGTTACCGCTCAAACTAGTAAGTGACCTAAAGGGGATCCCTAAAGAGAAAATGCTAGACCAAGGGCAACAAATGGAGCGTTAGCCCATTGTCACCTCATCTAAGGCTCTCTATTATTTACGGACTTTCCCCGGTGGGAGGAGACTCAATATATTATGGAGTCATCAATGGTGGATAAATCAATAAGTGGATGTGGAGTGACCGAAATGATCCCTTTCCCGAAGAGTTTGAAGGATAGAGCTTGCTTGCTTTCTAAGCAAGGTACAATGTCTTCTAGGAGAGGGATAAGAGGATTTGAGGGTTAGGTTTAGGAAATCTGACTTGTGAAAGAGTTTCCCAATCCCTAAAATCCCTATTGAAATTGGTACCCTGAATGGTTCTTGAAGAATTGTCTTTTCGAGGAATGGGACCACACAAGACCAAGGCCTAGGTTAGGAGGTAAGAGTTTAGCAACCAATGATGCTTTTAACCCAAACAAGGAGGGGGAAAGGATCAAAGAAAGAATATTCACCTAAAGGAGTTGAATTGATCCTATGAGGCACTAGCCTTGGGGATACTAGGGAAAAGTTTGATCTCAAAGCTAGGCTTTGGATTTTCTCACAACTCCATTGTCAGAGTGGCTTCAAAATAGGAGGAGGCCTTGAGGATACACCAACGCAAGAGAGGCTAGGAGATCAAACTTTTTGGAGGGCTATCTTGTCGGGAAAATGATGCCCTAGTTGATGCAACTTGGCTAGACCGTAGGAAAAGGTGAAAAGGAATTGATTTTAGGTGACCACTTCTTGGTAGATTAGTGGCTTAGTCTTGGGAGAATGGAGTCTATGATAAATATGAATGAGGACCTTCGGTTTTTAGTCAATGAGGCCTCAAGACCACTTGGCTAGCCTTCTAGGCCAAAGAGAAGCAATCTTGCAGCTTTTATACTTTGTTGGGCAAAAGGTGATGGCTTATCAAGATGAATTCTTTGGTAGAATTACCCCTAGGAGATTTCATTCAAATTACATGGCCCATACATTGACAAATGCTTTATAGAGACAAAATTCCATAATTTAAGCAGTAAATGCATGTGGCGATTAACCCTAAAAATAACGAAAATCCCAATTTAATGTATATGACAAAGTAAAACAAGAATACCATTAAAATCATGTACTTACATGTAATAGAACATATCCAACCATTCACAATTTGACAATAGAGAAGCTCCAAGATAAGATAAACCAAATCCACACATCAAAATTCATCCATAAAGCTCCACTTCATCCTCAAAGAAAAAGTGTGAAATTCTAAAGAGAAAGAAGAGATCCAATCCAAAGTGATGATGAGAAAATGAACTTATCTCACTTGTATTTATACACTAACGAGGAGTTTGAATTAGACAACTTAAGCCCCAAAAATAAAATAATGTGCTAATATTCTAACTTCTGGTGACAAGCCCACCAAACTAGCCCACAAATGAAAGAATATGCCTCTTAAGAGGACAAACGATGAATAATACATGTTGTAGAGTGCTCTAAGAGGCTTGATGAGATCCATGGATGCCATAGTGAAGAGTAGGACCCTCAAAAGTGATGGAAAGGGGTTGGCCTCTTGTTCTCCAAACAATAAACCCGTGGTACTCCAAATGGGTGTGGGGGCAAAATAATAACCTCATGGGTCTCCAAATGAGTCGAAGATGGCTGTAGATCGTCTGCAAGGGTTTTGATGATTGTGTAGGGGATGCCACATCATCTTACAAGTCCTGTTTCAGCTGTCAAGTGCATGGTATATCTGTGGGGCCGGTTGGGCAAAGTTGAATCAGGTGTATCTTCCTCGTCCAATAGGAGTATCTCGAGCATCTCGGACCATCCTCAGGGATCCATGTAGTGCTGTCTATTGCTGTGGAAGCCCATGGCTTTCAACACACACGCTACATGCCAATGTAGCCCTTTGGAGGATTAGGACCCTGTATAGGGAGACCAAACCCAAGATGGAGACCATCTACAATCCGACATAAGATCCAATTGGTCCTCTAGCCTTCCAGTACAACAGGTCATTAGAGAAATTGAGTAAATGGGATTACCAACCATGGACCACAAGTGGGGACTTCATAATGGCTTGCCTTTCCATAATGGGCTTCAGGATGTTCCAATGTCTCCTATCTCCAAATGGGGTTAGCCAAGTATCCTATTAGGTGGTTTCTACTTCTAATGGGGATAATATGTTCAAGGTACATCCTTCAAAAGGTGGTGGCATTTGACAGATAGATGAATGAAGTAGGAGATGAAAAGTGGTAGCCCTGGGTGACATGCTGGGGTACAAGGGTAGCTAATAAAAAGGAATCCCACATTTTGTGAAAATTTCTAACACGAAATTCTACTGCAGTAACTGATTTATTTCTCCTACTTATTTTCCACAATAAGTTATTTACAAAAGCTTTCAGTAAACATTAAAATAAATTCTACTACAGTTATCACATAATAGCATAGAGAAAAATAACAATGATATACAAGCACAAGAATCAATCACATCAACACAGTTATTTTTGGGCAATTGTCCCCAGAAAAACTCAATGCAGGAAAACCGGTGCAGCAGATGAGGGTTTATTTATTAATCTTCAACAACAATCTCTTTACAAAGAAAGATTCTACAAAACATTGAGACACTTCTGAGAGCAACATCTGAGACAGTTTCTCTCCTCCTCTTGGAGAAGTTCTGACACCCTGGAGACTCTCTAACCTCCTATGCGTCACTTCTGCGTCAGCCTGCGTGAGTACTGCATCTCCCACTGCGTTGTCTCACTGATCTTCCCTCTGCGCTCTCTCAGATGCTCTGCGTTACCTCTTCCTCAGTCTCTGATTGATGCTGATACCCTCCTCTTCCTTAACCCTGCTACGCTCCCTCTGAAATCGAACTTCTTCTCCTTGAGAATCAATTTCCCTTGTTTTACTGAGTATTTGCCCGGTATGTCTCCAAATGACTCTCAAGTCTTCTTTTATACTTTTCATGTTAATGAATCAACGACCAAGATTAAATCCCTAATCAACGGCTAAGATTAAAACGTGCTTGATCCTCGTCTCTTAGAAGCTTCTCACCCATATCTTTATTAATACCCATTAATATTTTTATTTTCCTAAGTTTAGACTTAGGAACCCCATTAAAAATATTAATTATTTCAATAAGTCATCATCTGGGTGGAATTTCTCCAAACGATTTCTGGGTCTTGGAAATCTCATGAAATTTAGCCCCTCCACACAATTTCGGAGCTAGATCACATCCAATCCTACCCAAAATCAACACATTTGGGTTTATAATGTATAGGAGGGAGCAATCATGGTACATTTGGTGCTCCGACCTTGATTTTTCCACCCTTCTTTAGATGCCTTTCACCTTTTTATGATTTTCTTTAATTAATTGCTCGGGGCTCAAGGGGTAAGATCATGATGCTTAAGAGACAACAGCGAATACCCCCTTTTAAGGTAGGGCAATTCATTGTCCACCAAGTGTTGTGTTATGAATATGATTCATATAAAAATAATAAATATAAATATAAATATAATAATAATTAATTAAATAATGGTTAGTTTATTAGTAATGATGAAGCATGTCTTAGAAACATGACCCTTCATTAAAGGGCACCTACCTAGGGTATATAGGGAGACCCTCATTCTCATTTGTAAATATCTCATATCCTAAGTCATCATCTGGGTGGAATTTCTCCAAACGATTTCTGGGTCTTGGAAATCTCATGAAATTTAGCCCCTCCACAAAATTTCGGAGCTAGATCACATCCAATCCTACCCAAAATCAACACATTTGGGTTTATAATGTATAGGAGGGAGCAATCATGGTACATTTGGTGCTCCGACCTTGATTTTTCCACCCTTCTTTAGATGCCTTTAACCTTTTTATGATTTTCTTTAATTAATTGCTCGGGGCTCAAGGGGTAAGATCATGATGCTTAAGAGACAACAGCGAATACCCCCTTTTAAGGTAGGGCAATTCATTGTCCACCAAGTGTTGTGTTATGAATATGATTCATATAAAAATAATAAATATAAATATAAATATAATAATAATTAATTAAATAATGGTTAGTTTATTAGTAATGATGAAGCATGTCTTAGAAACATGACCCTTCATTAAAGGGAACCTACCTAGGGTATATAGGGAGACCCTCATTCTCATTTGTAAATATCTCATATCCTACATCAATTTAATAAATAATAATCAATATATAGTTACATGTCGTTCAATGGGCATTTATGTCTTTGAAGTATTTTAAAGATTTCCACTACGTATACAAACATTTTTCGTTACATCGGTATCAGAGCCACGTCAGCAGATCCCGACCTTTGACCATCAAC
Organism: Pinus tabuliformis; assembly: GCA_031772625.1. Taxonomy (NCBI): domain Eukaryota; kingdom Viridiplantae; phylum Streptophyta; class Pinopsida; order Pinales; family Pinaceae; genus Pinus; species Pinus tabuliformis. Next base: position 320,571,039 of record CM062814.1, on the reverse strand, counting down.
TTGTTGTGGCAACTAAAGTGTTTCGCTACACGAGTTGGAGTTTCTCCATTTTCGGTTAGGTCCTTGGCCATTAAAAAAATAAAATAAAAAAAGAGTTAAAAAAGAAAGGAATTGGAAAAATAATTATAAAAGAAGAGTTAAAAAAATATTTAATTAAAAAATAATAATAATAATAAGCCCTTTGGCCATTCACATTTTAATGATTCTAGTAAAAAAAATATAGTCTGATGTAAATTTTGAAGTAGAACATTCATATATATATAAAAGTTCTACATTATTGATAAAAAGTGCATGATAAAGTCAAAAGGGAATCTTTCCAAATATCTTTAGAACTATACGTAAGAGAAGGAAAAGTAGATAAGATTATCTTGATTCTTCATTAAGTGGTTTACATACTCTTGGTTTTAGCAACCCATGGTAATTGCCCATGGTATTTTCGAGGTAAAAGAAGAACAAACGGAATACAAAATCTCTTTATGTGAATGGTAGGTTTTACTTTTTACGTGGAGAAAATTATCCGAGTCAAAGACACACAAGTAGACATATATTTTATATTATACTCCAAAGAGGTGAATAACAACGTCTCACTAGGGTTGTAACTTTTCAAAAAGAATAAAAAAAGGATTATAAATATATATAGATTTTTTTTATAAAAAAAACAAAATAATGTAAAAAAAATAAAAAAAATTATAAAAAAGGAGAGTTTAGGAAAAAAAATTTGTCGAGAAAAATGGACCCTAATTTGAAAATAATGAAGGAAGTAGTCAAGATGAATCCCACACAACAATCACTATTTTGGATTAAATGTCCAAGTTGTCGAGACAAAATTGGATATCCATATATTCAAAAAAAGTGCAATTTATGTTGTCCAAGGTGTGGAAGATTATTTAGTACAGAAGAACTTCAAGACAATGAGCAGATGCAAATAAAATGATTAAAGGAAGAAATCACAAAACTTCAACAAAAGAACGAAGCATTAGAGAAGAAATATAAAGATCTCGAAGATCGGTTTGATGAAAAATCAACAAAAAACAATGACGAAATTTGGTGTCTAAGGGACCATAATGCGAAACTACTTTCATAGATAAAATAGTCCAAGGTTAAGAAACAAAGACTAAAACAAGAAAAGGAAAGTTCTGAAAAGGCACTGAAGGAGAATATATCAGAAAAAGAAAAAGAAAATTTGTGCCTAAAAACCTTTAATAAAAAATTATTAGAGCAAATAAAAAATTTAAATGATAAAGAGAAAGATACTAAGGACAAAGTCAACGATTTTAAAAATGACAAACTTTCACGTCTAAGGAATCATAACCAAGCTTTACTTACGCAAATAAAGAAGCTTAAAAGTGATAAGAAATCACTAAATGACAAGTTAGAACAATTTCAAGAAGTAGTGTCGAAGTCTCCAGTCGTTTTAGTCTAGGTTGAAGATAAAGAAACAAATCCCGATCAAATCAAAATTGTAACTCAAGCAGAGGATAAACCTACCGAAGTGAAGACACATGTAGAAGTTGCAGTTCAAACGATGGACATTCCAAGTGATAATTCAGTAGCCAACTCAACAATAGTAGCGCCTGGAGGAAATCAAGAAACAACCACTAACATGATAATGGAGAGTACAACCAGAAGAACTATTTATCGACATCCAAATCACAAGAGCAGAATTTCCAATCAATCTACATACCAGTATCACTCAGAACATAAACGAAAAATTTATGTTCCCAAGAATATTGAAGTTTACAGAATCCAGTCCTACAATAACTATTCATCACAAATTTTTAGAGATCAGAAGATTCCACAGAAGATTAATCTAGGATGGTCTGATCTGTTCTCAGTACGACAATTTTGTCTATCACTCAGAGCATCATATCATTTTGTATCAACGAAGATGAAAGTTCAGAGACGAGAATATATTCTCAGTAAGCTTTGAGGATAAAGCTTCTTAAAGGGAGAGGCAATGTTATGAATATAATTCATATAATAATAATAATAATAATAATAATAATTAATTAATTAAATAATGGTTAGTTAGTTAGTAATGAAGAGGCATGTCTTAGAGACATGCCCATTCATGAAAGGGCACCTGCCTAGGGTATATAAGAAGGCCTTCATTCTCATTTGTAAATATTGATATCTTACATCAATTCAATATACAGTTACATGTTTTACAATGGACATTTATGTCTTTGAAGTGTTTTAAAGATTTCCACTATGTATATGAACCTTGTTCGTTACAGGTTTTGGGACAATCATGGGTTCCTATACGATGAAGGAGGCTCATAGAACCTGTAGGAACCAAGGTGATATCTATGATAATGGGGTAGAGCTCATGCATTGGTTTTTGCCCAATGTTGCACTAATCGTTATTGGGATAATATTGGCGCTCGGAAAAAATCGTAATAATCAGGAAAAAATCGGTATTAATTGGGAAAAAATCGTTTGGTACAAAAATATTCATTTTTTTTTCAATTTTTTTAATATCTAAACCATCTACAACATAAAATAAATACATTGACACATAAATATGATAAAAGAACTAATAAATAAGATGTTTAATATCATTTCTAGTGCTAAAATCACACATAATAGTGAATCATGTCTTGAATAGTAAGTCCTGACTCCTGAGTCCCAACTCAACCTCAAAATATCAACAAAAAATATAATAATGTATCTCATATCATGAGTCATAATGTCATATACAATGAAATGAACCAAATAACTAAAGTCTAATACTACTGATTTCCTTTGCCCCTCTAGATGTAGATGTCAGTGGAGTTGGCAGGCTGCAGTAGACTATGGAGTCTACTGTGCTCTAGAAGCTGAAAAGCTAGGAGCTACAAGAGGTAGACCACGTCCTCTACTTGTGACAGGGGTAGCTTGGGTCACCTCCTCAAATTTTTTTTTTTTTTTTAATTATTTAGTTATTTTTTTTCCCACGATTTTTTCGAAAAAATTGGGCAAATTTTTTTAATCCGATTACTACTCGCGATTTTATCATTTAGTTGAAATAATCGTGATTAAACGATAATATCACGATTTTAACAACACTGTTTTTGCCCATGTGCTAAATGTGTTTGTCTCGACCATCTTTTGCATTTTGTGGTACATTTTCCTGTTGAATGTGGCCAAATATGCTTTTTTCTTTCTTTTTAGCTGCATCAACCTCCAGGCTTCATTCCAGGCCTGACCCAAGGTGTGGGAAAAGCGAAGGGGTGAACTAACCCTATGTGGACCCAGAGGAGGAATGTGGACTCAAGTGGGAGAAATGATGAATGGGGTAATAATGCGTGGAAGGGATGTAATATAAGCGGATAAGGCAATGGGATCATGTAACCATAATTGCAGTTTCTCGTGAAATACTATCCTTGAAGCCAAATGGTCAGTAATAGAGATCCCACGAGACTAGAATCCAAGGTTAATATCCAAAGGAGGTTTAGGGGACAAGAGCACAGACCTAACCCATTCTTTTCGCCGAATTCCCCCATTAATCCATGCCCATAAATGTCCATGATAAGAAAACTACAATACTCAATTACCAAATGACAAAGCATACCTTTAGGTTCAGGAGGCCCACCTTCAAACATACGATCATGGAAAATGGGCGAGGGACCACATAGCTGGCTCAGGTGGCAGAGAAATGACAAAATGAGCTAGCTAGTGGCTGCAAGGGGTTGCCGGCTGAGGATAGGAAAAAATTCTCCTAGGGATATCACCCACAAAATGGTGGGCAATAAGGTCTATCTTAGGTGATCTGATTCACCATATGTCTAACAAGTTTTCTTGAAGGAAATATATAGAGTTTGCAGGATCCCTGGCCCTTGGGCTCCAAGTTCACAGACTGTGGGCACATGCTAACTTTGTTTGGACTCTGAGAAATTTATGTGATTTTCTTACTTCGCTATGATCATGGTTAACTATCTATCTTTTGAAATATATCAAGCCTTTGTCATTATTATAAAAATACTTTTCCAAAAATCTTCCAAGCAATGTATATTTGTATATAATTAGTAAATTATTTTTGTAGAATAAATTTTATAAATAATTTTTTTTAACCTTTGTTTTGCAGCTATTTGGGTTTTGGGGTTTATCTTAAATTTTATGTATATATTGGGGTTTGGATATTTCTATTGTTCATTTGTGTAGGTGAGATCCAAGCCATTTGAGGAAGATTTGATGTGGTTTGAGCTAGGTCTAGGCCCTAGAGGGTAATATCTAGTCTCTAAAATTTTTGCAGAGCTAACATCAAGGAATTTAGCAGCGAAACTGAAGATCTGAAGCAAATTCACAATTTTGGCAGGGTTTCAAATTTTTAGGGCCTCCAGGCCTAGCATTCTCCGAGTTTAGCCACTGCCCATCTAAGCCTAGCTGCATGCCAATTCTGGCCTTTTTCCTTAGTTGTGGGCCTCATTTACCTTGTCGTGGGCTTGGGAGTCCTTCAATCCCCTCAACCTCCTCTTTAGGCTTGCAGCAGGCTTGTTAGGTCCCTTCATCCCCTCCGCTGCCATTTTCTCTTCCTCCCTCAGGCCTGCTGTAGACCTCCATTTTCTCTTCCTCCCTCAATCTACCTTTTTCTCCCTCTTCTCCCTCTTCCTTATCCCTCTGTTGCTTTACCATTCCCCTCGACTCCCCTCGACTCCCCTCTTTATCCCTTAGCCACAGCCTGGGTTTGTTTAACCCTAGCCACAGGCTTAAGAGGCTTGGTACGCCCTCTTCCTAGCCACTCCCTTGCCTCTCTTCCCCTCATTTGCCTTTGTGGGTGGTTTGTCAAATTCTGGATTGATTTATTGGTGTGTTTTTCCAAACATTTGAAGATAGTTTTGTATTTACAGGTGTCCTAGTTACTAGAAAAATTTTGGGCAAGTTTCTTGAAGGCCTTGAGCCTAAGGGTTTGGTCTCTAAACCCTAAGTTTTCTCACTGTTTTGCTACAACTAGTAAAATAATTCATAACAATGCTGATCTCATTTGAATGCCCTAGAAATCATACATAAGTTGTGTTGTCACCTGTCATACCCTCTCGTCATTATGTTAAATGGTCCTATTTTTCATCCCTATTACAGAAGAGCATGGGTGCAATCTTGGTTAGCTAAAGGAAGAGTCGGAGTTAGAAAACCAAAGGGAAAGTCAAAAGGGGAGGGCCGAAGTCCGAAATCTAAAGGAAGAGCTGTTGATTTTTGATAGCATCGGATGTGCTCTAGCCATGAAAATTGGTGGAGAGGCTAAGGCACATGAGATCTCCAAGACCCATGAATCGTTTGGAGAAATTCCACCCAGATGAAGAGATATTAAAATAATTAATATTTTTAATGGGGTTCTAAAGTCTAAACTTAGGAAAATTAAAATATTAATGTGTATTAATATAAAATGGGCAGGAAAGTTCTAAGAGACGGGGATCAAGCCAGATCTAATCTTAGTCATTGATTAGGGACATAATCTCGACCGTTGAATCGTGAACAAGAAAAGTATAAGAGGAGGCTTGAGGGCCAGTTAGAGATACACCAAGAGAGATCAAGAACTCGTTTTTCTGGGGCTGGGTTTGCTGAGGTAATCGAGTAAGAGATCAGTTGCAGTGAGGGGTAGTTCAACAAGGGATTTCGATCCAAGGTTGAAGAATACATATCAGAGAGGCAACAAAGTGCCGGAATAGGTAGTGCAGAGCCTAGGAGGGTTGATGCAGAGGCTAAGGAGGCCAGCGCAAAGGATGCAAAAGTCGTAGAAGCATACACGGAGGACGCAGAGGCTGATGTAGAAAGCCACAGAGGTTGACGCAGACAACACAGAGGGTTGTAGAGGCTAACGCTGGGCTAAAGAGGTTGCGCTGAGGAGGTTCTATGGGGCAGAATGAGAGCAGATAAGTCGGTAGAGGGTGACGCAGTTCCAGAGAGGGTGACACAGTTCCAGAGGAGTGTTTGGAGCATATTTCGCTGTCCAGCACAAGGAACAGTGAGAGTCACTGTGGGGTTGATCATCCGGCTGCTGATTTGCTGGAATATCTGTCTCCGGAGAGAGGTACAACTGCCAAGGATATTCTCTGAAGGGTGAGCCATTTTTGGCACCCTAGTTGTATTCAGAAATCTGCTTAATAATAAAACCCTCATATATGCTACACTGATTTTCCTGCATTTAGTTTTTCTGGGGATGATTGTCCAGAAATAATAGTGTCCCTTGTGTTGTCTCAGTTTATTTTAGTTGTTGATTGGTATATTTGTGAAGGCTACAATTTTGTTTACTTCGATGTTTATGTTATTAAATAACTTGTTAATGTAAAGAACAAGTAGGAGATAGTAAACTAGATATTGGAGGGGTTTCTGATGTGTTAGATTCAAAAATTTTCACATGGTATCAGAGCGATTGCAGATCAAAGAACACTTAAGACACCAGCTGAAGAAATCTGAGAATTTGCAGTGGAGAAGCAACTGTCCTGAGAGACAGCGTTGTTCTAGAGCTGAAAAGGCAAGAGGAGGAGTGACGCAGTGCAAAGATGGTGACGTAGAGGCTCACGCAGAGTCTGAGTCAACATTTTGAGCCAGGAGAAGGGCTAGCGTAGAGGCAGAGAGGGGAAAAACAAGCTCACGCAGAGCCATGTCATCCTTCTCAGCCAGGAAGGATTGGTGCAGTTGGTCGGGAGGAGCAGATTCAGCCTACACGTTGATTGCGCAGAGCCTGAAGGGCTTAGGTTCTCTAGTTGCCGGGGCTAAGGGAGCTATGTAGATTGTGATTTGAGGAACTGGTGGGACACTGGTTTTGTCAGTACAGAACAATGTCTAAGGAGAGAAAACCAAGGTAGAGGGAAGCACTACCTCGACGGATTTCTAGCCAAGAAATCCAGATCCGAGTTGCAGCAGCAAAGGGGGATGGGAGAGGAGTGATTCGACAATTGGCAGGAGGATTTGCAGGAGGGAAATTAGGACTCAGAGGGAGTCTAATGGAGAAGAGAAGAGATGGCAGTGAACGGATTGAGGGATCAGGATAGATTGGACGAGGCCTCCAATTTTGTCATCTGGAAGGCCAAGATATTGGTAATCTTGGATAAACATCGCATCAAGGACTTCCTTGAAAACAATTACTGACGCAGTTGACCCGACTACAAATGAGAAGTATGATCCTAGACGGGGTCGAAGATCATGTTATACCACATATTGCTGAGAAGAACACAGCAAGAGAAATGTGGGAGACCCTGACCACCTTGTACCAGGGCTCTTCCGTGCAACAAAAGATATTATTGGAGAATCAACTGAGGTCATATCAGATGCAGAAAGGAGAGGAGATAGATCCGTCTTCTTAGGTTGCAAGGAATTCGCGACCAACTTACTTCCATGGGGTCTACATCGGATCCAGAGTTTATGGTCAGGGCTGCGTTGAATGCAGTATCTGAGGTCTGGGAGAGTTTTTCCAAAGCATTTTGGGCAGAGCGACTCTCCCTAGTTGGGAGGAGATGTGGGCAACTCTTCGACAGGAAGAGATCAGGAGGTTGACCAAGGCGGGGAGTAGAGGTAAAGGAGTTCGAGTCAGGAAAGAGGAAGAGGATGCAACTCTAACATCTGTGGGACAACAGGGGGTTCAGAAGCGGAAGAAGAAAGATATCTCCAAGGTCAAGTGCTTCAATTGTGGGGAGCTGGGACATTATGCCTCTCAGTGCCCCAGGAAGAAAGGCAAGGGAGAAGTTTTCAATTCAAAGGAAGCTCCAGCAAAGGCAGAGAAGGATGCCGAGATTGATGACGATTGTGCCATGAGTGCTCATGCGCCTCTAGAGAAGAGGTGGGGAGACATAGAGTTGTAGTAGAGAAGACTACATGCAGGAGCAGGATCCTTGAGGTGCCTAAACTCTTGGATCACATCCGACTACAGGAGCCCTTAACGACAGTAGCATGATGACAGGTGTCGGGTGGAACAAGGTGTGATGGAGCGACAACTCAGTGCTTGAGTGCAGAATTCTGTAGCAATGCGGTGGAGGTTGCAGCAGTGCGAGAGGAACAAAAAAAGTTGCAGCAGAGGGAGCACATGACAACAGTAGAGGTGGCTTCAGCATCATGAGGCTTCCAGAATGACCGTGATGCCAGTGTTTTGGTGAAGTTAGTTACTTCTCGGTAACTGAGTTGCAGTGCAACAGTTAGCAGTGGCAATGCTATGGGCAACATGATGTAGCATTTTGAGAGGGAGTTGCAGTACAAATGTAACAGTGGTAGTGGCAGTGTCATGGGTAACAGTACAGGAAGCAATAGTGCAGTGGATGTGGGGCAGCAGGCCAAGCATTAGCACAGGTACCGATGCGGAAGATCAGTGTGATGTTTCTATGGTGAAGCATTATTAGAGCACATTCCTCACTAAGAGGGAGTGTTGATTTTTGGTAGCATGGAATGTGCTCTAGCCATGAAAATTGGTGGAGAGGCAAGGTACATGAGATCTCCAAGACCCAGAAATCGTTTGGAGAAATTCCACCCAGATGAAGAGATATTAAAGTAATTAATATTTTTAATGGGGTTCCTAAGTCTAAACTTAGGAAAATTAAAATATTAATGTGTATTAATATAAAATGGGTTAGAAAGTTCTAAGAGACGAGGATCAAGCCAGATCTAATCTTAGCTGTTGATTAGGGACTTATCTTGACCGTTGAATTGTCAACAGGAAAAGTATAAGAGGAGGCTTGAGGGTCAGTTAGAGATACACCAAGAGAGATCAAGAATTCGATTTTCTGGGCCTGGGTTTGTTGAGGAAATCGAGTTGGAGATCAGTTGCAGTGAGGGGAAGTTCAAGAAGGGATTTCGATCCAAGGCTAAAGAATACATATCAAAGAGGCAACAAAGTTCCGGAAGAGGCAGCACAAAGCTTAGGAGGGCTGACACAGAGGCTAAGGAGGTCAACGGAAAGGACACAAAAGCCGTAGAAGTAGACACAAAGGACGCAGAGGCTGACGCAGACAATGCAGAGGGCTGTAGAGCCTGACACTAGGCTGAAGAGGCTGCACTGAGGAGGTTCTGTCGGGCAAACTGAGAGAAGATCAGCTGGGAGAGGGTGACACAATTCCAGAGGAGTGCTTGGAGCAACTTTCGCTGCCCAGCACAAGGAACAGTTAGAGTCACTGTAGGGTTGATCATCCGGTTGCTGATTTTATGGAATATTGGTCTTCGGAGAGAGGTACTACTGCCAAGGATATTCTCTGAAGGGCGAGCCATCTCTGGCACCCTAGTTGTATTCAGAAATTTGCTTAATAATAAAACCCTCATATATGTTGCATCGACTTTCCCGCATTGGGTTTTTCTGGGGATGATTGTCCAAAAATAACGGTGTCCCTTGTGTTGTCTCATTTTATTTCAGTTGTTGATCTGTATATTTGTGAAGGCTGCAATTGTGTTTACTTCGATGTTTATTTTATTAAATAACTTGTTAATGTAAAGAACAAGTAGGAGATAGTAAACCAAATATTGCAGCAGGGGTTTCTGATGTGTTAGATTCAAAAATTTTCACAAGAGCCAAAGTTCAAAAGCCGAAGGGAATGCCGACCATTGAGACCCGATATCAAAACCTTGAAGTAGAATGCATATCGAGATATCGGAGGTCGGAACTAAGTGACCTCGAGGTCTATTCAAAGACGGACCCGAAATGGAATATTAGAGCAGGCAACGGGAAGGAAGGTATATCAGGACCTGATATCAGATCCTCAAATTGATATAATTTTTAAGCTTAAAGCTTTCGGAGCCTTGGAGTTTTGTAACTCCTTAACAATTACAATTCTTTAGAAGCACCGGGGTAGCAAGGAAGAGAGAGTTACAATGGAAATCACATTCGAAACCAAACACTGGGGACTCTTCTCTCTGTCTCTCTCCTCAAGATAGGACACATGGCGACAGGGGATGGGCCCTCAAGCGCTGATGAGGCAGATGATGTTAGCATGACGTAGTCGTATGAAAGACACGTGGCAGCCAATTATAGCGTTTTTAGGTGTCCTAGTGGGGAAAATCCGTGTGACTCGTGTCACTACTTAGGTGGCGTCACGTGGAGATGATGACCTCAGCATGACATCATCGCAAAGGTTAGCATTTTAGAGGGAAGAGATTTTGTAACTCATGTTTAAAATGTTTTGTGGGAAGGCTTTGATCTAATGAGAGGGGCTCCGATGTGGATTGGAACTTGGTCGTAAGGATCCAAAAAAACCAAGGGCAGAGCGTGATTGCAAAGGGAAATAGGCCCTCAACAGGAGCCCGAAGGCTTTAGCACCCAAGCGCCAAGCCACTGGTCTGGGTACCTGGTTCTTTGGTGGAATTGCGATCTGATGGCTAAGAGCATTAGTACATTACGATTTCATAACGTTTATTTTAAATAGAGTTATGATGGACAAAGGCTTCGATACTGCAGCCCCTAAGCACTATACTGGTGGTCACAGGCAATGGTTCTATGGTGTACAAGCAATAAGGAGTTAAGAATGAAAGCGCTGAAGGCATCAAATTTTTGTGTTTTTGTATTGTCATTTTAAATAAAATTACGATGTGTTTCGACTCTGAAGTTGCACTATGGAAATGTTAAGAGATGTATTGAGCCTCGATAGTATAGAACAAAGGTAATAAAGGGTGGATGGTTCGACAGTTAGGTCACAGGGCACCTTCAACGCCACCACATCCAATCATTGTCAGCTCCTAAAGGGAAAATTAAACAGTTAGAGAAAGAAAGCGACAAAGGAATCAACGTTGGAGATATTTTGCTGCGTAAATCATGACACTTCATTTTTTCATGTTTTGTTAAATTTCCATTTTCAAGAAAAGAATCAAGTTTGTTATGCAATCATTAGGACAACTAGGATAATCGCATGCTAAGACAGCTGTGTCTGTTATGCAATCATTAGGACAACTAGGATAATCGCATGCTAAGACAGCTGTGTCTGTTATGCAATCATTAGGACAACTAGGATAATCGCATGCTTAGACCGCTGGGTAGTTTAGTAGCAGTGGAAGATATTTTGTAAGTGGTCCTTATTTTGGTTCCTCCTATAAAGAGGGAGGAAAAACTCATTATAGAGGTTCCCAAATTCTATTCTTAGTGGTTCCAAATTTTGTCTTTTCAGTGATTCCGAATTCTGTTTTCAGAGAGAGGTTCCAAGTTTTGGTTAAGAAAGCTGAGATAAACTGCTTTGAGTCCTCTTTCAAAGCCTTGGTATATTTGAAGAACACTGCCAACTGTTTGGCTCATTTCCCTCTAAAAGTAAATCTGAAGAAGCTTCTGTCAGTTTTCCCCATCTCATATTCCCTACCTTCCCAGATACTAAAGAAGTCAAAGATATCCTCATAAATATTCCCACTCAGAGCATTGCTGGCACCCCTTCTTAGCTCCATACAACCATAATCCATACAACACCTTAACCAGGCCATGTGGTAAATATTCTACCACCTCCATTGCAAAACATGGTTGTCCCTGGTTTTCTACTTAACAGATATGGTCCACTTAACCTGCATAGCCTTTGAATGGGATGCCACAAGATCACCTTAAAAATTTGCCAAGGTTCACTGGAGAGGATGATATTTCAGCCCAAAAATAGATAATAGACTTTTTATCCATTTGTTGAGAATTTGAATGTAGAACATCTGGATGTAGTGTTGAGACTCCTTGTTCAATCCTTGGATGGAGAGGCCAGGAAATGGTTCAAGACTCTACCAAATGCTTCAATTAATACCTGGGAGGAGAGGGAGAACTCTCTCATGCAAAAATGGGGCGAGAAAAGGGACTATGGCTATATCTTTACAAAATTTAATGCAATGAAGAAAAAACATAGTGAAGATGTTTTAGAATTTATAAGGAGTTTTAATAAATTATATAACAGTCTTCCTGTTGAAACTAAATCTCCACAGGCTGTTGCTAAAGTGGTTTTTGCTAGAGATTTTGAACTCGAGTTTGGGTTTACCCTCAGAGAAAGAAGGTCTTGTACTCTAGACCAAATCCAAACAGATGCCCTGGAAGTTGAAGCAAATTTCGCCTCTACTGGAAAGTGGAAAGGGAAAGTTGAATATGGTGACAAGAGAGGAAAGGAAGAAGCCAACTCTTCAGGCCATGTAAAGGAAACTCAAGAACATAAGTTAGAGGAGATGAACAAGCTGATAAGGAATTTGTCTAACAAACTGGTAAAACTGGAGTTGGAGAACAAAAATCACCCTCGACAAAGTTAGCCAACTCTTAATAGAAATTTTAATCCAATACAAGAGGCCATCTTTGCAGCTCTTGCAAAGGGAGAGAAAGGATCAACAAGATCATATTCAACCTCCTCTGTACCTAGAAGATGATCCCGAAGAGAATATTGAAGAAACCATAAAAGTTCAAGAAAATCAGTTATGTTCTCTCTCAGAGGGAGAAAATGAAATAGAAGCCAATGAAGGAGAAGGGGATGGTTTAGAGGCCCCACTGGATGATGATGAGATAGACAATTATTGTAAGCAGTTTGCTGACTTCATGCAAGCCCAGTTGCACAAGAAATATGATCTCAAGTCATCTAGGAAAAGGTCTAGGGGGCAAGATCAGAATGAAGAAACTCTTCATCCAAGTTCCCCTAAGCCAACAGATAAAGGGAAGAAACCACTCAACCCTGTCCCACCAACCAAGAAATAATCCTCCCATCCCATTCCAAATGAGTTTGGAGCCTCCAAAATAGAGCAATTTCCCCCACTGATGAAGCCAATCTGCAATGAGGATAAAGCACCTATCGAGTCTGCTAAAATTGATAAGAATCCCTCTGCCTTCAGTCTCCAAAAAGAGTTAGAGAAAGTCAAGATAGTTGTCCCTTTGACTGAATTATTGAAACAACCCAGTATAAAGCTCAAGTGTCTCAGTTTATGAGTTCACCCACCACTACTCCCCTACAAGATAGCCTTAACCTTCAAGAAGAGAGGCCTATGGTTGTGTTTGGACCCCATGTGGAGGAGCAGGACCCTTCCACTCCTCCATTCTATGTCACCTTGGTAATTCATGACCTGCTACTACATAATTGTATGCTTGAATCAGGAGCATCTCATAACTTAATGCCATTATCTGTGATGGAACAATTGGGACTGCAGATAACAAAACCATACAAAGATCTATACTCCTTTGATTCCAAAAGAGTAAAGTGCTTGGATATCATGGATTTAGTGGTTAATTTGGCTCAAATCTCAGTAAAGAGTGTAGTAATGGACATTGTAGTTGCTGACATCGTTGCAAGATTTGTTATGCTTTTGTCCAGGTCATGGGGAATGAAAATTGGGGGGTCCATTAAATTGGATCTAGCATATGCTACCATACTTGTGTTTGGTGGAGAGGAGTGCCAATTATACAAGGAATCTAGATTCGTGAAGACAATCACAAAGGTAGATTGTTCAAGCAATGCTCTAATGTATGGTAAAGAGAAAGATATCTCTTGTGTGTTATTGGAAGAAGATGATCAAATTATAAGAGAGACCCATAGAGTGTTCTTCTCAGCTGAGTGAAAAATCATTAGAACATGATAAGGTATGGAAATTATATTTTGATGGTGCTTATTCTAGGGAAGGAAATGGGGTGAGTGTGTTATTGGTATCTCCAGAAGGTAGCTTGATTCCTCTCTCTTTCAAGTTGGAGTTTGAGGCCACAAACAATGTTGTTGAATATGAAGCTTTGCTGTTGGGTCTGCAAGTTTCTAAAAACATTAACATCGGGTGCTTGAATGTGTTTGGGGATTCAGAGCTAGTGGTGAAGAAAATAAAAAATTACTGTCAAAGCAAGCATCCAAAATTGAAGGCCTACACGAACGAAATATGGGATTTGATTGAAAACTTTTTATTAGCTTTCAATATTCAGTTTATGCCCAGGGAGCATGATAGGATGGCAGATTCCTTTGCCATCGCTGCAAGCAATTTTAATCCTCCCCAAAATCCCTTGCTCAGATATGAAGTCGAGGTTAGGTACAGGCTGTTGGTACCAGACAATGTGAAGTACTGGCAAGTGTTTGAAGATGAAAAATATATCAAGCGCTTCATGGAGGTCGTTGGGGAATTCTCGAACTCGGTGATTGATCAGGAGGACAAGGAGATGACATGTGAACAATAGGCCGGTTGGGAGGAAACCATTGTTGGTCACAAGATATTGCAGCTAAAGGGGAATACCATCCCCAGAGGGTTGGTCCCATTGGAAAGGCTTTTCAACTCAAATGATGTGGCTGCTAAGACAACTGAACAAGAGCTTGAGGAGGAGGTGGAAGATTGTAATATTGGCACAGAAGAAGATCCTAGAGTCATCAAGCTAGCTAAGGGAGTTCCTAAAGAATACAAACAAAGGTACCTTGACCTTTTCAAAGAGTGCATGGATATTTTTGCTTGGTCGTATGAGCATTCAAAAACTTTTCACACCTCTGTCATGCAACACAAAATTCTTTTAAAAACTGGAGTGAAGCCGCATAAGCAGAAAGTCAGGCAGATTAATCCTTTGTTGCTCCCATCAATTGAAAAGGAGGTGAAGAAACTGTTATAGGCTAAGATAATTGTGTCTTTGAGGTACTTAAACTGGGTAGCAAATTTAGTCCTAGTCAGGAAGAAGAATGGGGAAATAAGGCTATGTGTAGATTTCAGAAATTTGAATAAAGCCTCGCTGAAAGATAACTATCCTCTGCTTAAAATGGATTACATTTTGCAAAAAGTGGTAGGATCTGCCCGAATGTCCATGATGGACGATTTATCTAGATACAACCAAGTCACTGTACACCCTGAGGATCAGAAGAAAACAACTTTTACTACACCATGGGGAACGTTTATGTATGCCAGAATGCCTTTTGGCCTCATAAACATTGGAGCTACTTTCCAGAGAGCGATGGATATAACATTTGTTGGAGAGCGGGATAAATTCGTAGTAATATACCTGGATGACATAACTATTTTCTCTGAGTCAGATGAAGAGCACCTCAAGCATTTGCAACTCACATTTGCAAAATGTAGAAGGTATGGTCTATCCTTAAACCCCAAGAAATCATAGTTCGCTTTAAGTGAGGGGAAGCTTTTGGGCCACATTGTAGCAAAGGAAGGAGTGAAGATTGATCCCAAAAGGGTGGAGGCTATTAATAATATTCCATTACCAAGGAATAGAAAAGAAATTCAAGTTTTCTTGGGTAGAATTAATTTTTTAAGAAGATTTATACCAAACTATGTTGAAATTGTCAAAGAAATCATAGAAATGTTAAAGAAAGATAGGGAAGTCAAGTGGACTATAGAAGCCTGAGAGTCATTCTCTAGAATTAAAAAATCTTTTGCAGAAGCTCCAGTCTTAGCTAGCCCAGATTATCAGAGGCCATTCCTCATTTTCTCTTTTGCCTCTCCTAACACGGTGGCCACCGTATTATTGCAGAAAAATAGTGAAGGGCAGGAACAACGAATTGTTTTTTTCAGCCAGGTGTTATGAGAGGCAGAGCTGAAGTACAATATCTTAGAGAAACAAGCCTATGCCCTGGTCAAAGCTCTAAAGGCTTTCCGAATTTACGTCTTGCAGTCGAATATAATAGCATATGTTCCAACAATTGCTGTGAAAGACATTCTCATGCAGGGATACAGTGAAGGTAAGAGGGGCAAGTGCATTGCCAAGGTTCAAGAATATGACATGGATATCAGACCTAGTAGGTTGATCAAGGGGTAGGGATTAACTAAAATATTGTCTGAGGCTAACTGCCAGGCCCTTGGTATAAATTTGCTGACAGATAAGGAAGGAGGAAGCGAAAGAGAAGAGGAGCATAATAATATAAAGACCTCAACAAAAAATTCAGATGAAGTACCTTGTCTCACAGTAGTATAAGTATGTTGTTCATTATTTACTTTTTTCTGAGATGCCTGGTGAATTTCGACAAAAGTTAAATACAGGGCCTTGAGGCTACAAGCTTAGAAGTTTGTTATCTCAAATTGCTTGCGGTATTGAAAGGACCTAGTGGGGATTTTGCTATTATGCCTAGTAGAGAGGAGATTCACAAGGTGATTGATGAGTTCCATAACTGTGTTTATGAGGCGACATTACAACTGGAGAGCCACAACACATAAAATCCTCAAAGCTGGTTTCTATTGGCCCAAACTATTCGATGAGGTGCATAGATATGTTCGGGTCTATGAGAAATGTCAGATTTTTGCAGAGAAGCAGAAGTGAGCATCCCTCCCCTTGATCCCTGTTTTTGTGGAGGAGCCCTTCAGGTAATGGGGGCTAGACTTAATAGGAGAAATACATCCACCATCCAGCGGTCAACACAAGTGGATACTTACAACTACTGATTATTTCATGAAATGGGTGGAGGCCATCCCAACTAGAAATGCAACTGATGCAGTGGTCATTAAGTTTATGGAGGAGAATATCCTTGCCAGATTTGGTTGTCCAAGGAAGATTATCACTGACAATGCTCAAGTGTTTAAGTCAGCCAAGTTTCTTAGTTTTTGCCAAAAGTACAACGTCACTGTGGGGCACTCCACCACCTACTACTTGCAGGGGAATGGATTGGATGAATCTTCAAATAAAACTCTAGTGAGGATTCTAAAAAAGATCATATCAGAAAATCAGAAAAATTGGGACTCACAATTGAAGTTTGCTTTATGGGCCAACAAAGTTACTACCAAGAGGTCAACTGGGAAGTCTCCTTTTGAGTTGGTATATGGAAAGGTTGTAATTTTCCCTGTCCAACTAGCCATTCCAGTGGCTAAAATTCTACAAGATGTTGAGGAGGAACCCAATCCTCTGACCAGGAGAATAAATTAGCTAGTAGAAATGCAAGAAAACAGAGGACAAGTATCTTAGAATTTGATTAAATACTAGGAAAAGATGAAGGCTCTTTTTAACAAAAAGGCAAGGGATAGATCCTTACAGCCAGGAGATTTGGTGCTCAGATGGGATGTTAGGAGAGAGGACAAAGGAAAGCATGGGAAGTTTGATCCCTTGTGGTTTGGACCTTTCAAGATATCTGAAGCAAAAGGAAACAACACCTTCTTACTGGAAAACTTGGATGGTGAGGTGCTTGAACTGCTTGTGAATGGGCAGTTTCTCAAACTCTATTTTCAGCATTAAGGAGGTCCATTTTCACCCATTGTATATACTAGTGAGCCATTGTACATACCAATAATGCTTTAAGTTCTTACTGCTTTTGTTTTTGATTTTTATGTACTTGAATAAAATGACTCCATGCCCAATGGATAGAAGGTACTAATTTGTAGGTTCTCAATCCATTGCTTGCCATACATTGTCCGCAATTGGAGTTGATGTTGTCACCTGTCATACCTCTCGTAATTGTGTCAAATGGTCCTCTTTTTCATCCTAGTATAGAAGAGGATGGGTGCAAACTTGGTTAGCCAAAGAAAGAGATGAAGTCCGAAAACCAATGGGAAAGTAAAAATGGGAGGGCCGAAGTCCGAAATCTAAAGGAAGAGCCAAAGTCCGAAAGCCAAAGGGAAGGTTGACCATCGGAACCTGATATCGTAACCTTAGAGCAGAAGGCATATCGAGATATCAGAGGTCAGAACTAAGAAACCTTGACAGTCTATTCAAAGATGAACCCGAAATAGAATATTAGAGCAGACAGCAGGAAGGAAGGTATATCGGGACCTGATATCCTAGCCTCGGAGCAATCTAATTCCGGAGCCTAGAGCTTTTGGAGCCTCGAAGTTTCGTAACTCCTTAACAGTTACAATTCTTTAGAAGCGCTGAGGTAGCAAGGAAAAGAGATTTATGATGGAAATCACATTCGAAACCAAATACCAGGGACTCTTCTCTCTCTTCTCAAGACACGACACACAGCGACAGGTGATGGGTCCTCAGGAGCTAGTGAGGCAGATGACGTTAGCATGACGTAGCCGTACGGAAGACACGTTGCAGTGAGTTTCAACATTTTTAGGTGGATTATGTGAAAATTCCTACTCTATGAAGGAACCCCTTACTGCAACAAATTTGAATCTACTTCACCTACTTGATTTTTAAATTACATTCATCAAGTTATTCTTCCAAATATTGAAGAAAATTACTTCTACAACCTACACTAATTAAATATTTGATCTAATGAAACAGAAAACAGAGCAAAGAACAAGATACATAGGACACACTTATTTTTGGACACAATAATCCGCGGAAAAACCCAATGTGAGAAAACCGGTGCAACAGTTCTGAGGGTTTATTATTATGCAGGAGAAATATTTGAATACATATCTAGGATGCTCATCTAGCAATCCTTTACAGAGAAAATACTGGCACATAATTTGAGTGAGTTTTTCCTCACTTCACCCAACAGAATTGCGGCTGATTCGACACAAGACTGGCTAACCCCGACTATTTTTGCACTAGTTCTGCATCAACCCTGCGTCACCTTCTCTGTCCTCTTCGTCAGCTCTCTTGGCTATTCCGATAGTTCCCAACAGTTTCGACAGTTCTGTATTTTGCGTGATAGACAACTTTTCTGTGTCAGCTCTCTTGGCTACTGCGCTACCTCTGCGTCAGCTCTCCCAGCAATTCGCGGAAGTTCCGACAGTGCCCGGTAGTTTCGACTGTTCTGACAGTTCTGGATTCTGCGTGACAGACATCTTTTCTGCGTCAGCTCTCCCGACTATTGCGCTGCCTCTCTGCAAGCTCTCGCCACCTCTTTGTTCTTTATTTTCTAGAAAGTCCTCTTGGATTCTCTCTGCCCCTCAGTTGCAAGATCTCCCCAATCGATTTTCCTCCTGAGAACTTCTCACCTCAGAAAATTGATTTCCTCAATCTCTCTGTGTGTTTTTCCAAATGAACCCCAAGCCTCCATTTTATACTTTTCCTGTTGAGTCTTCAATGACCGAGATTAAGTCTCTAATCAACGACTAAGATTAAAACATGACTTGATCCGCCTTCTAGATCATTCTCACCCATATTTTGATTAATACCCATTAATATTTTAATTTCCCTAAGTTTAGGCTTAGAGACTCCATTAAAAATAGTAATTATTTTAATAAAATACAATCCAGGTGGAATTTCACCAAATGGTTTCTGGCTTCTTTAAAACTCATGTGCCTTAGCCTCTCCACCAATTTTTAAGGCTAGAGCACTTCCGATGCTACCAAAAACTAACCGATTAGTGTGGCAAATCCGTGTGACATGTGTCACTACTTAAGGGGTGCTATGTGGGGATGATGACCTCAGCATGATGTCATCTCAGAGATCGGCATTTTAGAGGGAAGAGATTACGTAACTCTTGTTTAAATTGTTTTGTGGAAAGGTTCCAATCCAATGAGACGGGGTCCAATTTGGATTGGCATTTGGTCGTAAGGATCCAAAAGAACCAAGGGCAGAGTGCGGTTACAAAGGGAAATTGGCCCCCGATAGGAGTCCAAAGGCTTTAGCACCCAAGCACCAAGCCACTGGTCACGACACCTGGTTCTATGGCGGAATTACGATAAGTGGGCTAAGAGAAAAGCGGCTAAGAGCATCGGAATGTTGCAATTTCGTAACGTTTATTTTCAAAGGAGTTATGATGGATGAAGGCTTCGATATTGTAGCCCCTAAGCACTATATTGGTGGTCATAGGCAGTGGTTCTATGGTGTACAAGCAATAAGAGTTAAGCACAGAAGGGCTAAAGGCATCGAAATTTTGTGTTTTCGTATTGTCATTTTAAATAAAGTTACGATGTGTTTCAGCTCCGAAGTTGCATTATGGAAATGTTAAGAGGAGATGTATTGAGCCCCGATAGTATAGCGCAAAGGTAATAAAGGGTCGATGGGTCAACAATTAGGTCACATGGCACCTTCAACGACACCACACCCGATCACGATGGGCTCCAAAAGGGAAAATTTAACAGTTAGAGAAAGAAAGTGACAGAAGAATTGGCGTTGGAGTTATTTTGGTGCATAAATCATGACACCTCATGTTTTTTATGTGTTGTTAATTTTCCATTTTCAAGAAAAGAATGAAGTCTGTTATGCAATCATTAGGACATCTAGGCTAATCACACGCTGAAACAGCTGTGTAGTTTAGTAGCATAGGAAGATATTTTGTAAGTGGTCCTTATTTTGGTTCTCCCTATAAAGAGGGAGGAAAAACTCATTACAGAGGTTCCAAAATTTTGTTCTCAGTGGTTCCAAATTCTGTCACTTCAGTGATTCCGAATTCTGTTTTCAGAGAGAGGTTTCAAGTTTTGGTTCAATTTCCTGTTCCTGAGGTGGTAATTGTTTTACAAATTTCACCAGTTTGAGCCTGTAATATGGACTCCATTTTTGAAGATTAGTGAAGAAGATCTAGTGATTCCAAACATATGAATGTGTAGTATGTGTTTTTCCTCTGTATGTCACTTCATGTGTGTTTCTCTTCATCAGAATTTGTGTAAGTTGTAGATGCTGGATTCTCTCATAAATCATAGATTTACTTATGTTATGCTGTAGCAGACAGTACTTGTGAGATTGCATATTTACTATGTTATATTGTAGCAGAAATTACCTGTAAAATATTGAGTTGGAAACCTTAAAATGCGGTCCATAATTTCTGCACTGCATTTCCTTATTCTTTCATGATTCTATTAGGATTTACTGCTTAGCCCTCTGTACTGAGTTCCTTCCTTATTTTTCTCCTTCCCATATTTATTGCAACGATAAATTAAGCTGCATTTACTATGTGTAGGCCACCAGACTTGAACATTTACTCTTGGGATGATATATATTGTTTATGTGTATGTTTGAATCTGCCTTTGTGAAAGGTAATTGAACCAGATTTAAAATCATTTTACATTTATCTTTTGAGCAGCAAAGAATTATCTTCAAGAGACACTAAAATGTCCTAGGCACTGACCTCTCCTCAACTTGGGGGTTGTCTCTAGGAGCTACAACAAATTGCTTAACCCATTAAGGAATTAATTGCATGAGTTGGGCATCTATCATTTGGCTTACTTCATGATTTTTAATGATTGTCATCTCTGTTCGAAAAGCTTACTGAAGTCTGATTCATAACAGTGGTAAAACAATCATAAAGGTGGCCTAAAATCATCTAAGCGAATCAATAATTCATTGCATCAATTGGCTTGTCATTTTTTGGCTCATTACATGGCTTTTTGCTGACTGTCATAAGCATTATAAAGGTCTGAAAATACATCAGTCACATAAGCATCTTTATACTGTTTGCTCTCTATCTCAAGTATTCTAATTTAACTCAAAAGGAAGTAAGGATTTTAGGACTGTTTGGAATATTTAGCATTGAATATCTCACTGTTGTCATTAATCATAAGGCTTCCATTGTTTCGTGCTATTGTTCATTGTGTAATTGATTTGTTTTATTGTGCTGTTGGATAAGAACACTAACGATGGTTGTCTTGTGAAGTTCCATAATTCCAAATTTGCACTAACAAGCTTACTCTCTAAAGCACATTAATATCATGATCTTGTTAAATACTTGCCTAAGTGAATAAGTCCAAGAATTCATTGATATTGGTATCTATTGTTTCCCTCATAAGAGACTTGGTATTATTGTCATTCTTGTTCCATTGGTAATATCTATTTGTGAATGATAACTTTACACTGGCGTCCAAGATCTAAGTGTTCCTAGCTTAAGGATTAGTGAATCTAATTGCGTATCTCTTAAATAATTGGAATTGATTTTCTTGTTAACATTGAAGAAGCTAAGTGTTGAGAAATATTAACATATCTTGGAAAATTTCTAATTAAGCATCAATCATCTCATTGGCTAATTTTTCTAAGTGGATAAGTGCTCTAGTTTCCTTGCTTATCATATCTTGGTTAATATCTTTGTGAACGATAACTTTATCTTGAGCATATTGGTAATTTATACACTTAAGCACTTTTTTCGTGATATCTCTTGTATCTTGTTGGCACTTGCTAAATTGGCACATACTCTTGAGGTTGAGTTTGTCTCTTATTTTCATTTTGGTAAGTAATTAAAATAAACATTCTTAACTTAAGAAGCACTCAGTAATCTTGCATTAAGCATGCTAAGAATAGTCTTGTAATAATAACTTACCTCCAAGCATAAGTTTTGGAATTTCTATGTTTAACCCGTTAGAAATTCTTCCTATACTATCTGGTTTATTCCTTAGATCATCAACTGAAAGAAAATAGGCACACAAGTGACATTGTTATTTTTGGACCAATGTCCCTAGAAAAGCCCAATGCCCGAAAACCGGTGCAGCTATTTAGAGGGTTTTATTATTATGTAGTTTTCAGAATACAACTAGGGTGCTAGAAATGGTTCACCCAACAGAGAATGCCCTCAACAATAGTACCTCTCCCCGGAGACAGATATTCCTGCTGAATAATCACCGTATGAATGATCCCACAACAATAATTGCCACTTTCACTGCCCTGTGTCACTCTGATAGGGACTGTGTCACCCTATCTGGCTCACCAGCACCTAGTCTGCCCCACGAAAATCCTCCCAGCGCTGCCTCTTGGCCCTGCGTCACCTCTACTAGCTTCTGTGTAGCTACTGAAGCTTCTGCGTCAGCCCTTAGACCCTCTGCGTCACCCATGCTGGCCTCTTCTAGCTTTGCGCTATCTCTCTGGTACTAACTCTGCCTCTTTGCAATGTATTCACTACCCCTTGCTGTTGATCAGTGATTCACTTTTGCTTAGCAACCACGCTCTAGCAAAATGAATGATTGATCACTTTGGTATGTTCTCCAATTGATCCTCAAGCCTCTTCTTATACTTTTCTCGTTGGTCCATCAACGACCGAGATTAAATCTCTAATCAACGGATAAGATTAGATTTGGCTTTATCCATGACTTTTGGAACCTTATAACCCAATTTTATATTAATACTCATTAATATTTTATTTTTCCTAAATTTAGACTTAGGAACTCCATTAAAAATATCAATTATTTTAATATCTTTAAAACCGGTTAGAATTTGCCCAAACCATTTCCGGGTCTTGGAGATCACATGTGCTTTAGTCTCTCCACCAATTTTCATGGCTAGAACACATCCGATGCTACCCCAAATCAACAATAAGCATGGTTGATAGAGAATAGGACCACATTTCTCACCTATCTCGAGGAGCCTAGCACCTCTTTAGTGGTTAACATGGTGACCTTGCAGTCGTCAGAGCCAAAGTCTCTGTAGCATCATAGGCACCGGGTGGTTAGTATCTAAGGGGATGTATCATTAATCAAGTCTCTACTTGCTTCTCCTTGGCCTCTTTCTCACAAATTACCCTAGAGACTAGCTTCAAAATAGTTAAGAGGAAGGATACACCTAGAATAGGCATCTAATTAAAAGCAACCAAGATTCTTGCATTACACCTAAGTCTTATGATTTGCATATCATATAGGATAGTTAAGCATTCGAGCAGTGGTTGTTCATCTCATTACTTGGTCTTTAATTGATATAAAACAAGAAATCGACTCCATAAGGCACTGGTCTCACATCTAATCTAATCTAATATGTAAATCTTGCTAAATCAACCAAGTGGATAGACCATTTGATCGTGTCTCCAGACTTGTTGGTTACCAACAAATCTTGCATTTCTATCTTCCATAGGGACTGCCCTGATAACATGCTGTTGGGAGACAACTAGAATGGAGAGGTCGGGGATCAGAGTGACAATCCCCATCCTGAGTCGTTGTCGCACCGTCCCTGTACAATCTAAGTGACAACACACCTTATTCTCCACTTATTAATACTTTTTAACTTTTATTACTTGATGTTGAGAGCCCGTACCTTTTTTAACCTTATTATTTGTACATAGTATTTAAGGAAAATATATTCCAAGTGAATATGACTTTATTGGATTTTTGTATCTTTTATTTTTTTGTCAAGTTGTCAATGATCCTCCAGGCTTGACCTGTAGCTTGAGGAGCTGCAACCCAGGGATTGCTCTCGGCTTGGGCCACACCAACCCTAAGCTGATTGGATTTTTTAGCATGTCTCCTCTCCCTAGCATAGGGCACAACCACCCCCTGTGAGGTTTGATCATGGTTCGCCTTGCTAACGAGACCCATCCTCAACTGGTTGTGCTAGTGGGACTTGACTTATTGCATTTCCTTTTATTAAAAAGGAAATATTCCATTAATCCCTTTATAGTTCCTGGTGGCGAGGTGTTAAAATTGGCAACTAGGGCCAAACTCCATGTGGGTCATCTTTTTAATGGAAGTTGATATTTTTCTTGGATCCCTCTCATCGAGACGTGTAGGATTGATCGAAAGATCATCAGATTCTGATAAGTATTCATGGAGATATGAATTTATTTGTGTTATGGGACAATTCATCAAGGTCGGCCAGCAACCAAATAAACCCCACTTGTGCTCAACGTTTTAGTATAAATAGAGGTGGCCTTCAAGTCATTTCAACACACTTTGGATCTCTTCCTCTCTACTTGTCTTTGGGTTTTAGTAGGAGGAGAGATCCTAAGGGATAACGGTCCTAATCTGGAGGGCAAAAATCGGAATTGTCGGGAAAAACCGGAATTGTCGGGAATAGCCGGAATTGCCAGAACTGCCGGGAATTGTCGGAACTGCTGGGAAAAGCCGGAATTGCCGGGAACTATTAGAACAGTCGGGAAAGTTGATGTAGAGGGCAGAAGTCGGCCCTGCAGGGAAAAGTCGGGAAAAACTAAAATTGCCGAGATTTGCCAGAATTGCTGGAACTGCTGGGAACAACCGAAATTGCTGGAATAGGCTGGAATGTTGACACAAAGGGCAGAAGCCGGAACTGCTGGGAATTGCCGGAATTGCTAGAACTACCAGGAACAACTAGAATTGTCGGAACTATCGGGAACTGTTGGAACTGTCGGGAACAACCGGAACTGTAGGAACCGCTAGGAACTGCTGGAACAACCAGAGCATCTGTCACCGAAGGAGAGCAACGTGCAAGGGACAACTAACTAACATTGGGATAGTTGTATGGTATTTAGTAGCAAATACACCAAGCATGCAATGTTACAGCTAGCATACAAGAGACAACTAGCATGCAACAACAAGCATGCTAAAGACAACAAACATGCTAGGGACAACCAGCATTCAAGATGCAGCTAACACATAGGTCAGTATGGCAACATGATGCAGCAATGGCACATAATGCAATACAGTGATGGGTACAAACATGATTAATGAAGCGTGATGAGATGCAACATAGTGATGATGGGTGCAGCATGGTGCAATGCGGTGAAGTGCAGCATGATGACGAAATGCAGCACAATGATAGGTGAAGGAGTCACCTTGGAGAATCAATTGAAGCAGCATGTCTTCAACTGATCTCATGTATCATCTTTTTAGAGATGATCTACGCTCTTATCTATATAAGTCAAAATGTTGACTTCTGTTGTAAACGTACTATCTCTCTCTCTCTGCTGAACTATTGAAGAACATATAAGAAGAATTGATCAAGGGTTTCCCCACATTGGGGTTTGTCCCTGGCTAGTGCCACATCTTGTGTCTTCTTGTCTTGGCTTGTCTTCTACGATTTATGTTTATGTTCTATCTGCAGTTTACTTTAATACTGATGCGATTGCTAATCTGGAAAAGATATTGAGCTAACTGTGAAAATTGAAATAAATTGCTCTAAGCATAGAACATACCTAAAATTAACACAAGGTTAATAATAATCTAACCAGCAGTATTTTTTTGCCTTTATCCACACATTTTTCCTTTAATGAAATGACACCTTCAAACTGGCAACAGTTTGCTTGAAAACTTCAAATCGGTGGCTGATTTTTGCTTTTACTATATATTTATTTAGATGGCAGTGGAAACAAGTAGATTTCTAGTTTCAATGGCTCTTTGCAGCGATTCATTGGTGGAAGCATTCTCTTATTTGCAGGAATGTTGATGGTGGATACCTGAGATGCTGCAGATTATTACTGTATTTAATATTTCTTGATCTGGCTTCTTTCACTGTTATCTGCCACACTGTTCCCTGTTTCTTTCTGCTCTGCATAAGGTTTTGAGAAGAATGCTTTCTCTGATACTGATTGTCAGAGACAAATATGAAAAACTATAGATATTTAAATATTGAATAAGATGAGATGATGTCTCATTACACATTTACATGTGATAGTTGTACATATGGAGAAGGAGGGCACAACCAATAGTTGCCCCTCTTCAGTACATAATCACAATAATATTTAGATATATACATATATCTTTCGTTGGAATACACATCCCAGGGAAATGCTCTGGGAACTTACCTTCAATACGGGGATGGTACACAGGCTAAACTGGCTGGTTGCAGTTTTGGAAGACTAACCCAGTGGGGACATCGAGTGATGCCCAATAATAGCCAGAGAGACAGCCAACCAAGGGACTGGACCCTGAGACCTCCTGCTTGTAATTTACAGCACTCAACCACTCAACCTAACCCACTGGGCGAATAATTAGGTAAATTAAAATTATTTTTACTGGAATAATATTTTAAGGATATCAATAAATAATAGTGTTTCTTGCAAATTGCATGTGTTCTACAAGAAAAGAAGATTATTTTGATTACATCTAGCTAATAGTGAATCCATTGACAATGCGGCACATCCAACTAGAATATATCAGGTCACATACACCCATGAATCACAACACCTTCTAGGTGAATCTCTTAGACTTGTTTGGAAAATTTATTTTATCTTTATTCATGCTTATTGAGGTCTATCATTTATATATGTGCATTTGGGTTGATCAAATGAGGATTTCTTTGTGAATACATACAGTGATAAGTTATTAAGTAATGCATTTTCACATGCATATTTTGTAATGGATTCTGCAATTAATGCGCTGTGGATTATTATATCGAATTTAATTTCTTAAGGGATTTTTCATTGCTTTCTTGAGCAGGTACCTCCAATTTTTGGAAAAAGGACGACTTTCACTACCAATCAATCCAGGTAAGAACAATTATGTTTTGAGTTGTTATTCAAGATAATCTGTAATTTTCTCTTCCGGTGAAGGTTGATTTAGTAGCAGCAGAAGTGACATTGTGTTTGTCAAAGACTGTATGCTTCTTGAGGTTTTAACTGGAATTTATTGGAACATTTTAGTATTATGTTCCTTTTAAGTCCTATTGATATGGCCTTCAAAAATCAACATATTATGTATCTATACTATTTCTGTAAAAGACAATATTATGAGTTATAATCTCTCTCAATGCGGGTGTCCAGAGATGTAGTGGCCCTATTACTAACATAATGGTTGATTGGCTGTGAGGCTAATATGTTTGCTTGCCTGGCATCCCACTCCACTTTTCTGTGTTTGTGTGCGTGAGAATAAATATAACAGTTGTATCCACCTATTTTATTAATTTTCTAGCCCGAGTAAATGTCTAATTATTTCCTAGTAAATTTCCTTGCTGATTTTAAATTAAATTTAAGCTTTACTGAATAAAAAATACTATTGGAATTTCAATTGGCACAAAAATAAATTTCATCAGAAGCTAAAATTAAACCAATCTTCACAAATACACATAAATTTTGTTTCCTTTCAAAATCTACTTTTCATTCATTAATCTCAAAACATTCAAGGGCTCCCTTATTCAGAAGATGGCCCAAATGAGAAAAACACAAGCTACCACAAATTCAGAAAATTTTGGGGCATCTGTACGGGATGTGCAACTGTCTGAATTTTCCCTGGATTGATCCTACAAACCTGCTGGTTCACTGTTTCACCTGTACAGCTACGTGCATGTGGCTGTACATCCTGCATGTGTGATCCCATGTGCATTTTTCCAATTGCTGCACTTGATCGTGAAACCTGCACATGCGATCCATGGCATGTGTGAGGCTGTGTGGTTGCTGCTGCTTCCTTATGAAACTGCATGTGTGACTCGGCCTCTGCAATGTTGCTGTATGGCTGTGCTAGGCTTTTTCTTCTTGCTGTAGAATTCTCTCTTGCGATTTTCTCTCCAGAATCTGAACATTTGGATGAAAGTCCTTTTTCACCCAATAATTGAGATCTCCTTTTCCCTAGTGCTCATTATGTGTCTTTTCCCTTAGCCTATCCTTCATTTTATAAGTTTCAGTTATGATTAAATCCACATCCCTAATTTCCAAAGTGATTGATGGTTGAGATTAGATCTCAACATCACTTGAGATCAATGGTTGAGATTCATCTATTTCACTAATGCAAATAACTTTTGCATTTCATTAGATAAAATCACTTTTCTCATTAAAAATATATATTTTAATAGTTAAAGTAATTGCTCAGGTTAAGAGTAAATGGAATGATTTCAGCATCACTGGAGATCAATGATTGAGATTCATCTAATTCAATAACACAAATAACTTTTGCATCTCGTTAGATTAATTCACTGTTCTCATAGAAAGAAATTACTTCAATTACTAAAGTAATTGCTAAGGTTAAGAGTCAATTAGATGACTTCCACATGTCTAGACACTTAGACCTATGTCGAAGTACTTGTTTGATCTACAACATCAACACTTTCTCTTAGTGAGGAATGTATTTTGCACCACTTCTAGCTTGTCCCTGTAAAACATAGACTTTCCCTTCACCGAAGGTTTGGTGAGAATGTCTAAAATATGCTTATTTTTGGAGATATATTGAAGCTTCATTGCCCCTTTTTGGATCATGTCTCTGGTAAAGTGATGCCTAGTCTCAATATGCTTGGACTTGTCATGGAACACTAGATTCTCAGAGTTTGATACAACTTTGATTATCATAGTGTATCAATGTAGCCTCCCACTGCTGACCAAACAATCTTGCAAGTAACTTGCGAAGCCAAATGGCCTCAAAACTCATCGTATTTGAACGAAGTGCCATGGAAGTTTGATTCCTGTTGAACCAGTAAATTATTGTGAAGCAACACCCTGAGGTGCTCTTCTTATCTGTTGCACTCCTTAGCCAATCTGAGTGTATATATCGTTGCGGCCTCACTGCATCATCTCCGAAACACTTCAAACCATACTCCACTGTACCTCTTAAGTGCTTCAACACATGTTTTGTTGCTACCCAATGCGCTTGCCTTGGTTCCACCATGAACTGGCACAAGATGTTCATAGCAAAACAAATTTTTGGCTTGGTGTTGACCGAATACATAAGGACCCTATCAACGAGCTATACATGGGATCCACCAACTATAAATCTAAAGTCAAGACCACCTTTGGATTGGTGATCATAGGTTTAGCCGTAGGTTCTCCACAATCTTCCATCTCAAATCTCCTTATGATCTCTACTGCGTACTTCCCCTGACCAAGTAAGATCTCACTTGACCATTTCCATGCCTAAACCCAGGAAATAATTCATCAACTCAATGTCCTTCATTTCAGACTCTATAGCCACTCTGCCTTGCACCCTGCTATGAGCCTTCGTACTTGTGAGAAACAAATCATCCATGTACAACACTAAGATGAGTGGATCATCTCCAAGTATGAAGTACATGTTGGGATCTGTGTCACTCTTGGTGAAGCCCATGCACAGTAATTACCCATCAACCTTAGAGTGCCACACTTTGGGTGCCTGTTTGAGTTCGTATAAGGCCTTCTTGAGTTCGCACATGAGACTCCCTCCCATGTACCTCAAAGCCCGAAGGTTGCTCTATACACACATCCTCCTAAATCACCCTGTCAAGGAACGTTGTATTGACATCCATCTGATGTATCCTCCATCTCATGACTAAAGCATTAGATAAGACAACTCTAATGGAAGTGTATCTGTCGATTGGAGCAAATTTTCTCCTGTAGTCACTTCCTCTTTCTAGGAGAACACTCTTGCTAGAAATCTTTTTTTTTGCTTCTCTATGCTGCCATCTACAACATGATTGATCTTGAAGACCCACCTGGAACTTACCACTAACTTGCTCATCGGTCTTGGCACAATATCCCATGCGTCATTCCTCATAATGGAGTTATACTCCATCATGGCATCCCTCCAAACTTATTGTTCTACAACCTCATGAAAACTTGATGGCTCGTAATCAATAATGCTACTCATAAGTGCCATGTAGTTTGTAAATTTCCTTAGAGGCCTAATCACCTAAATGTTCTCCTCGGAACCTCCACAGGCCTAATCACCTAAATGTTCTCCTCGGAACCTCCACATGCTCCTAAGCATCGCTTAATGTCTGTGTAAACATCTAGGTCCCCTCACAGAATTGGTAGGGGGTGTTGCTAACTCCTCCCCACTAGAAGTCCGACTTTCTGAATTGGAAGTAGTTGATGAACACTGCTCATCCTTCGTAGCCTCCTACTCTTCGTCCTCTGTCACTAGAAGTGGCTCATGGGATTTCTTGAATGTTGGATCATCCTCGAACTTTACATCCCTACTAACAATAGTCTTACTTTGCGCTATAACAAGGATACTGTATGCCTTTCAAGTCTCACTATACCCTACAAATATACCCTTCTCTCCAGAGGGGTGCAACTTCATCCTCTTCTCCACAGGAACATGGATGTACTAGACAAATAAAAATACTCAAGTGTCCTATCTCTGGCTTTACCCTTGTAAATGCCTCCTAAGGAGTCTTTCTGAAAATTCCTAAAATTGAAACATCAGAAGCCCCTACTGCAATTACTGGTTTACAATCTCCTACTTGTTCTTTACATTAACAAGTTATTTAATTGCATAAACATCGAAGTAAACACTATTGCAACCTTCACAGATATACAGATCATGCATTGAAATAAACAAAAACAATAATATAAGGGACATCATTATTTTTGGACTATCATCCCCGAAAAAACCCAATTCGGGAAAACCGTTGCAGCATATAGAGGGTTTGTCTTATTAAGCAGATTTCGTGAATACAACTAGGGTGCTAGAAATGGCTCACCCAACGTAGAATATCCTCGGTAGTAGTACCTCTATCCAAAGACAAATATTTTGGCAAATCAACAACCGGATGATCAAACCCCACAGCGACTCCGGCTGTTTCCTATGCTGGACAACGAAAGCTGCTCCAAGCAATGGTTAAGAATTGCATCACTCCTCTAGGAGTTGCATCACCCTATCCCGACTCAGAATCTGTTGATCTGCTCCCAGTCTGCCCCACAAAATCCCCCCAGCGCTGCCTCTGAAGCCCTTTATGACTTTTGTGTCACCCTCTACGACCCTCTGCATCCTCTACGTCAGCTCCTACGGCCTCTGTGTCAACCCTTCTAGGGCCTGCGCTGTCTCTCCTGGCGCTTCACTACCTCTCTGCTATGTATTCTTCGGTCTCCTGCAGAACTTCCCCACTACAACTAATCACTTGCTCGATTTCATCAGCAAACCTCGCCCTAGAAAATCGAACTGACTGATCTCTCTTGGTGTGTCTCCAACTGACCCTCAAGCCTCCTCTTATATTTTTCCTGTTGACAATTCAACCACTGAGATTAAGTCCCTAATCAATGACTAAGATTAGAACTGGCTTGATCCTCGTCACTTAGAACTTTCTCATACATATTTTATTAATACACATTAATATTTTTATTTTCCCAAGTTTAGACTTAGGAACCCGTTAAAAATATTAATTAATTTAATAACTCCTCATGCAGGTGGAATTTCTCCAAACGATTTTTGGGTCTTGGAGATCTCATGTGCCTTAGCCTCTCCACCAATTTTCAAGGCTAGAGCACATCCGATGCCACCCAAAATCGACACTCCCTCTTAGCGAGGAATGTGCTCTAGCAATGCTTCACCATAGAAGCATCACAATGATCCTCCACATCGGTCCTCTGTGCTGATGCTTGGCTTGCTGCCCCACATCCTCTTCACTGCAGCTTCCTGTACTGCTGCCCATGACACTGCCACTGCCACTGCTACATCTGTACTACAACTCCCTCTCAACATGCTGCCCATAGCACTGCCACTACTAACTGCTGCACTGCAACTCAGTTATCGAGAAGTAAGTAACTGATTTCATCCAATCACTGTGTTGACGGTGTTGGACCCGCCAACATTCAGGGGATCACCCCAGTATGAAGTCCCAACTAGACCTCACACCGTTTGGTGTGGGAGTCCCATCCAGTATGATGGCCCGGTTGCCATTATCTTAAAGATTTGCCTCAACTCTTGCTTGTCAGCACAGGAGAGTGGTCTGCTTTGTCTTCGAGAAGTGAGGTTCGCGTGCCTGGTGAGTGTAAGTGTTACTTGTGTCAATGGTTCTTTCACTGTAGAGGGAGAGAGGGTGAGAGTGAGCCCCAAGTCAGTTGGGAGAAGTCCCAACTCTGCTAGGAACACACAACACAATAGGACATGGACAGCCTCCGGCGGAACAGTCCACACGGATGCAAAAGTCACAACACACAAGGGAAGATAACACGTATAACGCTCAGCGGATTAGTCCGCATGAATGCAATGGTTGTTTTGTGGCCACAACCACCACCCTATCAATTCCTTTTGTTTTCAAAACCTGTTTCTATTGGAGATAAATAAATGAATCTACTACTGTTCCCTAAAGGGAACAACATTTTTTCGAGTGCTTTTTGTTGTTCCCTTTACCTTTTTGGAGTGTTTCTTTGAGTTTTCGCTGTTCCCTCCATGGAACAACACTTTTAGAGTTTGTTGTGGCCACAACCACCACCTTATTAAAACCTGCTCTGGGGGCAAATTGAATGGGTCCCTTGAGAAGTTTGATCTTTCGTCTCTCCGAATGATAACCGTAGTTGTCAGATGGAATTATGTCCTCAAAGCTGAACAGTTCGATGGTTTATTAATTATGGTTGCAATCTGTTTTTAATCATCAGTGCCCAAAAAATCATCACGCCCTCTTGAGATTTAGAGCCAGAAGAACTCATATAACCCCCAGTTGCAAAGTCTGTCTCTTTATGAAAGTTTTATGAAGATAAGGTTTGTTTTAGGCGTTTTTGTCATATCTCTCATAATCATAGCTAATGCTGATCATTCTGCAGGCGAGGACCAAGAGAAGAAAAGCGAGGTCGACGAGCTGATGCACAAGCATCAGGAATGGTTGCGGGGAAAAGATGCAAGTGAGACCTAGCCGAAACAGAGGAATTTATGACAAGCAACAAGGAAGGCATACACAGTGGGGAGCTACGCAATAGACTACGGTGATTTCTTGTTGCTTATCCTCCCTCCAACCCTTCCACTCTTGTAACAGAGCTTTCAATTGCAACTGCTGACTTGCAAAAGGATCTTACATCCTGGAATACCTGTCCAAGAAAAGGAGGTACGGGCTTAGAGATTTGTTTCATATGTACAGTGTTCTGTGGATCCTAGAAAAACGCCTTCGTTTGTTGGATCTGTGCAAGTTTGATAAGGCTCGATGGACGAAAACAACCGCACAACACTCTACCTCGCAATCTGTCAAAGAAACATATGAACACATTGAAGAAACTCTGAATGAGTATGAAGTCATTGTTGATCGCTGGCCTAAATGCTCGGTTGATTTGAAAAATGCAATCACAGTCATAGAGAGGTAAATACACATGGACAACATATAGCTAAACTCTAAAGAATTCTTCGAGATGCAAAGGGATCGGAAGGTGGTAATGAAATTCGAGAAAGCAACGCAGCCTTTAAATGATCATAGCATGAACAATCATCAAGTTATTATTACCTCCGGATACACCTTAAATCAAGCCACATGTTGAAAAATGAGCGCACTGTCAGAATTTGCCTTCAGGGAATAAAAAGGAATAACATTTAGTCAATACATGTGCAAAGGGATGGCATGCCGTCATTCCTCTTTCTACCGACATCCGTTCATTTTTATTCAGCAAATAGAACGCTCCAGTAGCAATGGCTACAACGTGTTCGTTGTTTCATTAACCATTACATTTTGTATATTTTAATTTGAATATTTAAAGGAAGAGGGAAGCCCGAAGGTCAGGAGAAACTGACGGTCAGTTCTCTTTCTCCATAAGTATCACCTCTGGATAGAGGAAAAGGACTTTTTTTTGGCAGAAGAGGGGTCGATTTTATTATGCTAATAAAGAAGACTGTTTCGGTCAAGAAGAAGCCTTTTTTCAGATTCATTTTCCTTTTTCTTTTATGTTTGGAATCAGGCTGTTGTGACTGGCATGAGGATAAATATGTTTTGCCTTTGTGCACAGTGATAACAGACAACTTATGACTACTCTTGGTTATTTGAATATAATTCGTTATCATGGTTAACTCATGAGTGGTCTCCGATTCGAAGCTATATTAAACATTAGTTGCAAGTTTTATTTGTAGAAACAGGAATGTGTATTCTTGTATGAATAATTAGATTGCAATTAAGCTTAAATACAACCTTGTTCATCGGTGAACTCAGTAATTGATTCATTTGGACTTGGAATCTATATATGATGTTTAATCTCTTTTATTATGCTCCTGCAGGATAGATTAGAATAGTTAGGACTAGCATAAGTAGGTAGAATCAGTGTAGATAGGACTTGATACATATAGGTTAGTTGTTTCTTTTGTTGATTTAATGGAAGTCTTCCTCCGGGGAGCAATCTTTCAACACCTATAACAGTTTACGGGATCCTTTGAAACCCGTTGGAACTAGCCATTCCAAATGAAAGCAGATCTAATTGGGGTCTGCGATCGGGTTGGTTCCCCTTTGTTGGCATAGCGAAAATTTATCGTGTCAACAGGTTGTTATAGCAAGTTTTACGTGAAAGCCCTGTCTGATGTCTGGGAGAGTAGTCTACATGGGCGAGACAAGGTTAACAACATATACAACACATTTCCATTAACATATGTGTATTACAACAAGTGAATTAGTTCAAGTGTTAAACACAGGTTCAAGCAACATGTATTACAAGTGTTAAAGATTAGTTTTACAACAGATATAATACATGTGTGAAAACATGCTGGCTTGTTAGCAGGCTTCTGAATTAAGCAAAAGTTCCAAGACACATCGTTACACCATACATCACTAACCCCGTGTGAGGGGCGTTGGAGCCACTGCTTACTCAAAGAAAAGATAACAGACTCTCTTGGCTATGTGGGAGGAGTTGAGGTGAAAAAAGTCCTTTGCATGTACACATGAGGGGGTATTTATAGCTAAGGGTGAAACTAACCCTTGCGGCTGTTCGACTACTGTCATGACTGTTTGACTTCCATGAATTTTCAACTTTACTGACTCTTTGTACAACAAGTGGGTCTCTTGGACTTCCACGTTACACCACATTGATTTGACAACATGGCCCATAGTGGAGATGTGGACAACATGACTCATGACATGACAGTGTTGGTACATTCGTGCTGCTGCTTGGAGTGCATGTCAAGTTGTAGTGCCGCTGGGTGGTGGATGTCTTCTTGGTGTGTCACAGCTTCACCTCCGCATGGCAAAGTGTACGAAGTCTTCGATGGTTGTTGGTTTGCTTGATGTTGCTTTGGCACGTTGCTCCTTGCTTGCATGTTGGAAGGCTTGACATGCTCATCTGTTTGCGAAAGGTGCATGTTTGTCCGTTTGTCTGTCTGTGAGCACATCTTGCATGTTTGCTCGTCCGTTTGTCCGTGAACACATCTTTGCATGATCATCCGTTCGCGAGCACATCTCTTCACATGCATCGTTCGTTCGTCCGTTGGTGAACCTGTCCTTCTGCATGTGCTCCCTTCGTTCATTCCATTTGTCGTCACACCATGTTTTTTGGTGTACCTGTACTTGCAGTCACTTATGACGAGATGACATCAAATCCAAAAACCTCCTAGTCTACCATGACACATGATCATTTCGGATGCAGGTGACCGGGAGAGGCAACAAGGTTGCGACGCAGGATGATGGCTCCGGGAACTGTTGATGAAAATTGCGCAAGAGTCACTGGGTGATGAAGATGGGCAATCCAAGTTGACAGTGACTGTCCGTGAGGTCTGGCTCGGCTCTAAGGAAAAACTGCGCAAGCTTTGAGAGGGACAATCCGGGTTGCTAGAAGGCAAGGCAGACAAAATCTGCGCATTTTCTGGAACGGGCGGGTAGCAAGGGCTTGATAACAAAATTTGCTCAATTTTCTGGAGGAACAGGCCGTGTTGCATGGAGGATCAACAGCCAGGAATTTCGTAGTTTTTTGGAGGAACTGGTTGGGAGCCTGGCAGCCAAAACTGCGCAATTCTTGGATGGAATTGGCAGCAGAAACTACGCAATTCCCAAGGGTAACAAGCAGTCAGCTGCTGGGAGCTTGGCAACAAAAACTGCGCAATTCCTGGAGCTAACTGGCAGTCTGCTACTGGGAGCTGCTGGCAAGGGAAACTACACTGAGGCTGGGAGGCTGGCCTGCCGATCATCTCTGCGCAATTTCTGAGCTGAGTGGACTGTTGGGCAGCAGAAGGCCTGCTCATGAAAACTGCTCAATTTTCATGATGAGCAACTGGTCGACTGTTGGGAGGACTAACTGGGAAAATTGCGTAATTTTCTGAGGGAGACAGGGACGGGTATTAGGTGACTGTCCAGCTTGTCTGCGTAATTTCCTTAGTCAGCAGAGTGGGCAAGGTCAGCAGCCTCTACACAATTTTTGAGGGGAGTCAAGCCCGAGGTGGCTGTCGGGTTTGACTCTCCGAGTGGCCAGCATGAAGGTTGATTGAATTGCTTGCGAGAAGCACAACTTGAAAAGACTTGCTTGGTGCTTCTGCGCTGTTTTGGGTGACAGTCGATCAAGTCGATGGCGGGGTGATGGTCCGGCTGTTAGAGGGGAGTTTGGTCGTCAGAACTTCAGCAAAATGACTAAGTGTGTGAACGAGTGAAAGATGCAAATGTGATCTTACAAACACACTCTCTCATTACTTGACGACGAGACGACTCAGACCAACCAGACACACATGTTCAACATGACTGATCGATGGTGCAAGCGACAAGCGCGACACTCTGATGACACTTGCGAGACAGTGAATGTGACTCCGTGTGTGAGTGCGACATATGTTTTCATAGCGAACATAACATGTACACATGAAGCGAAGACCTTGAGCATGACCAGAACATGGTTGCAAGCAAGACATTGACATCAACATGCAAAAGCTTGGGTGGAATGAACAAGCAAGGTGGGTGCGAAGGCTCACACGAGCTCATGGAGTGAACCCAAGTGTATGCAACCATCAAGTGAAACTCTCAAGGGAGGCTCCGAATTTGGGTGTAGGCCAAAATTTTAGAGGGTGGTTGTAGCCGCTACAACACTTGGCAACACATTGGTAGAACTCCAGCTTCTCTGTTTTGGTTTATTGATAGCACAGGGCCTTGGTCTTTCGAGGAGTATTGAAATGCTGTGCGGGTATGTTGGCTTCCCCACTTACCCCATGGACATACGTGGTTCACCTTTTGCCAACTTAGTCAAACACAATCAAAAGTTCAGCTTGATCACTGTGTTTCGAATCTGCGAAGGGTAATTTAGCTTGCAAGTTAAAGATTTTCAGATTATAAGTTTTCATCTCTGGTGTTGCTCCGCTACCAGTAGACCTGGAGAGTACCCCGACGGAGTCACGCAGGAACACACACATTGCTCCACTGCTAGCGAGCCTGGTTAGTACCCCGGTGGAGTTGCATGCTTCACCTCTCTGCGCAAGAAGCCTTTCTCTTCTTTCACCTTTGTATTTTTTCAAGAGGACTGTGCATAGGCACTTATTTATTTTTGGGGCAGAAGAGGGATCCCGAATTATTGAGAGCAGAAGAGGTTGTTCCTTCAGAGAAGCATGTGAGACCTCTGACATAGGTTTGCTCGTTTAGATTTTCCCCTTCTCCGTTTCTACTAGTTGGATGAGCTTGAACACACAGAGCAGAAGGTTGAGTACATGCATGGGGATTCCCAGTGTGGACACAGGTTCACAATTGGACTAAAACTTCCCTTATATATAGTTCGTATTTTCCGTCAAGAATTCATCAGCCGAAGGTTATAACCAAGCACAAAGAAGACGGACACAAGACTGGCCAAGTGTTGCATTGTCATAGGTCTCTTCAAATTTCAGCCACATACTCTATTCAGAAGCCAAAACGTAGTAGTTGGAAACACTTATTTCCGGAAACAAAAATAGTAATATACCAAGCAAACAAAACAAACGTAAACAAAAATAGTAAGCAAAACAAACAAAGTGAAAACAAAGATAGTAAGCAAAGCAAACAAGATGAAAACAACAAGCAACAAGCAGACTATGTACATGGC
Organism: Pinus tabuliformis; assembly: GCA_031772625.1. Classification (NCBI taxonomy): domain Eukaryota; kingdom Viridiplantae; phylum Streptophyta; class Pinopsida; order Pinales; family Pinaceae; genus Pinus; species Pinus tabuliformis. The sequence continues at coordinate 320,533,129 of CM062814.1, read as the reverse complement.
ATGGGGCACGACCCGGCCTATTGGAAGTAACGCTTGAGATCTTGGCCATTGACAGGAAGGTTGTCAACCCTCCTGTCAAGTGATTGCAGACGACATGTGTGTGTGCCAAGTTTCTCATGGACCAGTGTAAGTCCACTAGGCTCCACTACTGGAACCTGGTGGTATTCCAAAAGACCTTTACGTGGAGATGACACCACTGTTTCAAATACTGCGTGCAAGATAGGCTCAAATGATGGCACGAGGTAGTTGTTTTTATTTCGTGAGCGGTTCAAGTTCCTGAAATCAATGCATAAGCAGATTTCCTCGAATTTCTTACGCGCGGGATTAAATTCGAAACCCAAGTATGATGACGAACTTTTCAAGTAATCCAATCATCCAAAATCTCAGTAAATTTTTTTTTTTCTTTTCTGTATAAGGAGTTCAAACGACATATGTGTTTTCCCTGGCCTTTGCTGCAACGACTTGACTCCTCCTTTACCTGGAATCCCGTGTTGGATTGCTCGCGTATAGTGTGTACTTAGGTCATCATCTGTCCATGTAGACACATCTTGGTACTGTTTGATCAAGCGGTCAAAGACTTGTCGCTGCTGTGGTGTGTCGTTTGTACCGAGACTAGCTATCTTTGGATCGTGATTGGTTCCCAAGTTGCTCTGTTCGTTTGTAGTGGTGGACCTGTGGGTTCTGCTATTTCTTGGCCCTCGACAGAAGTTCTGCAAATCATTGAGCTTGTTGAGGGAAATCACACCCTTGGGGTGGGGTTGCCTTTCTTGTCCTCAACTGTAGTTTTCAGGGGCTACTCGCGCTTACCTTCATCAATTGTTATGTCCTTGAGAGCATCAACGCTGTCCACGGGGTGTAGTATAGTGTAGTGGCGTTGAGGTTGATGGTCCTTTGTAAGCTCAACACGAGTGCTTCATACTCAGCAACGTTGTTTGTGCACTCGAACTTCAAACAACTTGAAATCATGCATTTTCTGTTATTTTGTGCGACTGAAATACACCCGGTCCTCAAGCCGTCATGTGTCTTTGATTTGTCAAATTCCATGGCCCACAACTTGTCTGTACATGGACTGTTTGGGATGATAGTACTGCTACTACTATTGTTGTTACTGCTACTATTGGTACAATGCACTGTACATGTTTCATTACCATCAGTTGGGCAAGGAAGGAGTCCCAATTGCGTGTCTGGTGGGGTTGGAGCTGGTCGTGCAGGATAACATCCCAACATCGTTTCTAGGAGGCAGTTGCCAAACATGAGTTCTGCGAAGGCCAATGGTTCATTCTCACCGTTAAGGGGGGTAACATTGTGCTTCATATACCTCTCGGACAGTACCCGGATTTGGTTGCACCTACCCTTGTACGAAAGCCACATGTGAGACCAGTCTGTAGCAAAATATTTGTCTAGCTTTCTGGACCAGTCTCTGTTGAGTAGTAGACCATATGCTTCTAGTATGTCCACAACCACTATGTTAATGCATTGGTGGACTCGACCATCATGAGATAGTCGGATGATCACGTCTCGTAGTTCACCAATGGTTGGTACCGATGTTTGATCAAGTTGGATGATTCGCGCGGATGTCTCGCTCCATTGTGCATTGATCTTTTTCGCAATGGAGAGCGGCATGACGTTGGCTGCCGCGCTGGAATCAACCAAGCAGTTGTGAACATTGTAGTTGAAAATTTCAAAAGATAGCAGGAATGGAGGGCAACCTGAATTCGCTTCTTCCATTTGGAGTGTATTGAGCACAATGGAAAGTGATCCGGGAGGTGTGCTTGCTCCCTTGCTGGTAGAGGTTGCGCTGTCTGTTGTTGTCTGTCCCAATGCGTGTAGCAGGATATCTCGCTGACTCTGGATCTTAGCTAACTTGAACAAACTGATGTTCGCTCGAGTTTTCTTCATGTCATCAACAATGTTGTAGTCCAGAGGTGGTAGACTTACCGAGGTGTCCGAGGTAGAACAAATGTTCGTGTTGTCCGGCGGAGTGTTTTGCAGCTTGCTGCTCATGGATGTACTCTTGTCTGCCGCTGTCTTTCCGGATTTGTGTTTTCTGCTTTGGGGGGGTCGGTGGGTTGGCCTTCATCATTAGAAATTTCATCTTCTCTTGCATTTCCCCAAGTGTAAGGGGCGTCCCTTTACTCCTAAGATTGTAACGGTCATTTTGTCTTGGGGGCTGCTTCTTAGTGTTTGTCTTCGACATTGCTTGCGAGCACTGATATGCGTTCACCACATGCCTAAAACTTGATGCTTCATCAAGTGCAATACCTTCGTCATTATCTCTGTCATCTGACTGCTCCTGCATACTGCTCTCTGCATCGAGTGTATGACTGTATACCGAGTTTGTGACTCGCTTCCAGTCCGAACAAAAGTTCTCGGGGTGATGTTCTTCGTGGAACGAATAGAACTCGGGATCTGCGCACTGATCGACATTGAACACAGAGCTCTGCGCAATTTTTTGAGCGGACCAGTTGTTGCTTGATGAGTTGCTTCCCTGTCTCTGTCTAGGCGGATGGCTGCTTGCAAATGTGTCTATTTTCCGTTGTTTAAGCTCAGACACTTCCGTTGTTAAGTTCTTGATGAGGCGAGTGAGGGTTTCAATATCATTTGCTTCCTTGTCTCTACCCTTGCTCGCCATCGCTTGGGACTTCCTGCTCGCATCTCTGGAGTCCTTTGCTGGTTCATCATCCTTGATGACTCCAATTGCGCGTAGGTCTTTTTCGACAACAATAGCCTCTTCGCAGTTTTCCAAGAGTGTTGGTTTCGCAGCTCGCTTGACGAATTGTGCAATGTTGGTTGGCAGTGCAGACGTGTAGTAATCAACAGTGATGGAGTCATGAGGTTTGGTGTCTGCTGCAAATTTGTTCAATATGCGTGTAAACCTTTGGTTTCAGCCAGGGGATTTTTCTCAAACTATGAGGTATAGCTACTGTTGACCACTACCGGTCAACTACCCATGCAGTACCCCCCCTTTTCTTTGCAAAAAGGGGTAGCACCTGATCGACGTGTCCGTGCCATCCTGCAGTCATCAGCAGCTTGATCTTTTTAAATTTCTAAACCCAGTCTGCATGTGTGAATTGTAAATAATCTTAGCAGATCTGAGTCATGTATGTAAATTGCTTGGGTGGACCTAACTTTCTAATGATAATCTACGTCCCGGAAGGTTTTTCGTCTCACCGATCCATGATCGGCAGAGTTTTCCTTCAGCCTGACCCCAAAGCCGGGATGGATTTTGTCATTAGAATTTTAGGAGAATCCTAGTGTGTTAATCTGCTAGATTATAGTTGTGTCGCAGAAATGGGTGATTTATGAGGGTCTATGATAAAGGGGTTTTCCCCCTTAAGATGTAAATTGTAAAAGTCATGATGTAATGTGTCTTGAGGGTTGGAAAATGTTTTAAATCCCCTCATGAGTCCTAAGTCCTAGGTCCTAGGTGATGTTTCCAAAGGCTTAGTTCGATGATCCATTTAAGAAAATAAATAAAATAATAAAATAAATAAAAAATAAAAAAATAAAAAAATAAAAAAATTAAAAAATGAAATAAATAAAAAATAATAAAAAATTATTATAAAATAAAGCAAAAACCCTAAATAATAAAATAATAATATTTTGAGTGAATGCATGCAAAATATTATTTTTAATAATAAATTAACAATTTCGACGGATGAGATTAAGAAATGTCTTGATCCTCATCGACGGTTGAGATCATTTCGACGTGGATCACTCGAACTAGCCGTTTGGATCATTTCCTTTAAGTAGGGTGCTAGGGGTCATTTCAGATATTGGATCTGTGAGTCGTGTACTGAAGAAGCTCTCTTGTAATCTGTTTCTGGTTAATAAAAGAAGACTTTGGGGTCCAAATCTTGCTGGTGTTACTCTCTGGAAGTGCTGTGAGCTAATTTAGTTTCTGCATATTTTATTTTTCAACCATTAATAATAGCTTATTGTAGAGTATTGTGAGCACAGGTATCTTGTTCACTTGCTAGGGTTTGAGTGGTGTTAGGGTTTCTGAAGTAATGTCAGGTATCTCCATTACTTTTGGGATCTAGCAGCATTTTTGCCCTCTTTACTGATGGTTGTTCTGAGCTGTGCAGAAAACCCTTACCGAAGAAGATTGGTGGGCGTTTGGGGAAGTTCTCGGCTGAACCAGCCAACTCCCGCAAGCATTTTTTGCTGAGCCCAGTTGGATTTGATCCTGGGTCTATCATTCAGTTTATTTTTCCTAATTTGCATGAGAGATTTTCTGAAGTTCTTCATAGTGAAAATCTGAATTTTTTGTTCTTTAAAATACTTCTGTTCTTATTGCTGAATCTGGCTGTTAAGGGGCCAAAATTTGTAAATTAATCAAGCTGATCTAGGGTTTCAATTTTTGCTCTATACACAGATTTAAAATTAGGGTTTTATTTTTCCTTTTTTTTATTGCAGCTGCCCAGCCAACAAGTGCAAAAGGTCTAAATCGAAATTGCTCCAGCGTGCTCAGTACCTGTGGCTTGAAATATTTAATCATGAAGACATTCTGAAATGGCAAAGACAAACCCTAAGTACTTGATACAGTTCTGAGCCAGCTTGCAGTGTAGCATTGTTGACTGTCTGAAACCTCATATAAATCTCTGTCCTGAGGCATTGTAACAAGGTTTTATGGCATCAAGCTTCATGCATCATTCTACACAGGCAGTAATTTCACATGTTTGACGTGAGGAGGAATCAGGTCCAGTTTTTTTACTGTATATGCCTGAAAGCATACAAGGTGATACGTACGGGCCCAACAGCTGGGTAGTATCACGGCTGAGCCGTTCTCTGTCCGCCATCAGAGAATATACGCAAGCAAACTATTAAAAAATCGCGGTTTTTAGGCCATGTATATTTTCTAGCTGTCCAATGTAAATCTGCCTGTGTGATGCGTATTGATATTTTAAGTTTCAGGCGCGTTAGAGCAGTAAAGACGTGGGTGTTGCATCACTGTCCTCTGCTCCCTTATCCCTCTTTCAGCTCCTCATCGTCCGTCCAAGTTTCAACCTGTTCTGCTGCTCCATCCATCGATTTTCTCCACACCGTCCGATTGACCTGCGTACAGACAAACAAAACACACTCATGCTCATGCTCAGTTGTCGGATCGGTGTAATGGCCGATTTTAGCATTCATTCGCCGTCAAATTCCTCATCCACTGTCAAATTCCTTTGCTGCGTTGTGCGTGGAGGTATCGAAGTCGTCAACAGTGGGAGCGCCAGGTAAACTGTTTCTTTCCATCGAAAACCAGGTAAGAGGATTCAATCCAAAATCTGATTTAAGTCCTTTTTTGTCCGCCGCATTCTGTGCCTGTCGAGGGTTTTTCGACGCGTTCGGTGATTTTCTTTGAGCCAAGGTTACAATTTCATTCAGTTTTTCATTATCATATATGTAATGCGTGGTTATGTCTTAGTTTCTTTTTAGGGTTTTAGTCATAGTTAAACTTTATAAATTTTAGTTTCCAGTTTCATTTTGAATCGTTTCTTTTTTTAGGATTTTTTAAATATAAAATCATAAAAAGGTGGAAAAAGAAATAGGGTTGAAAATTTAATTCTTTGTTAGTTTATTTTTATTGATTTTTTAAAATTTAGATTTTAGTTTTGAATTTACTTTTTATATATAAAAAAATAAAAAAATAAAAAAATAAATAAAAATTGAAAAGCATAAAAAACATCGTGGAAATTTTTGCTAGATTCAGTTGTTTTCCTCAGGGAATTATCATGTTATATCTTTTATGCTGAGATTTAAATTTTCAAGTCTGGATATGAATATGATATCTGATTCTCGTGGTGGTTTAAAGCATTCATCTCTTCAAAATTCTCAGTTGCTGGATATCGTTTTGGTCATTCTAAGAGCATTGTGAGTTTAACTGATATCTTGCGATGACAAATGATTGCTGTTCACGGTTTATGTTTCTATATCATCTAACAAGTAATCGTTTTAACAACAATCTCTTAAGGCACTGGTCTACTAAATTAATCAAATCCTTTTAGTGCTTTTCATATCGTGTCTCCCAACCAACTGGTCGACAGTTGGTCTTCGTCATACCATAGGGTCTACCCCCCTTAGCCGCGGGAGACAGGCTTAAACGGAGAGATCGGGGATCAGAGTGACAGCCCCCGGTCTGAGCGTTGTCGTGTCAATCTGCGCGACAACAGCTACTAAGGAAATTCTCTGTTGGGTAGGCCAGTTTCGGCACCCAGATTGTATTGTGATATTGCTTAATAAGAAAACCCTCAGATCGCTGCACCAGTTTTCCTGCATTGGGTTTTTCAGGGGACATTGGTCCAAAAATAATGGTGGCATGTGGTGTGTTTGTTCCAATGTTACCAGACACGGAATTGGAAATAAATCGGCGAGGCAAAAGAGCGAAAGTTTTAATCGGATCGGGAAAAAATCGGGAAAAAATCGGCAAATTCATTAAATAAAAATATACACATATATTGAATTAAAAAAACCATTTTTCATTAATATTGGGTAAAGGTATGTCCAAACAATGCATAATATCAATAGATGTCCAAAATATCATGAATAAATAAGTATCTCATATATGTTATGAGTCCACACATGATCCAAAGCACTGAGTCTTGAGTCCTTAGAAGCATATGCTTCTAAAAGTTTACAAAAAAGTTAAAAACTGCATACTAATCAGAAAAAAATCAGCAACTAAGAGTCTAAGACTCTTAAGAGTGAGAACTAGAAGCGATTCCTCCCACTCCTTCGCTTGCTTGACTCTCAAAGTTCTCCAAGTCATGAAGGCTGAAAAGAGGAGGCTCATCTAATTGAACCCATTCTGCCGCATTTGTAGCTTGCAAATCTAACTCTTCAAGGTCGATTGGTGAATGATCAATACCTGTCATTATCATGAGACATTGAAATGTGAATTAAAATTTCACTTTGAAGTTTGAACTTTAAACTTTTAAAGTACGAACTAGATTATGAAACCTTCAAATTCAAGCTCTCGAATCTCACCTTGTATTTGTTTGTTGCGAAGTCGTAGATTGTAATGGACAAATACAAGGTCATTCAAGCGCTTTTGTGTCAATCGGTTGCGCTTCTTAGAATGTATTTTCTCAAACATGCTCCAGTTGCGTTCACAACCTGAAGCACTGCATGCTTGGTTTAAGATTCGAATGGCAAATCTCTTCAAATCTGGCGTATCACTACCAAAGTTTTGCCACCAAAGACCTAGCAAGTGGTAAGGGTTTGTGAGTAGAAGACTAGAAGTACCAAATTAGTAAATAGTAAAAACTTAAAAAGAAAAGAAAATTTAATAAAACATTTAACATACAAAATAAAGTTTAAACAAATTTAATGAATTGATGAAGCCTTCAAGCTGGGTACCTGGCAACATCTTTGACCTTTGTCTTATAGCACTGGTATAGGCAAACATTTTAGATGGTGCCCTATAATCTTGTAGTTGGGAAAAGACACGACTTTGTTGTTCTGGATCAGGGAAGCACCTTTCCAAGCATGTCATAAGTCCTCTGCCAACCTCCCCATCCTCATTAAATTTGCTCTTATCATAAAAATATTGTGGGTTTAAGAAGTACCCAGCAGCATGTAAGGGGGAATGCAATTGCCTATCCCAACGTGCATCTATAATGTCCCAAAGAGGCATATACTTTGTCTCATCATCCCCATATCTTCTTTTGATGGCCTCCTTTGCGAGATCCATCGCCTCATAAATGTAACCCATAGCGGGTTTGTCACCATCAACCATCCTGAAAGTTCAAGCATTCAAATTTAAAGAAATATGAAACATTGTAAATAAAAAGAAGCTTGAAATGAAATTTAAAAAATGAAAAAGTTAAAAGACTAAAAGTACCTGAGAACTCTAACAAGGGACTCCGTCACAGCGATAATCTCTTCAACATCTTTCCAGAAGCCATCATTAAACACAAGTGCAGCAATTTCGATGCCTTCAGGGGTCTTGGAATGTTTAGATCCCATCCACTCAGGTCCCAAGAACATCCTCTTCAGATTTATCTTTTGCTCAACCACAGATTGCAAAGATATGAAATTTGTTGCAAATCTAGTCACTGCAGGTCGAACAATTTCTTTACCTTTAGTGTATATTCTCATAGTGTTTAGGACAATAGTGTGGTTGTATAGGTATTTGGTTATGGATTTTGCCTTCTCCACAACCTCATGTATCCAATGAAGCTTACCAATGTCCTCAAGCATTAAATCTATGCAGCACAAGAGGTCCAAAAAATAGTGGGGTGCCTCATCTCAAAAAGTCTACCAGCAGCCATATAATTCGCTGCATTATCGGTGACAATTTGTACAACATTTTCTTCTCCCACTTCTTGAACGACTTCCTCCATCATTTCACAGATAAGTTGGGCAGTCTTAACCTTATCTGAAGCATCCACTGACTTGAGAAACATTGTGCCTGCGGGACAAGATACAAGGAAATTTATTAAAGTTCTATTCCTCTGATCTGTCCATCCATCACTCATGATGGTGCACCCTGTTTCTACCCATGATGAACGAAACTCAGCTAGCACAAGCATGACATCTTCAACACTCTCTAACAACATATCTGTCCTAAGGCTCTCTGATGTAGGGGCTTTGAACCCTGGACCTGCAACAGCAATTGCATCAATCATAGCTTGCCAATAAGGACTTCTGGCACAGTGGAAAGGTATGTCAGAATAGTACCAAAAGTTAGCAAAGGCCTTCCTTGCCTGACTATGGATATTTTTTTTCCAACCAGTGCCATCCAAGGTAGGTTGGGAACCGGGTTTTGTGCGGGGAGCAAAAAAGGCGTTTATGTTTCCACCTCCAGTGTTCAAGGAAGGAGTTGAAGGACTGGCATGGCTTTGAGTTTGACTTGGCCTTGGAGGCATGTGTGGAAAACTTGGGAACGACATTGAGGATTCAACAGATTGAGGTGACATGGGGCTAGTGGCAGAAAAAGTATCAACTCCAACATTTCCTATTTCAGCAGTTTGCTTTGCTCTCTTGGCATTATGCTGCTCTAACATTTCAAGGGCCAAGGCTGCTTGGTGTTTGACATTGTCGTCAACCTTGTCGCAAATACCTATATCATGGCCAGTTATTTGTGCAAGGTGGAACTTGAATCTATAAATGCCTCCACTACATTTTGTTTTGCAAAATTTACAAAGGAGCTTGGGGTCTCCGAGAATCCTGTCACAATAAGCCCAAGCAAAGTCCTTCTCTCTCGGCATTGTTGTTGCTTTGAACTTGTGTTTAATTTGTGGCTTCTGTTAAGATTTGGAGTCCGGCTTCTATTTAATTTGTGGCTCCTGTGAAAGACAAAGAAAAAATCAAATTTAAAAATCATCCAAAAATTTAAAATATGCTAGAAATTTAAAAAAGTAAATGAAGACAGATGGACAAAACACTCATATCTGTAACTCTGACTGGGTAGTATGGGTAGAGCATTGGTCATCTGTATATGGATCAAATTCTCATACATTTCACTCCTCTGGTGTGAACCAAGATAGTCATGAAAGAAGCCTTGTAGGCTTGTACAGTATTCAGGTTTTGCTGATAGAAATATGGTCTCTGTTGAAACTTGAATCAGCAGTGTATGGAATCATGGATCTAGTGTTAGGGAGTGTATTTCAATGACAGAGCATTCCTCTCAACTTACATACCTCGGACCTGTTTTGTGAAAGCATCCTATTGCAGATTCCAGAGTGGACAGTCATCAAACTTTGGACTCTGGAGATACGAGATAGCTCATAGCTCGGAATTACCTGTGATCATTGTTGCAGACTTAATTAAATTACATTCACCCGTAGCTGCTTCAAGCTCAGACTTGGTGCTACTTGGAACAGTCACCTAGGAACATAATTGTGGCTCAGATTTGTTGGAGGGCTTAGTCCTTGAGGCACATTTTTAAGCTTGGAGTCCATACCAAAGCCAACTGTCACAGTCATATAAAATTTTGTATAATATGTTCTAAATTAATCTTTTCCAAATTACAGGTTGCTGCAATTTCAACCTCTTCTTGGCATGCCAAAATGAGTGTATATATTTATTTTTTGTACTTGCAAAGTCTTTCCCAATATCTTCTTGATCCAATTCAAACTATTGGCTTTTTTGCCTCGCCATTTTTTTGTCAATTTCAAGCCTAGTAACTTCAAAAGCTCATTTCAATTAGTCATTGTCATATCAACCGTGACGGCTGTGGGACTCTTTACAGTTTTGCATGGATTGAGAAGGACATTAGAGTCTAGACCATGGCCTTTACAAGGTTGACATTTATGGAGACTCAAATTTAATTTTAATCTTTTTGGCAAGATATTAGCTCCTTGCCAACCAAGACTAATTGACATATTGGACAGAGATATTAGCTCCTTGCCAACCAAGACTGATTGGCTTATTGGACCGGGATATTAACTCCTTGCCAACCAAGACTGATTGACTTATTGAACAGGAGATGGCAGATTGCGAAACATGAATACATTTGAGGATGTCTACAGACAGCGTGTTGACAAGATTTGGAATGATGTAATGAACAGGCACACAAAAGAAGCAAAGGAATTGCACAATGAAGTTTGAAGTGCAATGTTTAAAATTGGGAACAGTAAGGAGCTACCGGCAATCCCAGACTATCTTTCAGAGGAAGGCAAGAATTTTGTGAAACTTTGTCTGCAGAGAAATCCTGTAAACCGTCCTATTATAACGTATATCAAATCAAAATGCGATGCAAGCTACCGGTACACAAGCCTCGGACAGTCGAATAGATGCAATGCTTCTTATTATTAATGCATACCTCACACTTAATCGCCAAACTGTGACCTGAGTTTCACAAGACTCGACAGGGACTGTGCTTCGAATGCGGCTTCGTCGTTCGAATGCGCTTCGACAGGCTTCATCGTTCGACAGGGAATGTGCTTCGAAGGCTTCGTCGTTCGAATGCGGGAATGCTATAAACGCAAACGCGGCAATGTTATCACCGTTAAACAATTAAACAATTCACGGGAATGTTATAAACGCAAACGCGGCAAACCGGAACCGGCGAAAACCCTATTGAATTTGGCGGGACTCGTTAAAATCGGCAGAAATCTCAGAAATCGCATAAATCGCGAGTCAAACTTGCATTGACCACGAGTTAAACTCGGTCAACGCGAGTTGACTCGCCCAGATTCGAAACGGAACTTTTTGCCGCCGATCTGACTTGCACTCGCGATTAATCGCCGGAATCGGCGATTCCTGTTTCATTGGTTTGTTCTTGTTTCATTTAGTTGCTAATCTATAGTATGTTGAGCATGCACTGGTGTTTATTTTCAGTATTTACTTTGTAAATAACTTGTTAAAGGAAAATAACAAGTAGGTAGGAATAAATCAGAAAAAGTGCATGAAGGGTTTCTAAACTAAGTAAACTTAGAAACTTAAATAGATCAGGCAAATAATTATTCTATGAAGGGGATGCCTACAGGAAAGGTTCTATACCAAACTTTTGAGAACCTATTTTACCTCCAGCATGAGGTAAATAACCTTTTTGTGAACAGGCCCACCTTTGCAAAGTACACAGAAGCAGATGAAATCTACAGGAAAATGGTAAATATCAAATTACCAGATGCAGAGACATGGGAAAAGTTAAATGACTTACTGTAAAAATGCAAAGTAAAAGTGAAAACAGGGCAGTGAAAGAAGAGCAACAGGTTAGCCAGATGAAAGAGTATCAGTTAAAAAGCAAAGTGAAAGACAACTAGTGTGGAAGACCAACAACAAAGGAGAATAAACAACAAAAGATCAAAGCATAAAGACATCACAACCAAATAAACAGGGACAACTTACATAAGTTGAATATCTGTCTCTATCTTCTTGCATGAAGATATTTCTTTCTCCTAGATTAATTCCCAAGGCAGTTTGGGATATTTTGTAAACTATTTTGTATAAATACTTCATAATTCGAAGTATAGAGGGCGGATTGTTTGACATTAATATAGTTGTATTGATCTGAAACCTCAGGGTTATTTGTACCATTTTTCAAGTCAGCAGACTGGACTGAGTAATAAAGAGATTGCATTACAGGATTCATGTTTTGGGCCACTTCAGTGAAGTATTTTCTTTTGTCAAATTGTTATTTTTCTTAATTGTTTCACAAACTTGCATGTTTATCTAAATTGAATGAATTAACTGGAACTATATTACAGAGTTTGTTTAAGTACACTCTTTCTTGAACAGTTAATCATTTTAATGTTTTTTACTGATATCGAGATTAGAGAATCCTTCATTGCTCCCTAGTTTCGATTGACCCCTACGATTTCCTTCATTATCCGGTTTGAGGAACCCTTAATTGCTTCTTGACCCCGATTGAAAACCACTTCACCATCCAGCCTTAAGATCTGAATTTACTCAGCTACCTTGCCCTGTAAACACTATCTTTAGAACTTGATCCATTCCTGATTCTTGACACTTGACCCCATAGCCTAATGGTAAAAGACATCCCTCTATCCATCTCAGTCAGTGATTCCACCACCAACTCAAAATCAAAACCCAATCAAAGCTTAAATAACTAGCCTAAAATCAATTAACTAAACAAATTTAAATCATAAAGAGAGAGCCCTCTCTGAGCATTAGGAAGGCTAGATCCTAATCTCCAAAGTACGTTTGTGGTTACCTAATAGGGTCCTTGATTAACACCCTTATTGAGCTTGGAGACACTTGTAGATGCCAAAGCTCACTATGGAAGGGCATGCCACCATGAAGTGCCCTATTGGTTCCGTGACTTGTAAGCTCTTTTACCCTATTATTCTGATAATTTGTTGTATTGGGGGCGAGGGGACGCATTGGATCTTATGCAGGATTGTAGGTGGGTCTCCATTTCGGGCTTGGTCTCCCTATACGAGGTCCTAGCCCTCCAAAGGGCCTCATTGGCACTTATAGGGTGAGCGTTGAGAATTGAGATCCATGGGCCTCCACCATAGCAGAGATTACTTCATGGATCCCCAACACCACTTATTGCTTGCTTGTGTTCCACCTTTGGGATGAGGATGATGCACCTAGTTCACCTTTCCCAGTCGGCTCTACACTTGCACCATACACTTGGCAGATGTTCCAGGGTCCAGATGAGGATTTGTCTCACTGCAGGAGACAAAGGGAGGGCTTATGTCATCATCCTAGCCCTTGTAGATGGTTTACAGGCATTTTCGATCCACTTGGAGATTCATGAGAATGTCCTTGTGCCCCTCACACCCACTTGGGAGCACCACAGGGACTTGCTTGGAAAACAAGCGGCCAACCCATTGTCCACTATGTTTGAGGTCCATTCTCACATCGTGGCACACTCTAGATTTCATTAGGCCTCCTCAAAGGTCCAACGACTCATTTATTGATCATTCTACCCTCTTGAGAGGTTTATTCTTATTTTGTTGAGCTATCTTGGTGGGCTTGTCACCAAGAGATGTTATTATTGCACACTATTTTATTATTTGGGGCTCAATTAGGCCAAATTAGGCAAATAGAACTCATTAGAGTTTGTATAAAAATATGAGGTGATTCATTCTCTCATGATCACTTGGATTAGGTTTAGTAGCTACTTGAGAATTTAACAATCCATTTTTGAAGGACAAGTTTGGATTGCATGGATGAATTTTGATGTTTGGATCTATTTTTCTTGTCTTGGAGCTTCATTATTGACATATTGATGATTAGATATACTCATTTGTACATGTAAGTGATCTTTTTGATGCTTATTCTTGTATTTACTTTGTTACATGAAATGTTGATGGGATTTTTGCTATACAAGTCTGAAATTTACTTGTTTTCTATGCAAAATTGTGGAAATTTTAATCTTTTGTAGTGTTGCATCATTGCATGGGCCATGTATGAATGGGTGAATGTTCGTAGAGATTATTGTTGTTAAATATATCTTGATAAGTCATCTATCATTGCATATCGAAGTATAAGGACCTTAAGTAGCTGCTCTCATGCCCTAATGCCATGCGAAGTTGCTTGAAGACCTCCTTGATTGGGAAAATCTTTTCCAAACACCAAGTTCTCTTTGACTCCATCTCTCCCAAAGGATAAGGCTCTAATCCTTCCATAGGTGATCACTTTTAAAGAATATTTCTCTTACCTCTCCTCTTTTTAGGCCTAGTCTCCATAGGTTACCTAGGGCATCACTTTTCTCCCATTGTAGCCATAAAAAAATGTTCGATCTCTTGTCCATAACTACACTAGGGTTTCCCTTAGAGGCTCTCCAAATTTGAAGAAATTCCGATGGTGGGGTCTTGACATATAGCAAGCCATAGCTCAAGGATTGTTTCTTGCCCTAGGTTTCCCTTGGCTAGTGTCCTCATTTGGATCATTGCATTAAATTCTCAAAAGAAGATTTTTTCTTTGGTCCTCTTCTCTTCCATAATTAGGTCAAACCCCTCCTTGGTTGATCAACTCCACATCCTTGACCTAATTCTGGGTCCACTTGGTCCTGTGTGGTCCCGCAACCTTGCAACTCTAATTCCACAAAGATCACACAAAGGCCAATTCTCCACAAGGATTCTCGGGTCTAGGAAACCTCTTGACAATATATACTCCCAAACCCTAGGCTCAAGAATCCTCCTAGCCTTTCCTAAAGAGCTTATCACCTTGCTTTCCAAGCAAGAAAACCATATTATTGAGTCTCTCCTGCGAATGGGCTTTGGGAATCACCCTTCATCTTTTCATTGACCTATTCATTTCCATGATTCCTCATACCGGGTCTCCTCCCATCGGTGAAAGTTTGTAAAGAGCAGGGAGCCTTAGTTGAGGTAGTTGCTCTATAGCATCCCCTCCTAGGACCCCTGTTAGTTTGAGCAATAACATTTTTGACATCATTGTCGGGGACACGAGACGTGTGTCTTGTTTCCCTAACGACATTATGATATATCATTTGACGACTCCATTGGAAGAACAAAGCCCTAGTTCTTTATTTAACTTCAAAGTTAATGTTTGTAGGGTGAAGCAAACATCTATCAAGGCATTTTTTTTAATTCACACTGGTGAATCCATTTTATTCCTAATATGAAAAATCATGAAAAATGGCCTATTGTCAAGGAGTACTCGTGGCTCTCCATTTGCAAATCTCAATGATCAAGAATTGCGAAAACTACAAGAAGTTGTGGACCAATATCTTGAGTTTTGTGAAGACTTGTTGGAGAATAAGGATAAGGAAATCATGCTCAGATTTCATGGAGCAATACAAAGACTCTACATAACAATGTGTGCTTATCAACCCTGCCAGCCAAACCCGTGCTTTTGATATTCTGACTGATCTTATCAATGAAAAATATTATAATCAATCACAAATCCCCATAGAATGTAATCGATTCCGTGATTAGGGTGACCTTACGGAAGATTGTAATGAGGACCCTCAGGATGTAAACTTAAGGAACGAGAAGGTGCATGGCATGAGTGAAAGCCCTATTAAAGCCCATGAGGATGAACACGATGAAGTGGGAACTTTCATTCAAGAAAAGGTGATTAAGGATATAAATATTGTAGCTCTTTGTGAAGATGACATTTCTGATTTCTATTGCATTAATGAAGGAAAATGTGATATGGGCAGCCATCATTTTGACAGTGGCCCGATTTATGATATTGACTCGGAAAATGAGGTTGAAATTGACTCTCCTTTTCTCCAGGACATCACTCATAATGATATGACTACTCACACCATTGAAAAGGAGGATCATTGTTTTCCCATGCATGAAGAAGGTTTGTTAGAAATAGTGGGCCCCATTTATGACATCAATGATGACACAAAAAAGGCCTTGCTTTCCCATGCCTTCTCCAGGATCACAATAACATAGCTACACTATACATAAACCCTCACCTTGGCCATTCTCACATTGTCACAATTATTCACGATCCCTTTCCCTCTCCTAGGCATGATGTTGAGGAGGAGCTATCCATTAGATGTGCCCTTCCTTCCCCCTCATACCTTTAGGATTGTGAATATGGTAATCATAAGCAACCTGGCTCTTGTGTCATCCCATGTCATCAGTCTCCCTTTCCTCCAAACCATGGCTTTATGGTGGCCATGAAGCATAATATTAATGATAAGGACCATGATGAGGATGATTTTTTGTCTATCGAAAGTTTATGAGCTTGATTGTTGATATCTCTAGCTTTTGGTTGGAAGAAAGGATCTTGTGTAATAGATTACATCCCTTTGCTCTGTCTTCCCCCATGATACTACATGATTGGTTACTTCATTTTCTTGCCTCCCGCCCTTGTGACCTTCCATGTTGTCATTCCTGCCCTTGCCTATGGATTTGTTGCATGAGTAAGCAAAATGGCAGCAGTTTTGATATTGACTAGATGATATGTTGGTTACATTGGGTCTACGATTATACTTAGTATTTCGGTAATGTAGCATGAATGTTTGGGTAGGATGAATTGCATGCTCATTTTCTAATTAGAACTAACATCATATGATATTTGCATGATAGATGTTGGAAATACTGAGAGGGGGCTGAATCAATATTTCTTAGCAATTAACACTTTTTATTCTTTTTTTCCGATCCTTAGTTAATCTTTAGTTATTATTATTGTTCTTCTTCAGATGATCATAAACAATAATTAATAGTAGACAACACCATAAAACAATGCAGAAAGATAAAACAAAGGACACAAAGATTTTTAGGTGGAAAACCGCCTCCGGGTCAAAAACCACCGAATGCTTCTTTAGTAATTGTCTTCTCCTTGTTCAAAAAAATTGATTACATCAGGATTTAAGCTACAATAGAGGGAGGCGTCAACCCCCTAATTCACAGGCTACAACCTGTAGTTAGCTACTAGACCCTAATATCGTGTTGCAATCAGAAGGATGCCCCAATGCCCTGTAGATCAGGCCACAACTTGATGAGTGCCCCAACACTCTGTTTACCGGCTGCTTTTGGAAAGGATGCTTCACTGCTCTGTTAGTTTATCAGCCACAACTGAATGGACACCACAACATCCTGTGCAAAGCCACAACTTGCCCTAGCACCACCCTGCCACCCTAAAGTGTTCTCAGGCCACAACTTGAAGGTGATTCCAATCACCCAGAAGAGTCGATAGACCACGTTTCGCAATTTTCACACTAGATCCCCTGTACTTTGAATAATGTAGAATAGTTGTAAGAAAGATGTAGACTAAATGTCGAATCTTGGTAGCCACTAATCCCTTTTCCCACAAACTGATTACTGCACAATGCTACATATCAAGCTATCACTGTTGAACCACACATCACTATCACTGCACACTGTATATCACTATCACTACAAATCACTGCACAATTGTTGGCTGTCATTGCATGTCACTGCTCATTAATGAATAGTCATCAATGCACAACCATTGTCATCATCAGACTGCACAAGATGTTGCAACTAACTGGCACTGGTATCAAATGATGGCACAATCCAAGGTGCCTCAGGTCATCCCTATGACCTGCTACCAATGCTCTCAAACTCGGCACAAGGAGGGCTACCAACATATGTGTAAACACTGCTGCTTTGATAGTCAATGCCCTGGAGCCATCATCACCACTGTAGTCATGTATATCACTGTTCAATAATGCTGTCACAAACCCACTGTGATACTGTTACATAAATGCCATCATGCCAATGGATACAACATGTGTTGCTAATTAATGTCACTGATATAGAAAGTACATCAATGTACCGCACAATCCAATCTAAGTGTCAATTCTTCATTAAGTCATGCCTAGGTATCGAGCTAATAGGTCATATGAGTTTGTATGACGAGACACTATGTCAATGATCATTCAAGACATTTCTGTCCTTAGAAATACTGTAGTATGGTCAGCTAATATTTCACTTCGACCTGGTGTATTACTCTTATTATACATAGAAGTCCTAGTCATACTACCTAGCCAATATATTATCATGACTCTCAAGACATAGATCCATTGCTCAATTTTCTTATACAACGGGTGTTCAATCTTAGGATACACAGTAAACATATCAGGTCAATGTATTACTTGAGTTATGTCTGTGTGGCACTGTTGAGTTACTCTTATTGTACCATTGTTACATCATATAAACAATATCACTATTTTGTATTATTGCAAGGTAAGTGTTATGGCATAATGATTGTTTATTACTGTACTTTGGTTCATCATATAAACAATATCACTATTTTGTATTATTGCAAGGTAAGTGATCTGGCATAATGATTGTTTATTACTGTACTTTGGTTCAGAATTGCAATGAGAGGTTTGTCAACAAGGTGCTAAATCAATCATTAAATTAGTGCATTTGATTCCTGAAGTTACTCACCGATACATGATGAGATTACAGTGAGAATTGCTGTCATATATTGACAACTGTAGATGGTCAAACTTCCTATACACTGCTTCAAGATAGACTTCATTTGCTGGCATAAATGTCACTGTTGTTACATTTACTGCTTGTCCAAAAACACTGTCACAAACCCATTTTGTCAAGAGTGTTGTAGTTAATGATGAAAACCCTGATCATTGACAAATATATTCACTTTTGTACATATGCATATCACTTACTCAAATCACGGTACTTGTGTCACAGTTGTATCACTTTCTCATTAATGAAAAATCAATGCTACGTTTATAGATATCACTGCAGTAAGACAGTCCTGTAAGTGACTGTTTTGGGATATCTAATTGCTTTAAGGTATACTATATGATTATGCTACTCTTGTCTCTATTTAATGCCTAACAGATCCGGACTTCAACAGTCATTTAGTCACCATTTTCTTGTTCCTAAGTTATGCTTTGATGGAGGACTGAGCTTGGGCTTAAAACAGTCTTATAAATTTTAGGAATTTAGTGATTTCTTCAAGGTATAGCTATTATTGCTCAAGAGAGGCCTGGACTTAGTGCACAGGAATTACCAATTGAGTTGGACGAAGATTCTCAACTTTATAAATTATAGGCTAAAAATTGCAATCGGTTTTCAAGACATTCATCTTAATTATATAGACACATGTATTAATGTATATATCTTTTACTTCTAAGCTCATGTCAATAATGCCAAGTACAAAACTTTCTTTGGAAATTCTGTTTAGGTTTCTTGCTGTTGTTTCAAAACGCACCTTCTTTACCTGATTTGAATATTCATGTCTTGAACTGTCTGATAGACGGCTTCCCTAAAGACATTCACCTGCAAGAGATTCTCAAGACATCGAAACTATAGCCCAGATCAGGTGTAGATTCGTCTTGTATTTGAATGCTTTGGATAGTCATAAGAAGGAACCTGAACCATGCAAGATAGATATCCCAACGAACCACCAAAAACCAAAAAAAAAGAAGATATAAACCCAGAATATGTGAAAATTTCTAAAATAGAAATCCTACTGTAGTGATTAATATGATTTCTTCTACCTGTTACCTCAGAAATAAGTTATCTACTGTATTCTTACTGTAAATATTGAAACATATTCTACTGCAGCTTTCATAATTAAAACATTGCATAAAGTAAATGTAAGTAAAATGCTGACACATATACAAACACAATGACACAGTTATTTTTGGACAATTGTCCCCGGAGAAACCCAATGTGGGAAAACCAGTGCAACAGATGAGGGTTTTATTACTCTTCAACAAAAATCATCATGTACAAATTACACCCTACAATATAGAACAAGGCTTTCTGAGAAAAATTTACAGTCGTTCCTGAACAAGTATCTGACCCGAGAGAGAGGTTCCTCCACCCTCTGTGTCTCTCTGGCTTGCCCAGCATCACTTTCTCTGGCCTCTGGATTGGCCTGCACAATGCTTGCGCCACTCAAGCCAATGCTGCCTCTCCTAATGTTAATCTGCCTAGCGCTGTCTCGTCTACTACTCTGCATCTTCGTCCTTGTCTCCATGACTGACGCTGAACCCTCTCTGTCTCTCCTCCACTTGCAACTCTCCCTCTGACTCGATTTTCTCTTGCCGAACTTTGACCAGTGAGAAAATTGATTTTACTTGGGCAACTGAGTATCTGCCTGGTGTGTTTTCCAAATGACCCTCAAGCCCCTTCTTATATCTTTCTATTGGGGAACCAACGACCTAAATTAAATCATAATCAAAGGCTCAGATCGTTTTGGCTTGATCTGTGGATTTTTCTATAAGTTTCACCCTTGATTAGATTAATACCTATTAATATTTTAATTTTCGTAAGTTTAGACAAGAACCCCATTAAAAATATTAATTATTTGATTAAAATCACTTATGGGTGGAATTTCCCAGAATGCTTTTTGGGTTCTTTGGAATACATGTACTCAAGCCTCCCTGCAAAATTTGCGGCCTAGAGCACATCTGATGCTTCCCCAAATCAACACTCCATCTTAGTGAGGAAGGTGCTCTAGCAATATACTACTATTGCATACTTCTCTGACTCTGAAACATGGTCCTCTGCATTGCTAATATCTGACATGCTGTCCACCAACTACTGTGTTTTTGCTGCAATTGTACTGCTGCCTTTGACACTGCCACTGTCAATGCTACATTTGTACTACAACTCCCTCTGAATTGCTGCATCTGTACTGCTGTTGCCACTGCCACTGCCAACCGTCCCTGCACTACAACCTGCTGTTGCTACTGAAACGGATTTTCAACCATACGCAACTGCTCTTTGAACTGAGTAAACTTAGCTCTTCTGAGAACCTATGTGAGTATATCAACCACCTGCTCTCTTGTGGGAACATACTGTAGTTGTACTGCCCCACGCTAAACACAGTGTCTGATAAAGTGACAACGGATATGTATATGTTTCTTCAATCGATCATGAAATGTTGGATTCTCAAAGAGTTTGATGCAACATTGATTATCACAGTAAACATTGGTCGCCTCCATCATTTTTCTGAATAGGCTCACAAGCAATTTTCTGAGCCATATGGCCTTGCACATCGCTGTGCTGGCTGCCATATATTCTGCTTCTGTTGAACTCAGTGCTACCGATTTTTGCTTCCTGTTGCACCAAGATATCATCTTTGATCCAAGACTGAAGCAGTACCCTGAGGTACTTTTTTCGGTCTACTGAATTACCTGCCCAATCTGCATAGGTGAACCCATTCAAGCTAATATCCTCCTCTCTAGAGTACTTCAATCCATATCTGACTGTTCCACGTACATACTTGAGTATGTGTCTTGCTGCTGCCCAATGCACCCTTTTTGGTTCCACCATGAATTGACCAAGAGTGTTGACAGCAAAACAAATGCTTGGCCTAGTGTTTACCAGATACATAAGTGACCCAATGAGCTGTCTGTACAAGGTGGGATATGTGAAAATTCTATCACTGCAACAATTGATTTATTTTATCGACTTATTTCCCAATAAGTTATTTATGAAAATCCTTCAGTAAACATTAAAATAAATTTTGCTGAAGTTATCACACCATAATACATAATCAAACACATGCACAAGAATCAACACATCAACACAGATATTTTGGACAACAATCCCCGAAAATACCCAATGTGGGAAAACCGGTGCAACAAGGGAGGATTTTATTATTCAACAATTCTTCAGTACAACTGGGTGCCAAACTGGCTTACCCAACAGAGAGAAAATTCTCCAGTACTTCTCTCAATCTCAGCGTCAGGCTAGCTGACCTCTGTGTAGCTCCTAGACCCTCTGTGTCAACTTCTGCCTCTCTACGTCGCACTAGGCCTCTTTGACAAAGTGACACCGAATATCAATATGCTTTGACCAATCATGAAACATTGGATTCTCAGAGAGCTTGATGCAACTTTGATTATCACACATGATCCTGATAAGGATATATGCCAATGTAGGTAGTGGAACATTAAGTTTATCCCACCGTGCACACACAAAATTGTGAATGATATCATTCAAGTTGGGATCTTTATCTTGAACAATATCTTTTATTTTCCCTAACATGTTATCCATCTGCTCATACACCTCCCCAATCACTGGTGCATCTATATTTGCAAAACGAATCATGTTCTAAATGGGCTTGGTGAATTGCAAAACTTCCCTTGCACGTGCCTAAAACGGACTATCAAGAGAAGTGTCCTCCACCTGTTCAAAACCTTGTTTGTCCACTATAGTTGGAGCCCTGTCCTTTAATACCTGCCTGTGTTGACTTGATACCATGCTAGCCAATGACTCTCTTACCTTCAAAAGGCGCCTGAAGGTGAGGTAATAGCTAGAAAATCTAGTCTTCACAATATTTAACAGCTCCAAACTTGAGTGACTGCGGAAAAGCCCATGGGTATTGCTATGATTGGTAATAAATTTTATCATTCTTTTGCCTCTCTTGTACAAATCACCAATCCATTTGTATTGAGGGTGTTTGTTCTTAATAATATCATGCATCAAAAGGTTCATTGTGTGAACCAAACACCCATACCAAAATACGTTGGGGTATCTATCCTCAATAATTGCTCCCATTGCCTTACAATTAGAAGCATTTTCAGTGACTTGGATGACATTATATGGCCCAATACATTCAATTGGTTGAAGTACTAGTTCTGCAATGTTGATGGCAGTCTTGAACTTTTCTGAGTAATCATATGTTGAAAGGAAGATTACACCACTAGTAGACACAACAACAACACCTCTCAATGGCTTTCCTTTTACACTTGTCCATATATAAGATACAATTGATACCCCATGCTCATTCCAAGAACTTGTCATTTTAGCTAAAGTATGTGCTATTTTTGCTTTTTCATGATCAAGATTCAAGTCCCATGGTTCTAACCTTGTCATACCCAGGGCTCTTGTATTCTTTAGGGGCATCATTAATGGCGGAAACCATTTCATGCCAATAAGGTGAGAGAAGAACATTGAATGGTATCCCACATGCCTAGAGAAACCAATGAATTTTTGAATCCACATCATTCCTACACCCTTCATCAACGAAATCTGATATGGTTCTATGCCTTAAAGGGAGTTTGTTCCTATGCCTCCATATCCACTGCGATGGGAGGTGTTGATTTGGAGTAGCATCGGGTGTGCTCTAGCCATGAAATTTGGTGGAGAGGCTGGGGCACATGAGATCTCCAATACCCAGAAAAGGTTTGGGCAGATTCTAAACAGCTTGAGAAATATTAAAATAATTAATATTTTTAATGGAGTCCCTAAGTCGAAACTTTGGGAAATTAAAATATTAATGTGGATTAATATAAAACAGTGTTAGAATGGTCCAAAAGACATGGATCAAACCAGATTTAATCTTAGCCGTTGATTAGGTACTTAATCTCGGCCGTTGATATGTCAACAAGAAAAGTATAAGAGGAGGCTTGAGGGTCACTTGGAGAACACACCAGATGATCAGTCATTCTATTCTCTAGAGCGGGGTTTGATAAGAGAGATAGAATTAGTGATTGGAGTTGCAGCTGAGGGGCAGTGAGTACAGAGAGACAGAGAGGTAGAGATAGTGCCGGGAGATTAGCGCAGGAGCCAGAGAGAGTGATGCAGTAGCAACCAGGGCTCATGCAGGGCCACGCAGAGGCAGCTAGGAGCTGCACAGTGCTTCAGAGAGGCTAGCGTAGTTGACGCAGAGGGCTAGAAGGCTGACGCAGGCCCATTCAGGGTGACGCAGGGCCAGCGATGGGCAGAGAGAGGCTGATGTAGTCTAGAAAGGCAGACGCTGGGGTTTCTGGGGCAGATTGGAGCTGAGGAGCTGTCGGAGGGTATATCTGGGGTTTCAGCCGAGACATTTGTCTCAGACTGAGAGGTATTACTGCGAAGGGAATTCTTGGTTGGGTAAGCCAGATTTGGCACCCAGATTGTACTCTGAAATTGCTTAATAAGAAAACCCTCAAATAACTGCACCGATTTATTAGAATATATCTCTATATCTCTATTTAGTAATGCTCAGTCTTTTAGATGTTTCTATTCTTATTCTTTTAGCAGTTTCTTAGATGAAACTGTTTGTTCGATATTCTACATAGAAACCTGATGTTTCTATTCTTGTAAATATCTTTGTATTATCATTGAGCTGTTTGCTCCATGTGAATTAATTTCATTGAACATTCTTTTATGGTATCAGAGCACAGGGATTTTTTTTCGAAATAATTTTTCATAGCTTGAAAAATTCAGGAGTTCATTTCGAAACTGCTCTCAGGGTCTGTAGATTTCTTGATCAGCTATCCTCTTCATTTCTTTCTAAGGTCGAGCCCTCTGTAAGCCAGGTAGCCTTCACTGAGTCTTAGCTTCGGCTTTGCTCATTGTGATAAAAGCTTACAGTCGTCAATCTCGATACAGAAAGGGATCCTGAAATTCTCTTGAAATTAAATCCGGCATTTTGAAATCTGGGGGCAGCAGTCGATTTATCGGTTGAACAGGTTATCTGTTTTTTTGAAGTCTTGTTTATTTTTTGTGGCCCGTGAAATCTCAGTATTCAACCCCAGAATTCAGTATTCAGTATTCACGATATCTGCAATCGCACACATATCCGGGTAATTTTTCGTGGGAGCGGGATTCAATTCCGGTTATTTTCGTCAAAATCGTGGCCAGGTATCTCTGCGTGCTTCCGGTTATTTTCGTCAAAGTCGTGGCCAGGTATCTCTGCGTGCTTCCGGTTATTTTCGTCAAAGTTATTTTCGTCAAAGTCGTGGCCACTGTGGATACATCTGCGGGTTATCTCTGCGTGCTTCACATCTCGTCTTGGTATGCTCAAAACCCATCCAATATAATGGTCAAACTATATTAAAAAAAAAAAAAATACGTGGATGAATATTCAGTCAATATAACCTTCATACATATATGCTGTTCGATCGAAATAGCTTATCGAGGTTATATTCCGCGAGGACGTGAAGCCATAACTCATTGTAAAGCATAGCTGAGACGAAGACGTGAAGACGTGGGTCAGTTCCCTTGGTTAGATCCGCGTATTTCACTTTGTCTGCCGGTGGGTCCATGTTTATTGGCGTCTTGTAAAACCGTGAAACCTTAGAACTTAAGACGTGAACCTGTTAAGAAGCCGTGGGTCCGTTTCTTTGGTTCGATCTGCGTTTTTAATTCTGTCTGCCGGCAGTTGTTTTTTTCTTCATAGTGATTCTGACAGCCTCCATTATAACTCAGATTTAAAGAAAAATTATCTTTTTATAGCAGCAGTCAGACCTCTGGACATTGCAGCAGTCAGTATTGCTAATTTTTAGACAGGGAAATTTTTTTTTTGCTGGGTAATTTTTTCCAGAACAGCATCTGTTTTGGTTTACATCAGGATAAACAGGCAGCCAAATTTTTTTTGAGCATCAGTGTTCTGTATTTTATTTAAGAAAATGGCCACGCTCACCAATCTGATGTTAGAAGGAAATCAACGCTTTAATGGCAGCAACTATAACATTTGGAAACAAAGACTGCTGACCATTTTTGAGTACAGGCGTCTTGATCAACTCATTTTGGGCAAAGAGCTTCGTCCAGGTACAGCCAGGACCGATCAAGATAAATTTGATGATCGAAATCGAGAGGCTGTTATGCTTCTCAAGCTCTCTGTAGCTGATGATCAGTTACCACAGATCCCTTCTGGCAAGACAGCTGCTGAAATCTGGCAACAGTTGAAAGAATTGCATGAGACATCTGATAAAAGCAAAGCTTTTTTTCTCAAAAATCAGTTGTTCTCCATCATGATGGATGAACATATGTCTTTACAGGAACATCTCAACAAAATTAAAGACATTCGAGATCAGCTCGACGCCATTGGTCGGACCATGGAGGAAGAAGATATGGTAGTCATTACCCTGAAGAGTCTACCAAAATCTTATGAACACTTCATTGAAACACTCAACATTACAACCACAAATGTTGATCTGAAGTTTTCAGAT
The DNA here is from genome assembly GCA_031772625.1 of Pinus tabuliformis. Lineage (NCBI taxonomy): Eukaryota > Viridiplantae > Streptophyta > Pinopsida > Pinales > Pinaceae > Pinus > Pinus tabuliformis. Next base: position 320,507,403 of record CM062814.1, on the reverse strand, counting down.
TTATGTACCAAACTTCTGCAGCAAGATAGGTGGAAACAGCAGTTTGGTAGTGGTACTTCATCAGTGCCCTTGGAAAATGCATTTGCTGCAAAATATCAGTCCTCTCAGTCTTTTCAGCAGAGAGGATCATCTCAGTCTTTTGATCCTAACAGGAAGAAAAGTGTACAGTGTAATTACTGTCACAAGTTCGGTCACATGAAGAAAGACTGCAGGCAGAGGATTGCTGCTGAACAAAAGAAACAGGGAGGGTCACATCCGACAGCGAATGTTGCAGAACATTCCGAGCAGACAGATTCTGCCTTTTACGCCTTTATGGCTAAAAGGTCTTCAGAACATGTTCCTTCCTCTGCATGGTACATTGATTCTGGTGCATCACGCCACTTCTCTCACAGGCGTGACTGGTTTATTGACTTTTCACCTTTCAGTGATTCAGTTGTATTTGGTGGAGGTGAAAAGTACACTGTTGCTGGCAGGGGTACAGTTCAAATTCAGTCTGGTGGACGCACGCTCATATTTCTAAATGTATACTATGTTCCTGGTATGGAGATTAATCTGCTCTCTGTCAGTCAGATTATGAGGAATTCTCCTCAGCTTGATGTTGTGTTCAGTGCACACAAGTGTTCCATCATTGACAGGGAGACCAGTCTGACAGTTGCTACTGGCCTCGAGGACCATGGTCTATACAGGCTACTTGACACCGGTGACTTTCCAGAAGTGGCACTAGCAGCTCGTGTCTCTCCCATCAGTACTCTATGGCATCAGCGATATGGGCATCTCAATATGCAGTATCTCTCTCAGCTCTCTCGGGAGGGACTTGTGTCAGGATTACCTGATATTCAGACTCAGCAGTTGGGGGTATGCAGCGCCTGCCAAGCGGGAAAGCAACATCGGTCGTCATTCAAAAATGGAGAATCTTGGCGCGCATCCCAGGTACTTCAGTTACTTCATGCTGATATTTGTGGTCCTATGAATACAGCTTCTATAACTGCTTGCAAATACTTTTTACTTATTGTAGATGACTTCAGTCGAAAGATGTGGGTGTATTTTTTAAAAAATAAATCTGATGCTCTTAGTACCTTTCAGAAGTTTAAAACTTTAGTTGAAAACGAATGTGGTTGTAATATCATGACCCTTAGGACCGACAATGGGGGGGAATTTTGTTCCTCAGCTTTTGCCAACTTCTGTGATATTCATGGCATCAAACGTCAATTCACCACACCTTACACTCCCCAGCAGAACAGTGTTGTCGAGCGTCGCAATCGCACGGTTGTTGAAATGGCTCGTTCCATGTTACAACACCGGAGTGTTCCAAACAAATTCTGGGCTGAAGCAGTATTTACTGCTGTTTACCTTCTTAACCGATCCCCTACTCAGGCTGTTAAAGGGAAGACTCCTGAAGAAGTGTGGTCTGGTCGTAAGCCTAAGATCAGTCATCTCAAAGTTTTTGGCTCAGTTGCATATGTTTGGATTCCATCTGCTAAGCGATCTAAGTTGGATTCCAAAAGTCAGAAACCCATGATGACAGGTTACAGTGATCATCACAAGGCTTATAGGCTGATAGATATAGCCACTGGTCGACTTAGCTTCAGTCGAGATGTAGTATTTGATGAAGACAGAGGATTCTTTCAGTCTTCTTCTTCTGAGCAACGTTCTGAGGATCCGCCTCACAGTGTTCTTCTTCCAGTCAGTCCATCTGATGGGAGGGATGATGTAGCATCAAGATTTGATACTACTCTATCTGAGCTTCCTCCAGAAGCTAATCCCCCTCTTGCTGTCCCTATTGCTCTTGAGCCTGCTTCTCTTCCTCCTGATATTGGTCCCTCTAATCCTGATATTGGTTCTTCTTCTCTTCGGCCAAAATGGTGGGCTAAAACCATAGGTGATCTCCGGGATAATGAGCTCCTTGAAGGTAGAACTTCTAGGCATAAGAACAGACAACAGTCTACAGTCAATTTTGCTCTTATGGCTAACCTTCACAGTACTTTTGAGCCTCAAACATATTCAGAAGCTAAGGGTATATCTGAGTGGGAACAGGCTATGGAAGCAGAATTTCAGAGTCTTCAGAAGAATCACACATGGACTCTTTCTGATCTTCCCGCAGACAAAAAACCCATAGGCTGCAAATGGGTGTATAAAGTCAAATACAAAGCTGATGGAACCTTAGACAAGTATAAAGCTCGGCTTGTGGCTCGAGGATTTTCACAGCAGGAAGGCATCGACTATGAGGAGACTTTTGCTCCTACAGCCAAGATGAGTACTATCAGGCTTGTGCTTGCCCTAGCAGCTCAGTTCAATTGGAAAGTTCATCAGATGGATGTAAAAAGTGCTTTCCTAAATGGTGATCTCCAAGAAGAAGTCTACATGACGCAGCCTCCAGGATTCAAGGTTGCTGGTCAAGAACAGAAAGTGTGTCGGTTAGTTAAAGCAATCTATGGATTGAAACAAGCTCCTCGGGCTTGGTACATAAAAATTGATCAGTTTCTGACAGATCAGGGTTTTCAGAGGAGTCCATCTGATGCAAACCTGTATATCAAGCATACTGATGATGATATCTTGTTTGTAGTTGTCTATGTGGATGATCTTATCATTACTGGCAGCTCTGCACATTTGATCCATGGGATCAAACAAGATCTATGCAGAACTTTTGAGATGACAGACTTGGGACTTCTTCATTACTGTCTGGGGGTTGAAGTGTGGCAGACTGAAAATCAGATCTTTCTTTCTCAGTCCAAGTATGCCAAAAATCTTGTGGAAAGGTTCAGAATGCAGGATTGCAAACCGGCCACGACTCCTATGGAACCAGGGCTCAAACTTTCAGCACAGTCATCCTCTCCTCTTGTGGATGAAACTTTATTCAGGCAATTAGTGGGCAGTCTCATCTATCTTACTGCTACCAGACCTGACATCAGTTTTGCAGTAAGCTACATTTCTCGCTTTATGTCAGCTCCTAAAGCTGATCATTGGATAGCAGCAAAGCGGGTGCTACGATATGTGCGTGGTACTTCTGATTATGGCCTCTTATATACTCACAGCTCCACTCCTATTCTCAGTGGCTACACTGACTCTGACTGGGCCGGTTCGGTTGATGACCGTAAATCTACAGCTGGGTATGTGTTTAGTCTAGGATCTGGAGCTGTTACTTGGACTAGTAAGAAGCAACAGGTTGTGGCTCTCTCCTCAACAGAAGCAGAGTATCGGGGAGCAGTTAAGGCCGCCTGTGAGGCAGTTTGGCTTCGTCGTATGCTTGCAGATATGCATGTTTTTCAGACAGGGCCTACTTCTTTGTTTTGTGATAATCAGGGAGTGCTCAAACTTGCCAAGAATCCTGTCTTTCATGAACGAACAAAGCATGTGGAAACTCACTGCCACTACATTCGACAGTTGGTTGAAGACGGCTCAGTTCAGTTGCACTATGTTCCCACCACAGAGCAGCCCGCCGATATTTTTACCAAGCCTCTTGGTCCTGATAAATTTGTAAAATTTCGCGGGTCTATTGGTGTTGTAAATAGATTGAGCATTAAGGGAGGGTATTAGAATATATCTCTATATCTCTATTTAGTAATGCTCAGTCTTTTAGATGTTTCTATTCTTATTCTTTTAGCAGTTTCTTAGATGAAACTGTTTGTTCGATATTCTACATAGAAACCTGATGTTTCTATTCTTGTAAATATCTTTGTATTATCATTGAGCTGTTTGCTCCATGTGAATTAATTTCATTGAACATTCTTTTACGATTTTCCTGCATTGGGTTTTTCTGAGGACATTGGTCCAAAAATAACGGTGTCATTTTGTGTGCTTGTATCTGTTTCCTTCAGTTGATGATCTGTAATATGTTGAGCATGCACTAGTGTTTATTTTTAGTATTTACATTGTAAATAACTTGTTAAGTAATGGAACAAGTAGGTAGGAATGAATCAGTAAAGTGCATGGAGGGTTTCTAACTGGTAGACTTAGAAACTTCAGCAGGAGGACGCTGATGGAGTTCTTTGGCTATGTGATTGTGGGCTATCATGTTCAAAGTCACCCTTTGATCTTTTAGATTTGTATTGGGCTTCCTCCTCTTCCCTTATGTATTTGGCTCTTTGTTGTGCTGTCACACTTACACAGGTTTTGATTCCTACTTGTTTATTTCCATCCCATGGCATTTTCCCACAGAGGTGCTTTTTGGCATGGGTGTATGAACCTATGTAAGTGTTTTTGAAATGGAGGCATGTAAATTTAGTGGTTCCACCCCCTTTCCCTGCTTCGCTAGAAACATATTTCCACAATGGGGTTGGGTATGCTTTCATTTTTGTGTCCTCATCATCTCCACTCTCCTCTTCCTCCTCAACAAGGTACTCCTCCTCTCCAGTGTTTTCAAATCCACCATTACCCACTTCTTCATCCTCTTCATCATGATCAACCCTCCTACTTTCCAACACCATAATAACAAAAAAAAGAACCAACACGAAGAGAATGCTAAGCCATATTGCCATGATGTTTGAACTTTGGTGGAGTTATAGTTTATTGCTTGCAATAAAATGGAGGAATGGGAATGGGAAAGAGAGAAGAGAAGATTTTCGTTTAACAATAAACATTTAGATAACACAAATGCTAGATTAGAGTCAAGGTCCTACCTCTTTAGCATTCAATCCCAAGCTCCAATCTCCCTTGCAAGTTCCTCAAGCTCCCAAGAAATCCTTTCAATCTTTCTCTCAATCTTCCTCCTCAACTCAAGCTCCAATTCCAAAAGCGCTCTTTTGCTCTCTCAATATGAAACTGGTGAATTCTGGGAGGGGAGGAGGGTCTTTTATTTCTTTTGGCACCTCCCCTCCCTACCTTGCCTGCCGGTGGTTGCGCGCCTTTTTCGCCCATGGGGAGTGAATTTTTAAGGCGGGAACCGTCAGGCGTGATCACTCCTCGACTTCTCTCGCCTTAAAAATTTCTCTCTAGGAGTGAATGGGAGCGATCAGGGAATGAACGCTACCCAATTGCTCCTGAAAAACCTGGGAGCGAAATTTTAAGGGAGCGCGCTCTTGAGGTCACTCCCGAGTGGAGTGCTCTTCGGGAGCGGGTTCGAGCGGGGCGCTCCCCCAAAACCCTGATCCAAACTGATCCTACACTTCGTTTTGCCTGCCTAATGTAGAAATTTTGGGTTCCCAACAATTGTCTAGTAGCCCAGAATTTCGACCCATTAAAGCTGCCCCATAACCTAGAAAAATTTCAGGCCTCCTAAAGTTGTTGCCCCATAAAGATGCGAATCATAGACAGAGACTTCTATCCACATGTGCGAGTTGATGAGAGAGTAGAGAGAGAAACTTAGCCTTCTTTCTTTGTCCTTCTTCGTCCCTCTTGACCTCGTTTGCTTGCCCAAAAGATGTCTTGAGAGAGGAATGCGAATCTTCCAAATGAGGAGCTCGAGCTGCCTTTATATAGTAGTCTGTCTAGGGTGAATAGACGCGTCTCTTGGCTAGGGCCGACTTGACTTGGAGGGACGCTGACTTGTCACTTTTTGGAGCCAAAAATTACATTTCAAAAATTCAAATTTACATCTTTTAAAAGTCACAATGGGACTTTGACTCAAGATAATTTTTTCGTTGACTCAAGCATAAATATGCTTTACAATGATAAATACAGTTACATCAAGTGACCAAAAGTACATTATGAAGACCAACCATAGTGTCAAATTCAACAACAGGGACATAATAAAAGCTGCCAAGGCTCTAGAAAGCAAATGGAAGAAGTGGCAGAATGAAGCAAGGCATGTGACAAGAGGACTTTTCTAGAATTGTGATTTGTGTTGAGAGATATTGTACTAGATGAGACAAGTTTGAAGTATACCTTGATTGTGCCGAAGAGAAGTCAATGGTTCAACATGCAATAATTGATAGTATAGACAAGTACCATTAGAGGAAATTTTAGCCTAAAAGTGTTGAAATATATAACTAGGTTCGGTCCTCATAAATATGAAATGTACTCTTGATTCTTGTTTATTGTAAAAAGAAAGGAAGATTATTATTGTTATTTTTTGTAGCACAGGTTTCATGCTCAAGGTCATTTTATTTAGAGATGAAGCACCCTTTGAGTGTTTCTAGGGTTTGTCATAGAGTCAAGAAGTCAACGGAGTCATTGTCATATGAAGAAGACCCCATTGGGCATATTGTAACATTTCAAAAGAATTATTTTTGTATTTTAAGTGTCAAAATACCCCTCCAAGACCAAGTCAGTTTGGTAGCAAGAAGTCAGCCTCATGTCGTCCTCCTTGGAAGCCTATATATAGGAGGGAACTCGACCTCCTATTGACACTCACTCACTCATCATCTAAGCGAAGAAGAGCCAGAAGAAAGGCAAGCGAAGAATGATGGAAGGACGAAGGACAAAGTTTGTGGGTTAATTCTCTCTCTCTCTCTCACGTGCGAAGATAAGGTTAGGGTTTTTGCTGTTGCGAGGTCGAAGTTGTCAAGTTGCAGAAAGAAGGTCGAAGAAAGGACTTTTAGGTCACCTACTAGCCCTAGAAGAAGAAGCAACCCAAGCAAAGGAGCAAGGAAGCCTTGGAACCCCTAAATTTGCTCACACTTGTGGAAGCGACAACTATTGCAGGGGCTGAAAATTTCAGACCTGCAGTGGAGGCTGAAATTTTGTAGCTGGGGGTCAAAATTGTGTAGTTGGAAGAGATTTCACTAGGTTTGACTTGGATAGAAGAAGCACATCATCAAGAAGGTCTAGCTTGGTCTTGGAAGGGTATTGGTCTTGGTCTAGAGGTATTTGAATTCGTCATTTGAAGAATTTATAAGAGAAGATATTTGTGGGTTTTCGTTTCAAGAGGAGAGGTTTTGGCCCTGGCTTGCAACTTGCATCTTGTGTTCTTGTCTACTAGTGATCTTCATGTTTTTGGTAGTTGTTTGATGATAATGACAACATAAGTAAAGAACTTAATTATCAAGAAAAAGACAAGTAGTTATCAAGTATAAGAGAAATCTTTCTAGCTATAGCCCTTTAGATTTCTCAACAAAAGGTGCCCATGAAATTTTCATGTAATTTCCATGTCATAATATGTAAACCAATCAAAATCTTTTAAATTTAAAAAGAAATACATGTAAATATTTGAGGGAAAAGAGTAAAACTAATTTTTTTTTTTGTTACCTTATCTCCTTATAGGTTTATTCAAATTGCAAGTGTAGACACTCATTGGATGCGAAATTAAATTCCACATCCAACTTGTACCCATTATTCATACTTTTGAGAAGACCCACATTGATAAAAATTGAAGATACATTAAACATGCATGTTGAACACGCCTTTTTAATGTATCTTCAATTTTTATCAATGTGGGTCGTTGAATGTGGAATTTAATTCCCCATACAATGAGTGCCTATACTTGAAATTTGAGTAAACCTACAAGGAGAGATAAGCCAAAATACAATTAGAAAAAATAGTTTTTTCTTTTCCCTCCAAGATTCATAACTCTTATTTTATTATTTTAACTATTATTTTATTATTTTTTTCCTTAAGAGGCCTTTTTAGGCTGAAATTTCTTTTAATGATAGTGACAGTTAAGAAGAGAAGGTTCTACCAGAAAGAGGGTGTTATGTAAAAAATAGTTAATTTTAGGTTTATAATTTAATTTAGGTTTAGTTAGGCGAAAGGGCACGATCATAAGATCATGCCCTTTCCCAAAGGGTGTCCATGGCGGTATTTAAGCCAGGAGCCCCATTGTAATCAGACATCATCTGTCATTTTTCATATCTTTTAATAAATATTTATATATCTATTCTGCGTTCTGGCATTTTCTGTTTCATCTGGTATCAAAGCAGTTTTCATCCGCCTGTTGGAAGAAGACACTGTGGCACAGTGTTTGGCATTCTCCCACATACCCGATTTTCTCTGCCCGCTGATCCCTGTTGTTCCCTACCGCAAACCCCAACGTCTGCTACACCATCACTGGCACGTTGTTGACCATCCGACCCACATACCCGATTTTCTCTGCCCGCTGATCCCTGTTGTTCCCTACCGCAAACCCCGACGTCTGCTACACCATCACCGGCACGTTGTTGACCATCCGACACCCCCATACATTTGAAACCACTATACAATCTTTGCGAAAATACGTGTGAACCTGTGGTGGATATCGTGACCCTTTTTTATGGTGTTGAATCTGCGTCTTCAATTACAACTTCTTATTAACCAATTGCGGATTTATACAATTAACATTGCAGCCTCGGACCTGTGCGTAGCATTCAATACTTGATACCTCGGACCTGTGCGTAGAAGGACCAGATCTTACATTTTCGAAACAACACCCAGATCTCAGATTGGAGGCTCGGACTACAGTCTTGTAGCTGCTTCTCTCATCTTCGGACCTGTGGAAACCGCATTAGTAAACAACCTTATCTCTTCAGCGCAAATTTGATTGCAGTGGGTTTTTTGAATAGTCAAAAGGGTTTGTTAAATCGACGTGTGTTACGGTAATATTCGATTTCGATTTTTTTGAACGGTTCAAAGGTTAATATATATATAAAAAGACTGTTCAAGAGATCTGAAACGTTGAAACGTTATAACGTGAATTAGTTATATATATATATCATATTTTAATTATATATATTATATATATAATTTAATTAAAAGTTATATAATTTATAACTTTAAATTATATATATATAATAATTAATAGTTATAAATTATAATTATTATAATTTATAATTAAAAAAAATATATATATTAATTAAATTAAATTGTTAAATTAATTTAATTTAATTTAAAAATATATATATATATATATATAATAATTAATTAAATTAAATTATTAAATTAATTTAATTTAATTATTTAAAAAAAAAAAAAAGGGGAAGGAAAAATATTTTAGCTGGCAAATAAATACACGCCTCCGCAGACCCGCTCAATGTCGACAATGACAATGGCGGATTTCCAGAAAAGGTTGTTGGATGCAGAGCAAAAGATAAATAACAACCACGACGAGGTCAGTAAGAGATTAAATGACGTCGAGAGTAAGCTTGGGGAGCAAGCGGACAAAATCAAAAATCTTGAAGATACAACAAATCGAATAGAGATTAAGATGGAAAGTCAGCATGTTCAAACAGAAGTAAACTTCAGAGAAGTCTTAACAATGCTAAAAGTTCTGTGTAAAAGGTCGAATTGTACGCCCGAACAACTACTGAAAGAAGGCGAAGAGAATCAAGAACACGTTTCGTCGGATTCAACTAAGTCCACAGACTCTCATGACAAGGTTGAATCCCCAAAAAAATCAGCGACACCCCACCAAGAAGCAAGTAACACAGTCTTTACAAACAAGCAACTCTGGGATAACTTTACCAATCAACACCCTTTTTTCTCTCAACCAGTGGCAACATACCAGCGAAGGGCAAAGGTCGAGATGCCTAAATTCGATGGAGACAAAAAAAACAATGTTGCATGGATAAATAAAGCAGAAGAATACTTTGAGATATATGACATCACTGACGATGACGAAAAGCTCAGACATGCATCCATGAAAATGGAGGGAGAAGCATATAACTGGTATATGTGGTGGAAAAAGACAACACATGTCATTAGCTGGAGGAAATTTAAAGATGCATTCTTCAAAAGATTCCAAGGTGTAAAGGAAGAAGAGTTCTTTTCAAAACTCATCAAATTACGACAAAAAGGAAGTGTGGATGAATACACTCAAGAATGGGAGACCTTAGTAACACGAGTACCTGGGTTATCAGAATCTCGTCTAATTCAATCATACATCTCGGGGCTCAAAACCCATTTACAAGCAGAACTTGAGATGCATGATATTACATCTATAGAAGAAGCAAGACGAAAAGCAAAAACAGCCGAAAAGAAATCCGAACCAATATTTTGGTCAACAATGGAAAAAGCTTATGCAAGACGAAGGATACCCCAGTATGTGGACTCAAATAATACAAGATATGTTCCACCACATCGTCGTGAAGATGAAAAATCTAATGTGGAAATGCAAAGGATAAAAGAGGGTAAATGTAAACGCTGTGGTGAGAAGTGGGACCCCAAACATAGATGTGTTAAAGGAAAAGAACCAAAGAACCTATATAATTGTGAAGCAACCAATGATTCGAACAGTGAAGATTATGACATAGAAGACACAGAAGACGCCGCAGAATTCTCACCAGAATTAGATGACGGAAGTATTCCACAAGTATCATTATCAGCTATGACAGGTATATCACAACCTCAGACTTTAAAGTTAAAAGGACACATAAAGAAGAACAACGTAGTGGTTCTCGTCGACTCTGGAAGCACACACAATTTTCTAGATGCAACCGTGGCAAAGAGACTCAATATCTTTTCATTTCCCTTACCAAACATGAAAGTGATGATAGCTAATGGTAAGAAGATTGAAAAGGTGGGAAAATGCCATAAGGTCAAATTGCAGATTCAAGACTTCAGTTTAGAGTCTCCGTTTTTCACAGTACCGTTAGGAGGAGTAGATGTAGTCTTAGGTATCCAATGGCTACGAACTTCAGGTACTTATGCCGCCAACCATCAAGTACAATTTATAAAATTCAAATGGGGAGGTCAGAAGTACAAACTACATGGATTCCAAGCACCAGAAAATCATGTTGTATCATCATCTCAGATGATGAAGCTGAGTCGAAGAAGAGCACCTGCCTATGCAATACAATGTCACCAATTAGAAATGTTATCTGCAAATATGACCAGAGAAGAATCACCAGAGATTCAAGACCTACCTATGAAGATCTCGCCTAATACAGAAATTGAGCGTAGAACAGAAGTTAAAACAGAGTCAAACCCCATCAAGCCATACCGATATCCACATCTCCAAAAAGCGGGAATTGAGAGATTAATCCAAGATCTTTTAAAGTGTGTGACCTTGATCATCTTGGAGTATTTGATCAAGTGGAAGGACTTACCCGAAGAAGACGCTTTCTGGGAGAACAAATCATAGGGAAATTGAGCATACAATAGAAGTCAAGGCAGGATCAGACCCGGTTAACATCAAGCTATACCGATATCCACATCTCCAAAAAGCGGGAATTGAGAGATTAATCCAAGATCTTTTAAAGTGTGTGACCTTGATCATCTTGGAGTATTTGATCAAGTGGAAGGACTTGCCCGAAGAAGAAGCTTCTTGGGAGAATGAAGTATTTTGTCAACAACATCCGTCGTTACGTATGCTTTGAGGACAAAGCATTCTTTCGAGAGGAAGGCAATGTTATGTAAAAAATAGTTAATTTTAGGTTTATAATTTTATTTAGGTTTAGTTAGGCGAAAGGGCACGATCATAAGATCATGCCCTTTCCCAAAGGGTGTCCATGGCGGTATTTAAGCCAGGAGCCCCATTGTAATCAGACATCATCTGTCATTTTTCATATCTTTTAATAAATATTTATATATCTATTCTGTGTTCTGGCATTTTCTGTTTCAGAGGGAGAGGATCATGACAAGACGTTTGCTCTAGCTATGAGGTACATGTGAAAATTCCTTAAAATGTAGCAATTGGAATTTATTCTTCTAATTGATTAATTATGCAGTTTATTTGCTATGCAAAACAATGAATAAATCACATTGCAATTTATTTACCATAAAAATACTACGGAAAATAAAAACAGGAATTGAGAGAATAGAGCACACACAATAAAATTTGACACTGTTATTTTTGGACAAAAGTCCTCGGAAAAAACCAATGTGGGAAGACCGGTGCAACGGATGAGGGTTTTATTATTATTATGCAACAATGAATATTCCGAGTACAATCTGGATGCCAAACTGACTATCCTCAGCAAAATAATCTAGCCAAAATTATTAAGGGATTTTGTTCCTCCACAAGCAATCTGGCTGCAAACTGGCCACTAGAACTTGGCTATCCAAGACCCCTGCGCAGATGTTGCATAGCGTGTAACTTGCACTGCCTAAATTTGCCTCTGATCAAGACATCATGCCTGCTACTGTTGCTAGAAGTGATTCTCCATCTCTCTGGAAAATTATCCCGGCCTTCGACACCTAAATCAACCTCCTCCTTTGTAAAATCACACTGCCTTCAGAAGTTGCCTGCGCAATCCCTACGCAACATCTAGTGGAATAACTCGACCTCTTACTACTGCCTCTCTGGAACTGGAAATCGCCTTCGAATCTCTACTGCAACACTGCTTCTGTTGCTCCCCTTTTGGTTCGAACTTCTCTCCCTTGCTTGATCTCTTCAACTTGGTAGCTTGATTTACCAAGGAACTCACTCTAGTGGTGTATCTATCTCCAATCCAACTCTCTGTTCTTATAATCTCTTGTTGGTGAACCAACGACCATGTTTAGATCCCCATCAATGACTAAGATCATCTCAAACTCAATCCGTGTGAGTTTCTAGAGCATTCTCACCTTTCTCAATTTATTGTTGTTAATTAATCTCTTTTCTTAAGTTAGACTTAGGAAACATTTAATTATTGTTTAATTAACTTAACTGAGTTGTTTCTGGGTGTTTTCTCCCAATTTTTTTTTGGGTTTTGGAGATCTTGTGTTTCTTAGCTTCTCTGACCAAAGTTGAGACTATAACACATGTTCGATGCTACAAAAACTAACACTCCCTCTTAATGAGGAAGGTGTTCCACTGTCCCAAATGTTGCTGATGTTTGACAACTGTGACAACTTGCCACTGCGCACCAAGCTACTGCACATACTCTGATTCATCTGCCACTTTGTAGATGAACCCTCCTACATTTGCACTGCTTCTAACACTGCACTGTGCCACCTGCACTGCCGCCTACTGTACTCTACGCTATAACTAATCTCATGTTGTTGTTGTTACAACTACTGCAACTGAGAAATAAACTTTGAATCAGCTATGTCCCTAGACTGCAACTGTCTCTTGAGTCTCTGACTGCAACTAGCCTTTGTACTGCCCATTGAGTAACTGTGTTTGTTGCAACTACTCTGCGCCCCCCAACATTTGACTACAACTAGTACTGCAACTATCCCTTAAGATCTAATTGCGTCAACTGACACTGACCCATCTTCTATTGAATGCTGTGGGCCCCTATAGCAACTATAATGATCAATATAAGGAGTAATTTGCAGCTGGTATCGTTCCTCTATGGACCCTACCCAAATATTTGCAACTCTGGGAACTAGAGCTCAGTGTCTCCCCATCACTCTTCTAGAGGTATCGCTGCATACAAAGCAAATTCGTCCTCCAACCTGGAAGACAAATTATCGATCTTTGCCAAAGTTGTTGTCTGCTCTTGCTTCTCCTCCTTGTCCTTCTTCCTCTTTGGACACCCGGTACTGTAGTGACCAAATTCATCACACCTAAAGCACTTGATCTTCAACAAATATCTCTTCTTCTTTTCTCTTCACTATGAGCCTTGTCCCTGACTGGGACCTTTTTTTGCCTTCCCCTTTGATACAAGGGAAACATTCTCCTCATCTTTCACACTCTTTAGTCCTTTGCTACTACTGTCGCTGATGTTGCTCTCAACTAGAGCGAAGCTCACCTCATGTGTGAAATCTTCCCACAATCAATCCCAACCTAGTAGATTATCTTGTCCAGTGATGCCTTAGATGAAAGTTGCCCACTCCAGGGTGAAATCATTAAGAGCAATACGCACTAGCTCACTCTCTTGAGGTGCTTCTCCAATTGTAGCAAGCTCATCTCAGACATTCTGAATTCTAGTGAGATAAGGAGTGATCCCTTCACCCTTATGCATCTTGGTGGTTCTCAACTTTTCTTTCAAGAACATCTTCTAGTTCTCGGAAGGATTCTGGAAAAGCGTAGCAATTGCATCCCACATTACTTTCGTTGTATTCTTGGTCGCTAAGTGTGAGACTATATGATCTTGAACACCACCAAGGATAAACTGCTTTGCCTTGGCCATCTCCTTATTGTAATTTCTGTAGATCTGTAGGTACGACTATTACTCTCTTTGTACGTCTTTAGACCATGCTCATCTAGCAGGAAAGACATTCTAGCTTTCTTGATACAATAACTTGAGGCTCCATCTAGTCTATCCTGATCTTGAAGTCTTGTTGAAGCCATTTCTACAAAACTCAAACTGGGACTATTGTTGAAAGCTCCCTCTCTTCCTTGCGGCTCTGCCGCTAGTACTTGCACTCCCTAAGGAACGCGCAGATCTGCTCCTGTCTGCCTCGAAGATCCTTCTTTGACTAATACTACCTTCAGCTACTCACTGAGACTATACTCCCAGCCTTTCGGATATCCTCCTCCAAGAATTGGCATACGATTTGAAATCTTGACAACTTGAACTGGCTACTCTGGAAAAACTCGCACAACTTGCTGCAATTGGAATTTATGGATTTCCTAGTGTACATGGATCTGGAAACCCTCTAAGAAAACTCAAAGTATCCTCCTATGTGTGATTTTCTCTTCCTTGTCCGACGTTGATTCTACTACTGCGAAACTGTTACAAAATTACTACGCCCAAATCTACTCAACAAATTCTCTGATATGCTCACTGGAACTCCTTCCTGACAACACCATTGCCTGCTGGAACTACTATTGGACAAATCAAACCTTTTAGCACTTGCAATTGGAAAGCGAACCGTTGCCCAACAATTCACACTGCGTCGCTGGACCTTTGCGCAGGGCTAGAAGAAATTCGCTCAGATTTCGTCTGAAGCTGTGAAATTTCTCGCTCTTCGCTATTGAGCTCCTAATCTATCTTCAACATTCCTCTGATACCATGTGAAAATTCCTTGAAATGCAACAACTAGAATTTATTCTTCTAACTTATTAATTATACAGTTTATTTGCTACGACAAACAACGAATAAATGACATTGCAATTTATTCACCATAAAAATACTGCGAAAAATAAAAACAGGAACTATTAGAATAATGCTATTTAGTGTTTAATGCTCATTCTTATTAGCTGTTGCTATTTTTATCATTTTAGCAGTTTCTTAGATGAAACTAGTTGTTTCTATTTCCTAATAGAAACTTGATGTTTCTATTATTGTAAATATCTCTGTATTACTTATTGAGCTTATTAAGCTTCACTTGCTCATGAAAATCAATTCAATTCATTCATTGATTATGGTATCGGAGCTTAGGTATTTTTCGAAACAATTTTTCATTATCTGAAAAATTTTGCTTCTTTTCGAAATAGCTCTCTAGGAAACTGGAATTTTTTTTTTGGGCGTCAAAATTTCTATGCTACAAGAGGTTTCATTCTGATAATCCGTATCGGTTTCCTTTCTGTCCTGCTGTGATAGGGTTAAAACCAAACCCTATCTCTAGAAGATTAGATCAGAGTCCTCGTGATCAGCGCTGTCGGATGTGACTCGTTGTCATTCAAGTCGCTTCCATTTTCTCGTAGCCTATCAAATATCTACCCCTCTGATTTAATGAATTTGTGTCTGTTGATTTGGCTTATGGGATAGATGTTGCATTGAGAGTGATTGGTCTTACGAGCAGCCGTCAAAATGTCTCGGCGGCACCGCTCCTGCCCTCATCGAGCGTTCTCCACTACAGGTGCTCTCAGCATAGGGTACTGGACATATATACATTCAGTACGAGGATCACCGTGCTCTGTCCAACATTGCAGGCACGTCCAACGCTTCATGCAGGCTCTACAGCGGGTTCCACATGAATTTTTTTTGTATTCCTTAATTGTCTATGTTACTGTGGCTGGTCGTGGAACACCAGGCATTGAGAAGCGGCGGGCATGGGAGCTCTGTAGTCAGAATCCACACTCAAATATCCAGCGACAGGGGATCGGTTTCCGTATTTGAGACACTAGAACATCATTCGATCCTGTCCTCTAATTGATGTCTGGAGTCACTCTTGAGAAGAGCTGCTGGTTCTCGAAATTGTCTGGTTCCTAGTCAACCTAATCCCGTGGCTACCTCGAGTGCTTGAGAAACGCCAGGTTATGCCATTGTCGAGCATCGTAGCACATGTTCTGCGCTTAGCATTGTAACACAGTCAACAATTTTTTTTTTACGTAACAGTCAGCCCTCTTTGGTGGTCGATTCAACATTTTCTGGTCATTTGGTCCCGATGTTAAAGCAACGTTTTATGTGTTAAGCGAGGGTTTTGATCTGTGGGTGGCTTGTGAGTTACTTCGGTGTATTTCGAATTCAAACGAAACCGAGATTCTAATTCCGATGGCTCGTTTTTCGACAAAGTCATCAGACTTTTCTGGGTGCATTGTTTTCCGTACCTCGATTTTCGAGTCAGCAGATTTGAAATTTGTGCATTGTAATTATTGTCACAAATTCGGCCACATGAAGAAAGATTGCCGACAGAGGATTGCTTCTTAATAGAAGAAACAAGGAGGGCCCCATCAGACAGCGAATGTTGCAAAACATTCCGAGCAGACAGAATTTGCCGTTTACGCCTTTATGGCTAAAAGGTCTTCAGATCACATCCCATCTTCGGCCTGGTACATTGACTCTGGTGCATCACGCCATTTCTCTCACAGGCGTGACTGGTTTATTGACTTCTCACCTTTTAGTGATTCAGTAGTATTCGACGGAGGTGAAGAGTACACAATCGTTGGCAAAGGTACAATTTAGATCCAGTCTGGTGGGCGCACACTCATCTTCCTGAATGTGTACTATGTTCCTGGTATGGAAATTAATCTGCTGTCTGTCAGCCAGATTATGAGGAACTCTCCTCAGCGTGATGTAGTGTTCAGTGCGCACAAATGCTCCATTATCGACAGGGACACTAGTCTTACAGTTGTTGTTGGCCTAGAGGATCATGGTCTATACAGGCTTCTTGACACTGGAGATTCTCCAGAAGTAGCTCTAGCAGCTCGTGTTTCTCCCATTAGCACTCTATGGCATCAGCGATATGGGCATCTAAACATGCAGTATCTCTCTCAGCTCTCTTGGGAGGGGCTTGTGTCAGGGTTACCTGATATTCAGACTCAGCCGTTGGGAGTATGCAGCGCCTGTCAAGCTGGCAAGCAACATCGGTCTTCATTCAAGGATGGAGAAGCTTGGCGCGCATCTATGGTGCTCTAGTTAATTCATGCTGATATTTGTGGTCCTATGAATACATCTTCTATTACTGGTTGCAAATATTTTTTGCTTATTGTAGATGATTTCAGTAGAAAGATGTGGGTGTATTTTCTAAAATATAAATCTGATGTATTTAGTACCTTTCAGAAGTTTAAAACCTTAGTTGAAAAGGAGTCTGGCTATAATATCATGACTCTTAGGACAGATAACGGGGGGGGGGAATTTTGTTCTTCTGCTTTTTCCAATTTTTGTGATACTCATGGCATCAAATGCCAGTTAACTACACGCTACACTCCTCAGCAGAACAATGTTGTTGAACGCCGCAACCCTACGGTTGTTGAAATGCCTCGTTCCATGTTACAACACAGGAGTGTTCCGAACAAATTCTGGGCTGAGCAGTATTTACTGTTGTTTATCTTCTTAACCAATCACCTACTCAGGCTGTTAAGGGGAAGACTCTCGAAGAGGTTTGGTCTGACCATAAACCTAAGATCAGTGACCTCAAAGTATTTGGCTTGGTTGCATATGTTTGGATTCCCGCTGCCAAGTGCTCTAAGTTGGATTCCAAAAGCTAGAATCTCATGATGACAGGGTACAGTGATCATCGCAAGGCCTATAGGCTGATAGATATAGCCACTGGTCATCTTAGCTTCAGTCGGGATGTAGTATTTGATGAAGACAGAGGATTCTTTTAGTCTCCTCCTTCTGAGCAGTGTTCTAAGGATCAGCCTCACAGTGTTCTTCTTCTAGTAGGTCCACCTGATGGGAGGGATGATGCAGCATCAGTATTTGATGATACACTACCTGAGCTTCCTCCAGAAAATAACCCTCCTATTGCTGCTCCTATTGTTCCTGAGCCTTCTCCACCTCCTCCTGATATTGGTTCCTCTACTTGGGCTAAAACCATTGGTAATCTTCGGGATAATGAGCTCCTTGAAGTTAGAACTTCTAGACATAAGAGCAAACAACAATCTACAATAAATTTTGCTCTTATGGCTAACCTGCACAGTATTTTTGAGCCTCAAACCTATTCAGAGGCTAAGGGTACATCTGAGTGAGAACAGGGCTATGGAAGCTGAATTCCAGAGTCTTCAGAAGAATCACACGTGGACCCTTTCTGATCTTCCTGCAGGGAAAAAGCCCATTAGTTGCAAATGGGTGTATAAAGTGAAATACAAAGCTGACGGAACCCTAGACAAGTATAAAGTTCATCTTGTTGCTCGAGGGTTCTTACAGAAGGAAGGCATCGACTATGAGGAGACCTTTGCTCCTACAACCAAGATGAGTACCATACGGCTTGTCCTTGCCCTAGCAGCTCAGTTCAATTGGAAAGTTCATCAGATGGATGTAAAGAGTGCTTTCCTAAATGGTGACTTACAAGGAGAAGTCTACATGATGCAGCCTCCAGGATTTAAGGTTGTCGGTCAAGAACAGAAAGTGTGTAGATTAGTTAAAGCACTCTATGGATTGAAACAAGCTCCTCGGGCTTGGTACATGAAAATTGATCAGTACTTGACAGATCATGGCTTTCAGCAAAGCCCATCTGATGCAAACCTGTACATCAAGCACACTGGTGATGATATTTCGTTTGTGGTTGTCTATGTGGATGACCTTATCATTACTGGCAGCTCTGCACATTTGATCCATGGGATCAAACAAGACTTATGCAACACCTTTGATATGACAGACTTTGGACTTCTTCATTACTGTCTGGGGGTTGAACTCTGGCAGAATGAGAACAACATTTTTCTCTCTCAGTCCAAGTATGCCAAAAATCTTGTGGATAGGTTCAGAATGCAGGATTGCAAATCGGCCATGACTCCTATGGAACCAGGGCGCGCACACTATAAAATTTGACATTGTTATTTTTGGACAAACATCCCCAAAAAAACGAAATGTGGGAAAATTGGTGCAGTAGATGAGGGTTTTATTATTATTATTCAGTAGTGAATTTTCTGAGTACAAATTGGATGCCAAATTGGCAATCCTTAGCAAAATAATCATGCGAAAATTATTAAGGCAAATTTTCCCTCCTCCTCAAGCAATCCGGCTGCAAACTGACAACTCAAACTTGGCTATCCAAGACCCTTGCGCAGGCCCCTGCACAAATATTGTGCAGCCTGTAACTCACACTGCCTGAATCCGCCTCTAATGAAAAGGTCTTGCATGTTGCTACTGGAAGTGATTCTTTGGCCCTTTGGAAAATTATCTCGGTCTTTGGAACTTGAATCAACCTCCTCAGTTAAATCGAACTACCTTCTGAAGCTGCCTGCATAGTCCTTGCGTAACTTCTAGTGGAATAACTCGACCTCTTGTTGCTGCCTCTCTGGAACTGGAAATCTCTTTCAGAATCTCTGTTGCTACACTGTTGTTGCTGTTGCATCCCTTCTAGCTCGAACTTCTCTCCCCTGCTTGAGCTCTGCAACTAGGTAGCTCAATTTGCCAAGGAAATTGCTCTATTGGTGTATCTATGTCCAACCCAACGCCTTGCTCTTATAATAACTTGTTGGTGAATCAACGACCATGATTAGATACCCATCAATGACTAAGATCATCTCAAACTCAATCCGTGTGAGTTTCTAGACCATTCTCACCTCTCTCAATTAATTTTTGTTAATTAATCACTTTTCCTAAGACTTAGGAAATATTTAATTATTGATCAATTAACTTAATTGAGTTGTATTTGGATGTTTCCTCTCGAAACATTTTTGGGTTATGGAGATCTTGTGTTTCTTGGCCTCTCTAACCAAAGTTGAGACTAGAACACTTGTTTGATGCTACAAATGCTAACAATACACTTCTATTAGAACCATTACTATTACTTTGAAATTGGACCAGGTGGATGTAGAGATCCTTTTTCTCAATGAAATAATTAAAGAGAAAGAAGTGTACATAGAACTACCTTAAGGCTTTGAGGTACATGAGAAGAAGTCTCATGATTGAAGAAAACTTTGTACGATTACAAGAAGACACATTGGGCTTGATATTCTTGGATTAATGAATATTTGATAACTCTTGATTGATTTTATTATTATATGATTTGTCTGACAAAAGTAGAAAGGCTCGTGTCAGAGGGAGCAACTGTGGCAAAAGGATTTACTTACAGAGGAAGCAACCAAAGAGCCCTCTTTTAGCTTAAGAAGGAGTTGACCTCTGAGTTTGAGATGATGGATTGTTTTTGACATTGTCAGATTAGATAGTTGATATGTTGGAAGACAACAATGGTAGAGGGAGCAACCAGAATTACCACAACAATATTTGTTACTGTGTGAGAGGGAGCACCCAATCAGGGTGAAAGGAAAGCAGTTATGGTGATGAATTCAGTGATGGACCCAATGAAAGGAAGTTGATCAGTTTTATGAGCCAAGGCATGTTGCTCAACATGGGTTGGAGTACTAGCATGGTACAGTTGGCCATGGCAGAGACAATTATGATTTGAGATTTTTCTTAAGCAGTGAAGTACAGTTGAAAATTCAGATTGGAAAAGAGTGTTGAAGTTAGAAAGAGTTTATCAAGATGTTGCTTTGGTTGGTCTCTATTATAATTTCTTGGATGAGCATGAAGCAGACATCTGTCGCAGTCAATATTGCAAAAGACGAGTATATTGCAGTTGGATCGGCAAGTTGAGAAGTAGTATGGCTTCAAAGGCTACTTGCAAGATTGTCAGCTTGATCAGGTGTAAGTAACGACCTTGATGACATGTTGAAGCACTGTGAGATCCAGTACCAGGACATGGTACAAAAAGAAGCAGAGTGGCTTTAGTATTATTTTACAATATAGCAGATTGTTGGCGAAGCCTTTGTTTTTAGATGAATTCTATATATACTTTAGGGACAAGATTAGACTTGTTGAGAATGCCTCTCTCAGTGAGAGCGAGTGCTGATGGGATAGCATCATGGACTGAGATTCTCCCTATGTCAAGTATATTGACTCGAATTAGGGAGAATGGTCCAGCAAAGGAAAATCATTCTTCCTGTGTCTAGTATGTTGACTCAAATGAGAAGAATGGTCTTAGAGCATCAGGTTCATTTAGCATCAGGCCCCGAATTACTTAGCGAGAGTGTGGCCTTTGGCAATTCACCATGTATCAAAGATATTGACCCAAATGATGGGGGACCAAGACTAGTCTGGATGCCATGTGTCATGTGCCGACTTGAATTATGGTGATGAGTTAATGCTAAATGATGTACCTTGTATCTGAAGTACTGATCCGAATTATGGTGAGGATATACCATAGTTCTGAAGTATTGACCCGAATTATGGTGAGGATATAACATTGGTTTGAGGCACTAACTTGAATTATGGTATCTTGTTGATGCAACTGACTTACTGCGAAAATTTCTAAACTGAAATTCTACTGCAGCAACTGATTTATTTCACCTACTTATTATTCACAATAAGTTATTACGAAATCCCTTAAGCAAATATTAAAATAAATTCTACTGTAGTTATCACACAGTTACCCAGAGAAAAAAATACTTGCATAAGAAGCAATCACATCAACACAATTGTTTTTGGACTATTGTCCTTAGAAACACCCAATGTGGGAAAACTGGTGCAGTAATTGAGGGCTTTATAAATCTTCAACAATAATTGCTTTTACAAGAAAGATTTTACAGAGAAACTAAAAGAAAACACCTGAAACTTTCCCTTTGAGACTTTTTGACATTTTGGAGACCCTGGTCCCACTCCTGCATCACCTCTGCATCACTCTGTGTGGCTCTGAGTGGCTCTGCGTCAGCCTGCGTGAGGGCTGTGTCTCTCTTTTGGACTGCGTCTCTCTTTGCGTTGTCTTCCACTCTCCCTGCGTCACCTCCTCTTCAGACACTGCCTACTATTGATGCCTTCCTCTTCCTCCACCCTACAACTCTCCCTCTGAAATTGATCTCCTCTCTTGAGAATCGATTTTCCTTGAGATACTGAGTATCTGCCGGTGTGTCTCCAAATGATCCTCAAGTATTCTCTTATACTTTTCATGTTGATGAATCAATGGCTGAGATTAAGTCTCTAATCAACGGTTAAGATTAAAGCAAACATCCTCGTCTCTTAGAAGCTTCTCACCCTTATCTTTATTAATATCCATTAATATTTTTATTTTCTTAAGTTAGACTTATGAACCCATTAAAAATAATAATTATTTTAATAACTCCTCATCTGGGTGGAATTTCTCAAAACGATTTATGGGTCTTGGAGAACTCATGTTCCTTACCCTCTCCACCAAATTTCAAGGCTAGAGCACATTTGATGCTACCAAAAATCAACACTCTTTCTTAGCGAGGAATGTGCTCTAGCAATGCTTCACTATAGAAACATCACACTGATCTTCCGCATTGGTACCTGTGCTGATACTTGGCCTACTGCCTCACATCCCCTACACCGCTGCTTCCTGTACTGCTGCCCATGACACTACCACTGCCACTGGTGCATCTGTACTACAGCTCCCTCTCAACATGTTGCATCATGCTGCTGATAGTACTGACACTGCTAACTGTTGCACTGCAACTCCTAACACTTATCCATTTCTGCTACTGAAATGGATTCTTTACCATCCCCATCTTCTCCCTGAAATAAACAAACTTTGTTCTTCCTAGAGCCTTGGTGAGGATGTCTGCCACCTGTTCTCCTGTAGGAGTGTACCTCAACTGTACTGCTCCTTGTTGGACACAGTCTCTGACAAAGTGACACTTGATATCAATGTGCTTCGACCGATCATGAAATACTGGATTCTCAGAGAGCTTGATGCAACTCTGATTATCACACATGATCCTGGTCGCTTCCATCCTTCTCCTGAATAGATTCACAAGCAATTTCCTAAGCCATATGGCTTCGCACGAAACTGTGCTAGCTTACATATATTCTGCTTTGGTTGAGCTCAGAGCCATGGATTTCTGTTTCCTTGTACACCATGAGGTCATTCCTGATCCAATGTTGAAACAATACCTAGTTGTACTAATCTACTGAACTTCCAGCCCAATCTGCGTCGGTGAACCCACTTAGCTTGATGTCATTGCCTTTGGTGTACAATAGTCCATGCTCGATTGTTCCTTGTATATACCTGAGAACATGTTTGGCTACTGCCCAGTGCGCCCTCTTAGGTTCCACCGTGAGCTGATTGTGGGTGTTGATAGCATAACAAATGTCTGGCCTGGTATTGACCAGATACATCAGAGACCCTATAAGCTACCTGTACAAGGTGGGATCAACGTCTTTATCTTTTGATGCATCAATCTTCTTCCAATTGGTGATCATTGGAGTACCATAGGTCTACAGTCCTGCATCCTGAATCTCTTCAAGATTTTTGTAGCATATCTCCCTTGTCCAAGGAAGATCTCACCCTTCTGCTGCCAAACTTCCAACCCTAGGAAATAATGCATTTGTCCCAAATCCTACATGTCGAATTCTCTGGCTATGTTCTTCTTGCAGTCTTTCATGAGCCTGGATAATCCTGTCAGGAAGAGATCATCCACATATAACACTAGGATTAGAGGCTCATTCTCTACAATAAGATAGTAGAGATTAGTGTCTGCGTCACTCTTGCGAACCCCATCTTCTGCAAGTAGCCATCAATTCCACTGTACCATGCTCTAGGTGTCTGTTTAAGCCCATACAAGGCTTTCTTTAATCTGGTATACATGAGATTTCTTCTCATGTGTCTCAAAACCTTCTGGCTATTCAATGTATACTTCCTCTTCTATTACCCGTTCAAGAAAGCCGTCTTGACATCCATTTGATGACTCTCCCACCCCATCTTTGCTGCTAGAGATATCACAGTTCTAATAGAAGTATACCTGGCCACTGGGGCGAAGGTTTCTTCGTAGTTTATCCCTTCCTTCTGAGCATACCCCTTAGCCACAAACTTGGCTTTGTATTTCTCCACACTCCCGTCTGCAGCATATTTGACCTTGTAGATCCATCTCAAACCTAGCACTGGTTTGTAACTTTGTCCTGAGGCCTAGGTACCACTGCCCAGACATCATTGACCATTATAAAGCTGTATTCCTCCACCATAGCATCTACCCATACTTGATGCTGAACGACCTCCTGAAAACTAGAAGGCTCCCCAACTTGAGCTACCAAGGCGTGGTATCTGTCTGGTTGTCTCCGCTCCCTTTTATTATTCCTGGGTGCACCAATGAAATCCTCTACATCTCGTAGAATCTGTTGGAGTTCTCGGCTCATTCTTCCATTAGTAGTAGGCACATCTATCAACTCTTCCTCTTCCTGAGATTCCTCCTGTTCTAAAGCTTTGTCTTCAGGAGAATTTTTGGTACTAGTTTCTGTTGGTCGAAGTGGTTTGACCAACAACTCATCTTTTGACTGCTTCTTGAAAGGCATTTCTCGGGATTTCATGAAAGCTCTGTCCTCCATGAACTTTACATCCCGCCGAACTACTACCTTCCTACTCCCTGGAAGATAGACTCTATATGCCTTAGCATTCTCGCTATATCCCACAAGATATCCTTTCTTAGCAGTTTGATCTAATTTCTTTCTCTTTTCTTCAGGTATAGGGCAATACGCTAAACTCCCAAATATCCTGAAATGACTAACTTTAGGTGTCTTCCCTGTGAAGACCTTCTCTAGAGTGATTTTTCCCAATGCCCTGTGTGGAGCCCTGTTCTGGACATAAATCGCCCTGCTGCGTGCTTCTGCCCACAAAAATTTAGGCATATCCTGATTATACAACATTGCCCTAGCTGCTTCCACAATAGTCTCGTTTTTCCTTTCTGGTACTCCATTTTGTTCCGGATTGTAGGGAGCTGTCCACTCTTTTCTAATGCCTTCCTTAGCTTAAAAATCAGTGAAGTCCTTGTTAGCATACTCTCCACCATTGTCTGAGCGCGACACTTTTATCTTCTTCCCTGTCAAATTCTCCACTAGAGCCTTGAACTCTTTGAATCGACCAAATACCTCATCCTTGGTTTTCAGAAAGTAGATTCAAGTCTTTCTAGAATGGTCATCGTTGAAGGTGATGAAGTTTTCGGCACCACTAAGAGCTTTTGTGGACTTCGGTCCGCAGATATCTGAGTGTATCAATCCTAGCATACTCTCTTTCTCCTTAATGAAGAAAACGCCATAGCCCTTGTTTTGAAGTTGAGATACGGAGAGTAAGTTCATTCCCAATCCTGGCACATGTAGCACATTGGTTGCTCGAAGCCGCTCTCCTGCTTCGGTTTGAAATACCACAATATCTCTTCCTACTGGAGTACACTTTGCCTTATTTCCCATGGTGATCTGAAAATTCATTCTTTCTTTCTGATAATCTGAAAAACATTGTCGGATTCCTGTCATATGCCAGGAAGCTCCACTGTCTATATACCAAACCTTAGAGGAGGCAAAGCTTGTTAAGCAAGTGACTTCTTCTTCCAATTTGGAAGCTAACATAAAATAATCATAATTTATGTCCCTTGTGCATTCTTCTGGAAATCTGCACGAGTCCCCTTGAGTGGATGTCGCTGCATCATGCTTTGGACCCATAGTTCATTTCCCTCTCCTGTTGTCGGATTTCTGCTCTGATACCATGTGAAAATTTCTAAATTGAAATTCTACTGCAGCAACTGATTTATTTCACCTACTTATTATTCACAATAAGTTATTTACGAAATCCATTCAACAAATATTAAAATAAATTCTACTGTAGTTATCACACAATTACCCAGAGAAAAAATACATGCACAAGAACCAATCACATCAACACAATTGTTTTTGGATAGTTGTCCCTAAAAAAACCCAATGTGGGAAAACTGGTGTAGCAGATGAGGGCTTTATTAATCTTCAGCAACAATTGCTTTTACGAGAAAGATTTTACAGAGAAATTGAAAGAAAACACTTGAGACTTTCCCTTTGAGTCTTTCTGACACTTTGGAGACCCTGCTCCCACTCTTGTGTCACCTTTGCGTGGCTCAGTGTGGCTCTGAGTGGCTTTGCATCAGCCTACGTGAGGGTTGTGTCTCTCCTTTGGACTGTGTCTCTCTATGCGCTGTCTCCCACTATCCCTGCATCACCTCCTCCTCAGACGCTGCCTGCAGCTAATGCCCTCCTCTTCCTCCACCCTGCAACTCTCTTTGAAATCGATCTCCTCTCTTGAGAATCGATTTTCCTTGAGACACTGAGTATCTGCCGATGTGTCTCCAAATGATCCTAAAGTATTCTCTTATACTTTTCATGTTGACAAATCAACGGATGAGATTAAGTCTCTAATCAACGGTTAAGATTAAAACAGACTTGATCCTCGTCTCTTTGAAGCTTCTCACCCTTATCTTTATTAATACCCATTAATATTTTTATTTTCCTAAGTTTACACTTAGGTACCCATTAAAATATTAATTATTTTAATAACTCCTCATCCGGGTGGAATTTCTCAAAACGATTTCTGGGTCTTGGAGATCTCATGTGCCTTGGCCTCTCCTCAAAATTTCAAGGCTAGAGCACATTCGATGCTACCAAAAATCAAAACTTGACTAGATTATGGTAATTGTTTGATGCTACTAGTTTACCATGTGTCACATTTGTTGACCCGATTATGGTAATGATGATCATTTGTTATAACCTTTTCTTAGAGAAATTTGTCAACACGAGAGCATCTAGATAGTCATTATGAATACCTCCCTTGCTAAGAGGGAGTATTGAATTTTTGTAGCTATGGTTGGTCTTCATAATTATTATTTTGATGATTAATGTATTTGTAAAGTATGTTCTTCATATAATTGTCAAAATAGAAAAATATTTGACATGTTCTTCATGTCGGTTCTTAAAAGAGAAAATTTGAATTTTTGGCTTCAAGAAGCCAGGTTGACTCTCCTCCTAGTCCAGTCGGCGCCAAACTAAAAGGCACCCATTTGGCCAACAACTCCTCTATATATATGTGAGACATTCGATTTAGTTCCAAGCATGCTAGAATTCATATCTCTTCTGTAAAAGACAATTCGAATAATCTGAGGCAAAAAGATAAGGATGAATCTAACTTTTGTTGAAGTACCGAATCTCTGTGATAACATTCTATTGAAGGACGAATTTCTATGATGAAAGACCGAATCTCTAAAGTAATACTCTATGGAAAGACCAAATTTTTGAGGAAGTAATCTCTGTGAAAGGCAATAGGACTAAGTTTCTCTAGGGCAAAGTACGAGGCCAAAATTATGCCCTAGCTCAGCAGACCAGAACAAGTTTCTTGGGAAGCCATTTGACTTGACTAGGAGGCAGTGGACTAGGTTTGACCAAGCATTCTTAATGACTAGATGATCTAGGTGTGTCTACTGTTGAACTGAAGAATTTCTCCAAGGAAAAGGATGTTGGGTTTTTCCCCCATGTCGGTTCTCTTAGGCTAAATGTGTGTT
The DNA here is from genome assembly GCA_031772625.1 of Pinus tabuliformis. Taxonomy (NCBI): domain Eukaryota; kingdom Viridiplantae; phylum Streptophyta; class Pinopsida; order Pinales; family Pinaceae; genus Pinus; species Pinus tabuliformis. The sequence goes on along the minus strand of CM062814.1, from coordinate 320,480,114 downwards.
CTTGTGTGGCTGTCTCTTTATGATCTTACTAGCATTTTTGTTTCACTGTCGATATCCTTTTTGTAATTGCTTTATGATGAATAAGAATGCATGAAAGAAATAACTTAGGAAGAAATCATAAGAAATAATTATTAGTTTAGAGGATACTTCAAAAAATCAACACAAATAACAAAAAAAGAATTGGAGATTGGAGATTGGCTATTTGTGAAGCTTCAACCTTACAAATAGTTATATGTGAAAGAACAAAGAACAAATTGGCACCAAAGTTCTTGGACCATATTAGATTAATAAAAAGATTAGCTAAGTAGCATACAAGTTGACCCTCCCTAATAAAAGCCACATTCACAATTTTTCCATGTATGCTGCCTCAGGAGAGTACTAGGTAAGCACCAAACAGAACAAACAACAATTCCATGTTAGATGATGAAGGGAACAACATTTTAGAACCAGAAAGTGTCATTACCATCTGAGAAAAGAAATTATGTTCATGAGTGATTAAAGAATATCTTATTAAGTGGAAGAACTTTCTGGAAGAAGAAGCATTAGAGAAATTTTGAGGTCTAAAATGGGTCTCCTAAGGAATATTATAAAATAATAGTGGAAATAGTAAAATACGATTAGATTACGTCATCAAATTTTATAGGGAAAAAGGAAAAAACTATTTTTCAACTTATCTCCCTACAGTTTTACTTTCGATGGACCTTGCTACACGAAAAGTAAGAAATACATGAAAAGAATGTGGTTGCTCACTTTTCTTGTAGCAGGGTCCATCGAATGTATGCAACATGGGTACTCTTTGGAAGAGGAATTAAATTCCGCATCCAACGAGTGCTCCTGCTCAAAATTTGAGTAAAATTGTAGGGAGATAAGTTGAAAATACGAGTTGAAAAAGAAGTTTTTTATTTTTTAATCTTTTTACTTTTTTATTCCAAAAATGGTGAATCATCCCCCATGTTTGACATCATTATCTTGAATCGTATTTGTTCTTATAAAGTTGATTTTGGTTGTACATTTTGAGGTCCATTTTAAACCTCAATATTTCTCCAATGCCTTTCGAGAGAAATTTTTCTTCAACCCCCTTCATTACCTATGCTTCGAGGACAAAGCATTTCTTCTTGAGGCAAAGGCAATGTTAGAAATAAATAATAATTAGTTAAGAGTCATGACTTCAGGTCATGATTGTTGGGGGAAAGGTGCCCTAAGCTGTATTTAAGTTGCGCCCATGCATTGTAAAAAACCATCCGTCGTTTATTATTCAGTCTTATATATATATTGTGCATTCAAAATATTTCGACGAGTTTCCATTAGATTTTGGCATTTAGGAGGGTTTGGAACTAGCATTTAATCAAGAGCACCAAACCCTCTCTTTACCTTGATGTTTGTGGCATTGATTTTTGAAATCATCTCTCATGAGTCATAACACTAGTAATAATGTATGTATCACTCAAAAAAAGAATCTCGATTTGACATGTTAAGCTTTTTCTATCGTATTTTAATGCTTAGAGGGTGATATTGATGATGAGAATCCCACTATAGGCAATGATTTTGCTGATATGTAGGTATTTGTTGTAGCATGATTTTTTTGGAGTCTAGAGGCCATTTAAAGCCTCTTTGTTGACATATTTTTGGTTTAGGGATGGTTTGCACTCAGTGCTATTTTGGTTATCTGCACCCTTGCTATATATATGAGAAACTTTGCATGTGTATAATGGTTTGGTTTCATATGGATGCATATGAATACATATGTTTTTTCTCAAAATTTGTATATATTTTGTTTTTTTGGTACTTTGGTTTTTTGGCGTTTTTGTCTGGTTCCCAATTTTGGGCTCGACTAGTTTGATGACCTGTTAGGTTCTGATAACATTGACCTTGAGTTAGATTATCACAGTATTTACACTTTATTGATTGATCACTTTGTTTGCAGGGCTTCTTGTTCTGTACCTCACGAAGGGAGTTCAGATGATCTTGAATATCTTCTTCATCACAGCATAGGTATAGCTTTTGCTGAAATTCCATCCTTTTCTAATGTGATTTTCCCAAAGGGCATTGATTAGTAAGTTTATGAAGAAATGACATGGAAGTTTGATATATTTATCATTGGTGGTGACAAATTCATTTAATGTTTTCAATTCTTTTTGTATGATTCATACTCAATGCAATTTATATCTTCCTATTCTTTTACATTTCTCCACTGACTCAATATTATACAGACCCAAGAAAGAAGAAAGATGGCAAGGGGCAGAAGGGTGTAGATGTTTCCTCAGGTCTGGATGCTTTAGCCAATGCTGCAACTCTTGGGGAGAAGACAACTACATCTTCATCTATTGGTGCAACAACAAGACACCCTCGACATAGACCTGGCTGCACATGCATTGTTTGTATTCAACCTCCTAGTGGAAAGGGGCCTAAACATAAGCCCACATGTACCTGTAATGTTTGTACAACTGTGAAACGTAGGTTTAAGACACTTATGATGAGACGCAAAGAGCGTCAATCTGAAATAGAAGCAGAAAATACAAGGAAGAAACATAACGTTGTGGAGGAAGAGGGAGACGTCATTAGTGGTAAGAAAAGGCTATCTGACATTGATTTTCACAATGAGAATGGATTGATGAAGGAAGATCCAGATCTAACATGCAAGAAAAGGTTAACAAAAGTTGGCAATTCTATAGGAAATGAACTTAAATTGGCTTCAGATGTAAACTTACAGGCCTTTTGTAAAGACGATAAAGGTGGGAAAGAAGAGTACATTGTCGGCAAAGGCCAACTTGATCTGAATAATCAACCAGACCGCGAGGAAGAGCTGGATCAACGAGAGTGTGATGAACAGCCATCACCTGAGATTGGCCAAACGAGCATGGTGAATCTTCTCCATGATGCCACTTTGCCTCTCCATATGTACCTAAAGCAACATGGACTTCCAACTTTGACATACCCTCCACGGATCAATCCTACATTACAACTTCAACAAACTTCAGGTGAAGAAAGAGTTGAAGAACAAACTTCTGTTCAAAATGAGGATCATATCAAGGAAGAAGAGTTCTTTCCTAACAGAACCCAGAATGATACCCATTCAATTTTTGTTTAGGTAAGTTTACAAGATGCAGCTGCTTCCTTTACATATCTATCAATATTTGTTTAAGTTCACGCATCTTAACAAGGAAGATGAACAGCAGGATTTTACATAATCAGGTGTCAACAGGGCTTAATAGGCTCTTTTCTTAAATTGAATCTTCCGTATTACAGGTTTCCCACCAGATCTGGATGAATGCACTCTTTCTTAGGGTTTCTTCCGTATGGCATAACAACTGCTGATATTTATGCAAGAGATGATCGACAGTCACTTGACCTGGAAACTGTCATCATATTATTTATTTTACCATCAGCAAAAGCTGGTGCTGGATGATCTTTTTTTCAGTGGCATGTGCTGCCCCTATGCATTACTGTCCTGATAAAAAGGAAATAAGTTATGACAAGGAAAGCTTGGTTCAGCTTGCAATGCTATGATATAAAAGCCGAGGGTGTCTCTAAATTTACATGGAAACGTGAGAATTGCTTTAGTTGACAATAGAAATCTGAAGAAAGTATAATTTTAACGATTGCTGTTGACCATGGAATAGTTGATCGTAGATACTGTTCCCAAAATATGCTGCCAGTGAAACTACTGGTTCATGAAAGAGTTACAGATGAGATTTTCAGCTTCCAAATATACAGTTGACAATTATGTCTCCATATTGATTGAAAAGATGTCAAACTCCCATGACTTTTGGGTTGTATTCTAAATCTTGTTTTTAACATTAAACTAGTAATTTTGGCAGGATTGAATGGAGCCTTGAAAGTTATGTTTTTGGGATATGGCTCCAATAGTTCTAGCAGTAAAATGGATAGGGCTTGTTACCTGAGTTTCAGAACATGGTAGATTGATATCAACTGGAATATACTGTCATTTATATTATGACAAGGTTACTTGTTGATGAAAGAAAGGATACTGATCTGTGGTTCAGAATTTCAGTTAGCTACCCCTCAATAACCGGGTACATCAAATCCCCAAGGTTGCATCGCCTGCTCTGGGATTTATCTTTTTCAAGTATTTATGCTTTTGTTGTTTGGCATCCAGTGCTATGCATGACAACTAATATGGAGCATATCAACACACGAGATAAGTCCTGGCAGAAATACAATGTAATATAAGTTGGTTTGCTATTGAAATTTATTTTTGTTTTATCATCTTAACCCAGATCAATTCCATATGTTTATTCTTTGATTTGAGCTGTTGGGACTACAATGTTTTCTATTTTCTTTCTTGTGCCATACGAGACAGCCATTCATTTGCCATGTTGTTTCTATCACAGAGAGTAATGTCTAGAGCATTCAGCCTTAATAAGTAGGAAATTTGGAGGCAGAATGGTCTTGCCTTTTCAAGTGCACAATTTAAATTAATATTTGTGCAATCCACTTGTTATAAGGGCAATATTTGCATTAGTCCAGACTCCAAATTTGTTAGACATGTTCATAATTCATGGCAAAAATTTGCTTATAAAGATGAATTAGGGGGCATATTTCAGTTGCATTTTCATTTCCAGTGAGAGTGTTCAAAGTGATACTAGTCTTCCTTAAATGTTTGGCACTAGAAGTATGTGGTTTAAGCATGAATTAGAAATGGATTGCAAAAGTGGTCATTGATACAGAGTGACAGTTGTTTCAAGCTAATAAAAGGTGCCCTGTTGATTATTCATGATTTTTTAGTCTGATAATTACTTCCAATGATTTTTTCATTAATTTATCTTGTGTCACATTCATCATTAAGCAATTATACATAGAAAATCATCAACGATGAACAATAATGACAGAAGAGAGCCAAGCACGAGACAAAATTTATCCAGGGAAAACCCTAACTAGGGAAAAGCCCAACAACTTTTTTTAGAGAAATTTGTCCAATTTAACAAGAGATACAATATGAGTTCAAATATTATAACCTGGAAATTTCAAGGGCTAGACCAGCCCTTCATCCATGAATAGATACAAAGTTTCCTTCTAGGGTCTCCTTTGATCTTCAATCAGAAATTTAGCCTTCTAATTTGCCGCAGAATAAACACAGATATGTCCTTTAAGATTTGTTCAAGTCTGCCTCAGGAACGTCCTTCTTAGTCTCCCACAGATTCGTTGTTCTGCCTCAGAGATATCCTTTTCTCACATATGTGAACAGAGACAATTGATGATCCGAATTGCTCTTAAATGGAGGAGGACGAGTGTGAATTTATAGTGATTGAAGGTGCCCCCAAGTGGTGTGTCTCTTGGGCTGGGCCGACTTGACTTGGAGGAGACAAATAATTTAAAGTTCAAAAATTGATTTTCCCTCTATTGAAGCCAACTTGAGATTTAAATTATATTTATCATTTTCCTTCATATGTACACTAATCATAGCTACAAAAATGACTTAGCTATGGTATTCGTAATGACTTATTCAGATGACCTCTTATTGAAAAATTTCTCTATTGCAAGAAAAGGTTGAATGAGCTAGCTATGTTGATAAATCCATCCACCTCATGTTCTATACCAGAACTACATGGACACATTCCCTTTGCAAATAGATCTAGTCACCCATTGGCCAAATACATTTTGGCCTTCTGGGATCAAGAGTCAAGACTAGTCCTTGCTTCACCAATCCACCAAGTCGTCACTTGGAATCAGACACCCTTTGACACATGGTAAAGCCCCGGGCCATTACCATTCTTGCATGCCAATTGAATGGTAATACACTGCTTGATACTAAAGGAACTCACTCAACCCACCTGGGGAACATTATGGGACTTAATGCTCTCTGGATCTTTTAAGCACTCACTCCAACCACTACCCAAGCACCTCTTGGCAATATGGATCACTTTAAGCCTTGATGATCTCAAGACCATTCTTTTTAATCACATTACATGGAAGCTTGGTCAATACCTTTGACCTAGGGAGAATGTTTGTCCTTAATGCTCTCTAGGCCATTCTCCCTAGCCACATTACATGGCCCCTGGTAAAAAAATTGACCTATCAATATCCTGAGCTAGGGAGAATGCTTGCCCCTACATCCACACTCCCTCTAACTGAGGGAAGCATTCTCAACTATTCTAAGCTTGTCCTTGAAGTATACAAACTTCACCCTGGGACAAAGGCTTGTGAGAGTGTCAACATCTTGCTTGTTTATAGAAATGTACTGGAGTCTTATTGCTCTATATGTACCATGTCCTAATATTTGATTTCATTGTGCTTCATCCTGTCATTGAGAAAATTTTCTAAAATGGAAATCCTACTGCAGTGATTAATATAACTTCTACTTATTACTTTTGAGATAAGTTATCTATTGTATTCTTACTGAAAATGTCGAAACATATTTTACTGCAGCCTTTACAATTAAAACATTGTAGAAATAAAATGTAAGAAAAAATGCTGACACATATACAAACACCATAACACGGATATTTTTGGACAATTGTCTCCGGAAAAACCCAATGCGAGAAAACCAGTGCAGCATATGAGGGTTTTATTATTCTTCAGCAAAAATCAACATGTACAAAATTTCACCCAACAGTATATAATCGAGAAATATTTACAGACGTTTTTGAACAAGTGCTTGACCCAAGGGAGAGGTTCCTTGACCCTCTATGTCTCCCTAGCTTGCCCAACGTTAATTTCTCTGGCCTCTAGACTGGCCTTCGCAATGCCTGCATCACTCAGGTTAGCGCTACCTCTCCTAGCGTCAATCTGCTCAACATTGTTCCTTCTCCTACTCTATGTCTTCGTCCTTGTCTCCCTGACTGATGTTGAACCCTCTTTGTCTCTCCTCCACCTGCAACTCTCCATCTAAATAGATTTTCTTTTGTCAAACTTTGACTAGTGAGAAAATCGATTTCCCTTGGCTAACTGAGTATTTGCTTGGTGTCTTTTCCAAATGACACTCAAGTCCCTTCTTATATCTCCTTGTTGAGCAATCAACGACTTAGATTAAACATAATCAAAGGCTCAGATCGTTTTGACTTTATCCATGGCTTTATCTAGAAGTTTCACCCTTGATTAGATTAATACCCATTAATATTTTAATTTTCCTAAGTTTAGACTTAGGAACCCCATTAAAAATATTAATTATTTTAGTAAAACCACTTATTGGTGGAATTTCCCAAAACACTTTCTGGGTTCTTTGGAATACCTGTGCCCAAGCCTCCTTGCAAAATTTCAGGCTTAGAGTACATCCGATGCTACCTCAAATCAACACTCCCTCTTAGCAAGGATTATGCTTTAGCAATATACTACCTCTTTGCATATTGCTCTAACTCTGAAGCATCATCTCTGCGTTGTTGATGCCTGACATGATGGACACTTAGGAACCCCATTAAAAGTATTAATTATTTTAGTAAAACCACTTATTGGTGGAATTTCCCAAAACACTTTCTGGGTTCTTTGGAATACCTGTGCCCAAGCCTCCTTGCAAAAATTCAGGCTTAGAGTACATCCAATGCTACCCCAAATCAACACTCCCTCTTAGCAAGGATTATGCTCTAGCAATATATTACCTCTTTGCATATTGCTTTGACTCTGAAGCATCATCTCTGTGTTGTTGATGCCTAACATGTTGTCCATCAACTACTGTGTTGTTGCTACTACTGTACTGCTACTGTCAATGCTGCATCTGTACTGCAGCTCCCTTTGCATCGGTGCTGCTTCTGGCCTTGTCACCCAACACTACATCTGCACTACATCCTGCTCCTGAACTGGAACAAATTTTCAATCATACCCAACTGCTCTCTGAACTGAGTAAACTTAGCTCTTCTGAGAGACTTTGTGAGTATATCGGCCATTTGCTCTCCTGTGGGAACATACTGTAGCTGTACTGCCCCACGCTGAACAGTCACTAATAAAGTGACAAGGAATATCTATATGTTTCGACTGATCATGAAATACTGGATCCTTAGAGAGTTTGATGCAACTCTGATTATCACAGTAAATCTTGGTCTCCTCCATCTTTTTCCTGAATAGCTTGACAAGCAATTTTCTAAGCCATATGGCTTCTCACGTAGCTGTGCTAGATGCTATATATTTTTTTTTTGCTGAACTCAGTGCTATCGATTTCTGCGTCTTGTTGCACCTAGATATCATCCTTGATCCAACACTGAAACAATATCCAGAGGTACTTTTTTGGTCTACTGAATTTCCTGCCCAATTTGCATCGGTGAACCCATTTAAGCTGACATCCTCTCCTCTCGAGTACCTCAACTCATATCCGATTGTTCCTCATACATACCTAAGTATGTGTCTAGCTGCTGCCCAATGCACTCTTTTTGGCTCCACCATGAACTGACTAAGAGTGTTAGCCGCAAAACAAATGTTTGGCCTAGTGTTGACCAGATACATAAGTGATCCAATGAATTGTCTGTACAAGGTGGGATTTACTTGTTTATCCTTTGATGCATCTATTTTCTTCCAATTGGTGATTATAGGAGTAGCCATGGGTCGAGAATCCTGCATTCTGAATCTCTTCAAAATCTCTTTTGCATATCTTTTTTGACCAAGGAAGATCTCCCAATTCTTTTGCGAAACTTCCAACCCCAGAAAATAATGCATCAATCCCAAGTCCATGTCGAATTTGGCTTCAAGATTCTTCTTGCAATCGAGCTTAGATGATCCAGTTAGAAACATGTAATCTACATATAGTACCAAAATAAGTGGTTCATTCTCTACCAATAAATAGTAGAGATTGGGATCAACATCACTCTTGACCTCTTAAACCGGATTCGTCCAAAATAGGCAACGTGTATGAATCCCACGAATCAGACACGATTCAATGGGAATTCAAATCCAAAAATGGGACACGATGTGTCCCATTAACGGGACACGACGTGTCCCATTAACGGGACACGATCGAATCCTGTTCCTGTCCTGTTAGGACACATCATGTCCCGATTTTGGGATTCGAATCCCAAAAAAGTGAAACCCACGGCATAAAACAACGTTGTTCTTTTACTCATTTACCATTTCTCTCATTCAATTTTGCAAACATTGAGCTGTGGGCAAGGAGCTAAGGGTTTGGAGCAAGGAGCTAAGGGTGTGGAGCGTTCGACAAGGAGATTCAAGCACCAGGGAAGTGCATTTCATCTCTATTCTTTGCATTTCTATTACATCAGTTTGTATATGATTTTTTTTTTTAACAAATTTGTGCATGTTTTGTTTATTTTTTTACAGTATTCATGGCTCAATCATGGGCAACAGGTAGGGGGCAAAGGAAGGGGAAGAATGTCTCCATTGGAGATGCCCCTCCTCCCCCAATATCATCAGAGTCTGTTGCAAGTAATGTTGAGGGAAGACTTCCTCCTAAAGACAATGTTGAGAAATATCCCTTGTGGAAATATGTCAGAAGAGAGGATGGGACAAGCACCAAGGGGAAGGGAGGAGGCAATGTGCAATGGAGATGCAACTTTTGTCACAACTCTTTCAAAAGCACATATTACCATGTGAAAGGCCATTTGTTGCCTTTACTAGGTTGTGGAATTGGAGCTTGTAAAGTTGTTCCTTTACAAAAGAGGAAAGAAGTGGAAAAATAGTTCACTGTTGGTATGACAAATGTGGCTGCAAAATCAAGAAAAAGCAAGAATGAAGACCCCCTTCCATTTTTGAGGAAAGGCACCACCAAATTTCCATTTGAGAGTTCTATTGGGGGACAGGCAGCAAAAACAAAAGCAATTTCACTTGGTCCAGTGGACAAGATTTTTCAAAAAGAGAAATGGGAAGAGTTTGATCTCACCATTGCCTTCTTTTTCTATCAAAACTTCATATCATTTAATGTTGCACACTCACCTCCATTTATTGGGATATGTGCCTCCTGGTTAGAGAAGTTTAGAACCACATTGTTGACAAAGGAAAAAAAAGAGGTGCAAAAAATGCTTGAGCCTATTAAAGCATCATGGCCAACATCTGGAGTTAGCATTGTTTCTGATGGATGGACAGATCCAACACGACACCCACTCATCAACTTCATGGTGTCTTCCTTGAATGGTCCAGTTTTCTTGAAAGCAATGGATACACTTGGAGAATACAAGGAGGCACAATTTATGGGCGAGTTATTTATTAAAGTTATTGAAGATGTAGGTGTTGATTCTTGTGTGCAAATCATTACAGATAATGCACCTGTTTACAAGGCTGCTGGCATGATTGTGGAAGCTAAATATCCACAAGTGTTTTGGACACCTTGCATTGTCCATTCATTGAACTTAGCACTGAAATCCATTGCTTCTGATGTGCTTTGAATTGGTAACATTATTGAGGATGCACGACATATCCGTAACTTTGTGCAAAATCATACAAATGCCCTCACTATCTACAAGGAGCACAACAATCTATCACTGTTGAAGATTGTTGATACATAGTTTGCCTCTTTATTCATCATGTTGAAGAGGTTCAGGGAGGTCAAGACTGCTCTTGGGGCCATGGTTATTTTTTAGTTTTAGTCTTTTTGGAGAAAGATAGATCAAGTAGCCTTTAAAAGATTGAAGGACATAGTGCTAGATGATGCTTGGTGGGAGAGGGTAGATCTAATTATTCAGATCATGGACCCTATGATTTCTTTGCTTTGATTTGCAGATACAGACAAACCCATCCTAGGAGAGGTTTATGACGGATGGGATTCCATGATTGAGTTTGTGAGGAGCATTATTGTACAGAATGAGTGCCCTGAGTATGAGATATCACCAGAGGCCTTCTGTGGTACTATACAACATATTCTTGTCAGTGGATGGGACAAGAATTGTGCACCTTTACATTGTTTGGCTCACTCATTGAACCCAAAATACTATAGCCATGAGTGGTTGAATGGTGGACCTTCTTGCAGATTCCCTCCTCACATGGATGGTGAAATCTCACAGGGGAGGAAAGATGTATTTAGACGGGTTTTCCAGGATAGAGCATTGCTTGATGAGGTGGAGGATGCCTTTGCAGAGTTTTCCACTGGCACTGGTCGATTTGCAGGATATGATGTGATTAGAGACAGGGGGGCTAAGAAGCCCTATTCTTGGTGGGCAAATCATGGGGCAACAAGCCCTCCTCTTTAGCAGTTAGCCATGAGGCTCCTCTCTCATGTGACTTCATCCTCTTGTTGCGAGAGGAATTGGAACACATGAGAATTTGTATCGTGTGAAGAAGAGCAGGCTTGAGCAGTCCAGGGCAAAGACAATGGTGTATGTGCACACCAACCTGTCTTATTTACAGGCAGAGGGAAGAGTGGTTGAAGGGAAAGACAAAGATGTGGGATGTCTTCCCTGATGATATGGGTTTGGACAACAGTGTTGAGTTGGCATTGGCCAACATGGATCTCAATGATCCAGTGCTAGAGCCTGTTAGATTTGATGATGGTGATATTTGAGAGGGGTCATCCTCCACACCAACAGATGTAGAGGCGACTATGGATATAGGGGAGGAGGAGGATGCATAGGAGAGCAATGGTGACCATGATGATGAGGACATTGATGCTGATTCTGATGATGACTATGAGGATTGATGACTCATGAATCATGGGCTACCTATTGCCTTGAGGCTTGTATACCTGCCATTGTTTTATATTTTCTATTTCTATTTTCCATTGGCATTGCGTTACCAATGTAACACATTTTGATTTGATGACTTAATGAGAAAACTACAACTGTCAATGTCTTTATCTTAGTATCTTGTAAGTTGTCTTTGATTTATGAATCATGATTTATGTGACATGTATTTGAATTTTGTATGTACTATGCATGCTGTAATGTTACTAACTTACTTTGTAAACAGTAAAACTAACATCTATATGAAGATCTATGTTTGAAATCAATGAATTTGTATCATTAATGAGAATTTGTGTAAGAAATATCTATATATATTTTATATATATATATATATATATATATATATAACGAATCCTACGTGTCCTGTTCCGGGGGGTCAACGTGTCCGAATCCGACACTCGAATCCCCGTATCCTACAAATCTCGAATCCCCGTGTTAGGTTACTTAACTCTTGACAAATCCCAACTACTGCAAGTAACTATCAATTCGACCATACCATGCTCTAGGTGCCTACTTGAGCTCGTATAAGGCTTTCTTTAACCTATAAACATGAGATTTCTTCTCATGAGTTTCAAAGCCTTCGAGCTATTTTATATACACCTCTTATTCTATCACCTTGTTCACGAATGTTGTGTTGACGTCCATCTGGTAAATCTCCCATCCCATTTGAGTTGCTAGGGATATAACAGATTTGATAGAGGTGTAACGAGCAACTGGGGCGAAGGTCTCTTCATAGTCTATCCTTTCTTTCTGAGCATACCCCTTTGCCATGAACCTTCCCTTGTACTTCTCTATGTTGTTGTTTGCAACAAACTTGATCTTGTGGATCCATCATGAACCCACAACTGATCCATTTTCCGGTCTAGGTATACTTCCCAGACATCCTTTGTCATGATGGAGTTGTACTCTTCCACCATGGCATCCACCCATACTTGGTGTTAAACAACTCCCTGAAAGCTAGAGGGTTCTCCAACCTGAACTAGCAATGCTTGGTATATATCTGGTTGTCTATGTTGCCTCTTCTCGGCTCTAGGACTTCCAACAAATTCCTCTACATCCCTTAGTGTCTGCCACACTCCTTTGCTCGTTCTACCACTGGTGGCTAGATGTTCAACCAATTCTTCCTCCTCCCTTTGTTGCTAAGTTTGTTGAGACGCATCTACATTTCTTCCCTCTAAGGAAAGTACTTGCCCCAGGTGTATGTTCTCCTACTTGTCCTTCTTGCTACCCTTGCTGTTCTTGGACTAACGAACATCCCCTGACTGATCTTCTGTCGACATTTCATGAGATTTCTTGAAAGCTCTGTCTTCCATGAATTTTGCATCTTGTCTTACTACAATCTTCATGTTGCCTAGAATGTAGATTCTGTTGGAAACACTGAGAGGGGGTGATAATAATTTCATAGCAATTAACACTTTTTATTTTTTTCAGAGCATTAGTTAATCTTCAGTTATTATTATTGTTCTTTTTTAGATGATCATAAACAATAATCAACAATAGATAACACCATACAACAATGCAGAAAGATAAAACAAAGGACATAGATTTTTAGGTGGAAACGCCCCGGGGTCAAAAGCCACTGAACATTTCTTTAGTAATTATCTTCTCCCTGTTAAAATAAAATTGATTACATCAAGATTTCAGCTACAACTGAGGGAGGCATCAACCCCTCGATTCACAGGCCACAACCTGTAGGACGCTACTAAACCCTAATATCCTGTTGCAACCAAAAGGACACCCCAACGCTTTGTAGATCAGACTACAATCTGATGAGTGCCCCAACACTCTGTTTACCAGCTGTTGTTGGAGAGGATGCTTCGTTACCCTGCTAGTTTATCAACCACAACTGAATGGATGCCACACCACCCTGTGCAAGCCACAACTTGCCCTAGCACCGCCCTGTCTCCTTGAAGTGTTCTTAGGCCACAACTTGAAGGTGACTACAATCACCCAGAAGAGTCGGTAGATTACATTTCACAATTTTCACACTAGATCCCCTTGTGCTCTGAATCAATATAATAACGTTGTAAAGATGTTGTATATCTGTCAGATGTTATGAAACCAGCTCACAAAAAGATAGAAAAGAGAGATCCACGCCTTAGAATTCAGCCTCTTCGAGGGGGCAACCTCCTTTACATTACATAAATGAACAATTCTTGGATGATACAAATGACAAAACCTCCTTTCTATATATAGGAGTCTAGGGAGTCACAATATAATCCAGCCGACCTAACAATAATAATATAAAGCCACAAAAATAACAATAGAGGGATTCTATGGGGCACAGAAATAACAATATGGGGGTAATAGGGGCACAACAATATAAATAAGGGGTATAACTACAATAGTAATGGGGTAATCACTAGTATTATAGGGACCCAACATGCCCCTCTCCTTCAAAAAAGTGTTGTCCTCAACGCTTGAGTAGTTCTGGATACTTCTGCATAAAATTCTCATCCTCCCATGTGGAATCTTCGGCGGATAAGTTCTTCCACTTGATAAGATACTCTGAAATTGATCGATTTCGTAGCTGTCGAGTTCTTGTTTCTGTGACTGCTTCCGGTTCCAATATAATTTTTCCTTCCTCGTCAAGTTCTGGCAATATTGTTTGAATTGGGAGCTTGTCACCTATAACCTTCTTTAAACATGAAACATGGAAAACTGGGTGCAATCGAGAAGCTGCAGGAAGCTCCAATTTGTATGCCATAGTACCAATCTTTTGCAACACCTTGTACGGACCATAATACTTTGGTGATAATTTATTATCCTTCTTAGCTTGCTTTAGGGACATTTGCTTATATGGTTGTAGTCGTAGGAATACCCAATCACCTACATCAAAACTTCTTTCACTGCGATGTTGATCTGCCTGTTGTTTCATTCTATTTTGTGCCAACACTAGGTTATCCTTTAAGAGTTGGAGGACTTGTTGTTGATGTTCGATGTGATGTTCCACTGCCTGAACCTTAGAATTTTCTCTTAAATATGATGTGATGGATGGTGGTTGATACCCATAAAGTGCCATAAATGGGGTCATTTTTGTTGTTGTATGGAAGGAAGTGTTATACCACCATTCAGCCAGAGGCAACCATTTGACCCATTGTGTCTGTTTATCAGATACAAAGCAACGAAGATATCCTTCCAAACATTTGTTTACTATCTCAGTTTGCCCATCAGATTGAGGATGATAAGATGAGCTATGAGCTAACTGAGTACCAAGACAAGAAAATAATTCTGTCCAAAAATTTCCAGTGAAAATGGGATCTCTGTCACTTACAATAATCTTTGGGTTTCCATGTAGCTTTTGAACTGTTTCCATAAATGCAGTAGAAACTGTACTGGCTTTAAATGGATGTGATAATGCACAAAAGTGTGCATACTTGGTAAGTCTGTCAACTACCACCATGATGACACTCTTTCCCTCAGACCTGGGTAAACCTGTGATAAAATCCATTGAAACCTCCTCCCAACGTTGGCTTGGAATGGATAA
The DNA here is from genome assembly GCA_031772625.1 of Pinus tabuliformis. NCBI lineage: Eukaryota > Viridiplantae > Streptophyta > Pinopsida > Pinales > Pinaceae > Pinus > Pinus tabuliformis. Next base: position 320,465,057 of record CM062814.1, on the reverse strand, counting down.
AGGTTGTAATAGACCCGGTGTCTTAATTGTTTCAACTTTATTTTGCTGGCAAACCAAACATTCCGCCACAAACTTTTGAATATCTGATTTAAGGCCATCCCAAAAAAATTCCTTCTTAACCCTGTGGTAAGTTTTTAAAAATCCTGAGTGCCCTCCTAAGGGAGAAGTGTGCAATTCCATAAGAATCTTTTGTTTTAGCTGGGAATTCTTACAGAGGTATAAGCGATCTTTGTACCATAACGAATCATTTTTCCAGCTAAATGTATCAGAAGTACTGGAATCTTGTTGTAACTTTCGAATAAGTGCCCACACTTCTTCGTCATTCTTCCATTCCTCCCTTGCTTCGTTTATCCAATCTGGTTGGATAATAGAAATGGCACACAACAATGCTTCCACATCCTCATCCTTTCTTGAGAGTGCATCTGCCACAACATTTTGCTTCCCTTTTTTGTAGATGATTTCAAAGTCATAACCCAACATCTTTGTGACCCACTTTTGTTGCTCTTCAGAGGATAATCTTTGTTCTAAAAAGTATTTAAGGCTATCATGATCCGTTTTTACCTTGAAGTGTCTTCCCATTAGGTAGGGTCGCCATTTCTTAAGTGCATGGAGTATTGCCAACATTTCCTTCTCATAAATAGCTTTGCTTAAAAACTTTCCCTTGATTGGACGACTTTCAAAAGCAATGGGTCTTTCATCTTGCATTAGAACAGCACCAATTCCATTTCCTGAAGCATCACATTCCACAATAAAGGTTTTTGTGAAGTCCGGTGTAGCTAAGACCGGTGCTTGGCACATTGCCTCTTTAAGATGTTCAAAGGCCTTTGTTGCTTCCGGAGTCCATGAAAATGAATCTTTCTTCAATAATGTTGTTAGAGGTGCTGCTATTCTCCCATAATTCTTAACAAACTTGCGATAATACCCTGTCAACCCAAGAAATCCTCGCAGATGCTTTATGGATGTGGGGATTTTCCATTCCTTAATGGCTTTAATTTTGCTAGGGTCTACCTTAACTCCTTCATGAGATACAATATGACCCAAATATTCCACCTCCTGGACTCCAAAGAAACATTTGGATCTTTTTGCATATAATTGTTTCTCCTCCAATAGTTGTAGCACCCTGTCAACATGTTCAACATGATCCTTCCAAGACTTGCTGTAGATTAGTATATCATCAAAAAATACTAACACAAATTTTCTAAGGAATGGTTTGAAAATTGAATTCATCAAACCTTGAAATGTTGAAGGTGCATTGGTAAGGCCAAAAGGCATGACCAAAAATTCATAATGACCCTCATGAGTTCTAAATGCCGTTTTCGGAATGTCTTCAATCTTCATTCTGATTTGATGATATCCCGAACGAAGATCCAACTTGGTGAAGTAAATTGATCCATGCAATTCATCCAGTAATTCATCAATAACAGGAATGGGGAACTTATCTTTAATAGTGAGCTTGTTGAGCTCCCTATAATCTGGACACATGCGCCATGATCCATCCTTCTTGTGCACCAATACTACTGGAGCTGAGAAAGAACTTTGACTCGGTTGAATTATACCAGCCTCTAGCATTTCTGCAACCATACGTTCAATTTCACTTTTTTGGACATAGGGATATCTGTACGGCCTGATGTTTGGAGGAACACTTCCTGGAATCAGATGAATAGCATGATCATGATCACGCATAGGTGGGAGACCTTTGGGAGTCTCAAATACCTTGGAATGATTGTCCAGGACTTTTTGGAGATCTGGAGAAATAGATGATTCCAATGTGGAAACATCTAGCGAACATAATTGTGCAATTACACCTCTTTGCTCCTTTTTTAGAAGCTTTGTCATGCCATTAGAGCTGATTATCTTTCCTGGTTTCCCTGCAATACCCCTTAATTCAACTTCCTTTCCTTCCGCAGAAAATTTCATGAAAAGTTCTTGAAAATTAAAAGCTATTGTACCCAAGGATTGTAGCCATTGGACTCCTAGTACAACATCAGCACCTCCCATTGGAATGGAAAGCATTGGGCTAGTCAATACATATTCTCCCATGGATAGCTTGATATTATGGCACTTTCCAAAACAATTTATTGTTCCTCCATTTGCAATCATCACTTGACACTCTGGTGCTGGATATAGGAAGCAATTCAATTCTTTTGCTACCCTACAATGAATAAAATTGTGGGTGCTTCCTGAATCAATCAACACTATTACCTTTTTCTTCTTGATTTTTCCTTCTATCTTGATGGTTTGAGGAGTGGTAATTCCTGCCAATGCATTACAAGATATGGTCGGATTTATTTGTTCTTCATCTAGGCTTTGTTCCTGGAATATATCCTCTTCTTTTGACCTTTCTTGCTCCTTTTCTTCTTCCTCTTCACAATCTATGTAGAATAATTTCTTCTCAGCACACTTATGACCTTTTGTGTATTTGCTATCACAATTGTAACAAAGCCCTTTTGCTCTTTTTTCTTCCAATTGTTGTGGTGTCAACCTTGTAGGTTGTGGAAGACTATGGGCAACAACACTTCCGTCTTTATAGTTGTGAACGGTATGCTTCCTAGTTGCCATAATTTTGCTTTCCATTTTTCTTGCTAACCTGAATGCCTTCTCTAATGAATCAGGTTCCCAAAGGCGCACATCATGTTGGATATTATCCTTTAAATACCCTATGAACACATCAATCCTATGCTCCTCTAGAATATCTTTTACCCTTATGTTCAATTTTTGGAACTCATCAATGTGCTCCATTATTGAACCCTTTTGTTTGAGACTTATCAATTGGCTAAAAAAAGTGTTGCTTTTTGTATCCTCATAATGTGCTATCAATTCTTCCGTAAAAATTGCCCAAGTGATAAATTGTTTACGAGAACAAAGCCATTGATACCATACAAACTGATTTGGTTCCAAATATAAAGTTGCCATACGTACCTTTTGTGTGTTTTGCACATTATTGAGATCGAAGAATTGCTCCATCTGTAATATCCATGTGGCGGGATCCTTGCCATCAAACTTCCTCACATCGATTTTTGGAACATGGTGAGTCTTCGATCCAACATTAGAGTCTATGGAATCATGATTAACATTTCTTTTGTTCTCATCATGAGTTTCCTTTACTACCTTTTCACCATTAGTGACCCTTTCTTGTAGCAACTTCTTCAATTCATCCATCTTATCATCCATGCCATCAATTTTAGTGTCCATGCCATCAATTTTAGCGTCAATCTTAGCTTCCATGCCATCCATCTTAGCTTCCATTCCCTTTATCTTAGATTCCACGCCATTTACCTTAGATTCCACGCCACTTATCTTAGCTTCTGTTAGCTTTTGCGAGTGTGACATTTGTTGCACTTGTTCTTGTAATTTTGATATATCATGTAGCATTTCTTCCTCTTCTTCATGAGTCATGCTAGAGCTTTCAGGCTCCTTACTAGGTGTTTGCATTTTCTTTCCTCGGGGCATCAGTTACCGATAATAAAGTTTTACTATGCCCTTTGAATTCCGTTAAACCCAGCTTACACAAAAATTAAAAAAACTACACACCTTTTTTCACTTTATAGAAGCCTGATATTGAATCTGATGTATCTCTATAATTTCGGATCCTCCAATTCTGAAATTGCTACCTGTAGTAGCCTTCTGCGTTCTCTTTCCAATGCCACAAGTCTGAGCCAAATTGGATTCTCCCAGGAAGAGTTATGTGAAATCTCCCACCGTGACTTGCTTTTAGACTGGTTCAGTAGAGCGAACTTGTACGACGTGCCACGAGTCACTGTTTCAACCTTTGAATCTGAAACACACACAAAAGAAACTACAGTCCGTCCTCTTTCTGTACCTTTTTACGAAATTTCAATCCGATCCTCAGAGAGAGAGTTATGACGATTTTCCCCAGGTCACCTGTTTTGAATGTAATTTAGGAGTCTGCAAAAAGACCAACTTCCTCAGATCATATCTCCGAAAATATCGCGAGAAAATCTCTGAAATTCGGACCCAAGGTTCAGCGCCAATTCTTCTCAAATGGGTTTTTTTTACGACTTCTGAAACGTCACAGAAAAAAAGTTATAGCGAAAATTCCACGATGACCTGTTTGGAGCAGCGAAACCCTAGAATCCAAAGCTCTGATACCAAATGTTATGAAACCAGCTCACAAAAAGATAGAAAAGAGAGATCCACGCCTTAGAATTCAGCCTCTTCGAGGGGGCAACCTCCTTTACATTACATAAATGAACAATTCTTGGATGATACAAATGACAAAACCTCCTTTCTATATATAGGAGTCTAGGGAGTCACAATATAATCCAGCCGACCTAACAATAATAATATAAAGCCACAAAAATAACAATAGAGGGATTCTATGGGGCACAGAAATAACAATATGGGGGTAATAGGGGCACAACAATATAAATAAGGGGTATAACTACAATAGTAATGGGGTAATCACTAGTATTATAGGGACCCAACATCCTGGTAGCCACTGACCACTGCACAAAGTTGCACATCAACTCATTGCTCAATTGTGCATCACTGTCATTGCTCAACTGCACATCACTGAGGGTCATTGCTGCAAAGGTCACTATACATCATAATTGAACCACTGCACTTCTCAACATCAAGAGATCACAAAACTAGCTACCACTACATGTCACTGCATTGAATTGCTCATGAATAAATAATCATCAAAGCTCATATGCATACAACGCCTCACTCTGCTGCACTGTACCAAACTGCTCATAATGCTGCAAACATGTGGTACTGCTATTAAATAATGGCACAAACCCAGGTGCCTCAGGTCATCCCTATGACCTGCCTTCAAAGCTCTTAGGCTAGGCCCAAGTAGGGCTGACAACATATGTGTAATCACTACTGCTCAGATAGTCAATGCCCTAGCCATTTTTTCTTAATGCAGTCACGTAGATCATGGTCCAATGAGGCTATCATAAACCAATTGCAATACTGTTACACAACCACTGTTATATGAGACCATCACATCTACATATGTTGATGTCACATCAATAGTTAATCAATGCTACCATGTAAATGCATCACATCACTAATCGTACTGCAACATGTTTGACAAGACAACAGTCATGTTTACAGTCTCACTAATATGTCAAGTCAAAGTCAAGATATTATCTCAATGTTTAATCTAAGTGTCATTTTGTATGTGTCAGGTCAACGGATCATGTCAATACTACTGTTGCAACCTTTATGAGACACTTGTCTAGATGTTGCACTCTTAGGAGACTTCTATACAAGTACTATTATCTACCTAAGATCAATGTACTAGGTCTATGTCTCCAACTCAAGTCACGGTCAATGTGTACAACCAATATATTTAATCAAGTTAAGTAGACATATCATGTCTATGCTACTGCGACATAATGTTAATATTTCATTTGTCAAGTTATGTTATCAATGTCAAAGTGAAATCACCAAAGCGATGGCACTACTATTATAAACCATCGGTGAATGTTGTAGGTGTCATTGTCAAGTCGCTTAAACTTCATTTTTGGAATGACTCAACGATAAGCTGTTGATCTCAAATAAGCATTGTAGATTCAAATCTTCACACCATAGACCATAAGTGTATTGGTGCACAGGGGTCAGTTCCAAATAAGAATAGATATGCATATATAAAGTATATATGTATGCTTAGAATTTTGCACTTCAAGGAGAACACTGTTGTAGGATGATCATAGTGTCATCACAAACATAATTCTTATTGTTGTACCAACGGTTTAGTGCCCTTATTAGATCCGCACCTTGAATTTGTGCATGTAATTGATATCATTTTTTTTTGGTTGACAGGACTCATGTAGCTGTATAAAGAAAATCGTAGCTACTGCCTTTAATAGAAGTCACTTCATCCCTGAACCAAGCCTCAAAATTTGGATGTAAGAGCAGATTTACAATGCTTCTATAGAACCATTGGGAAGAAGAATTTAAGTGGATCAAAACTGAAATAAGGCTATAAGAACTCGTGAATTTTGGACCAAGGTTTGCAGCAAGATATATAGATTGATTTTTAGTGCTTACGTTTCTTCCTATGTTGAGTTCCCAAACAAATCTTAAGAATTAGACCCAATCAAAACAAAGGAAAAGAGCACCCAGAACTTCACTATCCTTTGAATAGAACACAAAACTTAAAGGAAAGATACCTGAACCTAAACCGAATTTCTAAATAGGAACACCGAACCCTAATCCAATTCTCTCTTTTGCTTTATCTGCCTCAGGAGTTCGAAATATGCTTCTTCGGATACACTAAAAATTACAAAGGTTATCATGATAATTGTTAAAATTGGCAACCAGGGCAAAACTTCATGTGGGTCATCTTATTCATGGTTGATAATATTTTTATTAGATTCCTCTCGTCGAGAGATGTAGGATTGATATAAAGATCATCCGATTCCGATAAGTATTCATGGAGATATGAATTTATTTTGATTATGGAATTATTATCAAGCCGACCTACAACTCATGTAGGCTCAGAAGCCCAACAGTCGCATCTATTCACCCACCAACGTTGTGTATAAATATAAGAGGACTTTTCCTCATTTGGACTCACTCATCTCATCACATCTCTCTCTCTCTACTGCGCAGATATGAGTCTCTTCTCTACTGTGCTGAAATGGGTCTCTCTCTCTCTCACATGTGAAGCCGGAAGCTGTTGAATTTGAAGCTGCAACTGCAGAAGTAAAGATTGACTTGCGTGGCCTAGAATATCTCCTCTTTGGAACTGCGTTGTAGGTTCATCTGAACCTCCTTTGAAAGTCACAACTTTTGGTGGTGGAATGAAGTCAATCCGACGAACGGTTTGCAAGATATCGACTACCCTAGTTTGAAGCCGGAAACTGCTGAAACTGAAGCTGCAACTGCAGAAGTAAAGATTGACTTGCGTGGCCTAGAATATCTCCTCTTTGGAACTGCACTGTAGGTTCATCTAAACCTCCTTTGAAAGCCACAACTTTTGGTGGTGGAATGAAGTCAATCCGATGAACGGTTTGCAAGATATCGACTGCCCTAGTTTGAAGCCGGAAATTGCTGAAACTGAAGCTGCAACTGCAGAAGTAAAGATTGACTTGCGTGGCCTAGAAGATCTCCTCTTTGGAACTGCGCTGTAGGTTCATCTGAACCTCCTTTGAAAGCCACAACTTTTGGTGGTGGAATGAAGTCAATACGACGAATGGTTTGCAAGATATCGACTGCCCTAGTTTGAAGCTGGAAATTGCTGAAACTGAAGCTGCAACTGCAGAAGTAAAGATTGACTTGCGTGGCCTAGAAGATCTCCTCATCTGAACTGCGCTGTAGGTTCATCTGAACCTCCTATGGAAGCCGAAACGTTTGGTGGTGGAATGAAGTCAATCCGACTGTCGGTTTGTGAGATATGGTCTGCCCTAGTTTGATAATGAAGCCGCTAATGCTGATGCTACTGATCTAGGGTTTGCTACTGCTGATATGAATCAGATTTATTGTACTATTTCTCTCTACTGAATTATTGAAGATAAAAGAAGATTTGATCAAAGGGTTTCCCCACACATTGTGGGGTTTGTCCCTGGCTAGCCGCCACATCTTGTGTCTCTTGTCTTGGCTTGTTTTCTGTCGATCGTTTAATGTTCTATCTGCACTTTACTTTACATACATGTGATTGCTAATCGATGGAATATAATAAGAAAAAGAAGTAAACTGTTATAAGCATAGAACATACCATAACTTAACATGGTATCGGAGCTGAGGTGAAGACAAAGCCCGAGCAAGAGCAAGAGCACTGATTGAAGAGAAGATTGGCAAGGCTATCCTAAAAGAACTATGGGGTCCTCAACACTCTTTCCTGCCGAAGACAAGCTCCATGAGAAAGCTGACTGTCATGGATGAAAGATGTCTATCGATCTAACCCTTGAAGATCAAGGAGTGCTGGACCATGTAAGAGGCAATATTGTTGAGCCTTCATCAAATGCATCTGCTGCTGCCTAGAACAAATGGAAAAATGGAGAAGTCAAAACAAAGAAGATCGTCTGGGACTCTATCAACAAGCGCTTGGTGGCCTACATCTCTGATCTAGACACCTCCAAGGAAATCTACGACAGACTGGTGAGTTTATTTAAAGTTAATGATGCAAATCAAGTTTTGTTTCTTAGAAATAAGTTAAGGGAAATCAAGAAGGGTAAATATGAAAGTATGCAAGCATACTTCTTAAGAATCACTGAGATCAAGAATGATCTCCTATCTATTGGGGAAACTATTACTGACAGAGAAATGGCACTCACAATGGGAAAACTATGGATGAGATCATGGACATAAAGGGCAACATGAGATCATGGACATATAGCATAGCATGATGATGATGCACACTAGTTTGAGCAGCATTATGATGGATAAAATCATGGACATGGGCAGCATGATGATAATCATGATTAGAGAAGCATGGTATAGTATGTAGTGGTGCAACTCGAAATCCCTCTAATGACAATCAAAGGAATGACAAATTCAACAGCAGAGGTAAGAGGAGAGCTGGAAATCAAGGAAGAGAACAAGCATTCAAGAAGGCTAGAAATTCTAGGTTGTATTAAATGCACCTGACCTCAAAAGGAACCTAGTGTCCATCTTGGCAATGGAAGATAGAGGCTACAAGGTAACCTTCAGCAATGGCAAGGTATGTATATGGAAAAATAATGTTAAAGATGCCTTTACTCTTGGGTTTAGTGTTGATTCATTATATTAGGTCGATGGAAGTCCGCTAGGTGTCATGTCTTGTGACACAACTCTTCAGTCCGAACTTTGGCATCGGAGGTTTGCCCACCTTCATTATAAAGCTATACTCGATGTAAGACAAATGGTAACAGGGATGCCCGAATTCCAAGTAGAGAAAGAAGGTGTATGTTCGGGATGTGCTGAAGGAAAGCTCAAAAGGGGACCATTACCCTCAAGCCAAAGCAAGACCTTTGATATATTACAGTTGGTTCACTTAGGCACATCTGAGGCTAGCATTAAGAGGGAGACTACTACACCACATACTCCTGAGCAGAATGGTGTGGTGGGAAGGAAGAACCACACGATGATGGAAGCTGTCCGGGCCATGCTACATGATCAAAGACTTCCAAAGTTTCTATGGGCTGAAGCTGCAAACACTACCGTATATGTACAAAATCGATGCCCTCATCAAGCATTGGGTTCCAAGACTCCTGAAGAAAAATTCACCGGTAAGAAACCTGATTTTTATCATTTTAAAATTTTTGGAAGCCCTATATACTTTCATGTGTCGAAAGAGAAAAGAAATAAATTGGGAGCATCTGGAAAGAAGGGAATTTTTCGTGGGCTATGGTGAAAATACTAAAGGCTATAGAATCTATGTAGCCAGTGAAAGGGAAGTCATAATTAGTCATGATGTCACCTTTGACGAAGATATGGCTCTTAGTAAGGTGATCAATCTTCCGACTTTGAGGAGCTCTCAAGAAGCCGACACTAGGGAACCGAAAGAAAAGGATGATGAATCAATGCCTGATGTAGAAGAACCCATGGATCCGATTGATCCTCCTCCATATGAGCCTTCCTCTTCTAGGAAGAGGCCTTCATGGCTTAAGGGGTTACTTGATGATGCTGAAGGACATGCTGCACCCTGAGGAACCTTCCGTCAAAGTAAGAAACTTAATAGGTATCAAGGATACCTGACCATCATGAGCACGATCATACAAAATGAGCCTTCGTCATTCTCAGATGCCGTCAAGCATCAAGTATGAAAGGATGCTATGACCAAAGAATATGAGTCTATCATAAAGAATGATGTTTGTGAAGTAGTTCCCAGACCCCAGGACAAGATTGTTGTTACTTCCAAATGGTTTTACAAGATAAAGCATGCAGCAGATGGAAGCACGGAAAAGTATAAGGCTCATTTTGTTGCTCGAGGTTTCTCCCAAAAGGAAGGTATAGACTATGATGAGATATTTGCACCTGTTGCCAGATATACGACCATCCGCTCGATCATAGCCCTTGCCGCTTCACAAGGATGGAACCTACATTAGATGGATGTCAAGAATGCGTTCTTGCATGGCTCGATCAAAGAAGAGGTCTACGTGGAGCAACCCGAAGGATTTGAGATTTATGATCGAAAATCTCATGTATGCAGGTTGAAGAAAGCTCTCTATGGGCTGAAGCAAGAACCCCGAGCATGGTATGAGAGGATCGATAGCTACTTGATGAAGTTGGGATTCACTAGGAGTGAAGCTGATCCTAACCTTTACTTTAAGGTTGAAGATGACAAGCCTCTCATACCGGTATTGTATGTGGATGACCTCTTTCTAACAGGTGCAAACCCTCTCATTCACAAATGTAAGAGGGAGATGGCTTTTGAATTTGAAATGAAGGACCAAGGACTTGAAGTATGGCAGAAGCCAAGGGAAAGTTTCCTATCTCAAGGAAAATATGTGGTAAATATATTGGAAAGATTCGGTATGATGGACTGCAAGCCTGTGACTACCTCGAGGATCTTAACTTTTAGAAGTTATATGGTAGTGATGTCGAACCAGACTTGGGAAATGCCTCTGAGTTTCAAAAACTCATTCACATTGATGTTCTTGGTGAACTTCCGTCCGAACATATGTTTTGCAGTTAACATTGTGAGCTCATATTTGGTTGAGCCTCACTGGATTGATGCCAGGAATCTTCTGAGATGTCTTTAGGACACAATCTCTCATGGATTAAGATACACTGCCGGAGATGTGAGACTACTTGGATATACTGATGTTGATTGGGCAGGCAGTGTGGTGGACTGTAAGAGCACTTTTGGGTGCTGTTTCACCTTGGGATCTGCTTCGATATCCTGGATAAGCAGGAAGCAGAAGTCGGTGGCTTTGAGAACCGCCGAAGCAGGATATATTGTTGCTAGCATAACCTCGTGTGAGGTAGTCTAGTTGCGAAAGCTCTTCAGTAAGCTGTTTGGATTTACATTGGATACCACTGTGATTCTCTATAACAACCAGAGGTGGGATTCGATTATTGAGGAATCCTGTATTCGTCGATTGCTCCAGCAGATAGACATCATCTTGGATATGGTAAGTTGATGAGAAAGGAGGCTCCATCGCATTAATATGATGTATAGGTTGATACACCTTGTCAAAGCCCCGAGGAAAGATCTAATCTGTGATTTTCCCAAACGACTTGGAGTCGGTAAGAAACCCTTGTACAAGCATCCTGCATGTTGCATACATTGAGCTCTGGGAGCTCTGAGGGCTTGCGGTTATTACTGGAGCAACATATGACCACAGGGTGACTCACCCTCCCCTGGTGGTGCACACTGGGACAAGATGATTCGCTCTCTTGTGGAACAGGATGATTCGCTCTCCTGTGTAGCAGTATGATTAGTTCTCCTGTGAGGCCTTGATTAATGTGTTCTCCATGGTGGCCTGGATTGATGTGTTCTCCATGGCAATTGTAGCAGGATTGATGTGTTCTCCTGTGAGGCCTGGATTGATGTGTTCTCCATGGCAATTGTAGCAGGATTGATGTGTTCTCCTTTGGGCCTGGATTGATGTGTTCTCCATGGAAATTGTAGCAGGATTGATGTGTTCTCCTGTGAGGACATGATTGATTAGTTCTCCTGTCGAGGCATCCTACCCATGCAGTCTGGGACTCATGGGAAGTACCTCTCATCTGATCAATGAGCAGGGAAATGAAGTTAGGGACCATAGTAGTACCGATGGATGCATCGTTGTAACTACCGTACTCCCTACGCTAGGATGACCTCCATTGATCTGTGATCAATGATACTGGTCTGGGACTAGTGGTAGGAGTTGTACCATACTATGATGCTGACATCGGGTCGGTTGAGACTAGTCTGGGATCAGTGGTACATACTCTGAGACTGACTTTGAGTCAGTGGATGATGATATTGGTCTGGGACCATTGGAGTTGTACTCACTATGACGCTGACTTTGGGTTGGTTGAGACTGGTCTAGGACCAGTGGTACATACTCTGAGACTGACTTTGAGTCAGTATGATACATCCTCGATCATTTCTTCTTCTTCATAATTCGGACAAAAGCAGAGTAGAACAAAACAATGCAAGAGCAGAGCAGGGCAAGGGTCAGGCTGTACTGGGCAGTGCATTTGATGGATGAATAGTAACGACCGATAGACAGATTGCAGATGAAGTTCTCCATGGTTGAGAGGGAGTGTTAAAATTGGCAACCAGGGAAAAACTTCATGTGGGTCATCTTATTCATGGCTGACAATATTTTTATTAGATTCCTCTCATCGAGAGGTGTAGGATTGATATAAACATCATCCGATTCCGATAAGTATTCATGGAGATATGAATTTATTTTGATTATGGAATTATTATCAAGCCGAACTACAACTCATGTAGGCTCAGAAGCCCAACAGTCACATCTATTCACCCACCAACATTGTGTATAAATATAAGAGGAATTTTCCTCATTTGGACTCACTCATCTCATCACATCTCTCTCTCTCTCTACTGCGCAGATATGAGTCTCTTCTCTACTGCGCTGAAATGGGTCTCTCTCTCTCTCACATGTGAAGCCGGAAGCTGTTGAATTTGAAGCTGCAACTGCAGAAGTAAAGATTGACTTGCGTAGCCTAGAAGATCTCCTCTTTGGAACTGCACTGTAGGTTCATCTGAACCTCCTTTGAAAGCCGCAACTTTTGGTGGTGGAATGAAGTCAATCCGACGAACGGTTTGCAAGATATCGACTGCCCTAGTTTGAAGCCGGAAACTGCTGAAACTGAAGCTGCAACTGCAGAAGTAAAGATTGACTTGCGTGGCCTAGAATATATCCTCTTTGGAACTGCGCTGTAGGTTCATCTGAACCTCCTTTGAAAGCCGCAACTTTTGGTGGTGGAATGAAGTCAATCCGACGAACGGTTTGCAAGATATCAACTGCCATAGTTTGAAGCCGGAAACTGCTGAAACTGAAGCTGCAACTACAGAAGCAAATATTGACTTGCATGGCCTAGAAGATCTCCTATTTGGAACTGTGCTGTAGGTTCATCTGAACCTCCTTTGAAAGCCGCAACTTTTGGTGGTGGAATGAAGTCAATCCGACGAACGGTTTGCAAGATATCGACTGCCCTAGTTTGAAGCCGGAAACTGCTGAAACTGAAGCTGCAACTGCAGAAGTAAAGATTGACTTGCGTGGCCTAGAAGATCTCCTCATCTGAACTGCGCTGTAGGTTCATCTGAACCTCCTCTGGAAGCCGAAACTTTTGGTGGTGGAATGAATTCAATCCGACTGTCGATTTGTGAGATATGGTCTGCCCTAGTTTGATAATGAAGCTGCTAATGCTGATGCTACTGATCTAGGGTTTGCTACTGCTGATATGAATCAGATTTATTGTACTATTTCTCTCTGCTGAATTATTGAAGATAAAAGAAGATTTGATCAAAGGGTTTCCCCACACATTGTGGGGTTTGTCCCTGGCTAGCCGCCACATCTTGTGTCTCTTGTCTTGGCTTGTTTTCTGTCAATCGTTTAATGTTCTATCTGCACTTTACTTTACATACATGTGATTGCTAATCGGTGGAATATAATAAGAAAAAGAAGTAAACTGTTATAAGCATAGAACATACCATAACTTAACAATAATATGTGAGAGGGCTTCATATTTGACCGTTGGAGGAGACATTAAACACCTTTTTTAGGGGCATAATTAGGTACGTCTTTTTAGGATGTTTTAAACACTTTTTATTATTAATAAATTTAATTTAATTTAGTAATCATTAAATTGTTTATTAAACTCTAAGTAATTGTACATTAACCCTTTTTGGTGTGTTTTTTAGATGACACATGAGTGTATTAACTCATTGATTGATTTATTGTCTTTGGTTTTTGAAGTTATGTAACTTAGACGAGGTGAGACTACAGTGATAAACAATGTCATATGTTGAGAACTGTAGGAGGAGGTGTCATGTCACTACCGCTTGGGGTTTTAGCCTAGAAACTGGGGCCACTAACTTCAATTGTGAAAATCTCTCAAACTAGGAGGCCTCTCGAGGCGTACCACATATCAACAAAAACATATTTTTGAGGAGAATCTAATGACATAGATGTCCGACCCAAACTCAATGATTTCACCTACCAAAAACCCTCAACAAAGTCGGGGTACATCCTTAGTCCATGAAACACAAACCCTAGGACTTGGGGATTTTTAACCATCCAAAAATATAGCTCCTTTCTTGATGTAATCTGACAATTACTAAGAAGCATTCATTAACTATTTGACATCAATGACTGGTGTTTTTGGTCAAAGTCAAACCCAACCAACTCTATGGGTTGACATCAATGACAACACCATCCAACAATCTCCCTCTTTGTCATTGATGGCAACACACGTATCCCCTTGCCTTTATGCTTCACCTCCTTCTCAAGATTTCAATCTCCTTCTCAGGTTTTCCTCTCACCCTTTGACATCAATGACAAAGGGTTACTCCCCTTGAGAATTTGCTTTCTTCATGTGGACCTGTTATCTCCTTGTGCTCCCCTTGACGAGAAGTCTTCTTGTAATAATCTATCAGTGACGATCCCTGTGGATTTGTGTCTTGTATGTGCTTCCCTTGGAGAGAAACCTTCCTTTGTGAACCTGTAATCCTTCAATTGTTCCACTCTCCCTGAATCTCTAATGAAAGTGCCATCTTGTTCAAACTATCTCTCTATCAATTGTAGAATTGTGCCATATACTACTACATAGACTCCTCTTCAAATTTCAAGGAGTTGATGAACTGAATCGTTTAGAATAGTGAGTCATCTAATGAACGATCTTGGCTCGAGTCATTAATCGAAGCAATTGTTGATTCCTTACGACCTGTTTTGAATCCTGAAAGCATAACTTTTGAGACCTTCTTGTCTTCTTGTTTTTCTTGCTTATCTTGTACTTGTTCATCTTGTACCTATCTTCTTTTCCAAACCTTCTTATTCTTGTCGTCAAGATTTTCATTCTTGGTTGACTCCATCTTGTACTAGCATTGACGAGCTATGTGTCCATAGTTATGACACTTGAAGCATTCAATGTTGTCCATAGTTGATTCCATCTAATATCTACAATTGCGAGTGCTATGGCCATAGTTATGGCATTTGAAACATTCAATGTTTGGCCCATCTAGCATGTATTCTCTTATGACAAAATCATCGTGAAACTTGTCTCATGATCCAACAAACTTGTTTCTAGGGTTTTGCAAATAATGATTGTACCTTCCAAAAACATCACAATCCCTAGCCATATGTCCATAGTTACCACATAAAAAGAAATAGCCATCAAATGAACTTGCGTACCTAGATAATTCATTCAGATGCAATGGTCCTTGATAATTGTACTTGTCAACAGCTTTACAATCCCTGGCCATATGTCCATAGTTAGCACACGAAAAACATTATCCACTAAATAAACAAACTGTTGTAGCGGCTACAACCCCCCTCCAAAATTTTGCCTTAGCCTCTTTTGTATCCTCCCTACCAACCTTACACAACACTTTGTCTTGCTTCGTCAAGTACTCAAGCTTTAGTGTTTTCCTTGCACAAAGGCAGCCTGTCAATCACATTCGATCCATTCCCTTCATAGGCTGCTTACTCAGACTTGGTCCAGCTGCAGGTTGAGAAGCTTCCCCTTGAAAATTGCACATTCTTAGAGGGCAACGAACATTTCCCTCCAGGAATTGTGCAATCCTCTCTAATAGCTTGCTGGTCTATAGGATTGCACAATCCTGCCAGTGAACCCTCCTAGTAGGATTTGTGCAATTTTTCCCATCAACAAGTTGTTCAGCCCAGGATTTGCACAAATCTGGGCAGCAGTCAGCTGTTGGGCCCATAAATTGCACAATCCCCTTGGGAAATCAACCCAGCGTAAAGTCAAGAATGCACATTTGCGCAATCCTGCCAGCCAACCCTCCTAGCGGGATTTGTGTAATTTTTCCCATCAACAGGCTGTTTAGCCCAAGATTTGCACAAATATGGGCAGTAGTCAACCGTTGGGCCCAGAAATTGCGCAATCCCCTTGCGCAGTCAACCCATCTTACAGTTAGGAATGCATATTTTTCCCAAGAAGTTGAGCACTGGCATTAATGGATAGTTCGGTTGATTAGTTCCCTCTGGGATTGAGCAAAACAAACTTGCATGCATGGGCTGCTTCTCCCAAGGCAGCATGCAAAGGAATCCCTTGTTTCATGGATCTATGTTTTGCAGTTGGCGGTTACATGCAAGGAACAATTCAGAAACCTCCCTCCAAGTGTCGCTTCCCCTAGAGTTTTGGCATGCACGTCACAACCTCGATGTTATCAAAACTCATCAACCGGGCACTGTAGAGCTCATTATTCACATCAACCTTGTAGCTCTGACATCCCACATCACATCTAGGCGCAATCGACACATTTAGCTCAGCTGTTTTGGGGTAAGCTCGCTTCCCATGCCTTGCGCTTCATTTCTGTCGCTTTTTGTGTATTCGCTTGTGTGAGTGTTTTTTGCTTGATTTCTTTGAACGCCTACTGTTGTTTACATATATTTTAGCTTGTCTTAGCTCTACTTCAGTTTTTGTTGCTATCTCACTGTTGTCGCATGCATGAAATTGTTTTGCATGGACGTTCACCCAACTGGCGAACGACCTCACCCACATGCATGTTAATATGTTTGTTGAATCTTCCATTCATGTTTTCCATGCACTGTTTATCACTTTTGCTATCACTTTGTGTCACCATGCATTTCATTGATTACTTGCTTTTAGTTTCTCGTTGGCAAGTCGGGCCAACCTTGGCCCGGTCTCTACCTTCACCAAGGTTTCATTGCGCAATCTAGAGAAGGAAGGCTCACCTTCCTCCCCAGATTTGCTCATTCTAGCCCAGCACTGGCCTCCTAGACTGAATTGCGCATTTCTCGATGACAGTGGCTGCTTGGCCCAAAAATTTGGGCAAATTTGTCCCTGGGCTAGCAGTCTTTCCTAGCTAGAATCGCGCATTGCAAAATCCCAATAGCCAACTGCCCAACTGGATTGTGCATTTTGTAATTCTAGCAGTCAATCAGTATCCCAAAAGCTAAGCAACAACTCAGGAAGAACATGAAACTGCATAGACAGTCCAATGAGTTGCAACAGGAACAAGAACAGTAGTGGGCGCAACATGCACTCATGGATGAAACTGTGCCAGTATGAGTTAAGGATCTAACCCAGCAGCTGACACAGAGCAAACATGGTGAGCAGTGTTGTTGATCGCAAGCAAGGGATCTAGCAGCATGCATGTCGTTAAGCGCACATGCAATCCAACCCATTCAACACACTCACCAAGGTGAAGACAAGAAGCAAGTCCAACTGGAGCTGAACATGTACTTTGGCAAGTTGATGCGCATGACCACCAACATGCACTTGAAGGTCACGCACTTGAAGATCAACACAAACACTATGCATCAGTGTGTTTCCGATTCAAGCATACCTAAGAAGACCATGCACATGTTAGCAGACGAGTTGGATGATGGGGTCAAACTAATGCACCGGTTGCAACCGAGGCAAGAGTTCGCTTCAACAAGATGTCACCATGAGGTGCATGCACATCATCACGGACGACCAAACTTGGCATTAGCTCACCACCTTCACCATCACAAGCATGTCAAAGATTTGGTCTTGTTATCACCCCAAGAAACTCACCTAGGTTGTATATCAGTGATGCTCGGGAACATTACATACTCAACAATTTTGTTGGATAAAATGATGGATGAATGGAAGAAATGCTAGACATTCAAGCCAGATAACTACTCCTACTATGATTTACCCCAGACATGGGTGAACACTCCCAAACTACAAGGCTTTAAACCACCAATTACTCACAGCTTAAGGTAAAGGTGATAATGGAGAATATTGACCACACCAGCAGATGCACAGGACCCTGTGATGGCCGGCTGCAACCAGTTAGGAGGTCTGTAAAACTATTATTTAATACACAGACAGGATGACAGCTCTCTGGTATTGAAACAACAACAACCTGCAAGCAAATTCAATGAACAACTAAATTCTAACACAGAGGTGGGATGATAGCCCCTCTGATGCTAACCATTAACAACCCATGAACTAAATGCAAAGCAGGGACAACCTAGAACATAGAAGAAGTGAAAAGTGAGCAAGTGACAACAAAAGAAGCTTGTATTAGTTGGAAATGAAGACCAGACACTGCAGGTCTCAGAGTGTTTACAGTCTCCAGAAGTTGAAGCCTATAACACACTAGCACTCATCTAACACTCATCAAACTCATTACATTGTTCTTCTCAGTATATATAGAATCTGTTTACAAAATTGCTTTGCTAGGGTATGCGTGGAGGTGTCTTAATGGTTCACCAACCACAATTACAGTTAAATATGGGCCTTCTGCTACAGGCTGACTGTGTCTGCAAATGAATTTGACCTTCTCGGACGTTCTGCTGTCCCTCTTGAGCCGGTAGAGTGTAATATGAAATAATCTCCATAACTGATAAATGTTGCGACCGGCTCGAGGCATGTCCTTCTCCTTCTCGACCATTATGTTCTTGAATGCAGTAGTTGAAAATTAATTGCGCAAAGGGCTGAATACAGGCCACCTTCGTCCTTTTGGGAGCATGAAATGGTTGAGCGGATAGTATAGCAGAGGCATGAGCAAGAGGGAGAAAAGACATTAGCCGTTGGATCGCACCGACGGACAGAAGATATGACTTGGTGGGAATACGAAGGTAGGAAGACTAAGTATTGGCAAATACACTAACAGAGGCGGAAAAGCGGACAAGAGACTTTATACAATGGGATGGTGAGCCATATCGAGTTCGGCACCTGATATCGCATCGGCGGAAGGCAAAGAGCGGAGACCTAATACACATGGTTGCGATATGCGACGGTGATCAAATCACATTGCATCGCTACACAACATCGCGTCACGAAATTGCAACGCGGAGGGGAATGAAGGGCGGAGCCAAAAATACGCACATAGATGCGATATGCGATAACGATCAAATCGCATCGCAATATCACAGCAAAGAAGACACATAGTGTAACAGAGAAACCAGGGCACGGATGCGATTTGCGATAGCGATCATATCGCATCGCAAAATCGCGTCGGTAGAAGACAAGGGGTGAAATGAGGTAGCAGGGTTATATAATTTATGAAGGCGCGCAGTTATAAAGGGTTAATAGCTTAGCACCAGGGATTTCAACGAAGAAATAAGTTCATATGGGATTTTAAACAGGTTATTGGGGCTTATGAGGTTTATAAGCATGAACGCTCGGGAGCTAGGAAAACAAGGGCTTTAGGAACTTTAAAAAAAAAAATAATAGGGTTTATAGAGAAACAGAAATAATAGGGATTATGGGAATGTAAAAAGAAACGATGGAGGAAAGAAGCAAAGACCGCTGCCAGCACCTTTCTCAGCACAAACCAACCACCAGTCCTGGACTCGACCCTTTAATCAGTGAAGTTTATAGCAGAGCTAACATTGGCTCCTTCTGGGGATGAGATCCTCCATGTGAGGTCTCAAGAACCTGCAGAACACTGCCTTTCCAGCTGAAAACATATTAAGAAAAATTCCTAGTATTCCATTGGGCATGGAGTCAACTTTGCCTGCAAAACTGATAACAACAAAATATTTACAACTTCTAAGGCCATAGACCTTAAACAATATAGATTTTCAGAAAATGCCCATTGACTAGGCCATAAAAAGCTGCTTCACCTCCCATACTTTTAAGTATGAAGGTATTGTTCCCTTGAACTTGTGAAATGATGAAAGACCCTGTCCAGAAAGCATCAAATTTCCCATGATTGCCTTTCTTTTCCTTCAGAGCATCCCATTTCAACACCAGATCACTAGTCTGAAAATTACTTCTTTTTGCCTTCTTGTCAAAGGCTTCCTTGATGCTTCTCTGGTGTGCCACAACTTTTTCAACCAGTTGTTCTCTAATCTAATGCAACTCTGTCAAATCAGTGATTCTGTTTGCCATATCATTCTCTTCATCCTGCTCTTCTTGAAGGAATTTTGCCACAGGGAGGGTAAGTTGAATCGGAAATACTGCATGTGTGCCATACACCAGCTTGAATGGAGAACTGCCAGTGGATCTCTTCATGGTCACTCTGTCAGCCCACAGTGCATACTTGAGCTTTGAATCCCAATTCTTTTTATTTTCTTCTAACAACTTCTTAATTATTATGATCAAACTTTTATTAGAAGATTCTGCCAGACCATTTCCCTGTGGATAATATGAGGTAGAACGGACAAGTTTAATACCCATCAAATCACACACATCCACCAATTCCTTAGCTCTGAAGGCTGCTGCATTATCTGTTATTAACTTGTGTGGACAACCAAATCCGCTGAAGATATTCTCTGATAAAAACTTCATGACCACATTATGATTAGCCTTCCTTGTAGGGACTGCTTCAATCCATTTTGTAAAATAATCAGTGGAAACTAATATCCACCTGTGCTGACCACTAGAATTTGGATTGATTTCACCAATAAAATCCAATCTCAACTGCTGAAACGGTCCCTTTGCCTGAATTGGTTTAAGGGGCAGGGACTTCAAATCTTTGGCACCTGTCACAAGATTTAACAAAAACAAATACATCAGAAAATAAGGTGGGCCAATAGTACCTAGCTCTGAGAATTTTGTGGGCTATAGTTTTCCAATAATGATGCCCTCCACACATGCTGGAATGAAATTGCTGCATTACTTCTTTTGATTTTTCTCTGTTCAGACACCTTAAAAGCACCCCAGATGGATCCCTCCAGTAGAGCAGGTTACTATTTATGCAATATCTTGTTGCCCTGAGTTTTAATGTTCTTGCTTGACTTTGAGAAAATTCTGGAGGGATTTCTAGCTTCAACAAAAATTTAACTATTTCAGCATACCAACTACATGAAGCTAGATTCTCGGCCATTGACTGCTTTCGGTCTAGTTCAGTTGTTTCCTCTTCATTTGTTTGACTGCTTACTGCGATTGTGCACAGGAAATCAATGTCCAAAGACCTGCAATTCTCTTCAGCCAATAATTTAGCAAGACCCTAACCTCTGACCAACTTTGTGGGCTTCAATTCAATGTTAAATTCTATCATTTTTGCAATCCACTTCGCCCTTCTTCCATCAGCATCAGGTTGTGTTAGGACATCTTTAATTGCAGTAGAGGGTACATATGAAATTATCTTTGAATGTAATATATAAACTCTGAAAGCCTTTAAGGATTTAATAAGAGCATATGCCTGTTTTTCTATAATATTGTACTTCAGTTTAGAATCCCTCAAATTCTTGCTGAAAAAGGCCACTGGATGCCCTGAACCTCCCTCATCTTGCTGCAACAAAACAGCTGCAATGGTATCCTCAGAGGCAAATGAAAACAGGTGAAACTCCTTATTATAATCAAGGCTTACTAATGTGGGAGCCTCCATAATAGCTTTCTTGATGGAATCAAATGATCTTCTTGCTATTTCGGTCCATCTTACCTCTGATCCTTTCTTCAACATGGAGGTTACGTGCTTTAACAGCTCTGAAAAATTCAGAATAAACCTCCTTACAAAATTAATTTTGCCTAGAAAAGATTGGATATCTTTCTTTGATCTTGGGACAGTCAAAGCTTGAATTGCTTTGACTCTTTCTGGGTCAATCTGAACACCTGCAGCAGACACAACATGTCCTAACAGCTTGCCCTCATGCAAGGCAAATTGTGACTTCTTCAGATTGACTAAAATTCCAAACTTCTTGCACTTCAAGAACACTTTTTGTAAATGTTGCAAATGACTTTGGTGGTTGCTAGAATAAACAGTTATATCATCAAGGTAGATAAGGACAAATTTTTCCTTCTCTCTCACAAATGCTATATCCATAGCTCTCTGAAAAGTGGCTCCAACATTCATCAATCCGAATGGCATTTTGGCATACATAAACGTGCCCCAAGGAGTGGTAAATGCAGTCTTTTCTTGATCATCTGGGTGCACAGGAATCTGATTGAAGCCTGAAAATCCATCTATGAAATACATGACTTTGGCTCCTGAGACTTTCTGCAACAAATGCTCCATCTTTGGCAGAGGATAGTTGTCTTTCTTTGAGCATTTGTTCAAATTTCTGAAATCAACACACAATTTGATTTCTCCACTCTTCTTCCTTACCACTACCAAATTGGATACCCACTTAGAGTATCTGAGAGGGACTATAATCTTGGCAGCCAGCAAATTTTTAATCTCTTTTTTAATCAGTGGAAGAAGCATGGGATTTATTGGTCTCAACTTCTATTTAAAAGGAACTGAATCTTTCTCAAGAGGGATTTTGTGCTGAATTATACTCTTATCATACGTTTTCAGATCAACACATCAGCAAATTGCTTCATGAATTTGCAGTATTTAGAACTTTGGTTAGCTGACAGATGAGTGGACAAATTTACGTATTTAGGCTGACTTGGACTTCCTATATCGTACTTACAGACTGCAGATTGGTTTTCTTTTTGGGAAGCCTTGTAAGGGACATCATTTTGGTCAAACAGTCTTTCAAGAGGGATTAGACCTTTAGGAATATGGTTACTAGGAAGCTGGACTATGCTATTTTTTCCAATCTTATTTTTAAGCTGGGACTTGGGATCTTCTAGCAAGACATCATTTTCTTGGTCAATTTGCATCTCTGAAAATTCATCAATGACTTGAAGGAACCTATTTATCTCATCGTCATCATCAAAAACTTTCCAATGGTGGACCTTATCAGGTAAGGAAGGTTTGTACTTCATTTGGACTTCATAAACTAGTTTGGGAGGGATGGGAGGTATGAATAGACTAGCAGAAACAGCAAGAGAATCAACAAGATGATTTTGGGCTCTAGGAATATATGAAATACAAATAAAATAAAAAGAATCTCTGACTCTCCATATCTCATCTCTGTATGCTTTAAGCCTTGGGTGCTTTGCTTGGAATGTTTTATTTACTTGCTGAATTACCAGATCAGCATCTCCAAATACCCTCAGGTTTTTTATTCCTCTGTCTTTTGTTGCATTAAGGCCCAATAGCAGTGCTTCATATTCTGTTATGTTATTTGTCACTTGAAAAACCAGCTTAAAAGACAATCGAATACTTTCTCGCTGAGGAGATATTAGCACTACCCCTGCTCCTGCAGTCTCCTTGGTACATGCTCCATCAAAGAACATCTCTCAAATATGACTTCCTTGCTTTTTCTCGTCCTGAACTGTTGGTTTCCTGATCTGCAATGAGGCCTTTTGAGATTCATCTGTTTGAATAATACATGCTCCAAAATCAGTGTCCACTGCATATATGGGATGATTTGTAGGATTCTTTTCATCACTGATAATATATGCCAACTGTGCTTCTCTATATAACCTCCTACTTTCTCCTCCAAACACTGGGACAGTGGCATATGATAAATCATTCTGTAGTGTCCCACCTAGTCTCTTAATCCATCCTCTAGACAGCAACATGCCAAACTTAGGAGGGACATCTGCCACCACAATATCCATCATCATACTCTTCATGGGCAGCTGGGTTAAGGTAATGGCCATATATTTAATTAATCCAAGACATTTCACCTTCCTTGAATCAAAAGAAAACAAATCATGATAGGGTCTAGCGATATCAAGGCCTAACTCTTCCATGACAGCCTTAGGCATTAGATTGTGGCTGGCCCTTGTGTCTAGAAGGAAATTGTGGAGGATTTTATCATGGATAGTTAATGAAACATAGAAAGATGGAGAATTATTATCGACATGTTCTGTCATGGGGCTAAGCACAATAGCAGGCTTGTCATCTTGCAAATTGACAGAGTCAATGGAGGTTTGTTTGGTTTCTAGCTCAAGGGCCTCAAGGATAGGCTTTCTAAATAATTCACTTTTCACCAACTCAACTAGAGGCATAGATATTTTCAATTTTTGGACCTCTGACTCAAAGCTGAAAGAAGAAAATGATTTATCAGCAATTTTTACCTCTTGCACTGGAGCTTTGAGAATGATTGGATCAGTTCCCGACCTTCTCTGCTTGGTATTATGTGGTTCTCTCTAAACAGCAGATCTTTGTGCAAAATTTTCTTTGGCATTCTTTGCATTGGATCTCAGATTATATCTCTGCTGATCACCAGTTTGTAGAACAGCCCCTCTGTCCCACTCCTGACTGTTTTGTTCTTGCAGCAATGATTCTTCATATTCAGCCAAAGTAAAAAAAGCAGCACTGCCTTTATCTTCCATGCAGTGCATTTCATCCTCATCTACTTCAAATTGTTCATCCTCCAAGATAACATTTTGAAAAGGAGCATTTATTTTCTGATCTTCTTTTGATTCCTCACCCCTTTGCATGATTTGTAACTGATCATTTGCTCTTCTGAATGGATTCTGATTTCTTGGAGCAAATATGTTTTGTTTCCTTGTTTTTTCAGAATTCTGCTCAACCTTTAGCTTAAAAATTTTGGTGCCCAATGACTCTATCATCTTAGTCATTTTATCTAATTTTTGCTCTGAAAACGATGCAGAAGAAGTAGAAGTCTAGTTTCTTTGCCTTCTCCTGTCAGCTAGACTCTTTAACTTCTCTGCAGCCATGATATTAGATTCTACTTCTAATGCTGCATCTTGCATGTCTGCCAGGGTAGCACATCTTCTTTTTCTCAATAACAGGCAAAAATCAGAGTCAAAAGCATTGGCATAAGTGAGTTTGGCAGTAGTGGAGGTAGGTTTTACCTCAGCTGGTATCCTACTATACAAACGATTGAATCTTTTATTAAAATCAGGTATTGACTCCCCATTTTCCCTCTTCAGATTCCCAAACTCAGTATGATAGTACATCAAGTCCTTTTTATCTCCCCACTGTTTCAAAAACACATCATCTAATGCTTCTATATCTGTAATAGATCTCTGGGGTAATTCTCTAAACCACTTCCTAGCCTCTCCATCAAGGCTCTGGACAAAAACTCTCATCCACACATCATTTTCACTTATATCTAAATTATCAGCATAACTGTAAAAAGCTTCTAAGTGTTCTTTTGCTGTTACTCCCTTTGTTCCAGTGAATTTATGCATATATTTTTGATATTCTCCCAAAGGCATAGGATTTAAAGGCACAGGGAACACTAATGGTCCATATCTGGCAGCTACAATTCTTTCTATCCTCGTAGGTGCTTGCTGTTTTGCCATGTTTGGAATATGTGGAAGAATACTAGGAGATTGAATGGTAGGGAGTACTATGATGGATGGTAGAGACAAAGGAATGTTATGGATAGTATGGGAAGCTTTCTTTGGACTGAGATTTAGAGGGGAACTAACTGTACATGGGGCTGGATTACTCTCTGAAGGAATTTCTCTAATAACAGTGCTGATTTCTAAATCTTGAAATTGTAAATCTTCAGCAACAACCTTATCTTTCAGAGATGAATTAGATTTCTTAGGCTTACCTGATCCTGATGCCCCTTTCTGTGAAGCTTTCTTCGATCTAGCAGTCCTCTCAGGGTCAGGCAATGGTTCAACTGGAGATTTCTGAGGATTTCTTCGAGTGTGTCTCACGAACTGAGCCAGAACTTCAATGTGGAGTCACCAAAGGATGGTCTTCCACCAATGGAGTCGCCAGACAGATGATTACAACCAAAATCTATGTTCAAACCTTGTTTGTCATCAAGGCTTGACGCTGTGTCGTTCTCCCAGGGAAACTAAGCTTTGATTCTTCGATCCCCGGCAACGGTGCCAATTGATGTTATCACCCCAAGAAAATCACCTAGGTTGTATATTAGTGATGCTCTGGAACATTACATACTCAACAATTCTATTGGATAAAATGATGGATGAATGGAAGAAATGTTGCACATTCAAGCCAGATAACTACTCCTACTATGATTTACCCCAGACAAGGGTGAACACCCCCAAACTACAAGGCTTTAAACCACCAATTACTCACAGCTTAAGGTAAAGGTGATAATGGAGAAGACTGACTACACTAGCAGATGCACAAGACCTTGTGATGGCCGGCTGCAACTAGTTAGGAGGTCTGTAAAACTATTATTTAATACAAAGACAGGATGACAACTCTCTGGTATTGAAACAACAACAACCTGCAAGCAAATTCAATGAACAGCTAAATTCTAACACAGAGGTGGGATGACAGCCCCTCTGATGCTAACCATTAACAACCCATGAACTAAATGCAAAGCAGGCACAACCTGGAACATAGAAGAAGTGAAAAGTGAACAAGTGACAACAAAAGAAGCTTGTATTAGTTTGAAATGAAGACCAGATGCTGCAGGTCTCAGAGTATTTACAGTCTTCAGAAGTTGAAGCCTACAACACACTAGCACTCATCTAACACTCACCAAACTCATTACATTGTTCTTCTCAGTATATATAGAATCTGTTTACAAAATTGCTCTGCTAGGGTATGCGTGGAGGTGTCTTAATGGTTCACCAACCACAATTACAGTTAGATATGGGCCCCCTGCTACATTCTGACTGTGTTTGCAAATGAATTTGACCTTCTCGGATGTTTTGTTGTCCCTCTTGAGCCGGTAGAGTGTAATATGAAACAATATCCATAACTGATAAATGTTGCGACCGGCTCGAGGCATGTCCTTCTCCTTCTTGGCCATTCTGTTCTTGAATGCGTTAGTTGAAAATTAATTGCGCAAAGGGCTGAATACAGGCCACCTTCGTCCTTTCGGGAGCATGAAATGGTTGAGCGGATAGTATAGCAGAGGCATGAGCAAGAGGGAGAAAATACATTAGTTGTTGGATCGCACCGATGGATGGAAGATATGACTCAGCGGGAATACGAAGGCAGGAAGACTAAGTATTGGAAAATACACTAACAGAGGTGGAAAAGCGGACAAGGGACTTTATACAATGGGATGGTGAGTCATATCGAGTTTGGCACCTGATATCGCATCGGTGGAAGGCAAAGAGCGGAGACCTAATACACATGGTTGCGATATGCGACGACGATCAGATCACATTGCATCGCAACGCAACATTGCGTCGCGAGATCGCAACGCGGAGGGGAATGAAGGGCAGAGCCAAAAATACGCACATAGATGCGATATGCGATAGCGATCAGATCGCATCGCAATATCACAGCAAAGAAGACACGGAGTGTAATGAAGAAACCAGGGCACAGATGCGATTTGCGATAGCGATCATATCGCATCGCAAAATCGCGTCAGCGGAAGACAAGGGATGAAAGGAGGCGGCAGGGTTATATAATTTATGAAGGCGCGTAGTTATAAAGGGTTAATAGCTTAGCGCGAGGGATTTCAACGAAGAAATATGTTCATATGGGATTTTAAACGGGTTTTTAGGGCTTATGAGGTTTATAAGCATGAACGGCCGGGAGCTAGGAAAACAAGGGCTTTAGGAACTTTTAAACGAAAAATAATAGGGTTTATAGAGAAACATAAATAACAGGGATTATGAGAATGTAAAAAGAAACTAAGGAGGAAAGAAGCAAAGACCGCTGCCAGCACCTTTCTTAGCACAAACCAACCACCAGTCTTGGACTCGACCCTTTAATCAGTGAAGTTTATAACAGAGCTAACAAGTCTCATCACAATGAACAAAGTGTCAGTTATGTCTTGCAAGGCTTGCTCAAGCCATGTTGTCTCACATGAGTACATGTGCATTGTAATGTTGAGTCATGTCAAGTGTAAGTCGAGTGTCAACAGTTGGATGTAATAGCCATAGAGTAGGTGAAGAGTCATGAGGGTAGTTGAACTGTCACAAAGGGGAATGTCAAGGGTCACTCGACCCTTGCTATAAATTGTCCCTCATAACTCATTGTAAGGGCTTTTGGTTAGCCAAGCTTTTATTACGACTATCTTGAAGAAGGCTTAGATAGTATTGTAACATGCCTTTCCTTCTCCATTGCACGGAGCTAGTACATCTCTTTGGAGGAGCAGGCGGATGTGGTTGTAACGTTCCACTGATGGGGCTAGCAGGTTTACATGGTGTATTGTATGATTGTGACTTACACTTCTTTATATAATAAATGCCAACACATTTTCATGCATATGTTGTTATTGTAGTTGGAATGCTTCGGTTGCCTTAATGATATATGTTGTTTGACTTATGTATTTGTATATGAACTGATTTGTATGCAATTATATGAATCTTGTTGTTAATGTGTTGCATATGTTGTTAATGTTGTCACCGTCTATGTCGACTGCTCTTCCGGACATCAGACAAACCTTTCTTTGAACCCTATTATATCAACCATCACACTCATTTCGGATTGATCCGTGAGTGATGTTCATGTTATCTTACCTTGTATGTTGTGACTGCCGCATCCGGGTCGACTGCTCTGCCGGAAGCTGTGCATTTCCTGTGTTGTGTGTTCCTAACCGAGTTGGTATTGATCCCTTTCAACCTGGAACTTACCTTCACCTTCCTCTACCTTTGAAGTGTTGGGACCTCTCATACTCATTCCTTGACTCTCTGTATTAGTCACACCCTTATTACTGACAAAGTTATCTTACTTGCCTCTGTGCGACATCACGGTCAAGGCATTACCTTACGACTGACTATTGGGACTCCTACACCAAACAATCTGAGGTCTAATTGGGACTTTTTACCGGGGAGATCCCCTTAACATGTTGGCGGGTCCAACACCATTTGTAGAAATTTTGAATAATATGACACATATTCAACAGAGATTATCCTGATCATACAATTTAAGCGGAACATGTATAATACATAATCTCCTCTACGTTGATCATCAAATTACAGAAGCAGAAACATCCACAGGCACACATAGAAGCATCAATCAAACTCATAAACACAGTATGTATCCCGGGGAAAGCATCTCGCTAAAAACCCCACACTATCTGTATATTATATTGATTGAATCATGTAACAATACAAAGCATAATACTTCTCACAAGTATCTCCACCTGTTACACACAATACAGCTCAGATTTGATCTCCAAATCTCTCCCGCTGCTTGCCTGCCTCCACTGCTCAAACCTGCTCGAGAACTGATGAGAATTACTTCCCAAACTCGATTTTACACTGCAAAATAGTCACCCACACTATGTTGGACGTGAGCAACAGCTATAATATCATGAAGATACGTGAGCAAACTCATTGGCATACTCAATCCTTTGATTGTGCAAATCATCATGCACAGCTATAGTCACAACTGATAGCAATCTGATCCTCTAACACCTGTCCCTGCTGAACTGAACATGCACTGACATGCAACTGAGTTAACTGATGTATTCTATAGTTGCATTATGAGTTAATAACTTGTGAATTAATTAATAACTAATTCACCCAACTCATCTTTAGTCTATTGATCAGTTAGACTAAATACAACCAGTTTAACAAAGCTAAACTGAACACAACTCCATCAACTGTACCT
Organism: Pinus tabuliformis; assembly: GCA_031772625.1. Taxonomy (NCBI): domain Eukaryota; kingdom Viridiplantae; phylum Streptophyta; class Pinopsida; order Pinales; family Pinaceae; genus Pinus; species Pinus tabuliformis. Next base: position 320,435,761 of record CM062814.1, on the reverse strand, counting down.
CCAGTCCACTAAACTCAACTCACTTGAGTTCTAACTGAAGTCATGCATGCAACAACTCAACTGACTCATAAGAAAAACGAATTTCCTTCTGACAGCTGCATGTGCCACTTCCGTAGCTCAAACTGAAGTGCTCCAAGAGAATAAGATTAAGTTTATAGTCCAAATATTATTGTGAGATAATAATATTTGACTTTTCTATTTTTGACTTTGATCACTCACACTGTGATCACTCACACTGTAATCACTCACACTGTGATCACTCACACTTTCATCAAAAATAGAAGTCCATCTATTTTTCCCAACTTGATCAATCATCCATAGACATGATCCATATGTCTAAAAATAGACATAGTCTAAAAATAGACTTGCGCCAAAAATAGCCTGCGGGCCCACTTAGTGAAGGCGACTCTTTTCACTAAGCTCCATCATCTTGTTGCAATCTCAACAAGCATTTCTTGTTGCACACTTTTCAACACTCCCTCTCAACAAGAAAGGCTTCCTCTCAAACCCGATCCTGTAACTCTGGAATGTTCTCCATGCAACACATCTGGCCGGTCCACTTGCTCTGTCATCAAAGTCTCTGACTGCTATTGCCTCTGTCAACTGAAACTCTGCATCTCTGTGCTCTTCAGTATCTGACTGCTCTAGCCTCTGTCACTTTGATCTCTGACTGCATCCGTGCTGCTGCTGGTTCTATCTCCCAGCATTGCATCCGCACTGCACCTCCCAACTGACCTCCCTGTTGGGATAGAAACATCCTCTGATGCTGAAGCTCTACCTGCTGCTGACAAGTGCTCCCTCTCTGACATCTGCGCTACTGCAACATCTCCATGCATCTCGCACCATTGCACACCTCTCTGTGCCACCTAGCACTGTGCAAAACACTTGTGCCTCTCGCATTGCTACAGCCTGCTAGCTATGCGCTGTCCTGGGATTCCCTAAACTGTCGCTCTCTCTGCCGCTCCATCCGCATCTGTCTCTACCCAATTAGTCAGTTCCTGCTACTACACATCGGGGCTCCCATAGCAAGGTCTCATCCAAGAGGTTGGGTACCTCAAGGATCTTGCCCCTCCTCCTTGGGACAATCAATCCACATCACCCCACCTCCTACCTGGAGGTATGGATGCATGCGATCCCTCAGCCCACCTGGCTTGAAGTTTCCCCCTACTGGAGGTCTCTGGATGAGTAGATGTCTCTACTCGATCTCCTCTCAGCTTCCCTTGTTGTGGCTACTCCACAACCTCCTGAAGCTGTTGCACCAATCGTGGCTCCTCCACAATCGTCTGAGACTTCTTCTGGCTCTGCATGTTGAGAGGTAATATACGCTCCCTCTCAATCACCAAGTCTCCATCAGTTGCCTCGCTGCTCAAGGCTTTGCATGCATCTTGAACCTCAAGAGCATACAGGTTCCTGACCCGTGAACCAATCTCATGACAACGAAAGCATCTCACCTTCGACTTGTCAACCTTCTTCCCATCACTGGAAGAACAAGATTCGAAAAGAGAAACCTTCTCCTTCCCCTTCTTCGCCTTACTCGCTAAGGCACAGTTCTCCTCATCCTGCATGGATGAAGAACCGTCTCTGGTGCTCCGTCTAATCTCCTCCTGCATCAAATCCGACCATGGTCGTTCCCAATTTGGCAGTTTCTCCCTTCCATTCACCGAGTCCTGGTAGCTATGCCAACTCTTAGGAAGGTCAAGGAGTCCTAGACTCACCATCCTCATTGTCAACAGTAACCCCCACACTTCCCAGCTCATCTCGACACTGAGTGAACCTCGTGAGATACTGGGGCATACTATCTCCATTCTCGAACTGAATGTTTCTGAGTTTTATCTCTTGCTTTGGAATTAAATTCGAATTCCACCAGCACAAAACTCAACTGCTTCCGATCTAGAATTCGTGAGAACAAAGTATTTCTTGTACAGAGATCGACTGTATGGGCATTCACCGGATATCTCACCTTCCAAAAGAAGGATGAATCCAGAGGCTACCTGGCCCGATTACAGACTCTGCCTGAAGAAATAAATTGTAAACACTTTCTGAATAGTAGATCTGATGATCAATCCTCGCTTGATATCCTGTAAAAATCTCTTCTACAAATCAAGCAGCTCCGATACCATGTAGAAATTTTGAATAATATGACACATATTCAACAGAGATTATCCTGATCATACAATTTAAGCGGAACATGTATAATACATAATCTCCTCTACGTTGATCATCAAATTACAGAAGCAGAAACATCCACAGGCACACATAGAAGCATCAATCAAACTCATAAACACAGTATGTATCCCGGGGAAAGCATCTCGCTAAAAACCCCACACTATCTGTATATTATATTGATTGAATCATGTAACAATACAAAGCATAATACTTCTCACAAGTATCTCCACTTGTTACACACAATACAGCTCAGATTTGATCTCCAAATCTCTCCCGCTGCTTGCCTGCCTCCACTGCTCAAACCTGCTCGAGAACTGATGAGAATTACTTCCCAAACTCGATTTTACACTGCAAAATAGTCACCCACACTATGTTGGACGTGAGCAACAGCTATAATATCATGAAGATACGTGAGCAAACTCATTGGCATACTCAATCCTTTGATTGTGCAAATCATCATGCACAGCTATAGTCACAACTGATAGCAATCTGATCCTCTAACACCTGTCCCTGCTGAACTGAACATGCACTGACATGCAACTGAGTTAACTGATGTATTCTATAGTTGCATTATGAGTTAATAACTTGTGAATTAATTAATAACTAATTCACCCAACTCATCTTTAGTCTATTGATCAGTTAGACTAAATACAACCAGTTTAACAAAGCTAAACTGAACACAACTCCATCAACTGTACCTCCAGTCCACTAAACTCAACTCACTTGAGTTCTAACTGAAGTCATGCATGCAACAACTCAACTGACTCATAAGAAAAACGAATTTCCTTCTGACAGCTGCATGTGCCACTTCCGTAGCTCAAACTGAAGTGCTCCAAGAGAATAAGATTAAGTTTATAGTCCAAATATTATTGTGAGATAATAATATTTGACTTTTCTATTTTTGACTTTGATCACTCACACTGTGATCACTCACACTGTAATCACTCACACTGTGATCACTCACACTTTCATCAAAAATAGAAGTCCATCTATTTTTCCCAACTTGATCAATCATCCATAGACATGATCCATATGTCTAAAAATAGACATAGTCTAAAAATAGACTTGCGCCAAAAATAGCCTGCGGGCCCACTTAGTGAAGGCGACTCTTTTCACTAAGCTCCATCATCTTGTTGCAATCTCAACAAGCATTTCTTGTTGCACACTTTTCAACACCATTAACATGAACATACATGGAAGATTTATCATTCTTCTTTGGAGGCGGTGTTGTATTATGTTGTCATCCTTTGCTCTTGATTGCGTTAGTATTGTTCTTTACGACATTCTTCTTTGGCTTTTCACTTAGATCAAATTCCTTCTTAGAATCATCCTACGGAGATGTGGCACTTGTACTTTCATCAATTGGAGCTTTACCAATGTCAATTGCCTTCATTTTTTCCTCAACTATCTTATCTTGCAAGTGTTCCTTTTGCGATCCCTTGAGTTTGTTGATCTCATCATGGGTTGCATTAAGTTCTTCTTGCCTTTGAGCAAGATCTTCTTGAAACCATCTTTTCAAGATCTTCCTTCATTTTTTTTGCCTCATCAACCTATAGCTTGAGAAGTGTGGTCTTCTCTACTTCTCTGTTGAGAACTTGCATATGTTCCTTCTGCTTCTCATTTTCAATCCTGAGCCTACTTATTTCTGCTGAAGATGTTTCTAATTCCTTTTGCTTTTGGTCATCTGTGTATATGTATCTTTGATCAGATTCCTTCCTTTCAATTTCTGCCTACTGCATATGTTGTTTGAGCCTGTTCATCTTTGCAAACATTGTGTTGAGTTCTTGTTGCTTCTATTGGACTTCTCTCTTGAGGTCTTTTGTAACAGTCCAAAAATAAATATTTAATTAACATTAAATTTAAATTACAGTGGCACTTACCTAGCCAAATAAACATGTAATTAATAAACTAAATTCAACCATGAATAATGCTTACTTGTGGTAGAAGTAGGCTTACCGCAACAAGGTTTTGGGGATGAATCTCCACCCAACCGTAGGCTCAATTGTACAAGGATTTGCTACAATTGGCCACCCCTGAGCTCTCAATCAACGTACTACTGCCAGTGACTCCTATGTCTTAGAACACCATTCTCCCAAGAGAATGAAAGATAGAATCCTGGAAAGATGGAATGCCTCCCATCCTCCTCACCATCTATTAAATAGAACAAACATTGGAAGGGGAACCACATGCACACACTCCATGTGTCTACATGCAACTTTCTTTTGATTTTTAGCTTTTTTGTTTTATTTCTTTACTTTTCTTTTGATTTTTAACTTTCTTGTTTTATTTCCTTCTTTTTGATAGTTTTCTTGTTTTATTTCTATTTATTTTTATTTAGAGCTTTAGTATGGTTATTACTATTTTTATTTTTATTATTTTTATTTATTTTCTTTGTATGTATTTTTAATATCATTTATTATTTAACATTTATGATTTATTATTTTTATTATTTATTATTAAGTGATTTATTTCTATTATTAATTATTATTTTTATATTAATTATTATTTGTATTATTTATTATTTATTATTAAGGGGAGGGATATTACATACTCTCCCACTTTAGGGAACTTCATCCCGAAGTTAATTTGAATTATTTATTATTTATTATTTTATTTACTTCATGTTGCCAACACCCCCTGTTGAACTAGTATAACCAGCAGGCATCGAAAGTCCCCAACACCCAAGGAAATATCAAGGAATCTCTGTCTTTTTTTCCACTTTCGGCACCAGGCATAAGCCTAACCCGGTCTGTATCCTAGTCCAAGGCTGGCCCCAAGGCTCGTGCCTGACTCAGACGTCATCTGCCCCAAGGCAGGCATCCAGTCCGGTATTCAATGACCCTAGGCATCTCGCAAGGCTAGCCCACTCCCTCCACAACTACTAAGGTGCACAGCCCCAGGCATTGAAGTCCTTTACATCTCTTCCAAACTTTGGCATCCCAATCCAATAACAGGCACCTAGCCTAGAACACCAAGCACTTGGCCTCCTCAAGATGGTCTCATAGCTCTTCAAGAGCTATCCATCAAGAGCTATATACAAGACAAAGGAACCACTGGCATATGTAGTGTTGATTGAGTTTTATTCCCAGCCCATATGGTGTTACTTATTCTCCCTCGTGCATATGGGCTTGCACGAGATCATCAAATAAACCGGACCTCTCGGCCCATTTGTGGAGTCCTGTGAATGATCACATCTCAACATGCATCCAATGCATTAATCATACCATCATAGTATCATAGGAAATAATCCACATGCCAACTCTTGCATGTCATCATGAGAACGTTCATCTTTGTTAATCGCAACATTATGAATGATAAGGAACTGCGTGCTCATGCATGTCATAGATTTGTACAGAACTATTGCATGCTTCAGTTATACCATCAACATAATTATATCAAGAAATATCACGAGTTCACATAAATGAACCACATGTCGATAATCCTCATATTATAACATCATAATTCCTATTCCACGTTATGCATATCATATCCATCATGAGTATTGAACATTAAATACCTATCTTCATGTAGTAAATGAAAATGTTAATCTACCTTGTCACAACGTCATAATACCTATTCATATCGCTACTATTGTATGGATACCTTATCACTATAAGTACCATATGTACATCATTATCTTCCTACCATGATAGCATGAAACATCGTCAATATGTTTTCATCAAGTTGTCAATTACTTTTCAATAATCAGTTCGACTTCTTTCTACTAGGTAGTTGATCATTTACACTGACGGTATAATCATCTACGTACATCGTTAAATTTCATATGAGCCTCATCATTTTGAGTCTTAATCCCTCGTCATATATTCTTCCTGCCCAAAGGAAATTTTGGTGAAATTCATTGTTTAAGATATTACTAGTGATACCATCATTATTTAAATCATCTATCTCAAAATTAAAATCCCTTGATTTTACATCCATTTACCCTTTGGCTTACTGATTCCAATACCGCTATAATCTCTATTAATTGACTTTCACTTCTTTTGTCACTATGTACACAATCCTTCTTAAGGTATCCATATAAAGTTTCTAGCAACATTCCTTCCTATATCTTCTTCGTTTATTATCATTTGGTCATCATGCAACTTCACACCTTCACATCATTATGACCATTACCAATCATGTTTCTAGCTCTACTCAGTAATACCTTTAAAGAACTTTCTTTTTGATAGAACATCCCTTCATTTCCTCCTACCCGATATTCATAGATATATTTTTATTTTTCTCCCTGTCTTGATTTCCTACTATTCCATGTCTATTGGCTTCAAAAATGGAAGTTTCTTTACTTCATTCTATTTTATTAAATTGACTTGAATTTCTCACCTCCAATCATTGTGGTTTTTCCTCCTCTCCTATAGCACTGATATACCTTGGAAATGTTGTTACTATTTCCAACTTGGGTAATACCTGATAAATAAATTCATTAAGATAGCTACCAAACGTAATCCGCTTATCAACATAATAAAATTACCTGTTCATACGTCTTGTTATCCCTAATCCATTCATATAGTTATTCACCTATGGAAAACTTTACAATGTGGCTCTCCCATTAGAGGGAAAATTATTATAGATGTTTTCACGCACACAACTTATCCTTTCCAATCATTTTATCATACCATCCAAGTTCTGCAAAATTATTACCATAATTATTCAACTTCATTGGTTGATTGCTAATATTTTATTCTTTATGTGCATCATCCTTAGATAGACCTTATAGTGACACTTTTAGAGTACCAAGTTATGTTTATACCAAATTCTTCCATTATGTTCCAAAATACCACAATAATCTTCTTTTATGTTCCAAAATAGGTTGTCTCTTCTTACTGATTTATTATCTTTGTTGTGATACTTCTTCTCTACCACCTTAATTATCTGATCCAAGTTGGCCATAATCACATGAACTATCCTTACCTATCATCCTTAAAAAACAAAAAAAAAATTGCAAGTTTCTCCTTTCCATTTCTCTTTAGACGACTTTAACCATTATATGCAATTAACCTTGAATCACAAACCTCATGTAACATTATACTCAACATCTGAACTTTAATTCAAATCTGTATGATTTGCCACTGAGTCTAAAATATACCATCCTGTAGCTTGATGATGTTTTAATATACAAATGACATGAGTAGTAAATGAGCAGATACATGTAATCTAAATGGCAATTGCAATGCAACCGATGGTGAGTAGTTACACCAACATTAAAGATTTGTTACAAAAAACATGCCAGTATCATTTCAATAGTGCAATCTTTCAGAGAATTATACATCGTCAATTATGGGTAGATTATCACCATCCAAGATTACAAGATTATATACTTTTCCAATGAATCAATGAGTCATAATAAAACTACATCTTAATTATGTGACTCATTTAGAATTTCGCTTTGTGAATTTTAAAAAGAAAAGAAGGTTGATATAGAGACTTCGTATAAGATAAAACACTACTGTAACTCAATATCAAGATTCATCACTTGAAGAAGCATAAAATAAGAACCAATATACTCAATAATAATAATAAGGTTAATAAGCTATCCTTATTATCAGAGTTTATGAGTTTTAATAAGATATATTTTATCATAAATTATCAACAATCATAATACTAAAACCATAAATTACCATAAATTATCAACAATCACAAATTTTGTAGTATAAAACCATTGAAAACATGAGTTAGGAGGTAATAATGATGTCAGAATAAAACTTAGAGAATTGTCTCAACCCATATTCAAATGACGAAAGCTTAAGAATATTTGTGGCATTATTGTGTTAAAAGGTACTTGAATTTTGAAAGAAAATTTATTCATCATTATATGTCACACCAATATTAATTCTACAGATTCATGATTTTTAAGGATAAAGATAAATTGAAATTTTGTGTTGTAGAGTGAAATATTTAAGTATCTCTTTAAGCAATCATAACTTATGTTAGAAGAATTAAATGGATTGCTTTTAACAAAATAAATCGTTAAATTTTTTATTGAAAGTATCTTGAGATTCTTATGGCTATTAAATGATTACTCTAAGGAAATTTAAGAAATAAAACAACCAAAGAAATATTCCACACCATAAAAAAGAGACACCACCACCCGACCCAGAATCGGATCGGATGACTGGGAAGGTTATCCCTCCCAACACAAAATAAAATCATTTTATTAATTATATGGCATGCCTGCAAGCGCACTCGCGAAGGCAACACCATCCCTTAAATTACAATATGTTTAGCCATATTAATTTCCCGGATAACACATAAAATTGCTTGCATAAGACATAAGACATAAGATTGTAAGCTTGCAGCCATGACTATTCATGTTCCTGCAAATTCCATTGTTCCTTTTGACAACAATGTCGAGAAATCTGCACACACTATAAAATCAATAGTACCATTTACACAATCAATAGTACCATTTCTTCATCCAAGGTAGGTAAATGTTCCTTTAACATGGAAAATCATAAGCTTCTTATTGACTAATCTCACTAGGGAGTAATGAGAACCATTCATTTAGGTTTATGTTTTTCAATTTATTTTGAGAATAATATTCTCCAAGTGCAAAACAATTAATGCATAGATTATAGACTAGAGAGTATAACCTCCACCCCCTTGAGGAGATGTGTTGGAGTCACCAATAAGGTCTTTTCCCATCACTAGAGGAACAAAATATTTGGAGCTAGTCCAATGCTTTCTAAGCACAAATATTTTTCCCATTTTCTACAACTTTAACCCATCCTTCATTGTTTGTCAATTTATTAAAAAACATTATCCCAAAATTCTTAAAAAAATACCATTTTTACCAAAAAAATTTATAAAACAAAAAAATTCTAATTCTAATTAATAAAAGACATATTAATATTTTTATTTATTTAATTTTTTTAAGTTTTTAGATAGATAAAACCTTCCCGGTCCTTTAAAAATGAAAACACTATAACAAAGTTTTAGATCAATAGAAAAAAAACTCCATAGTTTCAAGGTATGAAAGATTATAAAAATCCCATATTCTCTAGGCCTGGAAGCACTATAGCGCAAATCTTCAATTAAATAAACTATGAAAATCACCAAAATATCTTAAAATTTTCATTCACTTAAAAATATAATAGGTATCAATTGGGTTTATCTTGAATGGAATAATTGTTATTCTATCCATCCAGATTCAAATCTTTCTAGAGTCAAGAGAGAAGTCTATTTAAAATTATTATAAGCACATTTTAAGTGTGAAAAGCGAGAAAATATTTAATAGAAATAGACACTACCTTATTATTAACTATTAGCAAATTATTTTACAATCATAAATAATAGCAAATTATTCTTGCAATGGCAAATGATCCCTATTATTAATATAACAGTTATTTACATTTTTATTTTATTGTTCCAAATAAATAATTAAAACAAATGGATAACCCAACCGTAAACATGTGGTACTTAGAGATTGATATTGACCTCTTCATTTCTTCTTTTCTGCCATTAACCTACATCCACTGAAATACAATAAACAGTAAGATATGCAATTATAAATGAACAGAAGAAAGTTAAGGATGAATTTACCTGAGTGAGCCAGGATGCTAAGTAATATTCCTTTGAATCCATTCTCCCTTGGAAAGATAACAACATGGCACAATCCCATTACATTTTAATTTTATTTTGGTTCCTGATGTTGAGATAATTGTTAGGAAAATGTTATGGAGTGGCTGTCAAATGATCAGGCGCTCTCAAGGCATAATGGCAACCATATAAGAAGGGGAGAACATAAGCCATTATCATGGTATGAAATTTTATCTCTAGATTCTTGAGACTGGTAACATCTCTTGAGAAAAAATCAACGAGGAATGTGCAGTGCTCGGAGCAGACTACCAGCTTTTGCATTGCTCGAATTTCAGCTCATCTTCGGCCTCCGCAGGTATGGCTTATGCCAGAATAAATCCAAATTCAATCTATTAAAAAAAATCCCAAATTAATAAGTATACAGTCCCTTTAAATCTTCTTTTTCTCATATTGTGAATTTATTGAATCTCTGCCAAATAAACCATATAAACCTAAACAATAATTAAACCTCATGACCATAAACCCTATAAATCCAATTATATTTGTGGCTTACACTGAAATCACATATTTTTATACGTCCATCACTACTGAGAAGCATTTCTAAGAAAAGTCTCGAAGTAGGAGTGATTCCCTTTGGCAAAGACACGACTCTGTAAGATTAGAATAACTCATTCAGAAACTGCAATGACAAATGTTCTAAGAGAGATATCAATTATGAAGCAGTTGGATAATCCGAATATTGTGAAGTTCTGGTCTTCGAAAGAGGGTGTGGGTTCAAATCCCACTTCTGAAACTTATCTTCTCAGAATTCCAAAATGAGTAAATGCCATGGTTTTCGATGAAGGTATTCAATATCCTGGTGTACGGTGTGGCACTAAACTTTACGGAAAGACCAAATGAATATTTGAATATGAAACAGAACCTTGTAAATGATCAAACGAGTAATTGCATATGGGAACAATGTAAACTTTGAAACGGGAACTGATACTGTTACCCATTTCGTAGAGATAGCAAAAAATTGACTCGATTTTGAAAAGGGGCGATGCAGAATACACATATTTTTTTTAGAACATAGTTTTTGGCACTTTAAATAACCGATACGTTTACCCGTTTCATAGAGGTAGTAAAAACATGACTCGATTTTAAAAAGGGGCGATGCAGAATACACATATTTTTTTTAGAACATAGTTTTTGGCACTTTAAATAACCTTAAATAACCGATACGATTACCTGTTCCATAGAGGCGGTAAAAACATGACCCAATTTTAAAAAGTGGTGATGCATAATACAATAATTATTTTTTGGAGCATATTTTTGACAATTTAAATATTCTCATGTATCAAATATAAATATTCGTTTTTAAATGTTAGTGATTTTTATGTTGATTTTGAAACGTTGTTATACATCATACTTTTTTTCTTAGAGGACTTATTTTTCACACTTTAAAATTTATTATGTCCATTTTTTTTCCTTTTTTTTATTATGATTACTTAAAGAATTTTTAAGTTGTTTTATTTTTATTTTTTTAAATGTTGATTACTTCAAGAAAGTCATATAAAAATATATATAAAATAAGACAAAATAAAAATGTTAATAAAAAAAAATTATTTCATAAACTATAAAAGAATTTGGAAAAAAAAAAAAACATAATTTAAAATATATATATATATATATATATATATATATATATATATATATATATATATATATATATATAAGTAAGTCAAAATAGAAAAAATAAAAAAACATTAATAAAAACAAGAAGAAAAAAATAAAAAATAAATGAATACAAACTAGATTAAAAAAAAAATAGAAAATTAACAAAAATAAAAATAAAAAACTAGTAAAATACATTAAAAATATTAAAAAAAAACAAAAAAAACAAAAATACACTGAAATTTACAAAAAAAAACCATAAAAATATAGAAATTTTAGAAATATATGTTTAAAAAAAAAGAAAAAAAAGAAGCATGTATTTAAAATTTAAAATTAAAATTTCCAAGAATTATGTATTTTCTATTTAAAAAATAAAAAACAAAATTGATTAAACACAAAAAAAAAAAAAAAAAAAAAAAATTGAAGAAAATTTATAATTTTTTAAACCTACCTTTTTATTATTTAAAACACCCCAAAAAAATATAAATTTTTTATACAAATTTGATATTTATAAACAAATTTGTTTTTTTTATTGTTTAAAAAAAAACACTTATTAATTTTTTTTTTTTTAAACACCATTTTTGTTTTTTATTTTAATATTTATTAAAAAACAATGATTAAAAAATTTATTTAAAAAAAAAAACAAAAATAAAAATTAAAAACAAAAATTTATTTTTTAAAACAAAAAATTATTTTTAAAAACAATTTATTTTTAAATTTTTTTTTTTTTAAATAAATTATTAAAAAAAAAATTTCTTTGCCCCCCGGGCGGAGGGCCTGCACGCAGGCCTCCGCCCGGGGCCGTGCCGCCGCGGGCCGCCCGGGGGGCAAAGAAATTTTTTTTTTTAATAATTTTTTTTAAATAAAAAAAATTAAATTTACTCATTTAAAAAAAAAACGGTTTTTTTTTTTTTTAAATAAATTTTTTAATCATTGTTTTTTTATAAATATTAAAACAAAAAACATTGTTTAAAAAAAATAAAGTTTTTAATAATTGTTTTTTTTAAATAATAATAAAAGCCCAAATTTGTTTATCAATTAATTAAAAAAAAAATTAATATATATTTTTTTAAATTAAAAAAACGATATGTATTAAAAATTTTTTTTTTTTTTTTTTTTTTAAATAGAGAATTAAATGTTTCTTTAAAAATTTTAAATTTTTTGGTTTTTTTTTTTTTTTTAAATTTGAAAAGACATATTTTTAAATTTTTTGGTTTTTTTGTTTTAATTTCAGTGTATTGTTATTTTTTTAGTTTTTTTTAAATGTTTATGATGTTAATTTTGCTAGTTTTTTACTTTTAATTTTGTGGATTTTCTATGTTTTTTTTTTTAATCTAGTTTGTTTTAATAGTTTTTATTTTTATTTTTGTTAATTTTCTATGTTTTTATTAAATTAGTCTGTTTTTAATTTTCATTTTTTTTTTTTAATTTTTTGATAATGATTTTTAATTCTTTTTTTTTTTTTTTATTTACCTAAATTTTATAGTTTATATAATTTTTTTTTTTTTCTTTTATATATATATATATATATATATATATATATATATATAGTTTCTTTTCTTTTCTTTTGACAATGTTTTTTATTGTTTACAGATTTTTGATATTTTTTATTATTATTTTTTTTTCCCATTTTTTTAAATATGTTTTTTTATTATTTATTTGTTTATAATTTTTAACTGTTTTTTAGTTTTTTTAATTTAGTTTTTTTGACATTTTTATGATTGATTTTTTTTTTTTTTTTTTTTTTTTTTTTTTTTATGTTTTTTTTTAGTATATGCTTGAATTTATGTTTTGTTAATTTTTAAAAAATTTTGTTCTATGTTTTTTTATTGTTTTAATTTTTTAATTTTTAATTTTATTTTATGTCTTCATTATTTGTTTGAAATTTTAATCTTTTTCAGGGTCATGATAAAATATTTTACGCTATTATTTCGAAATGTTGAAATATTACCCTTGAAAAAAAAAGGGAAAAAAAAGTGTTATTCCAACGTTAACACTTTTTGTTTTGAGGGCATTTTTGGGACAATTTTTGCATAAAAAATTGGTTTTCACCGCCATTTTTAAAACACGCTCAAAATTTACCCTAGAAAAAAAAAGTGTTATTCCAGCATCAACACTTTTTGTTTTTAGCACTGTTTTTGATGTTTTTAAGGGGTTTTTTGGCTAGAGTTCTCGTTTTCAGTTTACAGTTCCCATTTCAAAGTTTACATTGTTTGGGGTAGAGCCCTTGGATTTAACCTCATGGAATATGCAAAAAGAAATCAGAGAGGGTGCGGTTTAACGGTAAGACACATGGGCGAAGCCCGGGAGGTCTGAAGTTCAAATCTCATTGAGTACATTGACCTGCTGTGGTGGCGGCTAGAGGGGCGGACCCCCCTACCGTGGGTGTGCTCTTGCTAAAACCATAGGATCTTAGTATACCCGACTTGCAGGTGGTTGGTTATGCTCTTGGTGTTATAGTGGCAGCAATGAGGTTTGATCCTGGGTCTCCCGTGGATTAAACTTGATAGTTACTGATTCACCATGTGGTTAAAAAAAAAAAGAAATCAGAGAGTTGTGCACACAGAAATGTTGTGCCCATGTCTTCTACATGGATTAATAACGATTTATTTTCGGATTTCATGGAGATTAGACTGATACGTAAAATTGGTCTTCGATGGTAACCACAGTGAGCATCTAGAGACGAATTCAGCCATCAAATCAAACAGAGGAATAACAGAAAATGCAAAGGCGAAAATGTTAATAAAATTGATGATACAATGGTCCATGGCTATGGAGTTAGTCCTGCGTCTTATGGTGAAGGGTTTTGAGATTTCGGATGCTAGGCATGGTTAAAGAGGAGTGCACAACTGCCCAAGTGGATGCCTCTTAGGATATACCAAATTTGAACTAGATCCAAACCAATAAGTTTCAATACTAGTAGGTCACAACTTAATGCCCAAAACAAATTTGTGCTAGGATAGTCATAAAGTCGCAAATGATTCAACAAACAGAGCACAAGTACTTTCTAGAACTTATGCCCATAACATGCTTCAGTGACACTTGTAAAAAGAAGTCACAAAAGTCCAGTGAGAACAATTTCAACCTTCTTCAAGCCACTTGCAGAAATAAACTCAAAACCAAAGGAAATCCAATTTTTCAAGCCCCAAAACCATTCCAGAATAGATCAACGTTTAATTTTCCTTCAAACCCTCATAAGCTTCGACCTTGAAGATAACCACAGGGATCAATTGCTTCAGAAATTGTATTAACGGAATCAACGTTTAATAATAGAGTTCTTTCAAAGATGCGTTAATTCTCCAACAAAATGTAACAAAGTAACCCAACGAATCCCAAAATAAACCATAACTATAAACCCTAGGTAAACAGAACATAAAGAGTGCGCCATTGATGAGGGTCGAAGACTTTAAAAGGATTCTGGACAACAAGTAGCACATATGCCCTAAGGAAATCTGTCACCTGCAAAAGAAGTTACAAAAAGAACTCCCTTACGCAACAAAATCAAAGAAGTCCTTCCTATTCGCAAAGCAAATCAAATCGCTTAGAACTTCACTCTTTGGTCACAAATTGTTTATTTGAATAGTTATATATTGGTTTGGTGGGTATGACAGTGGGATGATTGGTGGCTATGGAGCTACAGGTTATGGTTACGGTTCCAACGTTGATGGTTATAGTTCTAGCTCATCACATATTGGGGAAGCTTATGGGAGTGGGACGGAAGGTTCTAGAACCAATGGTCGATATCACCCATATGCCCAACAGAACAATTGATACTGGAGTTTCTCGAAAGCAATGGTTGTCGATACAGATAAGACTGGAGGATTCATGGATATCGCTCCATTGATGGAATATCAAGCCAAGCAGATGGGGAAAGTGCATGTCGATTACCAAAATTAAATAAACGAAAAAATAAAAATAAAAATTAGCTTTATCTGATGCCTATCATAAAACCACACACCACTTGGTTTATGTTGTGGTAGAGCCTGCAAACAATTGCCAAAAATGGCTAACAAATTAATGAAAACAAATCAAAAACTGAGGAAATCTAGAAACCCCGATTCCAAAGTTCAGTTGCCGTGAAAATTACTCGTAGGAAAGTAAGCATCCTGTAACTTTCAAAAACAAGTCAAGTTAAATATCCATATATATATATATATATATATATATATATATATATATATATATATATATATATATATATCTATATATTTTAGATGCCCATAGGTCCTAAGGGTTGAACCTCGTTCTGATACCATATGTAACAGTGCAAAAATAAATATCTAATTAAATTTTCTAATTAATATTAAATTTAAATCAGAGTGGCACTTACCTAGCCAAATAAGCATGTAATTAATAAACTAAGTTCAACCATGAAAAGTGCTTACCTGTGGTAGAAGTAGGCTTACCGCAACAAGGTTTTGGGGACGACTCTCCACCCAACTGTAGGCTCAATTCTGCAAGGATTTGCTACAACTGGCCACCCCCGGACCCTCAATCAACGTACTACTGCCAGTGACTCCTATGTCCTAGACCACCATTCTCCCAAGAGAATGAAAGATAGAATCCCGGAAAGATGGAATGCCTCCCATCGTCCTCACCATCTATTAAATAGAACAAACATTGGAAGGGGAACCACATGCACACACTCCATGTGTCTACATGCAACTTTCTTTTGATTTTTAGCTTTCCTGTTTTATTTCTTTACTTTTCTTTTGATTTTTAGCTTTCTAGTTTTTTTTCCTTCTTTTTGATAATTTTCTTGTTTTATTTCTATTTATTTTTATTTAGAGCTTTAGTATGGTTATTACTATTTTTATTTTTATTATTTTTATTTATTTTATTTGTATATAATTTTAATATCATTTATTATTTGACATTTATGATTTATTATTAAGCGATTTATTTATTATTATTTATTATTTCTATTATTAATTATTATTTTTGTATTATTTATTATTTTTATTATTTATTATTTTATTATTATTCTTTTTATTATTTATTATTTATTATTAAGGGGAGGGATATTACATCTTGTGTCTCTGTATTCTTGACTTCTTTTAATTGAGTTCGAAGACTGCTAATCATCTTCTCAGACTCTTCATTTTCTTTGATGAGTTATTTTGTCGTCTTCAATTCTACTTCCAAAAGTCCTGTATTTTCTTTTTGACTTTTGAGTTTCTTTATCACTTTGATGACTTGATTTTGAAACTCCGTCTTACTCATTTCTCCAATTTCTTCATCATAATCAGAAGGATCCAAATTTTCAATAACATCTTGACCTGATTGCTTTGTTGAATAGAGATTATGAAGCTTTTCCCAAAGAGCTTTAGCTATTGAACATTGACTAACTTTGTTTTCAGAGAATTTGGAAAAACATTCAAAATTACATTCATGGCCTTTGAATTGTACCTTTTATCTTCGTCAGTAGATGTGTTTCCAGAAACAATTTATTCCAATACTCCATGTGCTTGCAAATGTACTTCCATCATGGATTCCCATATCCAATAATTATCTGCATCAAAATCAGGGGTTGGTACACAATACTCACTTTCTTCAGATTTTGTTGTACCTATAACCTCCTTTGAAATCCTTGCAACCTGCTTCTTTGACTTTCCCATCTCTATGCTCTGAAAAATGCCTTCCAGCGGTTAAGCTATTACTGAAGGAACCAAGCTCTGATACCAATTGTTGGAAATACTGAGAGGGAGGTGAATCAGTATTTCTTAGAAATTAACACTTTTTAATCTTTTTTCAGAGCATTATTTAATCTTCAGTTATTATTAGTGTTCTTATTTAGATGATCATAAACAATAATCAACAATAGACAATACCATACAACAGTGCAGAAAGATAAAACAAAGGACACATATTTTTAGGTGGAAAACCCCCTCTGGGTAAAAAAACCACTGAACGCTTCTTTAGTAGTTGTCTTCTCGTTGTTAAGATAAAATTGATTACATCAATATTTCAGATACAACTGAGGGAGGCGTCAACCCCCTGATTCACAGGCCACAACCTATAGGATGCTACTAAACCCTAATATCTTGTTGCAACTAGAAGGATGCCCCAATGCCCTGTAGATCAGATTACAACCTGATGAGTGCCCCAACACTCTACTTACCAACTGTTGTTGGAGAGGATGCTTTGCTTCCCTGTTAGTTTATCAGCCACCACTGAATGGATGCCACAACGCCCTATGCAAGCCACAAATTGCCCTAGCACCACCCTCCCACACTAAAGTGTTCTCAGGCCACAACCTGAAGGTGACTCCAATCACCTAGAAGAGTCGGTAGATCATGTTTCACAATTTTCACACTATATAGCCTTGTGCTCTGAATCAATATAATAAAGCTATTAAGAAGATGTTGTATATCCATCAGATCCTAGTAGCCACTGATCACTTGTTATAGATCCATTTGGGCACATCAACCCCAACTTACAGATTAGTACTATTAGGGCCCATCAAACCCTAATTAAGTTGTTACATGCCATAAATTAAGTCAACCATCAGAATGCCTCCTTCCCAAGAGATTCCATGACTGAAATCATCCAAAACCTACCTCTAAGAAGATCAGCACAGACAGGTCTTCATCAGGGTGCACTGCAGTGCAGTCTAGTACACTGCCTAGGTGCTACGCAGTGCACTTGAGCCCTCTTTGGCCTCCACTGGGCGAATTTGAGCGAAATTTTGTTGGGGTTTGGGAATATTCTTATCCATTGGATGCATCTAGAAGCTTCCCACATTTATCTACTCCTTTGAGCTCGAATTTGGATAAGGTAGGGAGTTGAGGAACATCAATCCCTTTATCCCTTCCTCCATGGAACTAAATTCTAAGTTTGGGAGGGCATTCATTATCACCATTTATGGCATAATTTCCTTCATTCACCTATAAAAAGACTACTCATCTAAGTGATCAGGGGATGGAAATCATTGAATTATAGGGAGATGCTGTTAGTATGAGACTTGAATTGGTTTCAAGTATTGTAATGATGTCAAAATGTCTTGCTTGTTATGAGGAGAGGATGAGATTGAACTGGAGGAGTGATATTGAATCAAGCAAATTGGGTTGTAACTCTTCCTTTTACTAAGAAAGTGTTCAAAGCTTTTTCCATATGTTTGTATTGTCCATTGATGCTTTCATATGTGTATTATGAACTTGATTCTATTCTATGTTTAATCAATAGATCATTATCATATGCGTTGATCGGTTTTTGTTTTTTGTTTGTGTGCAGGTACTTTTCAAGCGGATTAAGTACGGAGAGGAGCGACAAAATTGGTCAAGGGAGATAAGGAGTAAGCGAAAGCTATAGGTAGGCTTCCTTACTGTCTTATTTAATCTATTGGTTGTAGAAAAGGTAGAGAATGCTTCACACTGTTATTATAGATTTAGCTACTAGTCTAGGGGTTTAAGCATTTATCCGTAGACACTATAACTTCCCAAAAAAAATTGGCGACTCCGCTAGGGAGCGATCATCCATATTAATAGCTTATCAATCTCTTAAGACATTTCTACATATTGTACTTGTGGTCGTTGATTGAATTTCAGTCTGATTTCATAGAAAATTGAGTCAAAACTATGCCAAATTGCCTTCAGAAATGGCTTACTTTCACTAGCACAACCCAATGAAGGACACAATGTGCTACAATGCACTTCCCGCATAGAGCCAGTGCAATGAAGTGCATTATCTCTCACTGCGGCCTGTGCTAAACCCTTGAGGGTCAGTTTCCCATCTAGGAGCTGAAGTTTTGTGCCAATTTTCTCCTTTTTGAATGATTTTTTGAATGTCAATGATGTCTTGTCTCTGAAAATAGTTTTTCATCTCCTTACTTGGCCCTACTTAGACTAGGATTGATAAATGTTTCTTATGTATTTACTTTGCCATTTTCAATCTATAGTTGAAAGTTAGTTTTTGGTTGATTAATCTTTGTCGAAAGGAAGTGTCGTAAAATCGTCTTTTCCTTCGAAAGTTGAATTGTCTTAAAGTCCTCATTCATGAGAGATCGATTGTTTGATATATGCATATGATTAGTATTTTCATTGAAAGTGTCGTAATTCCTCATTTCTTTGAAAACGAAAGTGTCGTAAAGTCTTCATTTATTTGAAAAGAAATTGTCGCAAAATCGTTATTTTTATTAAAAGAGTTTATTGATTGATTGTGCATTAGTTTTCCTTTTTGTTCATTCACATTAAGGAAAGTCAAAATGAAATACATGCATTTTGCATTGAAAAAGTTGTGTGTGCTGATAGGAATAATGTAGGGAATTTGCATTTAGATTGTACATTTTACTCTTTGATCAAAAGAAATTTGATTGCTCTATCCATAAGTAGCTAGGATTTTCATTGTTAAATTGAATGGAAAGAATGCTTATCATGATACTTGCATTCCTAGGAATTTCAGAATACATCATGTGGTGAAATTGAAAGGCAAATTCCTAAGCAAGATCAACTTAAAATAAACATCAATTTACCTAATGGAGCATTGTCATTAACGAGAACATTTAGTGGTTATAGGCTAGAGAGGTGTTCCGGTGTCGTAAAACAAAGCAGTTGTCGCTAACTTGTCTGCAATACATCCCGAGTGTGATACCTCATTCCACATATGTGAGTATATCGTAGCTTGTCAATGTACCTTTGGGTATATAGGGCGGTGTTACAGTACCTAAAGTATATGTGAATGCTCTCACTGTGCAGTTTTGCATTAGACAACGCTTATACGGACTGGGTCTCCACGTACTTTTGGGTATATATGGGAGGACAACTCTAGGTTGCTATCCATCCTTAAGCAACCAAGCTGACTGCCTTGTAAACTGTGATACACCGAACACAACATTTGTGGAGATTGCCTGCCTGTTCTTCTTGATTCCCCAGGAGGTATTCTGCAATTCACAAGTGCTTGGTAAGCCTTTTACCTAGTATATCCCTTTTTGTTTATTTCTTTTTTGATAATAAAATTAATCAGAAATCATTGAGGAACATCAACGCATACCCCGTCGTTCGCGGAGAACAGCGAGAAAACCGCCTTTGCCTCCCAAAGCGACACCAATTCGGGCAAAGCGGTCTCGCTTAACTGAGTCTAGTACATAAAGAAATCATAGTTCTTCACCTGAGTTACCTGAATCATCTATTTCGGTAAGTACAGAGACTCCAGTTACTCCAACTATTTCTGGCACATTCATTCCTGAAGAGGAAGTTTCACAATTGCTCGAGGACATTACCACTGATCCTAGTGAAACAATAACTGAAGTTGTTCAACCACAAGTTGATCCTCAACTTGAAATTGCTCAACAAGAAAGTACTTCTGAACTTGAATCAGTTCAACGGAAGTTAATGCAGAATCTATCATAGTTCAAACAGAAGTTACATCTGAACCTAAAGTTGTACAGGAACCTCTTAATGAAAATATTGTTCATTTACATGAACATTTGGACTTCGAATTTGAACATTCAAAAGTTGTTACTTTACTAGAAGAAATCAACTGGTTACCCCTCAGACATCAGTAACTATTGAAACTTCAACTTCATCAACATCAGAAATTTTTTACGGACCCGATGGTGAGGTTCTTCCACCATGTTTAATTGCTATAAGGAGGAATTGGAAGAAGATTTCACACCTGGAACCCCATTTCACTTTGGAACTGGGCTTTATCTTTACCCTAATACTCTTGATTTTTTTGCTTCATTTGATCTTTCTTCTTTTCAAGTACCCGTCTAATCTTTAGGACAAATTTTGGGTCAGTTAACTATGGTTGAACAACCGTCAACATCTCAAACTGTATCATCTGATGCAGCTACAGTAGAATCTTCTATTGTAACCTCTTCGATATTTTCTACCACACTTGAGTCACACTTGTATGGTGAATCGTCCATCCCGGTTGGTTACCAATCATTGTCTGGAACCCACTCAGGGGTTGCTTCTACACCATGGTCATCACCCATGCCCTCAACTGGAATTTTACCTGGTTCCTATCTAATGGGAACTCAATAGTTTGATCCTGCATATCAGTATCAAGCTGGGCAATCTGGTCAACAAAGACCTATGTATCCATTAAATAATGGATTGTCACCATATGAGAGTAATATGCTTATTCACCGTATCCTCCTTATTTCGGGGACTACCATATTGTAATATCCTACAGTATTCAGGTCAATCTGGAATTAGAGTTTGTCAATGGCAACCAACAATGCCAGTTTAATCAAGACCTGTGTATCCAACACAACCAATGAAAACTGTGTCAGCTATTCTTACTACACCTAATGTTACCACTGTACCACCGTCACAAGTTCAAACTATTGTATCTCAACTTATACAAACTGATCCTTCTACCTTGTAATCACAAGTTTCAAGTCAAGAAGTTTAAGTTCCTCAAGTTTTTGTACAACAACCACTTGTTTCTGGAGTTCAGCAACAACCTCAAGTTAGTGTACCCTTATCTAGACTAACCCAGGGTTACACTGGTATAGTTTATTCACAACTTGCCCAACCTTTCATTGTTGGAAAATAACAACCGTTAAATCCACAACAGCTGTACCAACAAAAACAACAGTTGCTTCAACAACCATGGTAGCCTCAATTTCAACAACCCCAATTCTAGCAATTCCAACCCTAGTTTGGAGTTGTTCCACATGCTCAACCTGGTTTTGGTCAATCTCAAGCTTACCAAGGTCTTGGTCAAGAAGGCTCTGCAGGTTATGGACAACCACACATTCAACCTGGTTTTCAACAACCACCTTATACTGGTTTTGTTCAACAACCATATCAAGGTTACCAAATGTAGATGCCTTATGTCGGTATGCAATGACCTATTGCCCAGGAAATTCCATCATATCCCGAGTATGCTCAACCTGACTTGAATCGAAAATTTCCATTTGTAGCAACTTTAGAATTACCATATTTAAATTGGCTCACTAATGATCCCATCTTATATGCACCTTGGTGGCCGGTAATTCCGCATAAGTTACCATCTGAAATTTTGAAGTTTAACAAAAATCCTTGAGAAGACCCATCAAATCATGTTATGACCTTTCATTTGTGGTGTTCATCAAACACCTTAAACGACGATTCGGTCAAACTTCATCTTTTCCAAAGAACACTTACTGGTCCAGATGCTAAATGGTACATTGAATTACCAAGAGCTTCTTTCGATAATTTCACCACTTTAGCCACTACTTTTTTGACCCCCTTCCAGTTACCTATCAGATATGAGATTGGAATGGAACTCCTAACTAACTTTTAATAGACTACTGCTACCCATATATCAGATCATATTCATGAGTGCGACATCGTCGTCGAATGGTTAAGACATATGTTCCCGATCATCTTTTAGCTGAGTGGTTCATAAAATCCTTGTTGCCATAAATCACTGAGGATGTGGCAAAAAGTGGAGTTGTCACAGAAGGGCAAGTCATTGCTCGTGACCAATACTTGGATTTGATTTACACACAATTCGACACGCTTTATGATAAAATTCCCATTGCACCTCAACCAAATTTCATTATTCCACCTCCTCCACAAACGAGTAAGGACTCTCATGCTGGCGATGGTGTGATCAGTTCTTCAAGCACACAGTCAGCAGGAAGGCCATCTGGTCAAACTCTTGCTGTTTCCAATCAAACTACCAATGCATCAAAAAATACTCTTGCCTCCGAGATTAATGTCATGTCATCTAACAAAGGCAAAAATCCAAAGCAACCAGCAAGCAAGAAAAAGGGGAAAAACAAAAAGAAACAAGAAAATTCCCCTCTAGAGAAATCTTCTGATTCCTCTACTTCGACAAGGAAACCTCATTATCCATTTCTAATATGTAATGATGAGAATTTTACAAGAGATTGTCCACATCGCTCTGAGGTCTCTAAACTTTTAAAGACTTCAAACTGTTGGAAATAATACTGAGAGGGGGGGTGAATTAGTATTATCAAGTTCTTTTTAATAAATCTTCCTTATTTATAATTTGAATTATTCTTGTATGTCAGTACCATAAAACAATGAGCATGAACAAGAAAAACAGATAGTCACACCAAAGAACACCAGATATAAGGTGGAAACCCAATGTGGGCGAAAACCACCTGCTGCAATATGTTTCTATCTTCTTTCAATTAGAAACTCCTTTTACAATGATTTTGTACTGGTGCAGTCCTTTACCAGTACGCAGGCTGCAACCTGCAGAGAGCTACAACTCTCTCTCGTTTTCCAGTCTCTCCTGGAAGGGAGCTACAACCCCCTACTTCTTTTCTTTCAAGGACCACTTTTCATAAATTTTCAAACTGGATCCAAGAATATCAAATAAACATCAAGTACATGCAAATTACCCAAACTCCTTATACAATCAACCAAGAATTATCCAACTTCTCAGAATGCTGTAAACAGAAAGATAGTACCAGAAATATAAACCCAGAACTCTACAGCAATAAATAGAGGATGATCAACAAATGTTTTAGGACAGATACACAATTTTTCTTTATCTAGGCTGCGTGGCTTCGCACTTCACCTTCTGCGTCTCTGCGTATCCCCGCAGAGAGCCTTCCACTGCACCGCATACCCACACACTATTTCTTCAATCACACCGCGTACTACTACTGTGGCCACGCACCCTCAGATGCTATCGCGCCACGTATCTACGCACCTGCGGCTTCTGTAGCGCCGCGTACTTTCACTGTGCCTCCGCACCTGAACCTCTGCCACACCGCGTACCTTTACTATTCTTCCGCACCTGAACCTCTATCGTGCTGCGTACCCACGCACTGCGCCTTCTTCTGCTGTGCGTACCCACGCACTGCGCCTTCTTCTGCTCTGCATACCCTCGCACTTACATAGTTAATTACCTGCGAACCTCTGATTAGGGCCAAATTGGCAGTCCACCAGTGTACCACAGATAGTCAGATGCCCAGATCTGATCATGCGCCCGAGAGATCACACTTCATAGATTCACTTTCAACTTTAATTTTATATAGATCAAGCTTTTAAACCGATAACCCAACATTTCAGATCTTAAGATATTCAATTTGCAAAAGATACATTAGCCAAGTGATCTCCTTCCCTATTTATAGTCAAGCCCTTATTCACACCATGGGACAAAACCATCAATAACCAATACAAGGGATCCAAACCAGGGCTAAAATAGATCCTATACCACGGGCCAAAACCATAGAATTAAGAACGGCGGGCTAAATACCACGGGCCAAACATAAGAAACGCCACGTGAGCGCGCTTCTCTGCCTTGAAGTGAGTGAACTGGGGGTCCGCACCTCATGAACGGGTAACCTGTGGGTATGTACGCACTTTATCTATGATATTCCTGCGGGTCCGCAACTTTTGTACGGTGTACCTACGTACCTCTTATTTTCCAACATTTTGAGAGCCTGAACAGAGCATTGCCACTTAAGAGAGTTGCCATCAAGTACAACACCTGTAAGATAGAGCCATACCAGAATCATAATGCCAACAATCTCCCCCTTTGGACTTGATGGCAACCTCAAGATCTTCAACGTCAGATCTTCAACGTCATTCTCCCCCTTTGACATCAAGGGCAAAGGGTTATGATCCCCCTAAGAACACCAGATCTGCAAAGAAGAACCATAATCCACCAAACACCATAAATGACCATGAAAGAGATAGAGACATATTGCAGCAATATTCATACCAGCATCCATGATCTCCTTCTGTACTTCCTCCATAATGCCAACAATGCATTATATGCTCCCCCTGAACCTATGCCATTCGATCTTCAACCAATCTGCAACCCAGCACATGTATGCATATACCCCAGATGAGCCTTGCGTACAACCAACCATCAGAAGAGATTCAACAACAAGATGATGCATCAACAACCCCCAGCTTTTGCCTGAGGTATTCAAAGGTCTCCCTGGGCAATGGTTTAGTGAGTATATCAGCAACTTGTTCCTTAGAAGGAACATATTCCAACTTGACCTTTTGTTCAAGTACTTGTTCCCGGAGAAAATGATACTTGATCGGTATGTGCTTGGTCTTTGAATGCATGACTGGGTTCTTTGAAATGCTGATTGCACTTGTGTTATCACATAAGATGGAGATAGGTGGTGTACAAGTGATTTGAAAATCCTGCAAGGTCTGCATCATCCAAAGGAGTTGAGTGCAACAAGATGCAACAACAATATATTCCACTTCAGCTGTAGACAAGGCAATCGAACTCTGTTTCTTGCTGAACCAAGATACTAATCTGGAACCCATAAAGAATGCACCACCACTTGTGCTCTTCCTATCATCCACGCTTCCGGCCCAATCTGCATCTGTATAAGCATGAAGTGTGAGATCTGTATCTCTAGGATACCATAAGCCATAGTTTTGAGTTCCTTGAAGATATTTGAAGATTCTCTTTACTGCCTGAAGATGAGTTTCCTTTGGATTTGCCTGAAATCTTCCAACTATTCCCACTGCATGCATGATGTCTGGTCGGGTACCTGTCAAATAAAGTAGACTTCCAATCATAGATCTGTAGGTTGGTTGATGCACTGCTGCTAATTCATCATTTGCACTGAGGCTACATCCTGTGACCATGGGTGTACATACTGGTTTTGCATCTTCCATGCCATATTTCTTCAAAATCTGCTTGAGATACTTGGTTTGAGACAAAAAGATCCCTCCTTCTTTTTGTTGGATTTGCAAACCAAGAAAATATGTCAGTTCTCCCAGCAAGGACATTTCGAATTCTTTCTGCATTACCAAGGCAAAGCTTTGACTCATAGCTTCTTCATTGCTGCCAAAGATAATGTCATCTACATACACAACAAGTATTAGCAATTTGTCGTTTTTAACTTTTATATAAAGATTGCTATCTGCTGATCCTTTTGAAAAACCTTGTTGATGAAGATATTTTTCCAAACGATAGTACCAAGCCCTTGGAGCTTGTTTGAGACCATAGAGAGCCTTTTTCAATCTGCATACAAGATTTGGATCATTTCCAAGAATGAAACCATCTGGCTGCTCAATGTATACTTCTTCTTCCAAGTCTCCATTCAGAAAGGCTGATTTCACATCCATTTGAAATACTTTGAAGTTTTGAAAGCTTGAGAGAGCAAGGAACATTCAGATCGCCTCAAGTCTTGCAACAGGAGCAAAAGTTTCTTCAAAATCTATTCCTTCTTGCTGCGCATACCCTTTACAAACAAGTCTGGCCTTGTTTCTAATTACTTCTCCATTTTCATTCAATTTATTTTTGAAGACCCATTTTGTCCCTATAACATTCTTATCCTTTGGTCTAGGAACCAATTCCCAAGTGTTGTTCTTTTCGATCTGCTCAAGTTCTTCATCCATTGCTTTGACCCAACATTCATCTTTGCATGCCTCTTTCACATTTTGTGGTTCAGTGGAAGAGAGTAATGCCAAATAGCTTGAAGCTTCTGCAATTGTTCTTCTTGTTTGTACACCTGCTTCTTTCTGCCCCAAAATCTGAGATTCTGGATGATTCTTCTGAACATACCTGGATGGAGTCTTCTCTTCTATCCTTATCTGCTCCTCTGGTTCTTCTTCTTCATCATTCTGTCTTTGAGGGTAGTCTTCATCTTCTTCGATATCTTCATGATTTACTTGCCTAGGAATGTATCCCTTCTCATCAACCACTACATCAATGTTGTCAACAATTCTTCCAAGTCTTTTATTGTAGCACTTGTATGCTTTGCTGTGTGGAGAATAACCAAGAAGAATTCCTTCATCTGCTCTAGGTTCAAGTTTGCCAAGTTGCTCATCAGTATTCTTAATATAGCATTTGCTCCCAAAGATTTTGAAGTGCTTTACCGAAGGAGTCTCACCATACCAGAGCTCATGAGGGGTTTGAGTGCTGTTCACCCGGACATTTTTTTTGTTGAGAATAACAACCGCAGCATATGCAGCTTCACCCCAGAAAGTTGCGGGAGTTCCAGACTCATCAAGCATAGCACGAGCCATTTGTTGGACTATTCTGTTCATTCTTTCCACCACTCCATTTTGCTGAGGAGTTCTAGCTATAGAGAATTCTCTTCTTATCCCATGTTCTTCACAGAAATTGAAAAATTCATTTGAGGTGAACTCCCCACCTCTGTCGGACCTGAGGCACTTAATTTTGTATCCTGATTCATTTTCAACCAAGGCTTTAAAGGATTTGAATTTTTCGAATGCTTCATCTTTGTGCTTCATAAGTCCTAACCAGACAAACCTGGAGAAATCGTCAATGAATAATATCAAGTATTCTTCTCCTCGAGGTGTCATTTTCCTGAATGGACCACATGTATCTGTATGTACTAGCTCAAGAGGCATGCTAGCTGATCCTTCCTTCTCCGGAAAGTTAGTTCTAGTATGCTTTCCAAACTGACATGATTTGCATATGGTGTTGTCTGGAATTTTGATATCTGGAAGACCACGAACTGCCTGATATTTGCATGCTTTCCTTATTTGTGAAAAGCTTAGATGCCCCAACCTCTGGTGCCATAACCAGTGCTCATCATCCTTGCTCAGATAGCATTGTTGTTGTCCTTCTTCAAATGTGTATAGATTATTTGGATTTCTTTTACCTTTGATCACTGTTTCACCTGTATCAAGATCACGAACAAGACATCCATTTGATCTAAATATCACCTCGGTTCCATGATCACACATCTGGCTGACACTCAGAAGATTATGCTTCAATCCATCAACATACAAAACATTTCCAGCTTTGACCTTTTCTTTTAACTGAGCAGTGCCTTTTCCTTTTATAGCTGCAGGAGTATCATTTCCAAAAGAAACTTTCTTTCCCTTTTCTAAAGCAGAATATGATTCAAGTTTTTCTTTATCACCTGTCATATGCTTCGAACATCCACTGTCAATGTACCATAGATTTTCCTGTCCCTCTGCATAAAATGCTATCCCACATCTTTCTGTTTGTGGTTCCTTTATTCTCCATGTTTTGGTGCTTGGGGCTTGTTCCTTTGTCTGCTGAAACCTGCTCCTGCATTCAGAATCTTCATGACCAAAGTTATTGCAAATAGAACATTCAACTTCATTTTCAAGAGCCGAAAAGTTGTTATAGGTCCTTTTTGTAATCCCGGTCATACTTCTTTGTTTTTGAGCTTCTCTAGTCATGATTGTTTTATATGCAACACATTGCGCTACTTTGTGACCAATGTTATGGCAAGAGAAGCATTGTCCATTGAAGAAACTTCTGCGGTTATCAAATCTTCCGGCCAAATGATTGTAATTTCTATTATCATCCATTCTTGAAGCAAATTGAGAGGATTTTACCTGTGGCTGGTTGTAGCTTCTGTTCATTCTTAAGACGGATTGCCTCTGGTTTACCTGATAGTCTTTGTTTGTTCTTGATGTAATTCGTCCCTGCTTTTCCTGGTGATCTCCATTGTGATTTTTCTCATTCCTTCTTGCTGCATCAAGATAACTCTTTGAGGTGGATGCTTGAGAAGTTTCTCCATTATACCCCAGACCTGTCTTGTTTAGTGGAGAACGCTGTACATTGATGATCTCATCTAGATTTTCAGATCCTTTAACAAACTTAAGATTAATAGCCTTTGTTTTCTCAATCTCTTTTCTAAGACCAACAATTTCACCTTCTAATTTTTCAAGATATTTTTCCTTTTCATCAATTTGAAATTGTAGAGTATCAATGATCATATTCTTTTCTTCTGTACATCTCTTAAGTCTAGAAATTTCTTCATAAAGGCTATCCACATCTATAGCATCCATGTACTCGTCATTTTCAAATTCCATTAAAATTTTATAGTCATTACTTCGTTCATCTTCATCACTATTTGATAGACCATCACTATCTTCATGAGTGTAGTAGCTTTTATTATTTGCATTCTGTTTCTTGTTCCATCTAGCAGGTTCCTTTCCTTTGTCAATCTTATCCTTTTGAGGACATTTTGCAGCATAATGACCTACTCTTCCACAAGCAAAACATTTAAAAGGTAACTTACCTCTGAACCTTCCAGTACCCCGTTGAAGATTTCTGACAAAATTTGATTCTTCTTCTTCTTCTGGCGCGTGACTTGCTTCATAGTAGTCTCCTTTGCCTGAAGCCTTGAAAGTAGCTTCTCTCCTGTCTGATGGACCTCCTTTTCTCATTTCATAAGTAGTTAGAATTCCGTGTAGCTGAGACATAGTAAGAGTTCGTAGATTTTCCTTTTCTTCTATTGCAGACACTTTAGATTCAAACTTGGGGGACAATGATTTTAAAACTTTTTCAACCACAATAGCCTCTTTTATTTCTTCACCCAAGTTTTTCATGCAATTAACAATCTCGTCTACCCGAAGGAAATAGTTAGCCACACTTTCATCATTATACATTCTGAGATTCTCATACTGAATCCTGAGAATTTGAAGTTTAGCACGCTTTACCTGTTCATCTCCTTCGTAGCTCAAGACAATCTTGTCCCATATTTCCTTTGCGGATTTATATTGCATAACCTTCACGAATTCTGTTTGAGATAAGCATCCTAGCAGAGTATTGACTGCTTTAGCATTTGTTTCATATTTCTTCTTCTCGGCCGGATCTGTAGGAGTAGCTGAAGGAAAAGTGTAGCCTGTATCTATGATATCCCAAACTTCTGTACCAAGAGATTGAAGATAGGCAGTAACTCTTACCTTCCAATAATTGAAGTTTGTCCCATCAAAAATTGGTGGCTTGATTGATGCTTCCCTCTCATAGTTGCTCATGATGAATGATCTTCCTTCAAGCGATCAAGCTTCTCTGAAGGACCTGCTCTGATACCAATTGTTGGAAATAATACTGAGAGGGGGGGTGAATTAGTATTATCAAGTTCTTTTTAATAAATCTTCCTTATTTATACTTTGAATTATTCTTGTATGTCAGTACCATAAAACAATGAGCATGAACAAGAAAAACAGATAGTCACACCAAAGAACACCAGATATAAGGTGGAAACCCAATGTGGGTGAAAACCACCTGCTGCAATATGTTTCTATCTTCTTTCAATTAGAAACTCCTTTTACAATGATTTTGTACTGGTGCAGTCCTTTACCAGTACGCAGGCTGCAACCTGCAGAGAGCTACAACTCTCTCTCGTTTTCCAGTCTCTCCTGGAAGGGAGCTACAACCCCCTACTTCTTTTCTTTCAAGGACCACTTTTCATAAATTTTCAAACTGGATCCAAGAATATCAAATAAACATCAAGTACATGCAAATTACCCAAACTCCTTATACAATCAACCAAGAATTACCCAACTTCTCAGAATGCTGTAAACAGAAAGATAGTACCAGAAATATAAACCCAGAACTCTGCAGCAATAAATAGAGGATGATCAACAAATGTTTTAGGACAGATACACAATTTTTCTTTATCTGGGCTACGTGGCTCCGCACTTCACCTTCTGCGTCTTTGCGTATCCCTGCAGAGAGCCTTCCACTGCACCGCGTACCCACGCACTGTTTCTTCAATCATGCCGCGTACTACTACTGTGGCCACGCACCCTCAGATGCTATCGCGCCGCGTATCTACGCACCTGCGGCTTCTGTAGCGCCGCGTACTTTCACTGTGCCTCCGCACCTGAACCTCTGCCACACCGCGTACCTTTACTGTTCTTCCGCACCTGAACCTCTATTGCGCTGCGTACCCACGCACTGCACCTTCTTCTGCTGTGCGTACCCACGCACCGCACCTTCTTCTGCTGTGCGTACCCACGCACTGCGCCTTCTTCTGCTCTGCGTACCCCTGCACTTGCACAGTTAATTACCTGCGAACCTCTGATTAGGGCCAAATTGGCAGTCCACCAGTGTACCACAGATAGTCAGATGCCTAGATCTGATCATGCACCCGAGAGATCACACTTCATAGATTCACTTTCAACTTTACTTTTATATAGATCAAGCTTTTAAACCGATAACCCAATATTTCAGATCTTAAGATATTCAATTTGCAAAAGATACATTAGCCAAGTGATCTCCTTCCCTATTTATAGTCAAGCCCTTATTCACACCATGGGACAAAACCATCAATAATCAATACAAGGGATCCAAACCGGGGCTAAAATAGATCCTATACCACAGGCCAAAACCATAGAATTAAGAACGGTGGGCTAAATACCACGGGCCAAACATAAGAAACCCCACGTGAGCGCGCTTCTCTGCCCTGAAGTGAGTGAACTGGGGGTCCGCACCTCATGAACGGGTAACCTGCGGGTATGTACGCACTTTATCTATGATATTCCTGCGGGTCCGCAGCTTTTGTACGGTGTACCTGTGTACCTCTTATTTTCCAACATTTTGAGAGCTTGAACAGAGCATTGCCACTTAAGAGAGTTGCCATCAAGTACAACACCTGTAACATAGAGCCATACCAGAACCATAATGCCAACACAAACACATTGGCAGTGTTGACAGATCCGTTTCCAACCCCGGAATCACATTTGGTTGCAACAGACCATGCTTCCACATCCCAAGTACTCATGTTATCCATCACAAAGACAGAAAATGAAGTTTTGGTGTCAACAAGAAACAAAGACTATGGAAATCTGTTTTTTTTGAATAATCAGGCCACTGTTCAACCTAATCCTTCGACTTCGACTTCATCTGAAGTTATTCCACCCATTATACCTGAATTGACAATAAAACCACCAAAGGGAGTTGTGCACAAATCGACATTCAAGCCTCGAGCTCGAGCAGCTCGAAATTATAACATAGTGGAGGATCTTGTTCACTTGCCTTCTGCTATGTTGACACTCGAGGTGTTGCAAAATTGTCCTTCCCAAAAACAGGCTTTACTGTCAGCAACAGGCGGAATAGATCCTACAGATTCAAATCTTGTGGTTTTTAACCATGCGGGATATTCACCACAGTTACCGGCGCAATTAGCTTTCCTAATCCAAGTAAAAGCTCTTAATAAGAATGTTCACCGAACTATTATTGATGAGGGGGCATCTACTTGCATTATGTCCATGAGCTGTTAGAAAAGACTTGGTTCACTACCGTTGTCACAATCACCAACCACGTTGAAAGCTTTTGATGGAAGAACATATACTCTGTGTGGGATTTTGAGTAACTTGTAAATCGTACTTGGGGGAAAAACGGTTACTGTTGAAGTTGAGGTAGTTGACGGACCCCTCGATTACAACATTTTACTAGGAAGGCCTTGGGTATATGCTATGGCTGCTATGGTTTCCACGTACTTTCATACTATTGCATTCCCTTTTAAGGGTAGAATCACAGTGATTGATCAGCTAGCCTTCTTTGCAAATAATTCACAGGCTACGGGAAGCATTCCATTGGTACACGGACCCCCGTTGTCACTTCAAAGTGTTGGAGTAGGTCTCTTTAAAGATCCTTGCCTAATGGGCACTTTTACTCTCACGTCACCATATGATTTGGGGGAAGTGGCAAGGGTAGAGACTTGCAACATGATTTCCCCCACCCCATCTGATTTAAGGAGGATTTCCAACCAAATTGAAGATGATAGTCATATGGAGGTGTTGCCATTAAGCCCTATTGAATTATCATAACAATCAATCTTTCGTACCTGTGCAACAAACCCAAATCCGCACTCAACATTTGTATGGGTAGATAGGTCGTTAGAATATGGTACCTCTTCGGATCCTTTTTCATGTATACATTCTACGGATGAAGGAATCATCAAAACAATGACGATAGGAGAGGAATCATGGGAAGATTATCATCATCGTTCCCATCTTCCAGATGACAAAAAAGATTATTCAAATGAACTAAACCACCAATCAATTGGTAATTTCCTATCGAATTCTGTTAGAGTAGATACTGTGGATTCTAAGCGTAATTTGTCAAACATAGAGGAAACGATTTCTATAAACATTTCGACCAAGCCTAACATTGTAGAAAACATTCATGTCGGAAAATCTTGTTCTCCATTGAAACTTGATAATTACCGTGCTCTCTTTCGTGAATTTAGAGATATTTTTGCATGGTCTTACGAGGAGATTCCAAGAATTGACTCAAGCATTGTTGAACATGAGATTAAAATGTACCTTGATGTCAAACCAGTACGACATCGGTTTCGACCTGTTCATCCTAAGAAATCCGTTACCATTAAAGTAGAGGTTGAAAAACTTTTGTGTGTTGGCTTCATTTTCCTTGTACCTCTTACCGACTGGGTATCCAACATTGTTCTAGTTATGAAAAAGAAGGGACAATTTGAGTGTGTCGATTATAGGGATGTAAGTCAAGCATGTCCAAAAGACAATTATCCTACACCCTTTATCGACAAGATTATTGACGAATGTGCCGGATGTGAAATCTTCTCATTCATGGATGGATTTTTTGGCTACAATCAAATCAATATCTGCCCACAGGACCAATCTAAAACAACTTTTATTTGTCCATGGGGCACATTCACCTATCGAAAGTTACCTTTTGGTTTGAAGAATGTAGGGGCTACATTTCAGAGGGCAATGAATTATGCCTTCCATGACATCAAGCACATTGTTCAACCTTATCTTGATGATTTTCCTGCTCATTCACGAAAGCAAACTGATCACCCGCAACATTTGAGAGCAATATTTTTATGGTGCCGACACTACAAGATACGACTCAATCCACACAAGTGTGTGTTTTGTGTTGGCTCTGGTTGATTGCTTGGATTCTTGGTCTCAAAATATGGAATTCGACTTGATCCAATTAAGGTTCAGGCAATCCTTGACTTGCCTCCACCTTTAAATTTGTTACAGTTACAGAGACTTCAAGGGAAGACAAACTTTTTGAGGAGGGTCATTCCAAACTATGCTGAGTTGGGTAAAGCTTTAACTCCTCTATTAAAGGGGTACCCTTCCATTGGGATCAAGTTACGCAAGCTTCCTTTGATGCTCTTAAAGATTCCCTGATTAGAGCATCATTAATGTATGCCCCAAACTATAAAAAAGACCATTACCTGTATCTTGTTGCTACAGATACAACCATTGGCATTGTTTTAGTCCAAGGAGAAAGTGGAATTGAACATCCTATATATTACTTGAGTTGTAATCTCAACGATACAGAAACTAAGTATTCTTATGTCGAAAAGTTAGCTTTGACAGCCGTTCAAGTTGTGCAGAGATTTCGTCATTACATCCTCTTCCGAAAAACTACTATTATGTCGGATTGTAACTCTATGACATACATTTTATCACGTCAATTGTTGGGAGGCAAATATTCAAAATGGATAGTTATTTTGCAGGAGTTTGATTTGGAATTCATCAAATCTAAATCAAAGAAATCTCTTGTTTTCGCTGAGTTACTTTGCGACCTTCCATCATCCTCCAATGATTTAACATCAGAAGTATCAATCTTAGATGAGTCTTTTTTTCTTATCGCACCAAGTGATCCGTGGTATGGAGATATACTGGTTTATCTCCAGACCCAAGCTTTCCAGCTTAATACCTCTCGCTCTGAACGACGACGTACTCGATACCAAGCAGAAGATTATCTGATCATTGGTGATACGCTTTATCATCGTGGTGTCGATACGATTTTACGTAGGTGCCTCACTCATGAGGAAACCGAGAAAGCTTTGAATTAATGTCATTCAGGTGCTTGTGGTAGACACTTATCTGGGTATGCTATTGAGCATAAAATTCTCCATGCTGGTTACTTCTGGCCAACCATATTCAAACACTACATTATCGTTGTCAGAAGTTGTCATGCATGCCAGATATATGACCGAAAAACCAGATTACAACCTTCACCATTGCATCCAGTCATTGCTGTTGGCCCATTCGCCAAATGGGGCATTGACTTTATGACATGTAACCCCACCTTGGCCTGGGGGCATGGGTATATTATAGTCACCGTTGACTATTTTACCAAATGGGATGAGGTGATCCTAACATTGAACAACAGTGGCGAAACGACTGCTTTATTTTTCTTCAACCATGTGGTTGCTAGGTTTGGTGTACCACAAGCCATAGTTACAGATCATGGATCACATTTTCGCAATCACATGATGGTTGAATTGACCACCAAGTTAGGACTGTCATACGATAGTTATATTCCATACTATCCGCAAGCTAACGGATAAGTTGAGGCCATCAACAAAGTCCTTAAACACATGTTGCAAAGAATGATTGGAGTTCATAAAAGAAATTGGCTTTAATCTTGTACTCGGCTCTGTGGTCATATCGAACCTCAGTGAGAAATGTGACCAGATTCACACCCTTTCAGTTGGTGCATGGTTTGGAAGCAGTGTTACCAATTCAATGTGAAATCTCGTCTCTCAAACTCGCAATTGGCCTGCTACCTGACACTTCTGAAGAAGAAGCGCGTTTCTTGGAGTTAATCCATATCGATGAAACTCGTCGTGATGCCACATTGGCTAAGGAAGAACATAAGAAACGTATTAAGGCGCAATATGATAAAAATGTCAAGCCTCATGTCTTCTCAGAAGGTGACCTAGTCTTGCTTTATGATCAGGAGTTTGATAAACTTGGAGCAGGAAAATTTGAACCGTTATGGATGGGCCCTTACATTGTTAAGTGTGTTTTGACGAAAGGTGCCTACGAGTTAGTGGACTATGATGGGATTCCATTGTCGCAGCCCCGAAATGAGCTATACCTTAAAAGTTACTATGCTTAGCTAAGTGTAGTAAAACTTATTGTATATATGCTTTGATTGCATGTGTGTGTGTGTTTCTTTTAGAGTTCTTATTTGGTTAAGTAATCCACTTTGCATTTGTTGCAGATGTCGAACTTTTCGAAACCATTTTTTGGTTACTTTGATGGGGCTAGTCGTAGTACGCAAAACTTATCCTCTGCAGCATGGGCCATTTTCGCTCCAAGCGGTGAGTTAGTGAGTTTTAGAGGGATTTGTATTGGTCGATCGACAAACAATATTGCTAAGTATAGCACGTTGATTGAACTTCTCTCTAATGCCATTTCACTTGGCATATGCCGAATAATCATTAGGCTAGACTCACAAATCGTTGTACTACAACTTACTAGCATTTATATTGTCCAAAACCAAACAATTCATCGCATGTGCCTTAGAGTTTGTATTTTGGAAACGTATTTTGAGTTTATTCAACATTAGCATATTTCTAGAAATCTAAACACATTAAATGATTCTCTAGAGAATTATGTGTTAAATAGACATTTGCGACATATGTAAAGTAAATGTTTTCACTTCACATCATTAGTGGAATAGGATTGCATCACATAACCATAATAAAATTTTGAAGGTAAAATAGATAGTTGTTTTAATTTTTTTATAGAAATAGTTTGTGTCCAAGACAAAAATTGGCCATCTGACCCAAAAACTCAAAATGTATGCAGAAAACATCTAAGTAGTCTAGTGCTGCTCATGATAATAGGTCACAACCTGTGCTATCATGCGTAAAAGTCTCATCCAAAGACTCGGAATACCAATGGTGTGGCGCTGCAGTCGCATAGGCAACTCCTCGATCTAGACATCCGGAATGCCTAGGGTCAAACCCTCTATGTGGTTCTGTAGTTCAGCCAGTGTCTCCGCTAAATCTAAGTCTCGGAGAACTGCTCTTCCAACAGATCTTTGTGCTGGCCCAACTGCCTCTCATTGGTGCCCCACAGGTCAAACAGGTCCAACGTTTCAATACGTAAAAAATGATTTTGTTTAGTCTTGGAAATAATAAAAAAACACAAAAAATGTAGAAGCTTTAAAATCAAAAAAATCTTTGGTCAAACAATTTACCTATAGCACCCCACTGTGCTCCCACTGATAATATCAAGTCTGGATCTCCATGGAAATCCATCCCTGAATATGGATACACTGCAATGGCCATATCCTGTCGATCAAGCCATTCAAAGAATGCAGGGGTAAATGAGATCAATTACTGACCATCATTCCTAGCCATAAGATCTACCCATCTCTGCATCTGTGGATCTCTAGGTCTAGATACACCCAGTGAAACATGTTGTGGCTGCATAAGTGGAATTTTCTCTAAGGATAAAGAAACCAAGATCGAACCACAGCCAAAGTTCTTTGTCCTTCCACTTTTCACCTTGGTTAGTTATTCTTTCAAGGATGAAAGTACTGCCTCGCACCAGTTGAACACTTTTGGCTCTAAACACTCTAATGCATACTGCATGTATGATATGTTTGCCAAATTTAGCATCGCGCTGCCAGCCAATTTGGCAATGGTAAAGAGGATCGTCCTCAATGGTAAATCACTAACATCCCTGATGTTAATCTTTTCGTCCCTACTAGGCTGTGCACCTGGCTGGCAAAACTGTCGTATGTAATCTCTCACTGATTCACCACCTTTGGCAAATCTAGAAAGTGAGATGGGGGCACCTCGCCTCGACAGTCCAATAAGAAAATATATGTCATCGATGGTAATTGAGACCACTTTGTCTCTAATGTGAAATGACTGATCAGTAGGATCCCATGAACGAACAAGGAACTGCAAAAGCTCCATTTGTTGTCTCATACCAGGTAATCAGAAATATTTGAGTAACCCGCAATTCCTTAGGGCCTCAACTGTGCCCTAGTTATTTAGGGAAATCATATCCTGTTCTTCGTGCTCTCGTTCTCTCCATGTAATCGTCATTCTGATCTGATGAATACTTGAAAATACAACCATAAGACAAATTAGGATCTATTTCTTGCAAAAAATAGAGGAATTTTTGGGTAAAAACAGCTGAATGAAATTGGGTTTTGCGCTCAGCGCAGCCTAGCCTTAGGGACAATGTGTTGCAATACAGGTATCCTTCTAGGTAAGTGCACTGCAGCGCACCTTTCGATGATGAAAGGGTGTGCTGATCTCAGATTGGAAAATTGAAACCCTAGGGGCCCCAGAAACTCAAAATTTTTGCCTAAAACTAAAAATGAGTGATATGAAATGAAAGAGAACAGAGATAACTCCTAGCTAGTCCAGACAACATGAGGAATGGTCCATTGAATCCTTCTCAATCAGCTAGTGAACTTCGAGGTAAAAACTGCTCCAAAGCACCAAAATCAAAGGGTAAATGTGAAATGGTAAAAATGAATGGTAAAACTTGTTTTTATGTTTATTTCTTGCACATTAATAGAGTAAATATTAGTTTTTATTAATTTTATCCATGAAACAAGTCTTTTTAATCTATTTTGATGGTGTTTTGAGTAGGATTGACAATTGACATGCTCAAATGTAAATTGAACATCTTTGACCACAAAGCAAACTTTTATCTCTTTTTCGAGCTTTGTTAAAAACAAAAAAGGAGCCCCCTTGGAGTCCTCTTTAAGCTCTTTTTAGACTCTATAAACATGTAAATATTGCCGAGTGTTTGTCCTTTATAGCTCGTTAAAGGACTGGAAATGATATCTCTCTTGTATTATTTTATGTCTTTTTTGGACTTGAGAGATTAATCTACGAAAAATAACTTTTGGCGTTTCCTTTTCGTCCCTTTTCAAACTCTCTAAACATGAAAAGGACCAAGTTATATTTGTCATTAAACTCGTTAAAAACATCAAATAATGACAAACTTGTCCATATAGACAAGACTTAGTTTCACATTCGCTAGACTCGTTAAAGCATCAAATAGCGATGGATTCACCTGAAGGGTGGAATTATACAACAAACATATGTTATTCTCCTCAATATTAATAAAAATAAAGAGGTACTGGTCAGCAATGACTGGGGAAAATTGGAAAAAGGGGAAAACATTTTATGGTAGCAAGTGGCTCTTGAACACGACACTTTCACCTCATCACCGTGACTATGTGGGTTGGGTCATTCAGCTTGATGGTTATCACACCGTTGGTTTATCATACCATCCATTACTTTGTTGTGGGCCAATGCTACCAATTCATTTTAGTGTCGCCAACATGTTCAAGAGAAGTCATTCAGTTCAAACTTCACCCTTTGCAATACTGTAAACCTACATTTTCATGACCGCCATTCTTGAACCTTTCTATCGTCAGTCGATTTTTCATCTCCAAAATCATTTACCTCGTTTCGCGTCGTTGATGTGGGATACATCAAGGCCCTCCTGTGACGAGTCGTTTCTTGTTGACATCAACACATCATCCAAGAAGTTGAATTAGAAACACCCCTTCAGTACCTTGAGGCTTGCATACATCAATGGCAGGTTTCTCGCTTCTGGCGATAGGTTGACATCACTGGCCTTCGACCGAAAGACTTTGTATGGTGTTCGACATCAAATCATTTATTCACACCATGCGAAATGTACTGTAGTACCTTGAGGGTCATCATCATTATCAATGATTCCTCTCGTGTCTGTTAACGGCTTACATCATTGGCTGGTAATCAGACGATGTCTTCCCATGTTCGACTTCAGATCATTTATTCACATGGTTAGACTTGTACTTGAGCGAAAGATTGAACGAGATTGAAGACCCCAGATCTAGTTTCATCCATCTGGGCTGCGATATTTTTAGGAGTACTAAATCAAATGTACAATGGCCTTACATTCATGGTCATCCATTCATGGGTCTATATCTGTAGATGACTATATTTATACATGTAATTAAAGTTTATAAGCTGAGCATGGGTATGCCTTCCCTCAGCGAGTTCATGAGAAAAAATCAAATTATCATGATATATGTATTGTAATTGATGCAGGTCACCTTCCACTTCAAAACCTCCTCTCCACATGATAAAGCATTTCACTCGACATACATATTTACGACTTCATGCTTTAGGGGGCAACTGTTACAGATCCATTTGGGCACATCAACCCCAACTTACAAATCAGTACTATTAGGGCCCATCAAACCCTAATTCAGTTGTTACATGCCCTAAATGAAGTCAACCATCAGAATGCCTCCTTCCCAAGAGATTCCATGACTGAAATCATCCAAAAACTACCTCTAAGAAGATCAGCGTAGGCAGGCCTTCATCAGGGTGCATTGCAGTGCAGTCCAGTACATTGCCTAGGTGCTATGCAGTGCACTTGAGCCCTCTTTGGCCTACACTGGGCGAATTTGAGTGAAATTTCATTGGGGTTTGGGAATATTCTTATCCATTGGATGCATCTAGAAGCTTCCAAAGTTTATCTACTCCTTTGAGATCGAATTTTTGGATGAGGTAGGGAGTTAAGAAATATCAACCCCTTTATCCCTTCCTCCATGGAACTGAATTCTATGTTTGGGAGGGCTTCCATTATCACCATTTCTGGCATAACTTCCTTCATTCACCTATAAAAAGACCACTCATCTATGTGACCAAGGGATGGAAATCATTGAATTATAGGGAGATGCCGTTAGTATGAGACTTGAGTTGGTTTCAAGTATTGTAATGATGTTAAAATGTCTTGCTTCTTATGAGGAGAGGATGGGATTGAACTGGAGGAGTGATGCTGAATCAAGCAAATTGGGTTGTAACTCTTCCTTTTACTAATAAAGTGTTCAAAGCTTTTTCCATATGTTTTTATTGTCCATTGATGCTTTCATATGTGTACTATGAACTTGATTCCATTCTATGTTTAATCAATAGATCATTATCATATGCTTTGATCGGATTTTGTCTTCTGTCTGTGTGCAAGTAATTTTCAAGCAGATTAAGTATGGAAAGGAGCGACAGAATTGGTCAATGGAGATAAGAAGTAAGCGAAA
Source organism: Pinus tabuliformis (assembly GCA_031772625.1). Classification (NCBI taxonomy): domain Eukaryota; kingdom Viridiplantae; phylum Streptophyta; class Pinopsida; order Pinales; family Pinaceae; genus Pinus; species Pinus tabuliformis. The sequence continues at coordinate 320,394,901 of CM062814.1, read as the reverse complement.
GCTATAGGTAGGCTTCTTTATTGTCTTATTTAATCTGTTGGTTATAGAAATGGTAGAGAATGCTTTGCACTGTTGTTTTAGACTTAGCTACTAGTCTAGGGATTTAAGAGTTTATCCGTAGACACTAAAACTTCCCAAAACACCACTGAACAAAGTTTACTGCACAAAGCTGCACATCAACTCACTGCTCAATTGTGCATCATTGCCACTGCTCAACTGCACATCACTGAGTGTCACGGCTCACAAAGGTCACTATACATCATAACTGAACCACTACGCTTCTTAACATCAAGAGCTCACAAAACTAGCTACCACTGCATGTCACTGTACTGAACTGCTCATGAATAATTAAGCATCAAAGCTCATATGTAGACAACGCATCACTCTGCCGCACTGTACCAAAATGCTCATAATGCGGAAAACATGTGGTACTTCTATCAAATAATGGCACAAACCTAGGTGCCTTAGGTCATCGCTATGACCTGCCTTCAAAGCTCTCAGGCTAGGCCCAAGGAGGGCTAACAACATATGTCGAATGAGGCTATCATAAACCAACTGCAATAATGTTACACAACTACTATTATATGAGACCATCACATCTACCTATGTTGATGTCACATCAATAGTTGATCAATGCTACCATGTAAATGCATCACATCACCAAGCGTGCTGCAACATGTTTGACAAGGCAAGAGTCATGTTTACAGTCTCACTACTATGTCAAGTCATAGTCAAGATATTATCTCAATGTTTAATCTAAGTGTCATTTTGTATGTTTCAGGTCAACAGATCATGTCAATACTAATGTTGCAACCTTTAGGAGACACTTGTATATATGTTGCACTCTTAGGAGACTTCGATACAAGTACATTTATCTACATAAGATCAATGTACTAGGTCTAAGTCTCCAACTCAAGTCATGGTCAATGTGTACATTTAATGTATTTAATCAAGTTCAGTAGACATATCAGGTATATGATACTACCACATAAGGTTAATATATCATTTGTCAAGTTATGTTATCAATGTCAAAGTGAAATCACCAAAGCAATGGCACCGCTGTTATAAACCACTGGTGAATGTTGTAGGTGTCATTGTCAAGTCACGTAAACTTCAGGTTTGGAATGACTCAAAGATAAGTTGTTGATCTCAAATAAGCACTGCAGATTCAAATCTTCACACCATAGACGATAAATGTATTGGTGCACAGGGGTCAGTTCCAAATAAGAATAGATATGCGTATATATGTATGTTCAAAATTTTGCACTTGAAGGAGAACACTACTATAGGATGATCATAGTGTCATAAAAAACAAAATTCATATTGTTGTACTAGTAGTTTAGTGCCCTTATTAGATCCGCACCTTGAATTTGTCTATGTAATTGATATCATTAATTTTTTTTTTTGACAGGACTCATGTAGCTGTATAAAGAATATCGTAGCTACTGTCTTTAATAGAAGTCACTTCATCCCTGAACCAAGCCTCAAAATTTGGATGTAAGAGCAGATTTACAATGCTTCTATAGAACCATTGGACAGAATAATTTAAGTGGATCAAAACTGAAGTAAGGCTACAAGAACTCGTGAATTCCGGACCAAGGTTTGCCGCAAGATATATAGATTGATTTTTAGTGCTCTAAATTTATGTTGATTCCTACTTTGAGTTCCCAAACAAATCTTAAGAATCAGACCCAATCAAAACAAAGGAAAAGAGCACCTAGAACTTCACTATCCTTTGAAATAAACCCAAAACTTAAAGGAAAGATACTTGGACCCAAATCGAATTTCTGAATAGGAACACCGAGCCCTAATCCAATTCTCTCTTTTACGTTATCTGCCTCAAGAGTCCGAAATATGCTTCTTCAGATACGCTAAAAATTACAGAGGTTATCATGATAATATGTGTGAATATAATGTGCTAAGGAGGATGTATAAGGTTCTTTTTATAGAATGTGAGAGGGCTTCATATTTGACCATTGGAGGAGACATTAGACACCTTTTCAGGGGCATAATTAGGTACGTCTTTTTAGGATGTTTTAAACACTTCTATTATTAATAAATTTAATTTAATTTAGTAACCATTAATAACTTGTTTATTAAACTCTATGTAATTGTACACTAACCCTCTTTGGTGTGTTTTTTAGGTGACACATGAGTGTATTAAGTCAATGATTGATTTATCGTCTTTGGTTTTTGAAGTTATGTAACTTAGATAGGGTGAGATTGCAGTTATAAACAATGTCATATGTTGAGAACTGTCTAACGAGGTGTCATGTCACTATGCCTTTGGGTTTTAGCCCTGAAACTGGGGCCACTAACTTAAATTGTGAAAATATCTCAAACCAGGAGGCATCTCGGGGTGTACCACATATCAACAAAAAAATATTTTCGAGGAGAATCTAATGACATAGATATTCGACCCAAAATCAATGATTTGACCCACCAAAAACCCTCGATAAAGTTGGGGTACATCCTTAATCCAGGGAACACAAACCCTAGGACTTGGGGGTTTTTAACCATCCAACGATATAGCTTCCATCTTGATGTAATCCGACAATTAATAAGAATCATTCATTACCGATTTGAGATCAATGATCGGTGTTTTTGGTCAAAGTCAAACCCAATCAACTCCATGGGCTGACATCAATGACAACACCATCCAACAGATTCTGTATGCCTTTGAGGTCTCATTGTATCCTACAAGATACCCCTTTTCTACAGTTTGATCCAGTTTGCTACGCTTCTCATCTGGAATGTGGCAATAGGTCATGCTTCTGAATATCCTGAGATGACTGAATTTCAGCTTCTTCCCTATGAATACTCCTTCGGGCGTTCTCTTCCCCAATGCCTTATGAGGAGTTCTATTCTAAATATACACTGTCGTGTTGCAAGCTTCTGCCCATAGATACTTAGGTAGATCTTGGTCATACAACATGGCCTTGGCTACCCCAACAATAGTTTGGTTCTTTCATTCTGCAAATCCATTCTACTCTGGGTTATATGGAGCTGACCACTCTCTTTTGATACCCTCTTTTGCGCAGAAATATGTGAAATCCTTGTCTTCATATTCTCTATCATTATCTGAACGCAATACCTTTATCTTTTCACCTATCATATTTTCAACAAGAGCCTTGAACTCTCAGAAATGATCAAAAACCTCATCCTTGGTCTTTAAGAAATATATCCAGGTTTTTCTGGAGTGATCATCGATAAAAGTGATGAAGTATTTGCCACCACTAAGAGCCCTCGTGGACATAGGACCACAGATATTTGAGTGTATTAATCCTAATACATCCCTTTCTCTATTGTTACTTCTGGGAAACGCTGGTTTAGCGTACTTTCCTAGTACACATCCTCTGCATAAGTTATCATATTCATTGCTTAGGACTGGTACCCTTGTAACAGTCTCTTTGAGAATCCTCAGTGCTCCATGGTGTAAGTGTCCCATTCTCCTGTGCCATAATTCATTTCGCTCCTTCTCACCATTATAGTCGTTGCCTATTAGTGCCATTGACAATTCAAGCTTCAACCTGTACAACTTGTTGCTTCGAATCCCAATTTTCTTTTTCCTCTTCCAGCCTGGATGATTATCGTATACTTTATTTCTGATGAAGTATATATCATATCCCTTGTCCTGTAACTGGGACACTAAAATTAGATTCATCCCTAATCCTGGCACATGCAGAACATTGGTGGCTCGGATGTTGGTCCCTGCTTTCATCTGAAAAGCTACACGTATTCTTCATCTAATCTAGTAGACAAATCTTGGATATTTTAAGTATCCATATTGTGCTAATTTCTGACGATACCCTATCCTAGCAACTGTTGTAGGAAAAACTGTGTCTTCCTAGCTGAGTCTTGAGATGCGCTATTCCTTCTACCATTGATAAATTTCGACTAAATTAGCTAAGTACACATATTATTCATCTAATCTGGTAGACAAATCTTGGATATTTTCAGTATCCATATTGTGCCAATTTCTGACGCTACCCTATCTTAGCAACTATTGTAGGAAAAATTGTGTCTTCCTAGCTGAGTCTTTTGATGCGCTATTACTTCTACCATTGATAAATTTCGACTGAAAAGACTTACCTCTCTGTCTCACTCAAAGAGAGTTTTCCCATGAAATCCAATTTCTTTGGTTTGAACTACTCAATCCTTTGGGAGATTCGAATTTCTGCCCTTGCAGGGATTTCGAATTCCCTTCCTTTCTTAGTGTTGGATCTTTCGACTTTGTTCCTATGCTTCCCTGTAGCTTTAATACCATGTGAAAATTTCTAAAATGGAAATCCTACTACAATGATTAATATGACTTCTTCTACTTATTACTTTTGAGATAAGTTATCTACTGCATTCTTATAGCAAATATCGAAACATATTCTACTACAACCTTCACAATTAAAGCATTGTAGAAATACAATGTAAGAAAAAATGCCGAAACATATACAAACACCATAACACAATTATTTTTGACAATTTTCCCTGGAAATACCCAATGCGGGAAAACCGGTGCAACAGATGAGGGTTTTATTATTATTCAACAAAAATCAACATGTACATAATTTCACCCAGTAGTATAGAACTGAGAAATATTTACAGATGTTGCTGAACAAGTGCCTGACCCGAGAGAGAGGCTCCTTGACCCTCTTTGTCTCCCTGGTTTGCCCAACGTCAATTTCTCTGACCTCTAGACTGGCCTATGTAATGCCTGCATCACTCAGGCCAGCGATGCCTCTCCATGCATCAATCTGCTCAACGTTGTTCTTTTTGATACTCTGGGTCTTCATCCATGTCTCCCTGAATGATGCTGAATCCTCTATGTTTCTCCTCCACCTGCAACTCTCCCTCTAAATCGATTTTCTCTTGGCAAACTTTGACGAATGAGAAAATCAATTTCCCATGGGCAACTGAGTATCTGCCTAGTGTCTTTTCCAAATGACCATCAAGTCCCTTCTTATATCCTCTTGTTGAGCAATCAACGATCTAGATTAATACATAATCAAAGGCTCAGTTTGTTTTTACTTGATCCATGGTTTCTTCTAGAAGTTTCACCCCTGATTAGAATAATACCCATTAATATTTTAATTTTCCTAAGTTTATACTTAGGAAAACCATTAAAATATTTATTATTTTAATAAAATCACTTCTGGGTGGAATTTCCCAAAACGATTTTTACGTTCTTTGGAATACTTGTGCCTAAGCCTCCCTGCAAAATTTGAGGCTTAGAGCACATCTGATGCTACCCCAAATCAACAATCATCACAATTGTCTCACAATTGTCTCCAACATCTGATCAAACAATCATGTAAATGGCTTCTAAAACCACACTGCTTTACAAATCACCAAACTAGCTACAATATACTTGGCCTCTGCAGTCCTGAGTGTGACAACTATTTTTCTTCATGCCTAAGTAGAATCCAAATTGATTCATCATCTCGATGTGCTCTTATGTCTTCAACACTCTGCCTAATCTTAATCTATTTATCACTACAATTGATTCTTTCGCTGGAACCATCACCATAGCTGCTTTTCAGTTGTCGTGACTGGATGCTCCTTCTGACACTAAAATATATCCTGATGTGCAATCCTGGCTACTCCCTCTGACAAATTGAGTAAGTTTCACCTCATGGTCCTTTCCCTCCTTTTGGGAGAATCCTCACATACTTCATCTTGTAGATCCACTTGGAAGTCACCACTGACTTCTCTTTGACACAATTTCCTCCATCATGGCATCCTTCAGACTTGCTAGCTTGCCTGCTCCCTTTGAACTAGGAGCTCTTCCTATCATCATGGACGATGTTAATATAATTTCTCCCTATGAAACACAAATCACTGATCCTGGGAGAATCCTCTTTCCATAATCTTTGCTTTGTTCTTCCAATACTTCCATCTACTTCCAGCGCCTTGGCAACCTTCATGATGTACCTGTATTATGTAACATGTTGAGAAATCCAGGGCACCAAGATTAGGTTATTTCTCTATAATGATAACTGCTTGTGAATTTGTTTTTGCTTTTTTTAGATTAGGATATTCTCTTTCATTAGATTATTATAGTGTTCTTATTTATCAAACAACTATTAAAACATAAAAGATAAAGAGACAAGAGACACAAAATGTAGGCGATTAGCCAGGGCCAAAACCTCTCCAACTTAAGAGGAAAACCCAAATGATTTCTTCTTCTTATAGAGACTTCAACTGATAAATATTAAGGCTAAGACCCTTGACCTATTTCCACTCCAAGACCAAGACACAAAACTTCCTCCTCTTCCTTGAGTCAACGATGGTCAAACTCCTTGCTTCTTCCTCCTCCTCTCGATATCCTTCAGAATTTTGGTCCTTTGAGATTGGACTGCAACTTTTGTCCTTAATTCAGAAACCCCAGTTGAGGTATGAGAGAGAGAGAGAAACACCTTGATTTCCTTCGCTTTAGATGAATATCTTATCTCCTTCAACTCGGCTTGAGAATCACTTTGCTTTTCTCCCAAAAATGTCCTCTCACTATGACTATAGTACTTCGGCCTTTTCTGTAATAGACAATTTTGAAATATCGCACGTGTGTAAGAGATTAGTGTTAAAATAGATTGGAAATTGGCTCAGTTATCTTCTCTTCTCCTTCTCTTGATGGTTAGACATCTCTCTTGATGATTCCCACACTTATTCCTTGCTTCAGACTTTGACCGAATTCATTGTGCCCAAATGGAGGCCAAGCTGCCTATTTATAGTGGTTGCTCATGAAATAAATCGAATTCTCCTTGCCCATAGGCTGACATGCCATTTAGTGTAGGTTCATTACTCCATCTTGAGGTCGACTTGCTGGACGAGCTTGAGCTTGGTCTTGGAGGATCTTTTTTACTATTTCAATGATTCATATACATTTGTAAGATGCCCAAGAAGGGTCTTTCATACATGACATTAACTCAATAGACTTTTATGACTTCATGATAAAAACTAAGGTGTCTCAATGGGAACCTTAACTAAAATAAAATTGCTTGATCTTGAAACCCATGATTCAAGCATTACATAAATAGTTTTATTTTCTTCTTTACATCAATTACATAAAATCACAATTACACATGGCATTAGGAAGACCAAACCTAGTTACAATTTTCAACACTGCCTCTTAACTTGGGAGGTATTCATAGTCCATACAAGGTACTTGGACATTCTCAATTTGAAGAATTTTCATAAGAAGAGTCGGATTGGTAACTCATATGTATAACATCATATCAACCAACATTGTCACATAGCAAGGCCTTGACTAACAACTCTATCTCTCCACAAGATTTGAGCTCAATGTTAGCGAGACCAATGATGTATAGACACCCTCATCATTGTTTCTCTTGGAACATACCCCACCCAGGTTCTCTCAGAGTATGCTCCACCATGACTATTCTAGATTCTCAGTCCTCAAAGAATATCAGTCCTCTATCACTACTTTTATCTTGGATGCCCTAACTCATCTTCAAAGACAAATCGATGCCAGATGTTTACTCAATCCTCCATTTTTTCTTCCCAAGTGAAGATGAGGATGATGTGTCTATCTCTCCCTCTCAATTTTAGGGAGGAAAAACCTATTCCAATGAAATAATGTACTCATTCCTACAAAAGGAATGTACTTAAGCTCCCTTTTGGCTTAGGAATTTACTTCCAAGTTTCTACCAATTTAGAAACTTGTTTTCGAGGCTCCCTCTTAGCTAGGGACCTACAAAAACTCCTTAGATGGAGATGATGGGACAACCAAATAATTGAAGAGCTCCTCCTCATGATGTTATGAACTTCTTTTCTTTATTTAGTAGTCTTCATGTTTTGGGACTTATTCGTAGGGCACAAACCATCCATCACTTTCATCCATGAGTTAGTCATGTTATTATTCCTTTCATCAGAAAGTGATCCATCAGTTCATATTTGGCATTCCTTCATGCCATGTTTCCTTAAGGATCTTTCATCCTACTACATGGACATCATGGGTGGAAGATATCCATATATCTTCCCTTGGAATCCCTACATAAGCTTATCCCTATATCATTCAAAAATAAAGGAATGAACATTAAATCAAAATGACCTTTATGATGGTTTTTCATCATGACATCTTCTAGTTCACATCAACATCTTGCATACACATTGACACATCTCCCAAAGATATATACTGTTCAGGGTCTCTTTTCTTTTCCAAACTTCATTAGAGTCTTCATATCTTTCATGGAGATATCCTAGTCAAATCTCACAGTCCTTGGATGTTGATTGTCTTTTTCCATAGTTGCATATTTCATGATCTCTTCCTTTCTTTCTTCACACATTTCCTTCTAGGAACTTTTAGTCACAGTTCCTCCAATTTTTCAACCATGACATATTCCATATGAGGACATACTATGTTGATTTCATCTAGACAATGTGTGACCCATGCCTTCCTACATCCTTTCAAAGGAGGAGATCCTTTCTTTTGATCATGCTCTCGAGATAGAGCATTTATCCATGATAGCTACAACCATATGACACGACTCTACAATATCGAACACAAGAATACATACCACATTTTCCTTTAGGTGATCTTAGACTTCCTTTCAACGACTTTGTCGATTGAAAGAACTTCATTCTTTGGCTTGCTTCACCTCTTTTTTCATCATACCATCATCCCATGAATTCCCACAAGATAGAATTCTTGATGAAACCCTTGCTTCCTTTTGATTGGTGAAGCTTTCGATGAAGATTCCAATAGAGGATCTTGAGCATCCTTATTTAGCAAATGTTTCCCCTTGTCTGATGTATGATGAGCCTTGTGCTAGATGACCTTTTATTCTTTTTCCCATAAGTGCCACTTATGCTTCTAAGTAGGTTACGAAGAGCTATATCCCTCCATAGACTTCTATTTCAGCCATCTTTCATGCTTCTCTATGATGATGTTACGAGCTCTTGCTTTTAATGCTTCTATGATTCCATGATGCATCATATCATTTTCCTTAGTGAATCATGATAAACATTATCTTACAAAAAAAAAAAACTTGAAAAGAACTAGGTGAGGAAGACTATCTCAATCATAGTAGAAATCTCTTCTTCTTTTTTGGACTTCTTCTTTTCAACTTCCTCCACTTCTTTGGTGATATGGGCTTCTTCTCTACCTCTTTTGTTATTGTCTTTTTTGAGCTTAGGACAATCTCTCATTAGGGGAATTTTGAGGTCTAAAATGGGCCTCCTAAGAAAAATGTACAACCAAAATAAACTTTATAAGAACCAATAGGATTCAACATGATGATGTCAATGTTATGAACATAAATGATGTAAAAATAAATAAAAATAGATAATAAATAATAATCATAATAATATAAATATAATAATAAATGAAAGTAAATTAACTAATGGTTAGTTTTTTAATAATGAACATGAATGTCTTAGAGACATGCATGTTTGTGAAATGATACTTATTTGGCTATATATACAGGACCCTAATTTTCATTTGACTCATCCTACATCAATTTTTTATATAATATGCAATTTACATTTATTGTCCTACAATGGATGTATTTGTCTACAAAGTATTTTAATATTTACGTTGTGTATACGACTTTTGGTCGTTACATTGGTATCAGAGCTACATTTGATCGGGCCTTTGGCCATCAACCTATCGTCATCAACCATCGTCAACCTTGTTGTCATCTTCGCTACACTAGTGTTGGAGATTCTCCATTCCACCAATTTTTTCATTCAAGGCTTTGGCCATTAAACAAAAACAAAAAAAGGAGGAAAAAAATATGATAGTCAAAGAAAAAACATAAATTAAAAGAAGTATATATAAATATTAAAAAAATAAAAAAGATTTAAAAAATAAATAAATAAATATAGTCCAATGTAAATTTTGAAGGAGAATATTCATATATATAAAAATGTTCTACATTATTGATAAAAAGTGCATGATAAAGTTAAGAGGGAACCTTTCCAAATATATTTAAAACTATACGTAAGAGAAGGAAGAGTAAATAATATTATCTTGATTCTTCATTAAGTGGTTGACAAGCCAGTGGTTTTAGAAATCCATGGTATTTTAAAAGTAAAAGAAAAACAAAAGGAATACAAAATATCTTTATGTGAATGGTAAGTTTTACTTTTATGTGGAAAACGTTAACAAAGGTTTTAGAAACCAACCCATGGTATTTTAGAAGTAAAGAAAAACAGAAGGAATACAAAATCTCTTTATGTGAATGGTAAGTTTTACTTTTTATGTGGAAAACGTTAAGAAGGTTTTAGAAACCAACCCATGGTAATTTCCCATGGTATTTAAAAAGTAAAAGAAAAACAAAGGGAATGAAAAAATTCTTTAGATGAATGGTAAGTTTTAATTTTTACGTGGATAACATTAACTGAGTCAAAAGTACATAAGTGAACATATATTTTATAATATACACCAAAGGTGAATAGCCACGTTTCACTAGGGTTGTAACTTTTCAAAAAGGAAAAAAAAATATTATAAATAGAAAAATATATAAGGAGAAGTATTATATTAAAAAGGGGTATTTAAAGGAAAATTCAAGTCATAATTATAAAATGTGTGTTATTATAAAAAGTTACGTAAGGAGAAAATATCAATTAAGAGTTTACGTTAGAGTGAAGTTGAATTAAAGTTTAAAGAATTATATGAAATTTAAAAAATAAATACAAATGACAATAAGATATTTAAAAGAAGTCAATTGAAACAATATTTAAATATTGTTTTTAAAGTACAAAAGGAAAAAAAGCATAAGTAGAATTATATAAAAAGAATACAAAGGAGTTTTGAAATATTAAGGATAATAGGAAGTTGGATTAAAAGAGTTTTGAAGAATTATAAAAAAATATATATTAAAAAGACACTTTTAAAGGAGGCTTGAAGTACAAAGTCCAGTGATTAAGCTATTACTAAAGGAACCAAGCTCTGATACCAATTGTTGGAAATACTGAGGGGGAGGTGAATCAGTATTTCTTAGCAATTAACGCTTTTTAATCTTTTTTCAGAGCATTAGTTAATCTTTAGTTATTGCTAGTGTTTTTCTTCAGATGATCATACACAATAATCAACAATAGACAATACCATACAACAATGCAGAAAGATAAAACAAAGGACACATATTTTTAGGTGGAAAACCCCCTCTAGGTAAAGAAACCATCGAACATTTCTTTAGTAATTGTCTTCTCCATGTTAAGAGAAAATTGATTATATCAAGATTTCAGCTACAACTGAGGGAGGCGTCAACCCCCTGATTCACAGGCCACAACCTGTAGGATGCTACTACACCCTAATATCCTGTTGCAACTAGAAGGATGCCCCAATGCCATGTAGATTAGATTACAACCTGATGAGTGCCCCAACACTCTGTTTATCAGCTGTTGTTGGAGAGGATGCTTCGCTTCCCTGTTAGTTTATCAGCTACAATTGAATGGATGCCAAAACACCCTGTGCAAGCCACAAATTGCCCTAGCACCACCCTGCCACCCTAAAGTGTTCTCAGGCCACAACTTAAAGGTGACTTCAATCACCCAGAAGAGTCGGTAGATCATGTTTCACAATTTTCCCACTGAATCAATATAATAAAGCTGTAAAGAAGATGTTGTATATTCGTCAGATCCTAGTAGCCACTGACCACTTGTTACAGATTCATTTGGGCACATCAACCCCAACTTACAAATCAGTACTATTAGAGCCCATCAAACCCTAATTCAGTTGTTACATGCCATAAATGAAGTCAACCATCAGAATTCCTCCTTCCCGAGAGATTCCATGACTGAAATCATCCAAAAACTGCCTCTAAGAAGATCAGCGCAGACAGGCCTTCATCAGGGTGCACTGCAGTGTAGTCTAGTACACTGCTTAGGTGCTATGCAGCGCACTTGAGCCCTCTTTGGCCTGCGCTGGGCGAATTTGAGCGAAATTTCGTTGGGGTTTGGGAATATTCTTATCCATTGGATTCATCTAGAAGCTTACCACATTTATCTACTCCTTTAAGCTCGAATTTGGATAAGGTAGGGAGTTAAGGAACATCAATCCTTTTATCCCTTCCTCCATGGAACTAAATTCTAAGTTTGGGAGGGCATTCATTATCACCATTTATGGCATAACTTCCTTCATTCACCTATAAAAAGACTACTCATGTAAGTGATCAGGGGTTGGAAGTCATTGAATTGTAGGGAGATGCTATTAGTATGAGACTTGATTTGGTTTCAAGTATTGTAATAATGTCAAAATGTCTTGCTTGTTATGAGGAAAGGATGGGATTGAATTGGAGGAGTGATACTGAATCAAGCAAATTGGGTTGTAACTCTTCCTTTTACTAATAAAGGGTTCAAAGCTTTTTCCATGTGTTTGTATTGTCCATTTATGCTTTCATATGTGTATTATGAACTTGATTCTATTCATGTTTAATCAATAGATCATTATCATATGCTTTGATCAGTTTTTGTCTTCTGTCTGTGTGCAGGTATTTTTCAAGCGAATTAAGTACGGAAAGGAGTGACAAAATTGTTCAAGGGAGATAAGGAGTAAGCGAAAGCTACATGTAGGCTTCTTTACTGTCTTATTTAATCTATTGGTTATAGAAAAGGTAGAGAATGCTTTGCACTGTTGTTCTGGACTTAGCTACTAGTCTAGGGGTTTAAGCGTTTATCCGTAGACACTAAAACTTACCAAAACAAATTGGCGACTCTGCTGGGGAGCGATCATCCATATTAGTATCTTATTAGCCTCTTAAGACATTTCTACATACTGTACTTGTGGTTGTCGATTGAATTTCAGTCTGATTTTATAGAAAATTGAGTCAAAACTGTGCCAAATTGCCTTCAGAAATGGCTTACTGTCACCAGCGCAGCCCAATGAAGGACGCAGTGCGCTGCAATGCACTTCTTGCATAGAGCCAGTGCATTGAAGCACACTGTCTCTCATTGCAGCCTGTGCTGAACCCTTGAGGGTCACTTTCCCATCTAGGAGCTGAAGTTTTGTGCCAATTTTCTCTTTTTTGAATGATTTGCTGAATGTCGATGATGTCTTGTCTCTGAAAATAGTTTTTCATCTCCTTACAAAAATGTAAACTTTGAAACGCGAACTGATACTGTTACTCGTTTCATAAAGATAGCAAAAAAGTGACCTGATTTTGAAAAGGGGTGATGCAGAACACACATGTTTTTTTTATAGCATAGTTTTTGGCACTTTAATTTTTTTTATGTACATTGCATTTTAGAATGGTAGTGATTTTCATGTTGATTCGAAAACGTGGTAATTATGCATGAGACCCTTTTTATAAAAGATTTATTTTTTGACTTTAAATTTTCTAATGTATGAAATGTAAATAATTATTTTGTAAATTTAATAATTTTTGAAGTGGTCTTTTTCTTCATATTTTTTTGTTTTTATTTTAATTTTAATTTTTTGTAGTGAGGTTTTTATTGTTTTATATTTTTAAATTAGAAGGTCGATATTTTGAATTTTCGATATTCTACCTATTTATACATCTTTAAATAATTTTTCAATCCACATGAAATAATTGTTTCTAAAAACAATATTTTTTAACAATGGACATAAAAATAACCATTTTTAACATAAATATAACTAAAAAAATACACGTTTTGATACTTTTTTGCTAGAATTGACATGTCAAAATCACAATTTTGACATGAAAATTTTAACTAAAAATGGTTAAATAATAGTTTTTTTTTTTTATGAATTTCATGTCAAAAAAATAATAATAATCACTTTTTTTTTTCAAAAAATAATGATTAACTTAAAAATTAATGCGAAAATCACATATTAAAAATATTGAACGCATAACAGTATCAGTTCCCGTAATCGGAATCGAATAACCACTGTTCAACTGCCCATGGGGTGGCTATCCGATTCTCGGAATCGGATAGCCACCGCCCGGCCACCCCCACGGGCGGTCGAGCGGTGGTCATCTGATTCTGATAATCAGATAGCCACTGCCCGACCACCCCCATGGGTGGCTGGGCGGTGGCTATCCTATTCCGAGAATCGAATAGCCACTGCCTAGCCACCCGTGGTGGTGGTTGAGCGATGGCTATCTGATTCTCAAAATCAGATAGTCACTGAGAATCAGATAGCCACCACCCAGCCACCCCCATGGGCAACCGGGCGATGGCTATTTGATTTTGAGAATTAGATAGCCACCCCCACGGGCATTCGGGTGATGGCTATTTGATTTTGAGAATCGGATAGCCACCCCCACGGGCGGTTGAGTGATGGCTATTCGATTCCGAGAATCGAATAGCCACCCCCACGGGCGGTTGAGCGATGGCTATTTGATTCCGAGAATCAGATAACCACCCCCACCGGCGGTCAGGCAGTGGCTATCTGATTCTTGGAATCAGATGACCACCCCTTGACCACCTTTGAGGTGGATATCCGATTCTCAGAATCGGATAGTCATTGCTCGGTCGTCCCCACTAGCGGCCGAGCGGTGGCTATCTGATTTTGAGAATTAGATAACCACCACCCGACCACCCTCACAGGCAGCTGAGTGGTGGCTATCCAATTCCAAGAATCGGATAGCCACCGCCCAACCATCTGTGGGCGTGGCCAGGAAGTGGCTATTTTTTTTTTAATCTAGTTTGTTTTTAATTTAATTTAATTTTTTTAGTTTCTCTTAATGCTTTTTTAAAATTTCCTATTTTTACTTAATTTTATATTTTATTTTATTTTATTTTTTTCCAAATTTTTTTTATGGTTTACCACATTAAAAAAATGTTATTTTTTTGAAAATATGTTTTCTTATTATTTATTTCTTTAAATTTTTTAATTTTTTAATTCTTATATTTTATAGGTTAATTTTGTTTTTTTTATTTTTATTTTATGTTTTGTTTTTAATATATATTTTTATTTACATTTTGGTTTTTTTTTTAGCTCTTTTTTGTGTTTTTTCATTGTTTTTGTTTTTGTTTTTATTTTTAATTTTATGTTTTCATTATTTTTTTGAAATTTTAATGTTTTTCAGAGTCATAACAAAATATTTTACACCATTATTTAAAAAATGTTGAAAATTTATCCCCAAAAAAAAGAAAGTGTTATTTGAGCATCAACACTTTTCGTTTTGAGGGTATTTTTTTGCACATAAAAATTCGGTTTTACTGGCATTTTTTTTTAAAATGTTGAAAATTAACCCTAAAAAAAAAAAATCAATCGTTCCATTATTAGCACTTTTTATTCTCAGGTTGGTTTTTGCACAATTTTTGCATAAAAAATTCGTTTTCACTGCCATTTTTAAAACATGTTCAAAATTGACCCTAAAAAAAAACCATCGTTCTAGTATACACACTTTTCGTTTTTAGCACTGTTTTTCATGTTTTTTCGGGGTTTTTTGGGCAGAGTTCTCATTTTGAGTTTATATTTCCTGTTTCAAAGTTTACATTGTTTAATACTTGGCTCTACTTAGACTAAGATTTATAAATGTTTCTTATGTATTTACTTTGTCATTTTCAATCTATAGTCAAAAGTTAGTTTTTGGTTGATTGATCTTTGTCGAAAGGAAGTGTCGTAAAATCGTCTTTTCCTTCGAAAGTTGAATTGTCGTAAAGTCCTCATTCACGAAAGATCAATTGATTGATGTATGCATATGATTAGTATTTTCGTTGAAAGTGTCGTAATTTCTCATTTCTTTGAAAACGAAAGTGTCGTAAAGTCTTCCTTTCCTTGAAAAGAAATTGTCGCAAAATCGTTATTTTTATGAAAAGATTTTATTGATTGATTGTGCATTAGTTTTCCTTTTTGTTCATTCACATTAAGGGAAATAAAAAAGAAATACATGCATTTTGCATTGAAAAAGTTGTGTGTGCTGATAGGAATAATGTAAGGAATTTGCATTTAGATTATGCTTGTTGCTTTTTGATCAAAAGAGATCTGATTGCTTTATTCCTAGGTAGCTAGGATTTTCATTGTTAAATTGAATGGAAATAATGCTTATCATGATAGTTGCATTCCTAGGAGTTTCAGAATACATCACGTGGTGAACTTGAAAGGCAAATTCCTAAGCAAGATCAACTTAAAATAAACATCAATTTACCTAATGGAGCATTGTCATTAATGAAAACATTTAGTGGTTTTAGGCTAGAGACGTGTTCTGGTGTCGTAAAACAAAGCAGTTTTCACAAACTTGTCTACAATACATCACGAGTGTGATACCTCATTCCATGTATGTGAGTATATCGTAGCTCGTCAACATACCTTTGGGTATATAGGGCGGTGTTATAGTACCTAAAGTATATAGGAATGCTCTCACTATGCGGTTTTACATTAGATAATGCTTATACAGACTGGGCCTCCACGTACCTTCGGGTATATATAGGAGGACAACTCTAGGTTACTATCCATCCTTAAGTAATCAAGTCGGCCGCCTTGTAAACTTTGATACACCGAACACAGCATTCGGGGAGATTGTCTGCCCGTACTTCTTGATTCGCCAGGAGGTATTCTATAATTCACAATTGCTTGGTAAGCCTTTTGCCTAGTAAATCCTTTTTTTTATTTCTTTCTTGATAATAACATTAGCACTGATCCTAGTGAAACAATAACCGAAGTTTTTCAACCACAAGTTGATCCTCAACTTGAAATTGTTCAACAAGAAAGTACTTTTGAACTTGAATCAGTTCAACCGAAAGTTAATCTAGAATCTATCCTAGTTCAAACATAAGTTATATTTGAACCTAAAGTTGTTCAGGAACCTCTTACTAAACTACTGTTCATTTACATGAACATCTGGACTTCGAATTTCAACATTCAGAAGTTGTTACTTTTACTGGAAGACGATCAACCAGTTACCCCTTAGACATCAGTGACTATTGAAACTTCAACTTCATCAACACTAGAAATCTTTTACGGACCTGACGGTGAAGTTCTTCCACCATGTTTAATTTCTATAGAGGAAGAATTGGAAGAAGATTCCACACATGGAACCCCGTTTCACTTTGGAACTGGGCTTTATCTTTACCCTAATACTCCTGATTTTTTTGCTTCATTTGATCCTGCTTCTTTTCAAGTACCCGTCGAATTTTTAGGACAACTTTTGGGTCAATTAACTATGGCGAAACAACCGTCAACATCTCAAATTGTATCATCTGATGCAGTTGCAGCAGAATCTTCTGTTGTAACCTCTTCGATATTTTCTACCACACCTGAGTCGCACCTGTATGGTGAATCGTCCGTCCTGATTAGTTACCAATCATTGTCTGGAACCCACTCAGGGGTTGCTTCTACACCATGGTCATCACCCATGTCCTCAACCGGAATTTTACCTGGTTCTTCTCTAATGGGAACTCAACAGTTTGATCCTGCATATCAATATCAAGCTGCGAAATCTGGTCAACAAAAACCTATGTATCCATTAAATACTAGTTTGTCACCATCTGGAGAGCAATATGCTTATTCACTGTATCCTCCTTATTTCGGGGGACTATCATATGGTAATATCCCACAGTATTCAGGTCAATCTGGAATAAGAGTTTGTCAATGGCAACCAACAATGCCAGTTCAACCAAGACTTGTGTATCCAACACAACCAATGCAAACTGTGTCAGCCATTCCTACTACACCTAATGTTACCACTGTACCACAGTCATAAGTTGAAACTATTGTATCTAAACTTGTACAAACTGATCCTTCTACCTTGTAATCACAAGTTTCAAGTCAAGAAGTTCAAGTTCCTCAAGTTGTTGTACAACAACCACTTGTTTCTGGAGTTCAGCAACAACCTTAGGTTAGTGTACCCTTATCTAGACTAACCCAGGCTTACACTAGTATAGTTTATTCACAACCTGGCCAACCTTTCATTGTTGGACAACAACAACCTTTAAATCCACAACAGTTGTACCAACAAAAACAACAGTTGATTCAACAATCATGGCAGCTTCAATTTCAACGACCCCAATTCCAGCAATTCCAACCCCATTTTGGACTTGTTCCACATGCTCAACCTGGTTTTGGTTAATCTCAAGCTTACGAAGGTCCTGGTCAACAAGGCATTGTAGGTTATAGACAACCACACATTCAACCTGGTTTTCAACAACCACCTTATACTAGTTTTGTTCAACAACCATATCAAGGTTACCAAATGCAGATGCCTTATGTCGGAATGCAAAGACCTATTGCTCAGGCAATTCCATCATATCCCAAGTATGCTCAACTTGACTTGAATCGACAGTTGCCGTTTATAACAACTTTAGAATTACCATATTTAAATCGGCTCACTAATGATCCCATCTTATATGCACCTTGGTGGCCGGTAATTCTTCATAAGTTACCATCTGAAATTCCGAAGTTTAACTGAAATGCTGGAGAAGACCCATCAAATCATGTTATGACCTTTCATTTGTGGTGTTCATCAAACTCCTTAAGTGATGATTCGGTCAGACTTCATCTTTTTCAAATAACACTTACTGGTCCAAATGCCAAATGGTACATTGAATTACCAAGAGTTTCTTTCGATAATTTCACCACTTTAGCCATTACTTTTTTGACCCCCTTCCAGTTACCTATTAGATATGAGATTGGAATGGAACTCCTAACCAACTTTAAACATAATACTGCCACCCATATATCAAATCATATTCATGAGTGGCAATGTCATCGTCGAATGGTTAAGACATATTTTCTTGATCAACTTTTAGCTGAGTGGTTTGTAAAATCCTTGTTGCCATCAATCACCGAGGATGTGGCAAAAGGTGAAGTTGTCACAGAAGAGCAAGTCATTTCTCGTGCCCAATACTTGGATTTACACACAATCCGACACGCTTTATGATAAAATTCCCATTGCACCTCGACCAAATTTCACTATTCCACCTCCTCCACAAACGAGTAAGGACTCTCATGCCGGCGACGGTGTGATCGGTTCTTCAAGCACACTGTCAGCAGGAAGGCCATCTGGTCAAAATTTGATGTTTCCAATCAAACCAATGCATCAGAAAATAATTTTGCCTCCGAGATTAATGTCATGTCATCTGACAAAGGAAAAAATCCAAAGCAACCAGCAGGCAAGAAAAAGGGGAAAAACAAAAAGAAACAAGAAAACTCCCCTCCAGAGAAATCTTCTGATTCCTCTACTTCGACAAGGAAACCTCATTACCCATTTCTAATATGTAATGATGAGAATTTTACAAGAGATTGTCCACATCGCTTTGAGGTCTCTAAACTCTTAAAGACTTAAAACACATCGGTAGTGTTGACAGATCCGTTTCCAACCCCGGAGACACATTTGGTTGCAACAAACCATGCTTCCACATCCCAAGTACTCATGTTATCCATCACAAAGCCACAAAATGAAGTTTTGGTTTCAACAAGAAACAAAGACTATGGAAATCCTTTGTCATCAAATAATTAGGCCATTGATCAACCTAATCCTTCGACTTCGACTTAATTTGAAGTTGTTCCACCCATTGTACCTGAATTGACAATAAAACCACCAAAGGGAGTTGTGCACAAATCGACATTCAACCCTCAGGTTCGAGCAGCTCGAAATTATAACATAGTGGAGGATCTTGTTCAATCGCCTTCTACTATGTTGATACTCGAGGTGTTGCAAAAATGTCCCTCCCAAAAACAGGCTTTACTGTCAGCAATAGGTGGAATAGATCCTACGGATTCAAATCTTGTGGTTTTTAACCATGCGGGATATTCAACATAGTTACCAGCGCAATTAGCTTTCCTAAACAAATTAAAAGCTCTCAATAAGAATGTTCACTGAACTATTATTGATGAGGGGGCACCTACTTGCATTATGTCCATGAGTTGCTGGAAAAAACTTGGTTCACTGTCGTTGTCACGATCACCAACCACGCTGAAAACTTTTGATGGAAGAACATATACTCCGTGTGGGATTTTGAGTAACTTGTAAATCGAACTTGGGGGAAAAACGATTACTGTTGAAGTTGAGGTAGTTGACGGACCCCTCGATTACAACATTTCATTGGGAAGGCCTTGGGTATATGCTATGGCTGCTATGGTTTCCACGTACTTTCATACTATTGCATTCCCTTTTAAGGTTAGAATCACAATAATTGATCAGCTAGCCTTCTTTTCCAATAGTTCACAGGCTACGGGAAGCATTCCATTGGTACACCGACCCTCACTGTCACTTCAAAGTGTTGGAGTAGGTCTCTTTAAAGATCCTTCCCTAATGGGCACTTTTACCCTCCCGTCACCATATGATTTGGTGGAAGTGGCAAGGGTAGAGATTTGCAACATGATTTCCCCCACCTCATTTGATTTAAGGAGGATTTCCAACCAAATTGAAGATGATAGTAATATGGAGGTGTTTCCGTTAAGCCCCATTGAATTATCATAACAATTAATCTTTCGGACTTGTGCAACAAACTCAAATCCGCACTCAACATTTGTATGGGTAGGTAGGTTGTTAGAATATGGTACCTCTTCGGATCCTTTTTCACGTATATATTATACGAATGAAGGAATCATCAAATCAATGATGATAGGAGAGGAACCGTGGGAAGATTATCATTATCGTTCCCATCTTCCAGATGACAACAAAGATTATTCAAATGAACTAAACCACCCATCAATTGTTGATTTCCTATCGAATTCTATTAGAGTAGATACTGTATATTCTGAGCGTAATTTGTCAAACATACAAGAAACGATTTCTATAAACATTTCGACCAAGCCTAACATTGTAGAAAACATTCATGTCGGCAAATCTTGTTCTCCGTTAGAACTTGATAATTACCGTGCTCTCTTTCATGAATTTAGAGATATTTTTGCATGGTCTTACGAGAAGATGCCAGGAATTGACTCAACCATTGTTGAACATGAGATTAAAATGTACCCTGATGTCAAACCAGTATGACAATGGTTTTGACCTGTTCATCCTAAGAAATCCATTGCCATTAAAGTAGAGGTTGAAAAACTTTTGTGTGTTGGCTTCATTTTCCCTGTACCTCTTACTGACTGGGTTTCCAACATTGTTCCAATTATGAAAAAACAAGGGACAATTTGATGTGTCAATTATAGGGATGTAAATCAAGCATGTCCAAAAGACAATTATCCTACACCCTTTATCGAAATGATTATTGACGAATGTGCCAGATGTGAAATCTTCTCATTCATGGATGGATTTTCTGGCTACAATCAAATCAATATCCGCCCACAGGACCAATCTAAAACAACTTTTATTTGTCTGTGGGGCACATTCACCTATCGAAAGTTACCTTTTGGTTTGTAGAATGCAGGGGCTACATTTCAGAGGGCAATGAATTATGCCTTCCATGACATCAAGCATATTGTTCAACCTTATCTTGATGATTTTCTTGCTCATTCACGAAAGCAGACTGATCACTCGCAACATTTGAGAGCAATATTTTTACGGTGTCGACACTACAAGATACTACTCAATCCACACAAGTGTGTTTTTTGTGTCGGATCTGGTCGATTGCTTGGATTCGTGGTCTCAAAAGATGGAATTTGACTCGATCCAATTAAGGTTCAGGAAATCTTTGACGTGCCTCCACCTTTAAATTTGTTACAATTACAGAGACTTCAAGGGAAGGCAAACTTTCTGAGGAGGTTCATTCCAAACTATGCTGAGTTGGGTAAAGGTTTCACTCATCTATTGAAGAAAGGGGTACCCTTCCATTGGGATCAGGTTGCGCAAGCTTCCTTTGATGCTCTTAAAGATTCCCTGATTAGAGCATCATTGATGTATGCCCCAAACTATCAAAAAGACTATTACATGTATCTCACCGCTGTAGATACAACCATTGGCATGGTTTTAGTCCAAGGAGAAAGTGGAATTGAACATCCTATTTATTACTTGAGTCGTAATCTCAAAGATACAGAAACTAAGTATTCTTATGTCGAAAAGTTAGCTTTGACAATTGTTCAGGCTATGCAGATATTTCATCATTACATCCTCCTTCGAAAAACTACTATTATATCATATTGCAACTCTATGACATACATTTTGTTACGTCAATTGCTGGGAGACAAATATTCAAAATGGATAGTTATTTTGTAGGAGTTTGATTTGGAATTCATCAAATCTAAATCATAGAAATCTCTTGTTTTCGCTGAGTTACTTTGTGACATTCCCTCATCCTCCAATGATTTAACATCAAAAGTATCAATCTTAGATGAGTATTTGTTTCTTATCGCGTTAAGTGATTTGTGGTATGGAGATATACTGGTTTATCTCCAGACCTAAGCTTTTCAGCCTAATACCTCTCGCTCTGAACAATGACATACTCGATATCAAGCCAGAGATTATCTGATCACTGGTGATACGCTTTATCATCGTGATGTCAATACGATTTTACGTAGGTGTCTCACTTATGAGGAAGCCGAGAAAGCTTTGAATGAATGTCATTCAGGTGCTTGTGGTAGACACTTATCTGGGTATGCTACTGATCATAAAATTCTCTGTGCTGGTTACTTCTGGCCAACCATATTAAAAAATTTCATTATTGCTGTCAAAAGTTGTCATGCATGCTAGATACATGATTGAAAAACCAGATTACCACCTGAACCATTGCATCTAGTCGTTGCTGTTGTCCCATTCGCCAAATGGGGCATTGATTTTATGACATATAACCCCACCTCGGCCGGGGGGCATGGGTATATTATAGTCACCATTGACTATTTTACCAAATGGGCCGAGGCAATCCCAACATTGAACAACAGTGGCGAACGACTGATTTATTTTTCTTCAACCATGTGGTTGCCTGGTTTGGTGTACCACAAGCCATAGTTACAGATCATGGATCACATTTTCGCAATCACATGATGGTTGAATTGATCCCCAAGTTAGGGCTGTCACATGATAGTTCTACTCCATACTACCCGCAAGCTAATGGATAAGTTGAGGCCATCAACAAATTCCTTAAACACATGTTTCAAAGAATGATTGGAGTTCATAAAATAAATTGGCTTTAATCCTGTACTTGGCTCTATGGTTATATCAAACCTCAGTGAGAAATGCGACCGGATTCACACCCTTTTAGTTGGTGTATGGTTTGGAAGCAGTCTTACCAATTCAATGTGAAATCTCGTCTCTCAAACTCGCAATTGACCTGCTACCTGAAACTTCTGAAGAAGAAGCACATTTCTTGGAGTTAATCCATATGGATGAAACCCATCATGATGCCGCATTGGCTAATGAAGCACATAAGAAATGTATTAAGGTGCAATATGATAAAAATGTCAAGCCTCGTGTCTTCTCAGAAGGTGACCTAGTCTTGCTTTATAATCAGGAGTTTGATAATCTTGGAGCAGGAAAATTTGAACCGTTAAGGATGGGCCCTTATATTGTTAAGTGTGTTTTGACGAAAGGTGCCTAAGAGTTAGTGGACTATGATGGGATTCCATTGTCACAGCCCTGAAACGGGCTATACCTTAAACGTTACTATGCTTAGTTAAGTGTAGTAAAACTTACTGTATATATGTTTTGATTGCATATGTGTGTGTGTGTTTCTTTTAGAGTTCTTATTTGGTTAAGCAATCCACTTTCCATTTGTTGCAGATGTCGAACTTTTCAGAACCATTTGTTGGTTACACCGATGGGACTAGTCGTAGTATGCAAAAGTTATTCTTTGCAGCATGGGCCATTTTCACTCCAAGCATCAAGTTAGTGATTTTTAGAGGGATTTGTATTGGTCGATCAACAAACAATATCGCTGAGTATAGCACGCTGATTGAACTTCTCTCTGATGCCATTTCACTTGGCATACGTTGAATCATCATTAGGCTGGACTCACAACTCATTGTACTACAACTTACTGGTGTTTATATCATCTGAAACCCAACAATTCATCGCATGTTCCTTAGAGTTCATATTTTGGAAAGGTATTTTGAGTTTATTCAACATCAGCATATTTCCATAAATCTAAACACATTAACTGATTCTATAGCTAATTATGTGTTAAATAGATATTTGCGACATATGTAAAGTAAATATTTTCACTTCACATCATCAGTTGAATAGGATTGCATCACATAACCATAATAAAACTCTAAAAGTAAAATAGATAGTTGTTTTAAAACGTTTTTTTAAAGCAAAATTGATTCGTATGTTTATTCCTTCAGGTTGGTTTTCATTATATACATGAGGGAGAGACTATTCACTTCATCTCCCGATGATTGTTCACATTATTTATTTATTTATTTACATTATGTTCACCCAATCTTGATGATTAGATGTCAAAATTCCCCCCCTTAATCTGAAGGGATGTTGATGAGTCCAAGCATCATTCTGAATCGTTCAAGTTTTTCTCTTCCAAGCGCTTTGGTGAAGATGTCTGCAATTTGCTCATTAATGGAACAATGACAGAGATGGATTGTTTTTGCCTCAACATGATGTCGAATCAGTTGATATTTAGTATTGATGTACTTCGTTCAATCATGGAACTTTGTGTTCTTGGCCAACTTTATTGCAGAGGTATTGTTAATCATGAGTGGAGTTGAGTGTACTTGTTTTACCTACAAATCTTCAAGAACTTTCTTGAGCCACACAATTCCTTTTATTGCTTCAGCTGCTGCCACATATTCTTCTTCTGTTGTGGAATTTGCTGGAACTGATTGTTTGCGTGATCTCCAGGAGATAGCTCCTGATCCAAGACTCATAGCATATCCTGAAGTAGATACCCCAGTTTCTTTATCTCCATTGAATTCTGAATCAAAGTATCTAATCAAGCTGAAGTCATCCACTAATGTATACTTGATTCCAAAGTCTTAAGTTCCCTTCAAGTACCTTAGAACTCTTTTTGCAGTGGACCAATGTCCCTCACAAGGCTTTTGGATAAACTTGGAGAGGATTCCAACAACAAACGAAATGTCTGGTCTGGTAGTAGTTAGGTAGTTGAGACTTCCTACAAGCTGTCTATACTTTGTTGCATCCTCAAATTCTTTTCCTTCAATAGATGTGAGCTTTAAGTTTTGTTCCATTAGAGTAGTAAGAGGATTGCATTTTGTCATGCCAAAACCTGTTCAATAGATCTCCAATGTATTTCTTTTGAGAAAGAAATATGGACTTCGGATGTTGGGTTACTTCAATACCAAGATAGTAATGAAAATAGCCCAAATCAGTCATTTCAAAACTTTTCCCCAATTCCTTATTTATGGATGCAATGTAGCTTTCATTGTTCCCTGTAATTAAATGATCATTTACATATACCACAAGATATAGCACTGTTTTTCCAACTCTCTTGACAAATAAAGTTGCATCATCAAGATCATAATGTTTGAAATTGAGTTTCAAAAGATGCTCAGTTAGTTTTTCATACTAGGCTCGCGGTGCTTGTTTGAGGCCATACAAGGACTTCACCATTTTTCATACTTTATGTTCATGTCCTTTCCTAGCAAATCCTTCAGGTTGGGACATTAAAACATTCTCTTTTAGATCTCCATTCAAGAAACCAGTTTTTACATCCATTTGATGGAATTTCCAACTGTTCTGAGCTGCTAGGGCAAAGAGTGTCCGGATGGTAGCCCATTTTTCTGTGGGGGCATAAGTCTCCTCATAATCGACCGCTTCCTTCTGTGCAAAACCTTTTTCCACAAGCCTAGCTTTGTGCTTGTCAAGTGAGCCATCAACTTTATACTTGTTCTTGTAGACCCACTTGCAGCCAATTGGTTTGGTTCCTAATGGAGGATCAACTAGCTTCCAAGTGTCGTTCTTTATGAGGGCATCATACTCCTTTTGCACCACTTCTTTCCATTCATCATGAGAAGCAGCTTCTTTGAAGGAAGTTGGTTGAAAATATGTAGACAAGTTCAATTCACAATCATAAGAAACATCCATATCAACAGGTGAATTAGAGTCATCTACATCACCTCCATTTTGCCGGTTTTAATTTCTAGTTCCTGTCTTTCCAACCTCATCAGGATGAACACTTTCAAGTGTCTTTGTCAGCCACCTTGGGGGACCTTTCTCAGATGGTCCAAGCTGCTCCGTTGATTGAGTTGGGACTGAATCAAGATTGAGTCTCCCAATTCTATCAATCACATCACTTAAAGCATCATCTGTTGTTGGATTTTCTTGCGGGGGAGAGTGTTCCTCAGAAGAAGATTCCACATGTTGATCTAGTATAGGAATCCCCCCTTCAAGATGTGGAATCTGATTATGAAATTCTTGAAATTATTTTGCTTTTGTGAATCTATCTAAGAGATCAAGTTGCCGCTCAACAACATTGTCAGTTTTGGATGATTCAAGAAAAATTACGTCTCTAGATGCAACAAACTTTTTATTTACTTCATCATAGAGGCGGTATGCTTTGGAGGTGTTTGAATACCCCAGGAAGATACACTTACGACTTCTTGCACCAAGTTTGTTTCTATGTACCTTTGGTATCAAGGCATAACAGGTGGAACCAAAGACCCTGTGATGCTTTACCGAAGGAACATGTCCATACCACATTTCATATGGAGTCTTGTTTCTAATAGCATTAGATGGAAATATAATCTTTATATATGCAACACATAGAAAAACATCAGCCCAAAACATTATCTTTACATTTTTGAAGAAGAGCATGGATCGTACCATATTTAAGATTTTCCTATTCATTCTTTCGGCTACACCATTTTGTTGGGTAAGGTATAGTTGTTTGATGTTTGATCCCATGTTGGCGAAGATAGTTTTCAAATTCATTTGATGTGTATTCTTTTCCATTTTCAGTGCGAATAGACCCAATATGAGATTGTGCATCATTTTCAATCCATTTATGAAAGTTCTTGAATGTTTGAAAAGCATCAGATTTGTTCTTAAATAAATAAACCCAATACATTCTGGTGTAGTCATTAATAAATGTCATCATATATTTATTTCCATTTGCAGAAGGAACAGGGATTGGACCACATAAATCTGAATGAATGAGTTCAAGTTTTCTATGTGCTCTTGAATGTGAATCATGAAAAGGCTGTTTGCTATGCTTTCCTAGAATGCAAGCATCACATTGCTTAAGTTTCCTAGGAATTGTAGGCAAACCAACAACACCATTTTTCTTCAACAAGCGGAGGCTGTCATAGTTCAAATGTCCAAATCTAGCATGCCATAATAAAATTGATGGAAGTGTACCTTCTTCATAATGAGAATTGTATGAGAAATGTTGTGCACGAGCAGAGGTTCCTTGCAGCTTGAGAAGCCTTTCTTCTTCTATTCCCCTCATGACAAGTGAGTGGTCAGATGCTTTTCTTACCTCAAGCTTGCCATCAAACATATGAATGGAGTGACCTTGCTGGTGGATGTGAACCAAGGAAAGAAAGTTTCTCTTGAGCTGTGGGAGATATAGAACATGATGTAGAAGAAAGTCTGGAAGACTAGGCAGTTTAAGCCTAATTGTGCCAAGCCCTGATGGCTTGATTTTTGATTGGTCTGCAAAGTATACTACTACATCAACATTGTCAGTAAATTCTTCAAAAAAATCTTTTCAAGAGTCATGTGGCAGGTTGCTCCTGAATCAGGCAACCAATAAATTTTCCAAGAAGCAAGTGAAGCATTAAATAAATCTTCATTTGCTCCAATATTACATTGTGCCACAACATAGTGAGCAGATTCAAGTGCTTTACCTTTGTCTGTATCATCAATTTTACCCTTTTGTTGGTTTCTTTGCTGCTCAATTTTGTCCCATGGTAACTTGCATGTAGGGGCATCATGTGATCCATTTCAGTGCAAATCTGCCTTTTCTCCTTGAGAGTGTCTGCCCCCTGCCTCTAGAATATCTTCCTCTTCCTCTTCGACCACCTCTTCCTCTTGAAGAATCTTGAGTAGGATGATTTTCTTTATGAGCAAGGCACACAACCTCTTTAGAATATTTAGGGGCTGTTTTCTTTCCAAAATCTTTCTCTCTTTCAGCAAACTTTTTCACAAGAGAGTCAAAGGTGATATCTTTGAGATTTCCATTTACTTGCAATGACTCAAGATAATTGGAGTAAGTAGGATAAAGTGCCTTCAGAAAAGCAATAAGAGGAATATCCAGTTCAACCTTAGTGGATTTGATATCATGCATTATAGACTTTATTTCAGATGCAAGAGCAAGAGGATCATTATTTTGCAGTTCAAGAGGTGAAGAGTTTAATCATGAGTTGAACAACTTCAAGTGGAGAATGTGAGTCATAGAGTTCTTTCAGCTTTTGTAAGGCTTCAAAGGCAGTTGAAAATGGTGAAATATGGAGACTCACCTCTTCATTTACAGATGCTGCGATTAATGCATAAGCTTTGCTGTTCTTGTTTTCCCAAATGATGAGCTCTTTGACTAAGGTAGGATATTCTGGCTCTTTGTCTCCATCTCCAACACACACTCCTTTCCACAACTCATTGAAAATGAGCGTGTGTTTTATCATCCGGGACCACTCAGGATAGTTCTCTTTGCTAGTGAGAACTATTCCCACAATGGATATGATTGAATTCATACTGTAACAAAATACTTCTACTGCAAAACTTTTACTCTTAATGGGAAAAAATAAGACGGGACAACAAATTCAAATGTCAATTGGCATTCATCTGGACAACGTTAAAGTATAGAATATATGGGTGAGACAACCAAAATATATGGTGAGTGACTGTGTATATATATATGGCAGCGTAAATATACCATAAATATATATAAAAAAATTGTACAGCGCTGGACACAAAGCTTTACAATGCTTACAACAAGGTATATATCAGAGTTCCAACAACATTCCAACAGCGTGATAGTGGTCCTTCACGCAGAACTCCCAACTTAAATTTACCGCAATGAACAATGCAACTCTCAATTTCCACGCATATCAACCCAATACCATGTGCATTCAAAATTTTTCAATATTCAACCCATACCATTTTACATATGCCATGAACAATTCAATATTCAACGCCCTTCAAAACAATTCAACGCATACCATATGATTCGACCAACGGACCAGCGTTCAAAATGGTTCAATACATAACATGTGATTCGACCAAGCAGACCAACGTTCAAAACAGTTCAATACATACCATGTGATTTGACCAAGCGGACCAGCGTTCAAAACATTTTAATATTCAACGCATTTAACTTCATAAACCAGTGAACAGTCTCTAGTATACAAGCGTGGTATTCAGCATATGGCCAAAAACTTCAACGTATAGCCAAAAAACCAACGTGACCAACTTTATATGCCAAGAACAACGTTAATATAATGCTATGAACAAAGTTACCACAATGCTATGAACAATGTTAATATAATGCTATGAATAGCGTTACCACAATGCAGCAATGCAGTAAAATCTCCAGCATGGTCCAAAGGCAAGGCTCTACCAGAAACCAATTGACTATTATTTCGAATCCTCATGCAGCTACGCAGTAAACTTTCCAGTGGCACGGCCTCAAGGATGAACACTTTCGTAGCAGCGATTCAGAAGGTTTTCAGGTTTGAGGCTGTTAGGTCAGAGGATTCATAATTAATTATGGCAGACAAGCGCAAAGGGGCAGTGGACAGAGAGCAGTAGGCAGAAGGGAGTTACACCTATTTTGGGAGCTGGCTCTGATACCATGTCAGGCTAGGCAGTAACTCCTTAAAGCAAAATTGATTCATATGTTTATTCCTTCAGGTTGGTCTTCATTATATACATGAGGGAGAGATTGTTCACTTCATCTCCCGATGATTTTTCACATTACTTATTTATTTATTTACATTATGTTCACCCAATCCTGATGATTAGGTGTCAACAAGTTTGTGTCCAAGACAAAAATTGGTCATCTGACCCAAAAACTCAAAATGTATGCAAAAAACATCTAAGTAGACTAGTGTTGCTCATGATAATAGGTCACAACCTGTGCTATCATGTGTAAAAGTCTCATCCAACGACTCAGAATACCAATGGTGTGGCGTTGCAGTCGCATAGGCAACTCCTCGATCCGGACATCCAGAATTCCTAGGGTCAAACACTCTATGTGGTCCTATAGTTCAGCTAGTGTCTCGGCTAAATCTAAGTCTCGGAGAACTACTCTCCCAACAGGTATTTGTGCTGGCCCAACTGCCTCTCGTTGGTGCCCCACAAGTCGAACAGGTCCAATGTCTGCATACATAAAAAATGATTTTTTTTAGTCTTGGAAATCATAAAAAAACACAAAAAAATGTAGAAACTTCAAAATCAAAAAACACTTTGGTCAAACAATTTACCTATAGCACCCCACTGTGCTCCCAATCGTACCATCAAGTCTGGATCTCCGTGGAAATCCATCTCTGAATATGGATACACTGTGATGGCCATATCCTGTCGATCAAGCCACTCAAAGAATGCAGGGGTAAATGAGATCAATTACTAACCATCATGCCTAGCCATAAGATCTACCCACATCTACATCTGTGGATCCCTAGGTCTAGATACATGTTGTGGCTGCATAAGTGGAATTCTCTCTAAGGAGAAAGAAATCAGGATTGACCCATAGCCAAAGTTCTTTGTCCTTCCGCTTTTCACCTTGGTCAGTTATTCTTTCAAGGATGAAAGTACTGCCTCACACTAGTTGAACACTTTTGGCTCTAAACACTCTAATGCATACTGCATCTATGATTTGTTTGCTAAATGTAGTGTCGCACTGCCAGCCAATTTGGCAATGGTAAAGAGGATCGTCCTCAATGGTAAATCACTAACATCCCTGATGTTAATCTTTCCGTCCCTGCTAGGTTGTGCACTTGGCTGGAAAAACTGTCGTATGTAATCTCTCATTGATTCACCACCTTTGGCAAATCCAGAAAGTGAGATGGGGGCACCTCACCTCGACAGTCTGGTAAGAAAATATATGTCATCGATGGTAATTGAGACCACTTTGTCTCTAATGTGAAATGACTGATTAGTAGGATCCCATGAACGAACAAGGAACTGCAAAAGCTCCATTTACTGTCTCATACCAGGTAATCGGAAATATTTGAGTAACCCACAATTCCTTGGGGCTTCAACTGTGCCCTGGTTATTTAGGGCAATCATATCCCGTTCTTCGTGCTCTCGTTCTCTCCATGTAATCGTCATTTTGATCCGATGAATACCTAAAAATACAACCATAAGACAAATTAGGATCTATTTCTTGCAAAAAAAAGAGGAATTTTTGGGTAAAAATAGCTGAATGAAATTGGGTTTTGCACTCAGCGCAACCCAGCCTTAGGGATAGTGCGTTGCAATACAGGTAGCCTTCTAGGTAAGTGCACTGCAGCACACCTTTCGATGATGAAAGGGTGTGCTGATCCCAGATTGGAAAATTGAAACCCTAGGGGCCCCAAAAACTCAATTTTTTTTCCTGAAACTAAAAATGAATGATATGAAATGAAAGAGAACAGAGATAGCTCCTACCTAGTCCAGACGGCATGAGGAATGGTCCACTGGATCCTTCGCAATCAACGGGTGAACTTTGAGGTAAAAACTGCTCCAAAGCACCAAAATCAGAGGGTAAATGTGAAATGGTAAAACTTGTTTTTATGTTTATTTCTTGCACATTAATCGAGTAAACATTAGTTTTTATTCATTTTATCCATGAAACGGGTATTTTTAATCTATTTTGATGGTGTTTTGAGCAAGATTGACAACTGACATGCAGAATTTGACGTGCTCAAATGGAAATTGAACATCTTTGACCACAAAGCAAACTTTTATCTATTTTTTGAGCTTTGTTAAAAACGAAAAAGGAGCTCCGTTGGAGTCCTCTTTAAGCTCTTTTCAGACTCTCTAAAAATGAAAAGATTGCCGAGTGCTTGTCCTTTCCAGCTCATTAAAGGATTGGAAACGATATTTCTCTTGTATTATTTTATGCCTTTTTCGGACTTGATAGATTAATCTACGAAAAAGAACTTTTGGAGTTTTTTTTTCATCCATTTTGAAACTCTCTAAACATGAAAAGGACCAAGTCATCTTTGTCATTAAACTCATTAAAAACATCAAATAATGACAAACTTGTCTATCTAGACAAGACTGAGTTTCACCTTCGCTAGACTCGTTAAAGCATCAAATAGCGATGGATTCACCGGAAGGGTGGAATTATACAACAAGCATATGTTATCCTCCTCAAGCTTGATAAAAATAAAGAGGTACTGGTCAGCAATGACTGGGGAAAATTGGAAAAAAGGGAAAACACTTTATGGTAGCAAATCGCTCTTGAACATGACACTTTCACCTCATCACTGTGACTATGTGGGTTGGGTCATTCAGCTTGATGGTTATCACACTGTTGGTTTATCATACCATCCATTACTTTGTTGTGGGTCAATGCTACCAATTCATTTTAGTGTCGCTGACATGTTCAAGAGAAGTCATTCAGTTCAAACTTCATCCTTTGCAATACCATAAACCTACATTTTCATGACCGCCATTCCTGAACCTTTCTATCGTCAGTCGATTTTTCATCTCCAAAATCATTTACCTCGTTTCGTGTCGTTGATGTGGGATACATCAAGGCCTTCTTGCGATGAGTCGCTTCTTGTCGACATCAGCACATCATCCAAGAAGTTGAATTAGAAACACCCCTTCAGTACCTTGAGGCTTGCATACATCAATGACAGGTTTCTCGCTTTTGACGATAGGTTGACATTATTGGCCTTCGACTGAAAGAATTTGTATGGTGTTCAACATCAAATCATTTATTCACACCATGTGAAATGTACTGTAGTGCCTTGAGGGTCATCATCATTATCAGTGATTCCTCTCGCATCTGTCAACGGCTTACATCATTGGCTAGTAATCAGACGATGTCTTCACATGTTTGACTTCAGATCAATTATTCACATGGTTAGACTTGTACTTGAGCGAAAGATTGAACAAGATTGAAGACCCAGGATCTAGTTTCATCCATCTGGGCTGCGATATTCTTTAGAGTACTAAATCAAATGCACAATGGCCTTACATTCATGGTCATCCATTCATGGGTCTATATCTGTAGATGACTATATTTGTACATGTAATGAAAGTTAATAAGCTGAGCATGGGTATGTCTTCCCTTAGCGAGTTCATGAGAAAAAATCAAATTATCATGATATATGTATTGTAATTGATGCAGGTCACCTTCCGCTTCAAAAGCTCCTCTCCACATGATAAAGCATTTCACTCAACATGACTTCATACTTTAGGGGGCAACTGTTACAGATCCATTTGGGCACATCAACCCCAACTTACAAATCAGTACTATTAGGGTCCATCAAACCCTAATTTAGCTGTTACATGCCCTAAATGAAGTCAACCATCAGAATGACTTCTTCCCAAGAGATTCCATTACTGAAATCATCCAAAAATTTCCTCTAAGAAGATCAACGCAGGCAGACCTTCATCAGGGTGCATTGCAGCGCAGTCCAGTACACTGCCTGGGTGCTATGTAGTGCACTTGAGCCCTCTTTGGCCCATGTTGGGTGAATTTGAGTGAAATTTCATTGGGGTTTGGGATTATTCTTATCCATTGGATGCATCTAGAAGCTTCCAAAGTTTATCTACTCCTTTGAGCTCAAATTTGGATGAGGTAGGGAGTTAAGGAACATCAACCCCTTTATCCCTTCCTCCATGGAACTAAATTCTAAGTTTGGGAGGGCATCCCTTATCACCATTTATGGCATAACTTCCTTCATTCACTTATAAAAAGACCACTCATCTAAGTGATCAGGGGCTGGGAATCATTAAATTATAGGGAGATTCCGTTAGTATGAGACTTGAGTTGGTTTCAAGTATTGTAATGATGTCAAAATGTCTTGCTTGCTATGAGGAGAGGATGGGATTGAACTGGAGGAGTGATATTGAATCAAACAAATTGGGTTGTAACTCTTCCTTTTACTAATAAAGTGTTCAAAGATTTTTCCATATGTTTGTATTGTCCATTGGTGCTTTCATATGTGTATTATGAACTTGATTCCATTCTATGTTTAATCAATAGATCATTATCATAGGATTTGATTGGCTTTTGTCTTCTATCTGTGTGCAGGTACTTTTCAAGCGGATTAAGTATGGAAAGGAGCAACAAAATTAGTCAAGGGAGATAAGGAGTAATCGAAAGCTAGAGGTAGGCTTCTTTACTATCTTATTTAATCTGTTGGTTATAGAAAAGGTAGAGAATGCTTTGCACTGTTGTTCTAGACTTAGCTACTAGTCTAGGGGTTTAAGCGTTTATCCGTAAACACTAAAACTTCCCAAAACACCACAGCACAAAGTTTATTGCACAAAGCTGCACATTAACTCACAACTCAATTGGCATCACTGCCACTGCTCAACTGCTCATCACTGAGTGTCACTGCTCGCAAAGGTCACTATACATCATAACTGAACCACTATGCTTCTCAACATCAAGAGATCACAAAACTAGCTACCATTGATTGTCACTGTACTGAACTTCTCATGAATAAATAAGCATCAAAGATCATATGCAGACAACCCATCACTCTGCCACACTGTACCAAACTGTTCATAATGCTGCCAACATGTGGTACTTCTATCAAATAATGGCACAAACCCAGGTGCCTCAGGCCATCCCTATGACCTGCCTTCAAAGCTCTCAGGCTAGGCCCAAGTAGGGCTAACAACATATGTGTAATCGCTACTGCTCAGATAGTCAATGCCTTGGAGCCATTTCCACCCAATGCAGTCATGTAAATCTCGGTCGAATGAGGCTATCGTAAACCAACTGCAATAATGTTACACAACTAATATTATATGAGACCATCACATCTACATATGTTGATGTCACATCAATAGTTAATCAATGCTACCATGTAAATGCATCACATCACCAAGCGTGCTGCAACATGTTTGACAAGACAAGAGTCATGTTTACAGTCTCACTAATATGTCAAGTCATAGTCAATATATTATCTCAATGTTTATTCTAAGTGTCATTTTGTATGTTTCAATTCAACGGATCATGTCAATACTAATGTTGCAACCTTTAGGAGACACTTGTCTAGATGCTGCACTCTTATGAGATTTTTATACAGGTTACATAAGATCAATGTACTAGGTCTAAGTCTCCAACTCAAGTCATGGTCAATGTGTATAGTTAATGTATTTAATCAAGTTAAGTAGGCATATCAGGTCTATTCTACTGCTACATAAGGTTAATATATCATTTGTCAAGTTATGTTATCAATGTCAAAGTGAAATCACCAAAGCAATGGCACTGCTGTTATAAACCACTGGTGAATGTTGTAGGTGTCATTCTCAAGTCACTTAAACTTCAGGTTTGGAATGACTTAATGATACACTGTTGATCTCAAATAAACACTGCAGATTCAAATCTTCACACCATAGACCATAAGTGTATTGGTGCATAGGGGTCAGTTCCAAATAAGAATAGATATCCGTATATAAAGTATATCTGTATGTTCAAAATTTTTCACTTCAAGGAGAACGCTACTATAGGATGATCATAGTGTCATAAAAAACAAAATTCTTGTTGTTGTACTAGCAGTTTAGTGCC
Source organism: Pinus tabuliformis (assembly GCA_031772625.1). Taxonomy (NCBI): domain Eukaryota; kingdom Viridiplantae; phylum Streptophyta; class Pinopsida; order Pinales; family Pinaceae; genus Pinus; species Pinus tabuliformis. Next base: position 320,359,540 of record CM062814.1, on the reverse strand, counting down.
CTTATTAGATCTGCACCTTGAATTTGTCTATGTAATTGATATCATTAATTTTTTTTTTTTTGACAGGACTCATGTAGCTGTATAAAGAATATCATAGCTACTGTCTTTAATCGAAGTCACTTCATCCCTGAACCAAGCCTCAAAATTTGGATGTAAGAGAAAATTTACAATGCTTCTATAGAACCATTGGGCAGAATAATTTAAGTGGATCAAAAATGAAGTAAGGATACAAGAACTCATGAATTCCGGACCAAGGTTTGACACAGATATATAGATTGATTTTTAGTGCCCTAAATTTATGTTTCTTCCTACGTTGAGTTCCCAAAAAATTCTTAAGAATCAGACCCAATCAAAACAAAGGAAAAGAGCACGTAGAACTTCACTGTCCTTTGAAACAAACACAAAACTTAAAGGAAAGATACCTGAACCCAAACCGAATTTCTGAATAGGAACACCGAGCCCTAATCCAATTCTCTCTTTTGCAGTATCTTCCTCAAGAGTGCGAAATATGCTTCTTCGGATATGCTAAAAATTATAGAGGTTATCGTGATAATATGTGTGAATATAATGTGCTAAGGAGGATGTATAAGGTTCTTTTTATAGAATGTGAGAGGGCTTCATATTTGACCATTGGACGAGACATTAGACACCTTTTCAGGGGCATAATTAGGTATGTCTTTTTGGGATGTTATAAACACTTTTTATTATTAATAAATTTAATTTAATTTAATAATCATTAATAACTTGTTTATTAAACTCTATGTAATTGTACACTAACCCTCTTTGGTGTGTTTTTTAGGTGACACATGAGTCTATTAAGTCAATGATTGATTTATCATCTTTTGTTTTTGAAGTTATGTAACATAGACAGGGTGAGATTACAGTGATAAACAATGTCATATGTTGAGAACTATTTGAGAAGGTGTCATGTCACTACCCCTTGGGGTTTTAGCCCTGAAACTGAGGCCACTAACTTAAATTGTGAAAATATCTCAAACCAGGAGGCATCTCGGGGCGTACCACATATCAACAAAAACACATTTTCGAGGAGAATCTAATGACATAGATATCCGACCCAAAATCAATGATTTGACCTACCAAAAACCGTCGACAAAGTTAGGGTACATCCTTAGTCCAGGGAACACAAACCCTACGACTTGGGGGTTTTAACCATCCAACGATATAGCTTCCATCTTGATGTAATCCGAAAATTAATAAGAAGCGTTCATTAACGATTTGAGATCAATGACTGGTGTTTTTGGTCAAAGTCAAACCCAGTCAACTCCATGGGTTGACATCAATGACAACACCATCCAACAGCTTCTGTATGCCTTTGAGGTCTTGTTGTATCCTACGAGATACCCCTTTTCTGCAGTTTGATCCAGTTTGCTATGCTTCTCATCTGGAATGTGGCAATAGGCCATGCTTCCGAATATCCTGAGATGACTGAATTTCGGCTTCTTCCCTGTGAATACTCCTTCGGGCATTCTCTTCCCCAATGCCTTATGAGGAGTTCTATTCTAAATATATATTTTCGTGTTGCAAGCTTCTGCCCATAGATACTTAGGTAGATCCTAATCATACAACATGGCCTTGGCTACCCCAACAATAGTTTGGTTCTTTCATTCTGCCACTCCATTCTACTCCGAGTTATATGGAGCTGACCACTCTCTTTTGATACCCTCTTTTGCGCAGAAATATGTGAAATCCTTGTCTTCATATTCTCTATCGTTATTTGAACGCAATACCTTTATCTTTTCCCCTGTCATATTTTCAACAAGAGCCTTGAACTCTCAGAAACGATCAAAGACCTCATCCTTGGTATTTAAGAAATAGATCAATGTTTTTTCTGGAGTGATCATCGATAAAACTGACGAAGTATTTGCCACCACTAAGAGCCCTTGTGGACATAGGACCACAGATATCTGAATGTATTAATCCTAATACATCCCTTTCTCTATTGTTACTTCTAGGAAAAGCTGCTTTAGCGTACTTTCCTAGCACACATCCTCTACATAAGTTATCATGTTCATTGCTTAGGACTGGTACCCCTATAACAGTCTCTCTGAGCATCCTCAGTGCTTCATGGTGTAAGTGCCCCATTCGCCTGTGCCATAATTCATTTCGCTCCTTCTCACCATTATAATTGTTGCTTATCAGTGCCATTGACGATTCGAGCTTCAACCTGTACAACTTGTTGCTTCGAATCCCAATTTTCTTTTTCCTCTTCCAGCCTAGATGCTTAACATATACTTTATTTCCGATGAAGTATACATCATATCCCTTGTCCTGTAACTGGGACCCTAAAATTAGATTCATCCCTAATCCTGGCACATGCAGAACATTGGTGGCTTGGATGTTGGTCCCTACTTTCGTCTGAAAAGCTATGGCGCCTCTCCTTATTGGAGTACACTTTTTTCTGTTTCCCATAGTTATTTGGAAGTCCATCTATTTTTCTTGATAGCTCAAGAAATGTTCTCGTACTCCAATCATGTAAGCTGAAGTCCTGCTATCAATGTACCAAACATTCACTGATGCTACATTAGCTAAGCACGCATATTATTCATCTAATCTGGTAGAAAAATATTGGATATTTTGAGTATCCATATTGTGCCAATTTCTGATGCTACCCTATCCTAGAAACTGTTGTAGGAAAAACTGTGTCTTCCTAGCTGAGTCTTTTGATGCGCTATTCCTTCTACCATTGATAAATTTTGACTGAATTAGCTAAGCACACATATTCTTCATCTAATCTGGTAGACAAATCTTGGATATTTTCAGTATCCATATTGTGCCAATTTCTGACGCTACCCTATCCTAGCAACTGTTGTAGGAAAAAATGTCTTTGTAGCTGAGTCTTCCGATGCACTGTTCCTTCTACTATTGATAAATTTCGACTGAAAAGACTTACCTCTCTGTCTCACTCAGAGAGAGTTTTCCCATGAAATCCAATTTCTTTGGTTTGAACTGCTCAATCCTCTGGGAGATTCGAATTTTTTCCCTTGCAGGGATTTCGAATTCCCTTCCTTTCTTAGTGTTGGATCTTCTGACTTTATTCTTATGCTTCCCTGTAGCTTTGATACCAAGTGAAAATTTCTAAAATGGAAATCCTACTGCAGTGATTAATATAACTTATTCTACTTATTACTTTTGAGATAAGTTATCTACTGTATTATTATAGCAAATATTGAAATATATTCTAATGCAACCTTCACAATTAAAGCATTGCAGAAATAAAATGTAAGAAAAAAATGCCGACACATATACAAACACCATAACACAGTTATTTTTGGACAATTGTCCCTAGAAAAACCCAATGTGGGAAAACCGGTGCAACAGATGAGGGTTTTATTATTATTCAAAAAAAATCAACATGTACATAATTTCACCCAGTAGTATAGAACTGAGAAATATTTACAGACGTCGCTGAACAAGTGCTTGATCCGAGAGAGAGGTTCCTTGAACCTCTGCGTCTCCCTGGCTTGCCCAACGTCAATTTCTCTGGCCTTTGGACTAGCCTACATAATGCTTGCATCACTCAGGCCAGTGTTGCCTCTCCTGCATCAATCTGCTCAACGTTGTCCCTTTTGCTACTCTGTGTCTTCATCCATGTATCCCAGAATGATGCTGAACCCTCTTTGTTTCTCCTCCACCTTCAACTCTCCCTTTGAATCGATTTTCTCTTGGCGAACTTCAACGAGTGAGATAATCGATTTCCCATGGGCAGCTGAGTATCTGCCTGGTGTCTTTTCCAAATGACCATCAAGTCCCTTCTTATATTTTCTTGTTGAGAAATCAACGACCTAGATTAAAACATAATCAAAGGATCAGTTCGTTTTGACTTGATCCATGGTTTTTTCTAGAAGTTTCACCCCTGATTAGATTAATACCCATTAATATTTTCATTTTCTTAAGTTTAGACTTAGGAACCCCATTAAAATATTTATTATTTTAATAAAATCACTTTTGGGTGGAATTTCCCAAAACGATTTCTAGGTTCTTTGGAATACTTGTGCCCAAGCCTCCCTACAAAATTTGAGGCTTAGAGCACATCTGATGCTACCCCAAATCAATAATCATCACAATCGTCTCACAATTGTCTCCAACATTTGATCAAACAATCATGTAAATAGCTTTTGAAACCACACTGCTTTACAAATCACCAAACTAGCTGCAATATACTTGGCCTCTACAGTCCTGAGTGTGACAACTGTTTGCTTCATGCCCAAGTAGAATCCAAATTGATTCATCATCCCGATGTGCTCTTATGTCTTCAACACTCTGCCTAATCTGAATATGTTTATCACTATAGTTGCTTCTTTCACTGGAACCATCACCACCGCTACTTTTCAGTCATCGTGACTGGCTGCTCCTTCTGACACTAAAACATATCCTATTGTGCAATCCTGGCTACTCCCTCTGAAAAATTGAGTAAGTTTCTCCTCATGGTCCTCTCCCTCCTTTTGGGAGAATCCTCATATACTTCATCTTGTAGATCCACTTGGAAGTCACCACTGAATTCTCTTTGACACAATTTCCTCCATCATGGCATCCTTCAGACTTGCTAGCTTCCCTACTCCCTTTGAACTAGGAGCTTTTCCTATCGTCATGGATGATGTTATAATTTCTCCCTGTGAAACACAAATCACTGATCCTGGGAGAATCCTCTTGCCATAATCTTTTCTTTGTTCTTCCAATACTTCCATCTACTTCTAGTGCCTTGGCAACCTTCATGATGTACATGTAACATGTTGAGAAATCTAGGGCATCAACATTAGGTTATTTCTCTATAATGATAACTGTTTGTGAATGTTTTTTGCTTTTTTAGATGAGGATATTCTCTTTCATTATATTATTATAGTGTTCTTATTTACCAAACAACTATTAAAACATAAACAATAAAGAGACAAGAGACACAAAATGTAGGCGATTATCCAGGGCCAAAACCTCTCCAACTTAAGAGGAAAACCCAAACGATTTCTTCTTCTTATAGAGACTTCAACTGAAAAATACCAAGGCTAAGACCCTTGACCTATTTTCCACTCCAAGACCAAGATACAAAGCTTCCTCCTCTCCCTTGAGTCAACGATGGTCAAACTCCTTGCTTCTTCCTCCTCGTCTCGATATCCTTCAGAATTTTGGTCCTTTGAGACTGGACTGCAACTTTTTTCCTTAATTCAAAAACCCCAGTTGAGGTATGAGAGAGAGAGAAACACCTTGATTTCCTTCGCTCTAGATGAAGATCATATCTCCTTCAACTCGGCTTGAGAATCACTTTGCTTTTCTCCCAAAATTGTCCTCTCACTATGACTATAGTACTTCGGCCTTTTCTGCAATAGACAATTTTGAAATATCGTACGTGTGGAAGGGATTAGCATTAAAATAGTTCTAAAATTGGCTCGGTTATCTTCTCTTCTCCTTCTCTTGATGGTTAGACTTCTCTCTTGAAGATTCCCACACTTCTTCCTCGCTTCAGACTTTGACCGAATTCGTTGTGCTCAAATGGAGGCCTAGCTGCCTATTTATAGTGGTTGCTCATGAAATAGATCAAATTCTCCTTGCCCATAGGCTGACATGCCATTTAGTGTAGGTTCATTACTCCATCTTGAGGTTGACTTGCTGGAGGATCTTGAGCTTGGTCTTGGAGGATCTTTTTTACTCTTTCAATGACTCATATACATCTATAACATGCCCAAGAAGGGTCTTCCATACATGACATTAACTCAATAGACTTTTATGACTTGATGATAAAAACTAAAGGGTCTCAATGGGAACCTTAACTAAAATAAAATTTCTTGATCATGAAACCCATGATTCAAGCATTACATAAATAATTTTATTTTCTTCTTTACATCAATTACATAAAAACATAATTACACATGGCATTAGGAAGACCGAACCTAGTTACAATTTTCAACACTGCCTCTTAACTTGGGAGGTATTCATAATCCATACAAGGTACTTGGACATTCTCAATTTGAAGAATTTTCATAAGAAGATTCAGATTGGTAACTCATATGTATAACATCATATCAACCAACATTGTCACATAGCAAGGCCTTGACTAACAACTCTATCTCTCCACAAGATTTGAGCTCAATGTTGGCGAGACCAATGCTGTATAGACACCCTCATCATTGTCTCTATTGGAACATATCCCACCTGGGTTCTCTCAGAGTATGCTCCACCATGACTATTCTATATTCTCATTCCTCAAAGAATATCGGTCCTCTACGACTACTTTTATCTTGGATGCCCTAACTCATCTTCAAAGACCATTCGATGCCAAATGTTTACTTAATCCTCCATTTTTTCTTCCCAAGTGAAGACGAGAATGATGTGTCTTTCTCTCCCTCTCAATTTTAGGGAGGACAAACCTATTCCAATGAAGGAATGTACTTATTCCTACAAAAGGAATGTACTTAAGCTCCCTCTTGGCTTAGGAATTTACTTCCAAGTTTCTACCAATTTAGAAACTTGCTTTCGAGGCTCCCTCTTAGCTAGGGACCTACAACAACTCCTTAGATGGGATGATGGGACAACCAACTAATTGAAGAGCTCCTCCTCACGATGTCATGAAATTCTTTTCTTTATTTAGTAGTATTCATGTTTTGGGACTTATTTGTAGGGCACAGACCATCCATCACTTTCATCCATGAGTTAGTCATGTTATTATTCCTTTCATCAGAAAGTGATCCATCAGTTCATATTTGGCCTTCCTTTATGCCATGTTGCATTCTTCATGCCATGTTTCCTTAAGGATCTTTCATCCTACTAAATGGACATTATGGGTGGAAGATATCCATAGATATTCCCTTGGCAACCCTACATAAGCTCATCCCTATATCATTCAAAAATAAAGGAATGAACATTAAATCAAAATGACCTCTGTGATGGTCTTTCATCATGACATCTTCTAGTTCACATCAACATCCTGCATACACATTGACACATCTCCCAAATATATATACTGTCAAGGGTCTCTTTTCTTTTCCAAACTTCATTAGAGTCTTCATATCTTTCATGGAGATATCCTAGTCAAATCTCACAGTCCTTGGATGTTGATTGTCTTTTTCCATAGTTGCATATTTCATGATCTCTTCCTTTCTTTATTCACACATTTCCTTCTAGGAACTTCTAGTCATAGTTCCTCCAATTTTTTAACCACGACATATTCCATATGAAGACATACTATGTTGATTTCATCTGGACAATGTGACCCATTCCTTCCTGTATCCTTTCAAAGGAGGAGATCCTTTCTTTTGATCATGCTCTCGAGATAGAGCATTTATCCATGATAGCTGCAACCATATGACATGACTTTACAATATCGAACACAATCATACATACCACATTTTCCTTTAGGTGATCTTAGACTTCCTTTCAACGACTTCCTTGATTGAAATAACTTCATTCTTTGATCTACTTCACCTCTTTTTTCATCATACCATCATCCCATGAATTCCCGCAAGATGGAATTCTTGATGAAACCCTTGCTTCCTTTTGATTGGTGAAGCTTCCGATGAAGATTCCAATAGAGGATCTCGAGCATCCTTATTTATCAAATGTTTCCCTTTGTTTGATGTATGATGAGCCTTGTGTTAGATGACCTTTTCTTCTTTTTCCCATAAGTGCCACTTATGCTTCTAATGAGGTTACCAAGAGCTATATCCCTCCATAGATTTCTATTTCAACCATCTTTCATGATTCTCTATGATGATGTTACGAGCTCTTGATTTTAATGCTTCTATGATTCCATGATGCATCCTATCATTTTCCTTAGTGAATCATGATAAACATTATCTTACAACAAAAAAACTTGAAAGAAGTAGGTGAGGAAGACTATCTCAATCATAATAGAAATCTCTTACTTCCTCTTTTTTGGACTTCTTCTTTTCAACTTCCTCCACTTCTTCGGTGATATGGGCTTCTTCTCTACCTCTTTTTTTATTGTCCTTCTTGAGCTTAGGACAATCTCTCATTAGGGTAATTTTGAGATCTAAAACGGGCCTCCTAAGAAAAATGTACAACCAAAATAAACTTTATAAGAACCAATAGGATTCAACATGATGATGTCAATGTTATTAACATAAATTATGTAAAAATAAATAAAAATAGATAATAAATAATAATCATAATAATATAAATATAATAATAAATAAAGGTAAATTAACTAATGGTTAGTTAGTTAATAATGAAAAGGTATGCCTTAGAGACATGAATATTTGTGAAATGATACTTATAAGGCTATATATACATGACCCTCATTCTGATTTGACTCATCCTACATCAATTCTTTATATAATATGCAATTTACATTTACTGTCCTACAATGGATGTATTTGTCTACAAAGTATTTTAATATTTACGTTGTGTATACAACTTTTGGTCGTCACATTGGTATCAGAGCTACATCTGATCTCGCCTTTGGCCATCAACCTATCGTCATCAACCTATTGTCAACCTTGTTGTCGTCTTCGCTACACCAATCTTGGAGATTATCCATTCCACCGATTTCGTCATTCAAGGATTTGGCCATTAAACAAAAACAAAAAGAGGAGGAAAAAAATACGATAGTCAAAGAAAAACATAAATTAAAATAAGTACATATAAATATTAAAAAAAAACGATTTAATAAATAAATAAATAAATATAGTCCAATGTAAATTTTGAAGGAGAACATTCATATATATAAAAAGTTTCTACATTATTGATAAAAAGTGCACGATAAAGTTAAGAGGGAATCTTCCAAACATATTTAAAACTATACGTAAGAGAAGGAAAAGTAAATAATATTATCTTGATTCTTCATTAAGTGGTTGACAAGCTGGTGGTTTTAGAAACCCATAGTAATTGCCGATGGTATTTTAAAAGTAAAAAAAAACAAAAGGAATACAAAATTTCTTTATGTGAATGGTAAGTTTTACTTTTACGTGGAAAATGTTAACGGAGGTTTTAGAAACCAACCCATGGTAATTGCCCATGGTATTTTAAAAGTAAAGAAAAACAAAAGGAATACAAAATCTCTTTATGTGAATGGTAAGTTTTACTTTTTATGTGGAAAACTTTAATGAAGGTTTTAGAAACCAACCCATGGTAATTGCCCATGGTATTTAAAAAGTAAAAAAAAAACAAAGGGAATGCAAAATTTCTTTAGATGAATGGTAAGTTTTACTTTTTACGTGGAGAGCATTAATCGAGTCAAAAGTACATAAGTGAACATATATTATATAATATACACCAAAGGTGAATAGCCACGTTTCACTAGGGTTGTAACTTTTCAAAAAGGAAAAAAAAATATTATAAATAGAAGATATATAAAGAGAAGTATTATATTATAAATGGGTATTTAAAGAAAAATTCAAGTCATAATTATAAAAGATGTATTATTATAAAAGGTTACTTAAGGAGAAAATATCAATTAAGAGTTTACGTTAGAGTGAAGTTGAATTAAAGTTTAAAGAGTTATATGAAATTTAAAAAATAAATACAAAGGACAATAAGATATTTAAAAGAAGTCAATTGAAACAATATTTAAATATTGCTTTTAAAGTACAAAAGGAAAAAAAAGCGTAAGTAGAATTATATAAAAAGAATACAAAGGAGTTTTGAAATATTAAGGATAATAGGAAATTGGATTAAAAGAGTTTTGAAGAATTATAAAAAAATATATATTAAAAAGACACTTTTAAAGGAGGCTTGAAGTACAAAGTCCAAAGGAACTTTAAATATAATACTTTAAGTCATCTCAACAAAACAAATGGGATCAATCATTGAAAAAAAAATGATGGAGCTCAATTCTAAAATGACGAAGGAAGAAAGGTTTTCCTATAATGGTCTTTCAGTTACAGATCACAGAGTAATTACATTAAAAGGAAGTATCAAAGGAAGAGAAATTAATGTCGCCATTAGCCCAAGCAATGATAAAAATTATATCAACATCAACTTGGCAAATCAACTATTAATTCCAGAGCCAAGCATTGGTGTAAAGGAAAACATTTTTGACCAAAACGAGTATAAAATTAGTGATCTACAAGTGACAATAGGTCATTATGACTACATATTTCAATTTCATGTTAAACACTGACATCATACTCGATCAACTCTGGTTTAAGGATTTGGGCACATTCATGTTAAACATAAAGAAACAAGTTTTGACGTTTCCTTATAAAGGGAAGATGGTCATGTTTCAAGACATAACAAGTAAATAAAAATCAATAAATTCTTCATTAGAATACCTTAAGGATATCTCAGATTTGATGTTTCAAGATAACGGGAAAATTATATCAAAGAAGCAAAAAGAGTTTGAAGAAGTCATTTGAAGCAAGGACAAAGAAATTTCATGCCTCAGAGATCACCAAGAAAGGCTACTTGAACAAGTCAAGAAAGTTAAAACATCAAAGAAAGAACTCAAGGAGCGTTTATTAGAACAAGAAGAAGAAAATTTACATTTAAAGAACCTTAACCATACATTAGTAGAACAAATCAAGTATTTAAAAGACGAGATGTGTGAAGGCCAAAATAAAGTTGACTCAGAGAATGAGGAATGCTTAGGTGTCAAAAATCATAATCAAAATATGCTCAAACAAATTAAAAAACTTAAGGATGAAAAGAAGTCATTGGCGAATAGGTTAAAATAACTTGTCGCAAAGGAAGCATCAAAATCATTAGATGTAGTAGTCCAAACTAAAGAAACAGAGATCAAGACAACTAATCTCGCAGTTCAGGCAAATCCAAACCCTATTGAAGTAAAAATGTACTCAGAGGTTGTCGTTCAAACAGAGGACACCCCAAATAAGGATTCAGTAGTTAAGTCAACAACAACAATGCCTGATGGAAATCAGGAAACTGTCATAAAAACATTAAAGGAAGTTCAAACAAGACAAACTCCTTATCTACATCTGAATCACAAGAGTAGACACCTTAATCAATCTACAAATATGTATCACTCAGAATATAAACAACAAACTTATGTTACAAATAATATTGAAGTGAGCTCAATTCAGTCTACTGATAACAATTTGTTACAAAATTCTAGTGATCAGGAGATTCCATAAAAGGTTAATCTAGGATGGTTCGATCCATTCTTAGTAAGACAATTTTATATATCACTCCAAGGATCATATCTACTTGTGTCGACAAATATGATTGTTCCGAGACGAGAAGACATTCGTAGCAAAAAAAAGATATCAAGTAGAAGACATTCGTAGTAGAAAAGAGATCAAGCCCTTTCATCAACAAGCTTTGAGGACAAAGCTTTTTGAAGGAGAAGGCAATGTTATGAACATAAATTATGTAAAAATAAATAAAAATAGATAATAAATAATAATCATAATAATATAAATATTGTTAGACTCCGTCTCATGTTAGAGATTGATTCTTCTTCAAAAACCTGTTTTGAAGAAGACATCACTAAATGTATTTTTTAGATTATGTAATTTATTCTCCAGCTCTTCAAAAGGCAACAACAACTTCAAGCTCCTATCCCTGCACAAGCACAATTCAAAGCATCATCAGCAATCAAAGTCTGGCAATTTAATAATCAAATCAACAATGCCTTCCGCTCCTTCATCCATTACTCGTACACGACAAGCTTTGAATCTTTCCAAGATGACGAATCTAAAGTAAATCAAAATCCAGTTTTTCATGTAGCAGAGGCTGCCTTGAATGAGCAACCAAAAATCTCCAAGTGTGTTGGATGAAGTTAGAGAGGGGTCGCGTGGGAAAGAGAATTCTTCTGGAAAATTGATGCTGGAAAATTGATGTTGCCTGTTGGGTCAGTTGGGCAGATATCCTCACCACCTCGTCTTCTAGTTGCTGCTCGTCTTGCTTCAGCTGGTGATGGAGAGAAGTAATAGGCTTTGACAAAGCAAAGTGCTCAGAACTCCAAGCAGAAAAATTACTGCCAACATCTTCTCCGATTGTTCATTTGGCGGCAAGTCAGCACCATCTTGGTATTCTCTAAGGCTCATGTTTGTTTGACTGTGATATTTTCTAAAGCTCGCAGTCTATTACAGTGATCTGAATACATTTCTCTGTGGGTTACATATCACTTTGTCTAAATAATTCAGTGGTTAGATTCATAATTTGTGGCTCGTATATATTCTCAAAGGCTCGCTCTTTGTTACACTCTATGTGGCCCATATGTATTCCCTTGCACTATTTATGTGGATCGTATTGCCGAAAGAAATGGATCGCACCATAATTTTGACGCATTTTTTGTGGCTTGTGTAACTTGGATTGCACATTACCATGATTCTGAGGCAATATGTTATGTATCTCACTTGCTCCATCTCCGTGGAAGCGATTTGAATTGATGATCACATTTATATCTAGCTCATTACAGTGGCTTGTTACAATTGGGCACTGCATTCATGGTTATTACTGTGATCACACGCTTAAAGTCTATAAATTTGTGGTTCTCGCTCGCATCACTCTCTGGTTCGTTGGCATACATTGTGGTATATAACATTGAATAAACAAGCGGAGAAGATGATAGATTGTTTTTTTACTAATTTAGGTGGAGAACGTCGGTTTGCTTCACTTGTTGCTAAGAGATTAGAATCTCTGGGAGCATTAACACAAGGTGACCGTAGGGCTGGGCCATCATTGAGTGCATATAACTATGATAGTGTTTATGGAAAGAGGGCTCTTCATATGATGTATAAAGCTATCATTGAGCAGAGTGATCAACCTGTTTTACCTCCGAATTGCTTTGTTGGAGAGCGTGAGAAAATTCAAGACTTTCATAGTTTGGCAAAGGCAGCATTGATATCAGTTGGAATCATTAGGGATGCAATACCTGAAGGAACTGGTAAGGATACATGGAAATTGTCAGGTCGGATACTTGAAGGAACTGGTAAAGATGATGTTGGTCGTTTCTTGAATCGCATTTTGGGATTGGCACCTGATATCCAAAAACGGATTTTTGAGTATTTTATTTTGGTGTAAGATGCTCGCAAAGCAGGTGATTTTGATTTGGGAATTGTTGATATCAAGGCAAACCTTATAGAGCTTCAAGGATCTCCTCAGACAGTACATGCGAATCCCATGTCTGGGGCTTCAACTACTCTGTTCACATTAATGATTGATCGTGGAATGACATTTGAGGCTGCGTCTGGGTTGTTAGATCAGAATGCTAAGATTGCTAGCTATCGAGTAATTGATGATCGCATTTCAAAAAACAAAACTACAAGGCTTAGAGCGTGGCGAAATGGTGAGATGGTGTTTGAAGGGCATATAGCTGGGCATTGACCTGTAGTGATTTTCTCCTATCAAAATGCGCTTCAAGGATCAACTTTATTGAAAAAATTGGTTACATTCAACGGGAAGAGCGAACAGTCATAGACTAAACGCCTATATTTAAACAAAGATATCCATCATAGCAAGAAAACAGGAACCGATCTCCTATTTCAAGACCTCAGTTAGTGATTTAAAGGTAGCTGCGCTCCAGCAGTTATTCCATGTGTCGGCCATCGGAGGATTTTTAGGGAGATGCTGTTTTATTTTAGAATAGATGAACGCTCCTTTCTAATTTTTTGTAATTGCAGTTCAAACAGCGCCCTTATTGTTGGGTCGCTTTGTTGTTGTTGTTTTTTTTAGAATAGTTTATTTAATGTATAAAAATAATGATTTGAAAAAGGTGAGGGGGAGTCAGTGAGAGGAGAGAGGGGAGAGTTCTAAGTGCTGAGAGCTGGTGGAGAACAGAGCTTACCATGTACAGTTTTTGGCAGAGAATTTAATGAAATTACACAGCTCTGACTTCTGAGATCCCTGTGGTATGATAATTTAGCATAAGTTTTCCCTTGTTTCAAATGTAATCTGTTATGTTTCATTTCACTACATGATCATTTCTAACTGAACAAATGAATTGTTTAGGTAAGAATTCATGCCTGCCATGCTCTGCCTATAAGTTTGTTCATGTTTAATGTTTTCCTCTGTTTGACAAGGATTCATCTCCTATGCCCTTGTCAGCTCCTCACCAGTCTTGCCATCCCATTTAAAATCTAGATTTGATGCTAAATTTCTTGCCTACCTTGCCTTAGTCGATAACCTGTGTTGTTCATTATATTTCTCTGTTTCAAGCTGTGATTTTGCCCATGCAGTCCAGAAAAACCCTGTTATTTAATTAAAAACCCCAAATCAATATTTCTAATCAGTTTACTAGCCTAATATCAGTGTTACCCATTTGGTCATCTCATCAATTGAATATCTACCGAGATTGACCGGAGAGAGCCTTCTCTTGCCCCGTAGGGCTAGCTACGGGGCTGAATGGTTTGATGTTGCCTTGAGGTTTACCTTTCTCAGCCTGAGGTGAAATCTCAAGCGCTAACAAATATAATAATAAATAAAAGTAAACTAACTAATGGCTAGTTAGTTAATAATTAAAAGGCATGTATTAGAGACATGCTTGTTTGTGAAAGGGTACTTACCTGGCTATATACAGGACCCTCATTCTCATTTGAATCATCCTACATAAATTCTTTATATAATATACAATTTACATTTACTGTCCTACAATGGATGTATTTGTCTATGAAGTATTTTAATATTTACGTTGCGTATACGAATTTTGGTCGTTACAGTGAACCATGGGGGATGATTCACCATTTTTGGAGTAAAAAAGTAAAAAGTTTAAAAAGTAATAAAATAATAAAAATACTTTTTAACTCATATTTTCAACTTATCTTTAATATTTTACTCAAATTTCGAGCGGGAGTACTTGTTGGATACAAAATTTAATTCCTCATCTAAAGAGTACCCATGTTGCATACTTTAGATGGACCCTGCTACATGAAAAATGACAAATACTTGAAAAAACGTGATTGCAATCAATGCAACATGGGTACTCCTTGGATGAGGAATCAAATTTTGCATCTAACGAGTGTTTACACTTGAAATTTGAGTAAACCCATAGGGAGATAAGTTGAAAAAAATAGTTTTTCCTTTTTTCCCTCTAAAATTTGATGATATAATGTAATCTTATTTTATTATTTCTACAATTATTTTATAATTTCCTTAGAAGACCTATTTTAGACCTCAAAATTCCCTTAATGTTTGTAATGTCCATATTCTTGACATCCATAACATTGAACCTTAACTAGGTTCTTCTTCCTTTTCTAAGGACCAAATTTCCCAGACGTTCCTCTTCTCTTTGCCATAGAAGAACATGCTTGATTTTTATCACTTGATCCCACATCAGTTTTCCTTCATCCCAGTTTCTTCAATCTTGCATAGTGACCATAGATCTCAGAATGGAGTAGCTTCTTTCTTCCCATAAATGCTTGAAGTAAAGTTACCCACTTCCTCTGGTAGTGCATTTAGTACTACAATGGTCATCTCCCTGTCATACATTACTTCTCCCAGATCTTGAAGTTGATCCCTTATCTTAGATATCTTCATAAAGTATGGGGCTCTTATTTTGATATCCTTAGCTTGTAGAGTTTTTTCCTTAGAGAGATAACTTCTCATGCAATGCTTACAGAAAACAACTCTACCAATTTGTCATATATTTCTTTTAGGTGTCGAGTTTAGACACATATGGAATGAGGGGATATTTGATGGATTCTATTTGAATCCTTTGATCCCTCACTTCCCCTTTCATAAACTTTGCAAGTGCTTGAGCATCTTCTTTCGCTGTTTTTGTGATAGATCCTTTGACATGATCCATAACCTCATTTTCAATGAGATTTATATTTTTCCTCTTCTTCCATGCAAGATAGTTTGAAGTCCCAACCAATTTGTTGCTTTTCTTGCAAAAATACATTTTGACAATTTCTCACATAAATATACTTGTGAAGATGTTTCTTCCACTCACTACCTCCTTAAATTTGATGATAATATTGATGATAGATAACTGGACTAGATGAATATATATCTCTTCAAGGGTGACCCTTTACTTCACAAAGATAGAGATCACTTTAGATCCTTTGATAGTGATGTCCTTGATGATAATGATGAATTCTTGATGATGTATTGATTCTTCTTGGATGATCTTCTTCAATGGTAAAGTCCTTGCTTCAACGAGAGGAAATTGCCTTAGAACTTTTTGAAGATGATGACAATGTACTTGATCTTGCTTCTCTAGGATGAATAGTCTTCAAGAAACTTGATTCATAAGTCCCTTCAACTTGAGTAGGGTATTCGTGGTCTTTTGAAGGTCCCAAGACTTCTTGTTTGTGTAGACTTCTTCTTCGATCTAGGGGTTTTGATACTTTTTTGTAGATCTTGACTCCAAGATGATCTTCTTAGATTTTCTTTGATGCATTTCTCGAGATTTTGATATTTGTGTATCCCTTGATAAAATTCCCTTCCATGACTTTGTCACCTTAGCTCTGATACCATGTTGAGAAATCTAGGGCATCAAGATTAGGTGATTTCTCTATAATGATAACTTCTTGTGGATGCTTTTTTCTTCTTTATATTAGGATCTTCTCTTTCATTAGATTATTATAGTGTTCTTATTTATCAAAAATATATCAAAGAATAACAATAAAGAGACAAGAGACACAAATGTAGGTGATCAGTCAAGGCCAAAACCTCTCCAACTTGAGAGGAAAACCCAAACAATTTCTTCTCTTATAAATACTTCAATTAATGAATACTAAGACAAATAACTTTGACGTATTTTCCACTCCAAGACCAAGACACAAAGCTTCCTCCTCTTCCTTGAGTCAATGATGGTCAAACGCCTTACTTCCTCCTCCTCTCAATATCCTTCAGAATTTCAGTCCCTTGATAATGAGTTGCAACTTTCGGCCCTAATTTAGAAACCCTAGCTGATGTATGAGAGAGAGAGAAACACCTTGATTACCTTCACTCTAGATGGAGACCACCTCTCCTTCAACTCAACTTGAGAATCACTTTGTTTTTCTCCCAAAATTTTCCTCTCACTATGACTATAGTACTTTGGCCTTTTTTGCAATAGACAGTTTTGAAATCTCGCATGTGTGGAAGAGATTAGCCCTAAAACAGATTTGAAATTGACTAAGTTATCTTCTCTTCTCCTTTGCTTGTTAGTTAGACTTCTCTCTTATGATTCTCGCACTTCTTCGTTGCTTCAAACCTTGAATGAATTCCTTGTGCTCAAATGGAGGTCGAGATGCCTATTTATAGTGGTTGCCCATGAAATAAGCTGAATTCTCCTTTTCCATAGGCCCATGCCATTTGGTGTAGGTTCATTACTCCAGATTGAGGCCAAATTGCTAGAGGAGCTTGAGCTTGGTATTGGAGGATTTTTTTGACTCTTTCAATGACTCATATACATTCATAAAATGCCCAAGAAGGGTCTTCCATACATGACATTGACTCAATAGAATTTTATGACTTGATGATAAAACCTAAAGCCTCTCGATGGGAACCTTAACTAAAATAAAATTCCTTGATCATGAAGCCCATGATTCAAGAATTAAAAAAATAATTTTATTTTATTCTTTACATCAATTATATAAAATAACAATTACATATGTCATTATGAAGACCGAACCTAGTTACGCTTTTCAACATAACCCTCACTAGGATGTCATGGAAGAAACAATTATGACCAATCAAAATAAACAAAAACAAGACACTAATTAATAATAAATAAATAATAATCAATGAAGAGAGATATAAAGTACTTATATTTTGATTTAAGGATTGAGGGAATCTCCCTTTTGATTCTTTCCTTGCATTTATCTGCAAACTCATCATCTTCATCCTCATCATCAACATGTTGCTTTCCTTTCATCCCTTGCATGGGCTAGGGTTTCTTCATTCGATGGAATTATCAAATTTTGATACTTTGGGTATTGCTCTAGAGTTTAGACTTCCCTCAAATAGTTTTGAAAAGTATATAACTTAGCAATGAACAATAACTTCCCAATGAGAGATGGATATGTTAGAAAATTGTAAAGGAAAAAAGATTTTCTTATGTTGACAATTGTGATATTCTTATATTCTTATGATCTTTCCTTATGTTTTTCTTTTATCGTTTTCTCATCAAGCAATTAACAAATCAAAAGTATGAAGATCAATAACACCAGATAGAGGCACTTAGCTAAGGCAATGCCCTTATGAAGGGGAAAACCTAGTTAAACTCTTCCACCAGTAGATTCAAAATACAATTGAGACAATCCAAGACCTTAGACCTAGACAAAGTCCTACTTTTATCCACCAAATCAACCACTCAAGATGAATAGACAAACTTCAATAGTCAACCTTAATCAAATTGCTTCAATTTAGAATTTCAACCATCTAACTTCAAAATTTTGGCCCTACTACAGACCTACAACTTTGGCCCTCCTGCAGCTTCAAAATTTTGCACGTGTGAGTCAAAAGAGAGAGAAAATAGTTTTCCAGCTTCTTCGCTAGGGTTCCTTATTCTTCGCCATGGTAGTTTCTTCCTCTTTTAGGTATTTCACACTTATTCTTTTCTCCTACAACTGCAAATAAAACTTGATTGTGTTTCTTCCAAATGAGTTGAGTAGTTTCTTATTTATAGTGGTTTCCGGCTCCTTTTGATGCTGACTTGGTGGAGGAGACACAATTGACACTTTTTACATAAAAATAAATTTCTTTTTTGTTTTACAAAGACCAAGAAGGGTCTATTAAATAATTACAAGGACTAGGACTCATGACATAAGCCCTATAATCCTACAATAGAGACTTTGACCTAAAAATAAAATAATAAAGCATGAAACCCATGCTAATAAATAAATTTTATTTTATAATAAAAATGTTTTTCTTTCTTTTGATAAGTGCATTACATCATGACTTAAATACAATAGACCAAGACTATTTGCATTCTTCAACACTCTGTATTAACTAGGGATATATTCATAATTATACATAAATATAGCTATAAGGATGAACTCAAAATGATATGTTCTATGAAAAGTCATAGCACACATAATGCTAAAGATTAGATACTTGACCAAGGTATCTAATGTAATGTCCCTTAATAATAAATAATAATAATAATAAAAATAATGAATAGTAAATAATATAATATAATATTAAAATACAAGAAAATAAATAATAAACAATAAATAAAAAAATAGTAATAGCGATAACTTACATGTGGTGATGATGTTTCTCACTTGTGATTTCAGGGTTGAACGCTAGTTGAATTCTGGTAACTGCAACAAAGTCTTGGGGACAACACTCCACCCAACCATAGGCTCAATTGCACAAAATCTTGCTACAACTGGCCACCCCCGAGCCCTCAATCAATGTACTACTGCCAGGGATCCTTTGTCTCACAATACTATTCTCCCAAGAGAATGGATGATGGAATCATGGAATCATGGAATGCCTCTCATCTTCCTCACCATCTATTAAATACAACAAACCTTGGAAGGGGAACCACATGCACACACTCCATGTGTCAACATGCAACTTTATTGTTTTCTTGTTTTATTCTTTTGTTTTTACTTTTTGATAGCTTTATTGATTTTTACTGCTTTCTTGTTTTATTTCTATTTATATTTATTTAGAGCTTTAGTATTGTTATTTATTATTTTATTATTATTTATTATTTATTTACTATTACTATTATTTATTTTCTTGTATTTTAATATTATATTATATTATTTACTAGTTATTATTTTTATTATTATTATTATTTATTATCATGGGACATTACAATTTGGACAAGTAGAAATAGAGATCGCAGACAAGTATGATGGCCAAAATGATCCTAGAGACCACATACAACTTTGTATGGTAGCTTGGGGAGAAATTCCACTAGAAGAATAGGTGCACGGGTTCATCCATACCCTAGAAACGATCCCTCAGAACTCGTATTTGGAAATTGAACTTTGACATGACACTGCTGGTTGGGTGAATATGGTGGATGGATTTTTGATGACATTCAGATTTGAAGATGATTTTCCACATATAGATGCAACGCTGAATATAATTAAGAAGAAGATTTTTGAAAACGAAGTTCCAGTTATCTGGAAACTTGATTGGGTTGCATAGATCTGGAATGTGATAGAATGCTATAATCTCACTACAGAAGAAGAAGAATATCCTCGAAACATTGATATCAAAGAGATATAGGGACATCGCAAAGTAAATGGACCTAATATAGAGATGCCTGATATAATGATGCCATTGAAGAAAAGGAAGGTGAATTTAGGGTCAGAAACTGAACTGAAGTATGCTACCATAGGAGATTACTAGGACGAAGACATTGTCAGCAATATAACATATTTGTTTGATGAATACCAAGAGCTATTTCCCACTAAATTTTCAAACATGAAAGGCATCGTAGGGGATTTTGGAGTTATGAGGATTTCTCTAAAACCTAATGTGAAGCCTGTTAAGCAGAGGCCTTATAGACTGAATCCAAAGTATAAGGAAAAGGTAAAAGAATAATTGGACAAGATGTTAACAACGAGGATAATTGAACCTGTTGAAGAGTTTGAATGGGTAAGTCCCATGGTAGTTCAGGAGAAGAAGGCGAAAGGGGAAATTAGAATCTGCGTGGACTTGAGGAAGTTGAATGATGCATGCTTGCATGACCCTTTCCCTACACCATTTATAGATGAAGTGTTGGATAATGTAGGAGGACAAGAGGCTTACTCTTTTACAGATGGCTTCTCAGGGTATCATCATATCAAAATTGCATCGGAAGACAACATAAGACAACATCAAACAATGTTTGCCACAGAATGGGGCTCCTATCAGTATACAATGATGATATTTTGGTTGAAGAATGTGCCTACTATTTTCTCTAGAGTTGTAATTGCAAATTTCAAGGAATACATACACAAATTTATGGAATTTTACTTCAACAATTGAATAGTATTTGGGCTATTAAAAAAGAATGTGGCAAGCTTAAGATTGATGCTGGATACATGTGGCCAGTATTAGATATCATTGAACCTGAAGAAGTGCATCTTTTTTGCACCATTTGGAATACTGTTGGGACATGTGGTTTGTAAACAAGGATTCATGGTGGATCCGACGAAGACCGCAGTCACTGTGAACTTGCCAACACCGAAAACAATATGACAATTGCATACTATGCTAGGGAACACTAGGTACTACACCTAGTTTATTAAAGGATATGCATAGATAACTACGATGATGGAGAAGTTGCTGAAGAAGGATGTTACCTTACAGTGGAATGAAGAATGCCAGAAATGCTTGGACATGCTGAAATAAAAGAATGCTTTCATTGTCATAAGATGGGACACTATAAGAATCAATGTCCTAGAAATCCTAAAAGTAAGAAGAGAGAGAGAGAACATGCTACAATTGCATATGAAGCTCCACTTAAGAAGAACAAGAATGAAGAATTTGAAGTCAAAGACTTATATTTTTAAGTCTCTTACACATCCTCCTACTTATAGCATAGACAATTGTTTTAGGTTTTGTAAAGTTTTCTTTTATATTTTGATTTCTAGAATTTATGATAAGTTATAGGCATCCCTCAAAAGGATTGAATTGATGAAAGATTAAGAGGGAAACTCCACCATTTTACAAAATATAAGTATCTTGTTCTTTATTTTCTGTTTCATCATTGAGTTCTTATATACATCTAGCTTTGTTCATATTCCCTACTTATAAATCACTCTTTATATTTTCCTTAGTAGGAAAGGTTGCAGAAATACATAAGGATTATGGCTAGACTTAGAGGGAGACATCAAAAGAAAAGTTTTAAACAAGATTATTGCAAATAAAAAGAAAAAAAACTTTACAAGGTTTGTCAAAGAACAACTCAAGGTATGTTTTGTTGTAGATATTCTTCTTACAAAAAGGTATGATTATTCTTCATTTGGAATTTAATTTTTATTACTAACTCTCTTGTGTCTAGGGTTTTGAATCGTAAAGATTCTTTCTAGGGTGATTAATCACTAGATTGAATCTACTCTTGTCATATTATCTCTTGCCATTTGTTCATTTTGGTGAAACCCTAACCTTTAGGGTTCATTGTAAAACCTAGCCTTTTGATGCTTAGGGTATGTTGTCTATAGTAATAAAACTCTAGTCTACTTAGGTTTTGTTAATAAAAGTCTAAGAACATATGATTAAATCCTTCTCTATTGATGATTAGGGTTTGTTATGTTATAGAACCATAACCTTTTAGATTTTGTCGCTAATGTCTATGTTATATGATAAAACCCTAGATTTTTAGGGTTTGATGAATTATGGTTTATGAAAAAATCCCTTGTAATAATTAAAGTAAGATGAAACCCTAGGTGTATGAGCTTCCACATAATTGAAACCCTATTCTAGTTAAAATTGTTGTATATCTAATTTTGGAGTTTGATGTATGTATCTAGGGTTTATGATAAAACCCTTAGTAAGAGGTTGATATAAGAAAATAATAATGAAACCCTTAGATATAGAATGCTATAATACTAACTTTATTGTTGATATCTATGATTTAGTTTTATTGATGAAATCTAAGGTTTGTGACAAAACCATAGTAGAGTTTAACATGAAATTCTAAGGCATAATATTGAAAATGCTATGATTGGATTGTTAACTTGATTTAGTAGCTGATGTCTAAAGCTTTGAGTCTTGATGATGGAATCTAGGGTTTGTGGAAACCTTAGCAAAGTTGTTGAAGTCTAGGATATAAAATATGTAACTATTGTTGATTGTGAACCTAACAAGGTTTAGGTTTTGGATATCTAAAGCTTGATTATTTTGATGCTTCCATTGTAATGACGTGATAACCCTATTTTAATAAAGTTAACTTCATGATCCCATATATTTGGACTGGGTTGTTTTTGTTGAAATTTCGTAGGTACATGATCTTCAAGATGTTGAAGATATTTACCTACCTCATAATTGAAGAAACTTGATAATAATGATGAGCATGATGGAAAGGAGCTGTAAGAATGATGATGACATTAAATATGAATAAATAATCTTGTTCCCATAGAAAGAATGATGTCCCTTAAGGAATAAATCTTTGAAAGTTTTAATTTTCTCCAATGATATGATGATACAAATAAAATAGCTTGTGTGGCTGGAAGAAAGAGGTTTTTGTTATAGAGAAGAAGCTTGGATAAAGAAAGGGTATTTCTCCCAGTTAAGAGGGAGGACATATTGTGACGGCTATAGTAAAATACATTGAAGAAAGAATGAAATAGAAGAATAGATAAAGCACTACAGATGGTTGATTAATGAAGTTATAAATAATATTTAGATATTCTGGAAGAGGTGTTGAGGCTAAATTTGGTGCTGCTAGAAAAATTGAAGGAAACTTATGACGCGATGTGTTTGATGATGATGACCTAAGCAACATAAAAATATATGAAGACCCCAAAGGTTTGTGCTAACTTGTACATATTTAAAAGTTTGTTACTAATTGGTGTTGTGATGATACATGGTGATCTCCCCATAAGAAGTTTGAACATCTTAGAAACATGTTTGGACAGTTGGATATATCTGATTTAGTTTATAGGGAGAGATGAAGCATCTTGGAGCAGCAAGATGCTTGGGAGGACATTTGGACATTATGTGATGATGTCTAGATCCTGAAGAAGGGAGGGTATCGTTGGTCGTGTGGAGCTCTAACCTAAGATACAATACCTAAATCCTTGGGTTGGTGTTAGAGCTAAAGCCTAATAATACTTATAGTGGTTGAAGCTTGGAACACACCTTAGTCCCAACCGGTTAGATGTAATGTCCCTTAATAATAAATAATAAATAATAATAATAATAAAAATAATAAATAGTAAATAATATAATATAATATTAAAATACAAGAAAATAAATAATAAACAATAAATAAAAAAATAGTAATAGTAATAGTAAATAAATAATAAATAATAATAAAATAATAAATAACAATACTAAAGCTCTAAATAAATATATGGGATTCAAGGTTAATTGCATATATTGGATAAAGTTGTCTAAGGAGAAATGGAAAGGAGAAGCTTGCAAATTTTCTAATGATGATAACTAATGATAGATCATGTGATTATGGCCAACTTGGGTCAGATGAACAAAATAAATAAATAAATAAATATGAGTAGCGGTAAATTGCCTATGGCGATGATGTTTCTCACTTGTGATTTCAGGGTTGAATGCTAGTTGAATTCTGCTAACTGCAACAAAGTCTTGGGGACGACTCTCCACCCAACCATAGGCTCAATTGCACAAAATCTTGCTACAATTGGCCACCCCGAGCCCTCAATCAACATACTACTGCCAGGGATCCTTTGTCTCACAATACTATTCTCCCAAGAGAATGGATGATGGAATGCCTCTCATCTTTCTCACCATCTATTAAATAGAGCAAACCTTGGAAGGGGAACCACATGCACACACTCCATGTGTCAACATGCAACTTTATTGCTTTCTTGTTTTATTCTTTTGTTTTTACTTTTTGATAGCTTTACTGATTTTTACTGCTTTCTTGTTTTATTTCTATTTATATTTATTTAGAGCTTTATTATTGTTAGATATTATTTTATTATTATTTATTATTTATTATTTATTTACTATTACTATTATTTATTTATTGTTTATTATTTATTTCCTTGTATTTTAATATTATATTATATTATTTACTATTTATTATTTTTATTATTATTATTATTTATTATTTATTATTAAGGGACATTACACAAATCTTACCCACATCAACCTCCTACATTTATGCCAATATCGTATATTCTTCCTATGTGTAGCCCACCATCTAGCAAGCGTAGCCCTCAGCGCTTGATCTAGTGCTAACAGTCTCTGACACTCTGGTACCCGCCTTTCATAATCTTTAAAGAAAGTATTCACATCACCCAAACCATCATATAAAGGTAAGTCACATACCTCGACTGTCATGCAGCACACTACTTTAGTGATCCTTGCACATCACCTTGTAGACACTTCTTGCAATCTGTTCTACCAGTTCTCAAATTATTTTTCTGAATCTGAGGTACAACAACTATCTTTCTCCCTCATCTTTCCATCTACAGTGAGATTGATCCATTCCTCTTCCTTCATTGTGATCTGATAGATATTATCAATGTCATCCACGTTATATTCCTCTCTCACAGGCTCTGTATACCTTGCCCATTTTGATGGATCAATGGAACAATAACCCTCATATTATTGCTTTCGAATATCATTTACCTCTTCTTCAGATTAATTATAGCCATGTTTGGAAATTCCCAATCCAATCCAAGCAACGCGGATTAAGGATTATTATCAGCTATTATCTCAATCACTTTGAAGTCAGTGGTAGTGCATACTTTGTCGATGTCCACTGTGACACTAGACAACCTTCCTAGGGTTACGAATTTTTGTTGATTTTCCATCTTCAGCTAAATAGCATACTATTGCAGGTTCATCTTACCCATCGATTCCCAAGTCTGCCTTGGCAAGACATTGGCATAAGATCCAAGATCTAAGATAACCTAATCCATGTCATACTCTCCAATTTGCGTTGTAAGCCTCATTTCTTTCCAAGTTCTCTTCTTGTGTCTATGCAGATTATTCACTATGTGCATATCACTATGAGGTACCTCCTTAGAAGTACAAGATTCAATCAGTTCTTGTAATCCCTCCACAACCTTCTGATTCCTCAAAAATTTCATGCCGGTCTGTAGAAAAGACTTTAAGACATTCAGATCCACCTCCTGTGTTGCAACCAGTACTATCTCACGGTTATCCTTCTGATTCGGCTACATGGTAGAGGCCAAGGCCCCATCAACCATTAATCTTCTCCTCACCTCCATGAATGCTTGATTTTCCTTCAAGATATCGAATGCAAGGGATTTTTCATTAGTATTTCTTATCCATGTAGCTTCATCTTCATTTTTCCCATCGACCTTATCATTCCTAGTCGTGTTTCTGCTTCTTGTTAAAATGTCGATGCATGATTGATCTTCTCTTATCTCAGCAATCATCATTTGGAAATTTGTTGGAGGCTTCTAGTTTCTTTTCCCCTGCATCTTCATAAAAAGGATGGGACATTCTTCTATGACATGATCAAAGGACTTACAGTAATTGCAGGTTCTCGTCAGGTTCTGATAGTCTCTCGCAAAGTGTCATGGCTGTCCACAGCCATAACAGATAATCTGGTCTCATCCTCAACTAGCTCTTCCTCCTCATCCTCATCCTCGTCCTTGAAATCCTCCTCAACCAGTGTGTTGGTCTTGCTCTTAATGTGTGTATCCTTCAGCTTGTAGTCTCTAACTATCAATATAATGTTCCATCATTAAGTCATAACTTCAACAATTTTTCTCATCATGGGCTACTGATCTATAGAAGTTATAAAATAGCTGCTTCGGACTCTATATATATTTCTACAATAGATAATAGTCTTCAGAGCGATGCTAAACTCGTGTCCTACAAATTGCACACCACAAACCTAGATTTACTGTATTAGGTGCTCCACTTGCAATATAATCTCTAAACACAGGGGCATTGATCCTTATAATGACCTTCTGGTTTGCATTTTGTACACTACATTTATGATCTTTTTGTTTTGACTTCTTTACCCTTCTTTAGATACTGCAATTCCAGGGTCAATGTAGCTATCTGATTTTGTATGTGTTTTACTCCTGCGTGAGTATCTCCAAACGGCGAAGCTTCCAGCTTCATTGCGATCTCCAATGCTTCATCTTGCGTCACGAATTTCCGCTGCGTCAATGGTAATCTAATATGCAGCAGTAACGTGGCTATGAACCATTCCTTATGCTGTTGTGGGGGTATCTTAGAGCTTACTTGACCCATCAACACTTTGAATCGTTGATCCCACTCCCACACAGACTCATTCGGTGCTTGCTTGATCTCTTTTAGCTCTTTGATACACTGTGACTTTAATTTAGGCTTCTTGAACTTTGCTACCAAGGCTTTCTTAATTTTTTAATTTCATCATTATTAATTCATCTTTCCATCCATATTGCATTAGCTACAAACCAAAATTGGTCAGGACCCTTTATTCCTAATCCTCTAAATACAGATAGCTTAATGTCATCATCCATTCTTCTTCTCGAGGGGCTAGGTGGAGAGGGGGGTGGAGAGGGGGGTGGAGATGGAGGTGTAGGTGAAGTATGGGGAGGGGGATGGGGTGTGGGAGGGGTGAATAGACGGAGAATCCCAAAGACGCCTTGATTTTTTCATCTCCTGACTTCGATGCACCTTCACGATGGGTAGGGGAATATCACGTGGTTGTAGGGTTACTTATTTTTTCTTCACTCTCATATCCCAACAGAGGGTTATAGTTAGCCTCAATAAAATTCTTTAGATTTATTCTATATCTTTTTCCACTTCGTGTAGCTCCTCGGTCCGGCTTATTTCTTCTTTTCCCAAACATTAATCTGACTGCATTTGTAGAATCCATTTTTCACACAATAACATCTTAATCCAGAGCTTCAGAGAATTTAAGAACTTGCTTCGTGATCCTTTGAATAATCTCCATTCAGCTTCGCTATAGGACACGATTTGGTCAATTGCGAACTTAGTGATAAATCCTCCCAAAATGCTAGCGATCCAGAAATCTACATCCCTTGAGATACTGTTATCAATTCTCTTGAGTAGTTGTATCAAATCAAGGTTCCACTCCTTAGGTTCGACACCTTTGAAACAGTTCTTATGCTCAGCTAACTTAGATATCCACTCAAGCAATTCAATGTGGAATGAACCAAAGAAAATATCGTATTGAGCTTTGAAGATATATCTTTGCAACTAAGCTTTAGTAGATAAACGTGGGTTTATGTTCTCTTTTATGAAAATTTTCTTTCTTTCTGTTCAACCCACTCCTAGAGTTCTTTCTTCGATGGATGCCAAATCATATCCCTTTAAGAAAATCTTGGTCCTAGAAACAAAACCATTTGTTGGTCTGAGGGAACTTGACCCAGGTTCAAAGTGTGCTGCGCACCAACAAAACCCTCAACTACTAGCCCTTTTGGCAATGACCTACAAGAAAATTGTAGTCTCACCCGAAGAAGTTATGGGAGGCTGTAGAACCGGGCATCTACAACTGAAGGGATATCTGCGCAGTGGTGCCATGTATTTATTTCTACTCTATATCGATCATATAACTTCGCGTACTTGAGAACTTCGCGCAAATGATTAATTTAACAGAATCGCATGAAACCCATAAACTCTAGCAAATAACAATATATCTTACAGTTCTTCGCATAATTCAGTGAAAAACATACATAACGATACGAACAACAACAAAGACTAAACACAAAAAGATATACAATTCTTCGCCAAAACTTCTTCTTTATTAATATAATCCTTCAATACAAATATATTTTTGACCTGCACACATAGTTGTAATTGGTTTGCACACTCAATTGCAGACTCTTCCAGGCCTCTACGCACTCAGCTGTGGAGCCTTCCCCAAAACTACATACTACCAATGTGAATACAGAGATTCAATTCACTTATGATATTTCATGACTATTCTATTGCCTTTTGCTAGGGTATTTAGCATCCTTAAATACATTTCATTCTATTGTTGTTTGGGTTTGGATTTGGCTGGGCAGGCATCTGAGGTTTTTTAGGTGGAGTAGGGTGTAAAAGCTATGGTTGAGTAGGAGGTGAAGGAAATAAAGTTGGAGCATTGTTGTATGGGGGCCTCCACCCCTAGGATGGTGCATTCCACTGAGGCTGTGGCAGAGTATATGGTTGAAATGACTGGCTGGTTAGTTGGGAATGGTACTGAGGTGCAAAAGACCAAGGAGGATATAGACTAGGAGGGATGAGTAGGGGGCCCCCAAGAGGGAATGGATGTGTTCTAGTTAGGGCTATAATATGCATGGGATGACCCTTGCATGCCCCGCTGGTATGGATGAGGTCCATGAGGTCTCCTTTGATTTATGTAGCAGAGTTGTTCAGTCACCCCTTGAGTTCCTTGATACACAAATTTTAAATCATTGACCGGAGAAACCACAGTTTTAACATTTTTGTACCAACGTTTCAGGTAGAGAAGGGCACTTGTCCGTGGAGTGTTTTTCTTCACAGACCGAGTAAATTTTGATTAAGTTTAATGGACATTCATTCCTAAGGTGCCTCCTTGTGCATCTAGGGTAGAAGATGGCTAATGCTCTTTTTGCTTCCTCCCGCTTTCTCTTGATGTGCATAGTGTCCATCTGTAGGGGAAGGGTTTGCAACATTTCACTCTTGAAATCGTCCAACATATTTCCAATTTCAGCTTTTATGGATGTGTTGGAAGAGGATGGGCTGGTCATTAGTTGACTACCCCTACCCTTTTTCCTAGCTACCCTAGAATGATTCCTGAAGACAGTCTTGAGGTCTTCATTGGGCAGTTGGTAGATGTCCCCTCCTCCTAGCGGGTTTAGGGTATCCAGAAGATCTTCCCTTGTGACTCAGGATCAAGTGTTCACCTGGCCCTTTTTTAGCTAAGATGGAATCTTTCTTCATAATCCTCTAGGGATTCATCATGCCCTAAGGTCATCCTAAAAATTTATTCTTTAGTGTCCTTGGACTTGTAGTAGTCTTGATACTTGTTGTTGAATACTTGTTGCATCTGAGCCCAGGTTGCGATGCTATCCTCAGGTAAACCAATGAACCAACACAAAGTTGCATCCTTGAGAGTGGATGGGAATAGTTTCAACTTATTCTCATCAGTGGTGTAAGATATGATAACAAGCTAAAACAAGAAAGTGTCTAGATCTTCTGAGGTCAGGCCATGGAAATGAGGAAGAGAAAAGAGGCTTATGTTTTTCATCTTAGTATCCCCATTAGTTTCTCTGATGGGAAAGACATCCTCAATTCTTTCTCTATCTCCTCTGTCATTTCTATTTTCAGCCATTAGGTCAGTTAGAATGGGTTCTCCTTCTTCTTCTCCCCCTATAGGCTCTTCAAAGATCTCTGGTTGTTCGCCCAAGGGGTCCTCCAATTCATAGCTACCGAAAAAGAGGGAAGGTTGGATGTTTGAATTGGTGGGGGTATTTGGTAGAAATTTTCCTAAGTTATTCCTATTTCTACAAGGCATGAAAAAAGTTTTTTTGTTTAGTTTTGTGTTTTTTTTCTTCAAGCTTTGAAACTAATTGCAGAATTGAAATCACAAACTGAATGGAAACTAATTGCTTGAATGAAATCTCACTTGCAGAATGGAAAAGAAAGAAAAATAACTTACAATTACTTTTGCAGAAATGAAGCTAATAGCAAAATGTGAGAGATAATAAATGGAAGAAAGAAAGAAGAAATCACATCTTACTCAAACACCTCCCTGGAAATGACACCAAAAAGTGATCAGCACCAGTATTGCAGCAAGAATGTTGCAACTCCTGGGGCTACCAACTTTACTTTATCAACCCGAGGTCATACAAACTTTGAGGTGACAATGTTGTATACACAAGCAGATGTGATGGGTCCACTCTTTTTCACTGCTAAGCTCGTGATAGACCACTATGGTTTTTCAAACCAGTCTTCTATTGATTCAGAAGAAGCTTGATTACAAATGAGAAAAAGGGAAATTTAGACTAAATGAAATCTTGTCTACTGTAGTAAGGAGAAGACTGAAATCAAATGCTTAAACACACCATTCATCTAAATACTTCTAAGAGTCTTTGCTTTAAATAATGCTAAGTTAACCCTACTATCCTAGGCATGCAATCTGAAATAACCAAACATTCTACCGCTGTGCATGTAACTTGACACAATAACTCTATTTTTGTTTTTGTCTTTTTTGTGTGAAAAGGTGAATGCTAACTTCTCTTGGTGATGTGGCAGATGGATTAGGGATGATGTTGAATGGTTAGATGGCTTGGGAGGAATGTATGGGTATTCTCCTATCTTCCTAGATGCTTTCTCCACAATTTTTGCCTCAAAACAGGCCACTACAGGTCGACCTACAGGATGTACTAACACTCTTACGGGATCCCCTGTATTCCTACATGATTCAGACGAGAGCAAGAAGAGGGATTTGGAAGGTGGTGTAGGGCTTAGGGAAGGTGAATTATGGGAGAAATGAGGCAAGGGAGTGGTTAAGGCTCCTTCAGAGCTCAAAAAAGAGTTTGTGAGATGGTTGGATTTGCTCAACAAGCTTGAAGAAAGGTTCTTATGGAATGATGAATTTGGTGAGGGATTTAGTGGAAAAAGTGATAACCATGGATGGAAGAGGATGGGATGGGGCTATTGAAACTCTTGCACTACATCAATCATTGACATTTGTCCATGAATCATGTTGAACAAGAAAGATTTTCAATTAACTAAAGAAAAACAGAATTTCATTATCTAGTTGTCTATTTAATGCATGGGAAAACTTGCAGAATAATGTGAAACCTTTATGAGATCTATTGTAAGGCTGAATATATTAGAAATGAAAATTAAATCATATCCTTGAAAACTAGTAAAATGTTGGCGTAAGTAACAAAAAACCCTAAATTCCATGAGAAATTAGAATTTTGTCGTTTTGGGGCTGCATAGGAGTTCTTTTCCTCAAACCATGGTCCCTGAAGGGAGGAGTGAGGCAAAATCCACTTACTAATAGCTTTTTGATATTCCTTTATCTTCCTAAGCTACTACTAAAGCAATGCACAAATGGAAGCAAACTAATCAAATCCACAATTACTTGCAATGAAATAATGCTAAAGACACTTCAACCATTAGTCTATGAAATCAAGCATACAAATATAAGAAGAGGAGACATTGCTACTAGGGTTGGGCCCTAACCCAAGAGCTTCCACCCTCTGATTCAACTCAATTCTGGATCAAGGAAATGCTCGTTCTCATTATCATATCAGAAAATTACATAACAATGTCTTCCACAGGTCCTGAACTAGAAAATGCTTAGTGCTTTTACATCAAAAAATTTGAATCCTAATGAGGCTCTAGGCCTCCTTATTTATACAACTAAAGTCTCCAATGACTTCCTTAAATATAGGGAGGCTCGGCTCCCAAACTCAAGATGAACTGGCTCTTTGACTGTCACTGACTTGATTGCCTTTTGATCTTCATGACTTCGGTGCTTGCATCTTCAAGCTAATGTGATTTGATGGAGGAATGTTTGAATGAGTGAGGAGTAAATGAGGGGGATATATCTCTTACAATCACTCTTCCTTGTCTCATTCGAGTTTCTACCCTTAATTAGCCAAAATTGCCATGATTTGCTCTCAAAAACCTGCAATCAATGCACATTAGTCCACTAGGCATAACATCTCACTTTTACTCATCTCATTAAGATTAATATAATCAAAATATGTAAGGAATTATGAGAAGAGTTGATTTAAATAATCTTGGAGGTGTATTAACGTCCATATAGTTACCCAATGATGAGGCTCATCATCACCTCCCTATTGATGTAGACTGTTAACGGGCACGAGAGGAACCACCCATAATGAAAATGGCTCTCAAGGTATGACAATACAATCCATGAATGTGATAATGACGCTGAAGTCGAACACTTATGGAATCATCTGATCGAAGGCCAATGATGAAAACCTGTCGTCGAATGTGAAGAGGTTTCCATTAAGGCATGCAAGCTCTAAGGTATTTAAAGGGAGTTTCTAAGTCATCTTCCTGGATAATGAGCTGAAGTCAACAGGAAGTGATCAGTCAAAGGAGGGTCATATTGATTCCCTCATCATCAACATGAAACAAGGAATAAAGTGGAATAATTTTCAAGATTGTAACAATGACTCAAACAGTGTATAGGTAAATAACTACATATTGGACTTCTCTTGAATATATTGGCGACACGACTCTGGAGTGTGGCAACATTAGACTCAACATAGGACCAAGGGTCATAATGACGAAGTGGAATAGTCAAATGATAGGTAAAATGGATAACCCAAACCTGGAAGGACAAGTGACTAAGTGAGGATATCCCAAACCTGACACGAGAAACATATGAGTGTCATGTTCAAGAGCGACATGCTACCTATACAAAGGATGTTTCATCTTCATTTTTCCCCCACTATTTCTAGCGAGTACTTATTATTTTTACACAAGCTTAAAGAGGATAGCATATGCTTGTCATGTAAGTTCATTCTTCGAATGAATCCATCCTAGTGAGTTTTACGAGTGCTAGAAAGGAGAAGCTAGGCCTCATCATGGTGACGAGTCTTTCATTGTAAATTTTTAACGAATTCAAAATAATAATAAATCGGTATCTTTTTCATGTTTAGAGAGTTTGACAAAGAAAGAGAAAAAAGAAAACTCCATCATGTCCCTTTTTGTAATTTGTCCCTCGAACCCGAAAAGGTAGAAAACAATATTCGAGGGAACCTCTTGACCATATTCGACTAAGGTGTTCCTTTTTCGTACAATATTCTATCTTAGTTCGGAAAAGGGTTAAACTTATACTGAGTATATGTCAGTTCATTTACTTTAACAAGTTTGAAATGACAAGTACTAGATAATATTTTCATATTTTTGGAGTCTGAAAAGAGCTGAAAGGGGACTCCACCTGGAAGAACGAGTGGTATAAAAGGATAGCAATAGGTTTCGGTAATGATGGAACTGCTCAAAAGATGTAATGGTCAAGAGGTTGGCTAATAGGACCACTCATCGCAGATGTTCCTTAGGCAAGGGTAAAACAGCTAAGTGAAATCATATGATAAGCCAAAGAGATGGTGATGATGGAATGAAAGAACCAAGGCTCATCTGGAAAAAATCGGCTGAAAAAAATGGAGATCACGAGATGTAAAGCAGGAATGTTTTCATTTTTACACAAGCTTGAAATGGAAACTATGCTTGAGTATACTTAAAGATGGTTTCATTTTTTCACAAGCTTGAAATAGAAACAAACTATGCTTAGGTTTGGTTTCATTTTTACACAAGCTTGAAACAAAGATAAACTATGCTTGAGATAAGTTTGCATGCCCCCACCATAATGGCTCAATTCGTGGTACATGCCCTCCAAGATTCATTTCATTCACCTAAGTGGATGGAATGAAGGTTCACTTACGAGATCAATTGAAAGACTTGACTAGGATTTTACGAGATCTAATCAAAGACTCGAATTGGAAGGGAGTTTGTTTCATTTTTTAATGAGCTTGAAATAGGAAAAGAACCATGCTCATGATACTTATTTCATTTTGTAACGAGGTTGACATAGAAAAAGAAATATCCTCATGGAACCTATTTCATTTTTTAACGAAGTTGACATAGTAAATAACTTTCCTCATATCCCTTGTTTCATTTTGTAAGGAGCTTGACACAAGACAAGGAACTTTGCTCCATGGTCCTTATTTCATTTTTTAATGAGCTTGACACAAAACAAGGAACTTTGCTCCATATCCCTTGTTTCATATTTTAAGGAGCTTAACACAAGACAAGGAACTCTTCTCCATGGTCCTTTCATCATAGACTGAAAGAGGCCATGGCTTCCAAGAGGTTCTCATTAGATGGGAGAAAAAAACTCTGGAAGGGATACATGTCAAGGGATCCAAATGAAAAATTGGGCTCTAGTGCCCCTAGTACATAGTGTACTACATCACCTATGAGATCATCAGTAGATGTGGGCATGGAACAAGTGGCCACGTAATTAACCTGTGGTGGGGGTGATACTGCTTGCACATAAGAAACATTTAGGGATGATGGTTGAGTGGGAGATGATTCAGGGCCAATGAATGTAATCTGATCAATGATCACAATGTTTCCTTCATGCGGGAAACACATCACTCGAAAGAGGGAAGAAACAAGAGCTCCCATGACATAAACATAGTCATGACCAAAGAGTAGCTTAAAATATAAAGGGCCTTGGACAACCATCATGTCTATATTGACAATATTTCCTCCCAAAGTAATAGGCAAATTAGGAAGGATCCCTAATTGTTGACTGGTTCCTTTGTTAAAATCTGTTAATTTTAGGTATGTTCTATGCTTAGAGAAATTTATTTCAATTTTCACAGTTAGCTCAATATCTTTTCCAGATTAGCAATCACATCAGCATTAAAGTAAATTGCAAATAGAACATAAACATAAATCATAGAAGAAAATCCAAGACAAGAGGACACAAGATGTGGTGCTAGCTAGGGACAAACCTCAATGTGGGGAAACCCTTGATCAATTCTTCTTATATGTTCTTCAATAGTTCAGCAGAGAGAGAGAGAGATAATACATTTACAACAAAAGTCAACACGTTGACTTATCTAGATAAGAGCATATATCATCTCTAAGAAGATGATACATGAGATCAGTTGAAGACATGCTTCTTCAAATAATTCTCCAAGATGACTCCTTCACCTATTGTTGTGTTGCATTTCATCATCATGTTGCACCTCATCACGCTGCACCATGTTGCACCCATCATCACTATGCTGCATCTCATCACGCTTGATTAATCATGACTATACCCATCACTGTACTGCATTATGTGCCATTGTTGCACTATGTTGCCATACTGACCTATGTGTTGGTTTTACCTTTCTTGCTTGTTCTCCCTTGCTTGCTTGTTGTCCCTAGCATGCTTGTTGTCCTTAGCATGCTTGTTGTTGCATGCTAGCTGTCCCTTGCATGCTAGCTGTAACATTGCATGCTTGGTGTACTTGCTGCTAAGTACCATACAACTGTCCCAATGTTAGTTAGCTGTCCCTTGCATGCTTCTCTCCTTCGGAGACAGATGCTCCGACTGTTCCCGGCAGTTCTGGCAATTCCGGCTGTTCCTGGCAGTTCCAGCTGTTCTGGCTGTTCCGACTGTTCCCAGTAGTTCTAGCAGTTCCCAACAGTTCCAATAGTTCTGACTGTTCTTGGCAGTTCTAGCTTTCGCTCTCTACATTAGCTTTCTCGATTGTTTTGGCAGTTCCCGACAGTTTCGACTTCTACCCTCTACGTTAGCTTTCCTGTCTACTCCTGCAGTTCCTGGTAGTTTTGGCTGTTCCGGCTTCTGCCCTTTGTGTCAGCTTTCCCGACTATTCTAGCAGTTCTCGAAAATTCTGGCTTTTTCCCTCTATGCCAACTTTCCTAATTTTTCCGGCAGTTCCTGGTAGTTTCAGATATTCCTAGAAGTTCTGGCTTCTACCCTCTACGTCAGCTTTCGTGACAGTTTCAATAGTTCCAACAGTTCCCGGCAATTCCAGTTGTTCTCGGTAGTTCCTGGAAGTTTCGACTTTCCACAGTTCCTGGTAATTCTAGTTGTTCTAGGCAGTTTTGGCTTCTGCCCTCTGCATCAGCGTACCCAGCAATTCCCAACAATTCTCGGCAGTTCTGACTTCTGCCCTCTAGACTAGGGTAGCGTTATCCCTTACGATCTCTCCTCCTACTAAAACCCAAAGACAAGTAGATAAGAAGAGATCCCAAGTGTGTTGAAATGACTTGAATTCCACCTCTATTTATACTAAAACGTTGAGTACAAGTGGGGTTTATTTGGTTGTTGGCCGACCTTGACGAATTGTCCCATAACATAAATAAATTCATATCTCCATGAATACTTATTAGAATTGGATGTTATTTAGATCAATCCTACACCTCTCAATGAGAGGGATCCACGAAAAATATTAGCTTCCATTAATAAGATTACCCATATGGAGTTTGGCCCTAGTTGCTAATTTTAACACTCCCTCTCAACTAGGGAGAACTCCATCCGCTAATCCATATGTCCGACTGTACTATCTCTGTCATCAGTGCCCTACACTACTCTGCTCTACTTTTCTCTACTCTGCTTTGCTGAACCATGAAGAAGAAGAATTGATCAAGAATGTCTCATACCATTCTTTACTGACCCGAAGTCAGTTTCATCTAAAGAGAGTGTGTCACATCACTCTTACTAACTCGAAGTCAATTTTATTGATCCTAGATCAATATCACAAGAGAGTGTCTCAAACCACTCATACTGATCCCAGATCAGTTTCATTGATCCTAGATCAATGGAGGTCATCCTAGCATAGGGAGTATGGTATATACAACAATGCATCCATCGATAGTACTACTATGGTCCCTAACTCGATTTCCTTGCTCATTGATCAGATGAGAGGTACATCCCATGAGTCCCAGACTGCATGGGTAGGATGCCTTGACAGGAGAACTAATCATCCTGTCCACAGGAGAACGAATCATCCTACCCCACAGTCACCATGGGAGAACTAATCATCCCGGCCCACAGGAGAACTAATCATCCTGTTTCACAATTGCCATGGAAGAACTAATCATCTCGGCCCACAAGAGAACTAATCATCCTATTCCACAGTTTCCACGGGAGAACTAATGATCTCGACCCACAGGAGAACTGATCATCATGTTCCACAGTCGCCGCGGGGTATCATAGGGGGAAGGTTGAACCTGTCATCCTGTACATAGTGGACCACTAGGGGAGGGTGAGTTGCCCTATGGTCGTATGTTTCTCCAGTAAGTACCCCAAGCCCCCTAGATCTCCCAAAGCTCAATGCATGCAACATGCAGGACCCTTATAAGAAGATCTCTCAATGACTCCAAGTCATTTGGGAAAGTCACAGATTTGACCTTTCCCCGGGGCTTTCACAAAATTTCTGTGACTTGTACATCAGTCTCAATGCAATGGAGCCTCCTCGCTCATCAACTTACCATATCCCAGATAAGGCAGTATGTGATGTCTATCTCCTGGAGAATCATCGAATACAGGATTCCTCAATAATTGAATCCCCCCTCTGGTTGTCACAAAGAATCACAGTGGTAGTCGTCATGCGTACAAATAGCTCACTGAAGAGCTTCCACAAATAGGCAGCTTCATACGAGATCATACTCGTAGCGATTTA
Organism: Pinus tabuliformis; assembly: GCA_031772625.1. NCBI lineage: Eukaryota > Viridiplantae > Streptophyta > Pinopsida > Pinales > Pinaceae > Pinus > Pinus tabuliformis. Next base: position 320,321,942 of record CM062814.1, on the reverse strand, counting down.
TTTGGTCTCGATGGTGCTTATACCAACTAACTTGTGCTTCCTGCTCATCCATGATATCGAAGTAGAATCCAAAGAACCAACACTGAGAAGTGCTCTAGTGATCCTTCACACTGCCTGCCCAGTCAACATTCGAATAATCATGCAGTTTCATATTTCTGATAGTGTATCTCAATCCATGAGAGATTGTGCCCCAAAGATATATTAGAAGATTCTTGGCACCAATCCAGTGAGGCTCAATCAAATATGAGCTCACCATGCTAACTGCAAAACATATGTCCAGACGGAAGTTCACCAAGAACATCAATGCAAATGAGTTTATGAAACTAAGAGGTATTTCCCAAAACTGGTCCAGCTTCATCACCATATAACTTCTGAAAGTTAAGATCCTTGAGGTAGTCACGGGCTTGTTGTTTACCATTCCACATCTGGAATCCAACTCCCTCTTCCTTTTGCAAGTCAAGGGTCTACACCTGTTTGAAATAGGTCGTCCTTAGAAGGTGCTGGTATGAGAGGTCTATCATCCACAATCTTCAAACAATGGTTTGGATCGACTTCACTCTTAGTGAATGTCAGCTTCATTCGACAGCTATCACTCCTCTCATACTATGCTCGGGGAGTTTTGCTTCAAGCCATAAAGGGATTTCTGCCACATGCATACGTGAGATTCCTGATCATGAATCTCAAACCCCTCAGGTTGTTCCAAACCTGTGGACCTACTACATGAGGGGAATGGTCCCCTTGTAATATTTTCCTTCGGTACATCTCAGACATGTACTTTCATGCTCTTTTTTAATTTAGGCATCCCTGTCACCATCTGACTCACAAACCTCTGGTGCTATGTGTCAATGGAAATGGTCCCTAGTGGACTTCCTGCAACTTGATACAACCCTAAACTCAAAAACATCTTTGAAAATTCTATTTCAAACATGTACCTTTCCATCGATAAGTGCCATCTTATAACCTTTGACTTCTATTGCTGAAATGGACACCAAGTTCTTCTTGATATCAGGTACATAAAAGAGATTTTTTAAATGAATCGAGTTACCCTCATTCAATTGAGCGGTAACATTCCCTACACCCTTTCCAGGATAGGTGGCATTGGTTCCAAGTATAATTCCACGATTGTTTCCATCTCTACCAAATTAGAGAGTGCACCCTTCTATTCGATGAAGTGCCTTGAAGCACTACAATCAATAAGCCATATTCCCAAATAATCTGAAGGTGAGGGCCAATACAAGATAACGTTCCTTTATCTTATCAAAAACAACATTTGATTCTTCATATTTGGGGTTCCTTGCTTTCTCTAAAGAGCTGGTCGTTTCCTTGATGACCTGCATTACCTATCATTCCTCTGATCATTGAAGATGTCCCTGGAATGATTGTTATTATCATCAAGTGATGTGTCCCTACCATTCGGACACTCCTCCACATAATGGCTGAACTTATTGCAACCAAGGCATCTGCCTTTCCTTCCACCCTTAGATTCAGACTTCCTAATGAAGTGATCTTTAGGTAGGCCATCAGAAACTTCCGTTGCGCCATTCTAATAATATTCTCTTCTTCAAATTCACCCTCGGCGAATTTGAAGAGGGATGAGGAATCTTATAATCCTTTTGTCATTTCCCAATTGTCTTCGGTGATTGCTCTTTCACTCTTGCTTGGGCGTTGTCTTCACCTCAGCTCTGATACCATGTTAATTTTAGGTATGTTCTATGCTTAGAGCAATTTATTTCAATTTTCACAGTTAGCTCAATCTCTTTTCGAGATTAGCAATCACATCAGCATTAAAGTAAACTGTAGATAGAACATAAACATAAATCGCAGAAGACAAGCCAAGACAAGAGGACACAAGATGTGGCACTAGCCAGGGACAAACCCCAATGTGGGGAAACCCTTGATCAATTCTTCTTATATGTTCTTCAATAGTTCAACAGAGAGAGAGAGAGAGAGAGAGAGAGATAATATGTTTACAACAAAAGTCAACACTTTGACTTATCTAGATAGGAGCATAGATCATCTCTAAGAAGATGATACATGAAATCAGTTGAAGACATGCTGCTTCAACTGATTCTCCAAGGTGACTCCTTCACCTATCGTGGTGCTGCATTTTGCCATAATGCTGCACCTTACCGCGCTGCACCATGTTGCACCCATCATGACTATGCTGCATCTCATCACGCTTCATTAATCATGATTGTACCCATCACTGTACTGTATTATGTGCCATTGCTGCACCATGTTGCCATACTAACCTATGTGTTGGCTTTACCTTGCTTGCTTGTTGTCCTTAGCATGATTGCTGTTGCATGTTAGCTATCCCTTGCATGCTAGCTGTAACATTGCATGCTTGGTGAATTTGCTGCTAAGTACCATACAATTGTCCCAATGTTAGTTAGTTGTCCTTTTCATGCTGTTCTCCTTCGGAGACAAATGCTCCGGCTATTCCCGTAGTTCCCGGCAGTTCCGACAATTCTGGCTGTTCCCAACAATTCTGGCAGTTCCAATAGTTCTGGCTGTTTCGGATGTTCCCAGCAGGTTCGGTAGTTCCTGGCAGTCCTGGCTGTTCTGGCAGTCAGGGAAAATTTTAAGAACCCCCCTTAAATTTATAAATATAATAAATGGGCGAATCTCCATGGTATATAGGAAAAATGGAAGGCGATTTTATCAATAATATAATATGTATATATAATTTTTTGGCGAATCTCTCACGAGGCATGGCGAATATTTTACTCAATTATAAAATCTTGTAAGATCTTGGCGAGTCTTTCACTAAATAATAAAACTTTGTAAAGTCCTAGTGAATCTTAGCATAGGCTACATGCTCATTTAATTCCCCCATTTAAATAGGCTACATTCTAGGTGAATACCATGGGTCAATACCATGTGCCATTTTGGTGAATACCATGGGTCAATACCATGTGCCATTTTTATTTTTATTAATTCTAATATTAGGGTTAATAATGGTTTTTTGCATGGTATTAATAACAATCTAGTCCATGGTATTTGTCCCATAGTATTTTGGCCATAGGTTTCGCGTAAATATATTCCATTTTTCGATTGTTTGTAAATATAAGGTGACTTATGGGGTAAATATAAAAAAATGTTTTATTTGTTTACCATAGCTCTCGTTTATTTATATTTTTTATTAATTTACCATACCTCTTTTACAAATATGGTATTTGACCCATAGGATTCACTTAAATAAAACCTCTTTCTTGAGCCTTCATAAATAGAACGAGGGTTATGGAATAAATATAAAAAGAGGTTTTATTTATTTACGATACGTCTAGTTTATTTATATTTTTATTTATTTACCATACCTTTTGAGTAAGTATAAAAAAACGTTTTATTTATTTACCATACCTCCACTTATATTTTTATTTGTTTACACCCTTACATGTATATAAGGTGACTTATGGAGTAAATATAAAAAATGTTTTATTTATTTACCATACCTCTCATTTATTTATATTTTTATTAATTTACCATACATGTTTTATAAACATGGTATTTGGCCCATAGGATTCACTTAAATAAAACCTATTCTTGAAAATGGGCGAATGGATTCACTTAAATAAAACCTATTCTTGAAAATGGGCAAATGGAAGGTTGTAAGTCCTAATTTCAAGGGCTAAATTTACCTTTTTTACCCTCTCCCTTAAAATAAGGTGGGCTATTTGAGGTGATTTGTAAAAATGTACTATGATACAAAATATTCGCCCACTAAAAATTTAAAACCCCTTAATTTCGCCAAAGGGCGAACATTCGCCCCTAAAATTATCCTTGCTGGCAGTTCCCGGCAGTTCCGGCTTCTGCCCTCTGTGTTAGCACTCCCGGCTATTCTGGCAGTTCCCGGCAATTTCGGCTTCTGCCCTCCGCATCAGCTTTCTTGGTTGTTCTAGTTGTTTCGGCTTCTACCCTCTGTGTTAGCTTTCCTGGTAGTTCCGGCAGTTCTTAGCAGTTCCAACTTTTTCCCTCTACGCCAACTTTCCCGGATGTTTCGGCTATTCCCGGTAGTTTCAGTTATTCCCAGTAGTTTTGGCTTCTGCTCTCTGCATCAGCTTTCCCGACAGTTTCGATAGTTTCGGCAGTTCAAACAATTCTAGTTGTTCTTTGGAGTTCCCGTCAGTTCCGGCTTCTAACAATTCCCGACAATTCCGGTTGTTTTCGGCAGTTCCCGTCAGTTCTGGCTTCTGCCCTCTGCGTCAACTTCCCCGGCTATTCCCGACAGTTTCTAGCAGTTTCGGCTTCTGCCCTCTAGATTAGGGCAGTGTTATCCCTTATGATCTCTGCTCCTATTAAAACCCAAAGACAAATAGAGAGGAAGAGATCCCAAGTGTGTTGAAATGACTTGAAGGCCACCTCTATTTATACTAAAATGTTGAGCAAAAGTGGGGTTTATTTGGTTGCTGGCCAACCTTGATGAATTGTCCCATAACACAAATAAATTCATATCTCCATGAATACTTATCAGAATCGGATGATATTTAGATCAATCCTACACCTCTCAATGAGAGGGATCCAAGAAAATCAGCTTCCATTAATAAGATGAACCACATGGAGTTTGGCCCTAGTTGCCAATTTTAACAAAATCTAATAGATTCTGGGTGACAGGGACAAGCTGAGGAAAACCTAGAGCTTGCCAAGCAGTTGAGGACATGATGCTAACATATGTGCCCTCGTTTATGACTGTTCTAGGTACAAACATATGGTAAGCATGTACTGTAATATGGAAAGGCACATAAGATGGAAGGAAATATCCTGCCAGTCGACTCCACTCAAAAGAAGTGACTAAACTACTCAGAGGGGGTGTCGTAGGAACATGAGATTTGACTTCTTGCTTGATGGGAAGAGGAGAAATTCTATCATGCACCTCGGGAATAGGAGGATTTCCCTCTAGTTCATTTGAAACTGAATAAACCATAAGAACCTAAGCTGTATGAGGTTCACTCTCTACTAGAAAGGTACGGTTAACTGAAGGTGGGGTCAAGTCCACCGGTTTCTCAATCAATTGTTAGTCAAGAATGAACTCATGAGACTCTTTAAGAGAGAGTGGGGTTGACCAAAGATGACTTTTGATCAATCATTGGATCAACTAGTGAAGGATCAGGGGAAAGCTTTCGATACCCAGTTGGAAGATGAGGTTGAGAAGCTGTAAGGTTTTCCAACTATTTGGAAGATTCATCCATAAGAGGACAAAGGTGAATTGGATGATTACCATCACACAACTTACAAGGAACTTTGACTTTTCTCTTTTTCCCATAGGCTTTATTGTTACTAGTTGAGGGTTTATCACCAGCATGATTGCCAGAGCTTGATGACAAAGGTTGATGTGAACCTGTTGCTATAGGATAAAATGCACGGTGTATGGAGAATGGAGATACCCTCAAGGGTCTTCCCGGGACCCTTGGCAGATTGTAAGATTATATGCAACTGTCACAAAGCTACACGGATGTCCATAAACAATAACTAACTATCAAATCAAGGCGGATTCATTACCTCAAGACTCCATGTAGATTTGCTGGAGAGCACAGTGCAGCTAGGTGGAAGTCCCCTGAGTCGGCTCCAGATCAAGTCCTGCACATAGAAGAGACAAGCATAATCACAACATACAACCTTGATAATTAATACATGAATATATAAAAGACATCTAGTTACACATAACTAAGCTACTCATGCTAAAAGGTATTGGACAAACAAATAAATGAATGATAGTACCAACACCATGAAGTAGATAATACAATTGTAGTTCTATATTAATGTCGGAAGAGTGATTACAACCATCTGTTGCATTAGCCTTCCCTTACTCCTCTACCTCCTCTCTCTCTCTCCCTTCTTACCAACTTCTTATGCTTTACTTCTGTAGCAATTGAGTTAGGGTTGCCAAGTTCCTCCATGAGTCTCTTAAGGTAAAAGCAGTGATGTTGCCATGCTTTTGAGCTCTTTCCCATTTGCCTCTTTCATTAGGATTAGAAATCCCACAAATAGGTCGAACATTAGATGTTTCCTTGCTTTTCTGAGTAGATATAGGAGAGAATATAGAGATATTTATGAGTCAATTCACTCCTTTGACCTCTAGATTCTCATTAGGATCCACTAACGCTGTCCCCGAACCAACAAGTAGAGTCAGTAGGGTCACTAATTCTCCCTTAGGATTACAAAGAAGCTTTATAAAGCATGTTGTCAGTGTATAGACAACGTTAGTGTGGAAAGAAGGCTTGTGATTTTGGCTATTGCTTGAGCCATCATGTCTTTCTCCTCTGAGCTAATGAGGAGGCCATTTTTCTGTATAACAGATGCCCCCTAAAGTGTGAGATCAGAGGCTACAACAATGGCCGAAATACTTTATTTAACTGTAATTTTCCTTCTTTGACAAAGAGAGAGAGAGAGGATCGGAGCTTCGAGTGGTATGGGAAACCTGATACAACACATACATATAAAACAACTAAAATCATGTCTTGAGTCGGGCATTCCCACGCTCAGTAGATATGTCAGAGTGATTTTCTCATAAAAGAGATATGACGATACTGGACATAGATAAACACAATGCAGATCTGGTGTCACAATAGGATCATTCTGATGAGCTATCTCCAAAAAACAATATACACAACTTGGGAGAGGAAACAAGGCTGAGTGATGCAAGCCTCTACCCAAGGTCTTGATTTTCGCTTCACCGAACAACAAGATTGGTACATGTGAAGATATGCATTGATGTCAAACATGCACGAAATCATCTGATTACCAGTCAATAATGGAGACCGTTAATAGACGTGAGGAAGGCCACCAATAATGGTGATGGTCTCCAAGATGCACAGTACAATCTAGTGAGTGTGAAAAATGTTTTTGTCGTCGAACACCAGTAGAATCGCTTAACCAGGAGCCAATAATGAGAACTCCTGATCAAACACAAGGTTACCTGCCACTAATGTCCGCAAGTACCAAGGCACTAAATGTGTTTCTAGGTTGTCTTCCTAAATAGAGTGTTGAAGTCGATAGGAAGATACCTGTCAAAAGGTAGGCAATAATGTTTCCTACATCTATAGAAATTCTGACTGTAGATTAACCTTATAATGCAATATAACCAAAGAAAAATACTATAATCTACTTCTACTGTCAATTTGCGGAAGCTTAAAGATCGAGCTGAACAATATAACCAGAAGAAGAAGAATCAATGCACAATACACAGATGAATACTTCGGGGAAAGCCTTAGCTAAAAACCCCACTATCTGTATTATCATACAAATTGGAAATACATCAGAATTATACAAAGCCTTAGCTCTCACAGTTAGCCAGCTTTCAGTACAATCCTCACAGATGCTCATAGGCAAACTTGGCTTCTCACAAAACCTTCTCCTCTACCCTCCAAGCTCTTATTTCCTTGCGCAGTTTCTCTTGGGTGATCCTCCTATTACCAAGTGGAACACTGATCTCACACACTGCTCTAACACACTGTCAGAACTGCGCAATCCTCAAGGAATAATTCCTTTTGCATGCATGAGTTTTATTTATAGGAAAATGCATGCAACTGATAGTACATTGTCCTTGACATTTATTTCATCTGGGTCTTTCTCAGAATAGACATGCATGAGTTACTGATGAGGGAATCTTCAGTTATCTGGAGTACATTGGTTGAGTGCATGCATGCATCAACTAACTGATAACTCACAATTAGTTCCTCAAATAGTTTGGAACTAAGTTAACTGGACTTAACTTAGTAAAATGAGTTAACTAAATACAACTCAAATATAACTCAATCTTATCTCCTTAATTAAGGGACAATCTCCTTAATTTAAGGGATAACTGTTGCATGAATTTAGAAAGACTTCTAACTTGAATTTCTCCTACTAATTAATCCATAATGAATTAATTAATTATTTTCAAGCAACTAGTGAGACTAAATTCAAATTTTAATTCAAGGATAAATTAAAATTGGAATATTCTTGTTGCCACATTTCAACACTCCCTCTCAACAAGAAATGGATTATTTTCCACCTCAATCCTATCTCTATGGAACTCGAATTTACACTTTGACAATGAATTTGTCAAAATGCCAGCATCTTGCTCTGTCGAAATATACTGCAGCAACATGTTCCTCCTCACTACACAGTCTCTAAGATGATGATACTGAATGTCGATCTACTTGGACCTATCATGAAATACTAGATTCACAGAGAGTTTGATACAACTCTGATTATCACAATAGATCATAGTTGGATCTATCCTTTGATCAAACAAACCAAATAGGATTTTCCGCATCCAGTTGGCCTCACATGCTTCTTGACTTGCAGCCATGTATTCAGCCTTTGCTGAGCTGAGTGAAAACAACCTCTGTTTCTTATTGTACCAAGAAATTGTAGTTGACCCAAGGTTGAAAATTCCTCCTAATGTGCTCTTTCAATCTGATGGACTCCCTGCCCAATCTGCATCAGTGAAGCCATATAGCTTGACTCCCTCTGTCCGTCTGTACCATAATCCATACTGAGATGTGCCTTTGAGGTATCTCAATACATGATTTGTTGCCTTCCAGAACATCTTGGTAGGCTGAACAATCTCTTGACTCAATTGGTTCACTGCATACCACAAATCTGGTCGTGTGTTCACTAGGTACGTCAATGAACCCACAAGCTGCCTATACTCAGTAGCCTCTACTACTTCTCGTGAAGTAGCATCCTCCTTCCTCTAGTTACCAGCTAGGGGAGTCTACATGGGCTTTCACTTCTGCATGTGGATTCCCCTGAGTATCTCGTTAGCATACTTGCCTTGAGACACAAACAACTCCCCATCCTTCTGCCACATTTCCATGCCAAGGAAGTAATGCATGAGACCCATGTCTTTCATCTCGAATTCTCTTGCAAGGTCCTCCTTGCGAGACATGATCAACTGATCATCACCAATTAATATGAGATCATCAACATAAAGTATGATGATCAACAACTTACCTTTCACCACAATGTTGTACAGGTTCGCATCTGCTTCACTCTTTGTGAAGCCCAACTTGGTGAAGTAGTTGTCTATCTTGGTGTACCAAGCATGAGGTGCTTTCTTTAGCCCGTACAACACTCTCTTGAGTCGGCACACATGTGACTCATGATCGAAGGTATCAAAATCTTCTGACTGCTCTATTTACACCTCTTTTTCAATCTTACCATTGAGGAATGCAGTCTTCACATCCATATGATGGATCTTCCAACCCATCTGTGTTGATAGTGCCAACATTGATCTAATAGATGAGTACCTTGCGACAGGAGTAAAAGTCTCATCATAGTCAATCCCCTTGACCTATGAAAAACCTTGGGCAACAAATCTTGCCTTATGCTTCTCCACACTACCATCAGTAGCTTGCTTTACCTTGTAAAGCCAACGGGAACTCACAACTGACTTGTTCTCTGGTCTCGGAACCACATCCCAAACACTGTTATGAAATATGGAGTCATACTCCTCCACCATAGCATCAACCCAAATCAGCTGCTACACTACTTCCTCAAAGGAAGATGGCTCGGTCTCAACACATTCCCCAACAAGGGCCATGTATCCAGTGTACCTCTTAGGTGACCTCCTCTGTCTGCGCTGAGAAGATGGTTCTCCCACATTCTCTCTCACATCCTTCAACAATCTGTCAGCTTCTCTTGTCTGCTTTCATCCATCTTTGGAAGAATCTGCTTGAGTGGATGTCTCCACTTCTAAAACCTCTGCATGCAGCTACTCTGCATCAGTTTGAGGCTCCTCCTCCTTAGGAACCAACAATTCCTCCACAACCTGTCGTTGGAACTCCCTCTCAAGGGAAACTCGCATGGATTTCTGCTCATCAAACTTGAGATCTTTGTGAACCACTATCCTCCTACTGGTACGCAAGTAAACCCGATAGTTTTGGGGTGTATCAGTGTAGCCCACAAGTATCCCCAACTCTCTTTTTGGCTCAAGCTTCTTCTGTGCATCCTTTGTCACATGGAAATATACTGATGAGCCAAAGATCCTGAAGTGACCCACATCCAATCTCTTACTGGAGAAAGCTTCCTCTGGTGTCTTCATCCCAAGTATGTGATGCGGGCTTCTATTCTGCAAATAGACCGCTGTGTTGCATGCCTCAGCCCATAGATGAAGTGGTAGGCCTTGGTCATGTAGGTTTTAACCCCATATAGAAATTACCTGCATATGAATTCTAAAACACAAAAAATAAACAATGCGAGAGCATAAAACACATATACACAGAGATTTCCCCTGGATCCCAAAATCGGGACTACCAGCTTGATTTTTCATAATGATCCTTTCAATGTTACAATACATATTTATATATGCTGAAGCATCCAATACCATGGACCGAAAACCATCTGAAGCATCCAATACCATGGACCGAAAACCATCTGAAGCATCCAATACCATGGACTGAAAACCATTGCGTCCAAAACCATGGACTGAAAATCATGCACAAAACCATAGGTAGGTCTGCCCCGGACCACATAGAGTGGGGTACCTGCACCCCTCAAACCCGCTATGACTCCCCCCACTACGCAATCAGCACAACGAAGGGGGGGCTCCGCCCCCCTTCTAACCCCCCGGTTAACTAGATGGGCTAGTCGTGGAAAGAATATAACACATCCCAACATTCTCCCACTTGTTTTTTTCATTCCACAAGGGTCCACAAGAGAGCTTAATCATTTATCCAGCCCTACAACGACCATTGTTTCTCTACACCAAGAGAAATTCTCATAGCTCACAAATTTTGTCAATATATCTGCACTATTCTTCAAAGTGTCCACCTTTACTAGAAACACCTTTTTGTCTTCTATCATATCCCTCACAATGTGATACTGAACATCAATATGCTTTGTCTTTGAATGATATGCATGGTTCTTTGCCAAGAAAATTTCACTTTAGCTGTCACAGTCTATCCTTATAGCTCCCTGTACTAACCTCATACTTGAACACAATCTCTGCAACCAAACTGCTTCCTTGCTTGCATGAGTGGTTGCCATGTATTCTTCCTCTATAGTTGATAGTGCCACTACAGATTGTTTCTTACTCATCTCACTGACTGCACCTCCAAATAGGTTAAACACATACCCACTTGTAGATCTTCTTTGATCAAGATCTCTATCCCAGTCAGCATCAACAAAGCCATGGATATCCAACACTCTGTCCAATCCTGGTCTTCCTTGGTAGCACAAACCATAATCACTAGCGCCACACAAATACCTGAAAATCCACTTCACTGTTGTCTAGTGCTCCTTCCCTGGTTTTGACATAAACCTACTCAATACTTCCACTTCATGTGCAATGTCTGGTCTAGTACATACCATTGCATACATCAGGTTACCAACTGCACATGCATATGGAACATGGGACATGTCCTCTTCCTTTTTTTGTGTCTTGGGACACTATTCAATAGATAACCTCACACCTACAGGACTAGGAACCTTCACCAGTTTACTATCCTGCATATTAAACCTCTGTAGTATTGTCTCAACATATTTCCTTTGGTTTAACCAGAGCTTCCTCATTGCCCGATCTTTTTTTATTTCCATGCCCAAAATATAGTTTGCAGCACCAAGATCTTTCATGTCGAATTTGGAGGACAATTGGGTCTTCAAATCCTGGATAATTTCTATGTCGTTTTCAACCAGCAACATATCATCCACATACAAGACCAGATAAATAACACGATCACCAATTAATTTAAAATACACACAATGATGTGCATTGCTTCTGGTAAAGTCATGTCCTCATATAAATGTATCAAATTTCTGATACCACATCCTTGGTGACTGTTTTAACCCATACAGAGACTTCTTTAACTTGCATACTAGTTCTTTCTTACCCTTCAACGCAAAGCTTTCAGATTGCTTCATGTAGATCTCTTCTTCCAGATCCCCGTGAAGAAATGTTGTCTTCACATCCATCTATTCTACCTCAAAATCAAAAGCAGCAGAAACAAATAAAAGTAATCTAATAGAAGCTACCTTGGCAATAGGAGAAAAAATATCACTAAAATTAATTCCTGACACCTGGGAATAACCTTTTGCTACCAACCGAGTTTTGTATTTCTCCATCTTTCCTTCTGCATTTGTCTTCTTCTTGAACACCCATTTGCTGGCAATGGGTTTTCTTCCAGCCGGCAACTCTACCAGATCCCAAGACTCATTTTTGTGCACAGATGCCATTTCATCAACCATGGCCTCTTTCTAGAGTTTGCCATCCTCTTAATCTATTGCTTCCTTCACAGTTCAGAATTCTTGTCCTAACCTGGCACCACTGAGCATGCTTCTTGCCCTTTCCATCAACGTCTTGTTCATTCTTTCTGCAACACCATTTTGCTGAGGTGCATATGGAGTAGTATTCTGCTGTGCTATACCACACTTCTTACAGAATTCTTCAAAATCCTTACTTCAAAACTCTCCACCAGTATCTGTCCTTAGCACCTTTATCTTCTTCTCTGTCTGGTTTTCCACCAGAACCTTAAATTCTTTAAACTTGTCAAAGACTTTACTTCTTAAGGAAATATATCCATGTATTCCTTGAGAAGTCATCTATAAATGATACATAATACACAGACTTAGCCAGTGATGGAACCTTCACAGGTCCAAACACATCATTGTGCATAAGCTCTAATATCTGTTTTGCCCTCTTACCACCAGAAGGGAACTTCAATCGATTCCGCTTCCCATTGATCTAGGTGGATATTGGTGGCCACCTGCCAAGTCCACTTGGACCCCCACCATTGTTTCTTTCAGCGTTTCAGTTTCCTTAATTGTAGCACAATTTACTATTTTTGGCAGTTTTTCGGGTCCTAAACTTTCAGAGCCATTTTGAGGCCCTAAACGACGTTTTTTGGGAAAAATGCGAGAAACATGGGTCCATGGACCGATGTTTCTCTTCCCAAAGTTGTAGTTCTTGGATAGATATTTCTAACGAGATATTGTGCACATCAAACGGATATCGTATGTGAAAGTTATGACCCCGGGAAGTTGTTATACCAATTTACCCAAACGAGGCCCACAGTTTGGCGTTTCATCTTCTAGGGTTGGGTTTTTGGATGTTTAGGGTTTTTCATTGTTTCTCAATAATAAATAGGCCTTCGAGCCTCATTGTAACACAGTTCAGAGGCATGTAGCCACCACATCTCTTCTCAGAGATAAGCTAACATCGCCCTAGCTAGTTTATTTCCATTTCTGTTTGTAAGCATATTTTAGTATTTTACATTAATGAAATGAAGTATTATTTCTGCCACATCTTTGTGTATATGGTTACCTTTGTATCTTTTTGCGTTCTTGTTTAAATTCGGATTAGTGGTATTAGATTTGTTTGCTTTTTTTCTCTGTTCTTCTTTACATGTCCCCAACGAGGTCGGGATATAAGGATTTAGGGCTTGAATTGGTCGAACCTTTGCAAGACCAGCCTCGCAAATCTCGACGGCCTCCCATGGCGGATGAAAATAAAGACGAGGGGGCAGGGGATCCTATCAAAATCTTGCTTGAAGAGCTCCACTCACAACACAAGTGAGTGTCGGGCCAAGCAGTCACTGGTGGCTGAGCTAAAGGTTTCATAATCAGATGCAGGTTCCGACTTTGAGTCAGAACTTGACAAGGGGAATGACAAAGGGAAGCAGATTATTGATGCAGAGCCCAATGCCACCGTTGCCACCATGAAGATCCAGAAGGAGGAACCCAAAGATCCAGAGGAGGAGAAGCATCTCTTCCACTCCTAGATGTTGGTAAAGGCCTCCTCGTTATAGTTCATTGTCGACAGCGAGAGCCAAAAGAACCTCATTTCGGTAGAGGTCATGAAGCGACTGGGCTTACCGACCACAACACATCCACAATCATACACCATCGGGTGGATTCACCAAGGATGGGATCTTTGCGTGAGGCTACAGTGTTGCCTTCCATACAACATCAAGCCCTTCATGGATGAGGTATTATGTGACATTGCTCGCCTTGAAGTTTGTGATGTATTACTAGGATAGCCATACTTGTGGAAGTGACATGCTGTGTTTGAATCAAGGCCCCATGCTGTTATTGTTACTTTGGGAACTATGTTGTACAGAATACTGGAGGTAGCACCGTCTACTGCCATCTCTTTGATTACTACAAATCAATGTAGTAAGTTCATTTCCAAAACCAGGAAATTTGTTTTCCTTATGATACGCCCTCTAGGAAAGAAGAAGATGGTGGCCACGATCTCCAGACAGGGCCCCTATGCACGACAACTACAAATGGACAAGGTCATGGAGGAGTACGAGGACATCTTCACCTCCCTCGCAGGGGTTCCTCTGCATTGTCAGGTCAAGAACTCCATCGATTTGACCCCAGGTGTGCCGCTGCCCAATGGACCAATCTATCGGCGCTCCATTCTGGAGAATGATGAAATCAAGAGGCAGATTCAAGAGCTGCTGCAGAAAGGTCACATCCATCGAAGTTCATCGCCCTTTGGGAGCCCGATCGTGTTGGTACAGAAGAAAGATGGGACTTGGAGACTCTGTATTGACTATCGGGCGTTGAACAAGATCATTGTCCATAATAGGTACCCGATCCCACGGATTGATGACCTCTTGGACCAAATGAATGGGGGGAAAATATTTCAACAAGATTGATTTGAAGTCAGGATATCACCAGGTACCAATCGTACCCTCTGATGTGTGGAAGACTACCTTCAAAGCCAAGGAGGGCCTGTTGGAATGGTTGGTGATGCCTTTCGGATTGACGAATGCTCTTGCAACCTTCGTGAGGCTAATGAATGACATATTGCAACCATTCACCAACTCATTTGTAGTGATATACTTGGATGACATCCTGATCTTCAGCCAGAGTTGGGAAGAGCACCTCCACCACATCTGACAGGTTCTCCAAAGACTGCGGCAACACAAGTTATGTGCCAATTTGGAGAAATGCACTTTTGGAATGACCCAAGTTCAGTATCTGGGATACATTATTGATGAAAAGGGTTGCATGTGGATCCATCCAAGATCCAAGTCATTCAAGATTGGCCATCTCCAACCACTCTAACAGAGCTTCACAACTTTCTAGGTCTTTCCAACTTCTACTGCAGGTTCGTGTTGGGATTTTCTCATATCACTTGGCCCTTGAGTCTAGTCACCAAGGGAGGAGTGAAATAAAAATTATTTTGGTCTGAATCTCAATAGAGGGCATTCACAGAATTGAAAGATTTCCTCTGCATGACACCCGTGCTCGCATTACCAGACTTGGAACAACCATTTGAGGTCAAGACAGATGCGTCTGACTATGCTATTAGGGTAGTCCTTACTCAACACGGGCATCCAGTGGCATATCACAGTGAGACACTTTCAGAAATAGTCTGAAAGTATCCCATTTATGACAAAGAGATGTATTCCATTATGCAGGCTTGCCGACAATGGAATCATTACATTTTGGGGAAGGAAATGGTCATCCACACAGACCACCGACCCTTGTAGTTCATACAGACCTAAGGGAAATTGCAGAACGTTTGCCATCAGAAGTGGTCCACATAACTGCAACAGTTCCATTTGAATATCAAGTATAAGAAGGGTAACACCAATAATGTTGTAGATTGCCTCAGTCGACCACCGATCATGGCATTAACCACTGTGCTTAACTCTTGTGGGCACGAGACTTTTGATTGGCCACTTCTCTACAAAAGCGACCCAAAATTTGGCCACTCTTGGAGGGTCAGCATGTTCCAGATTTTCACCTCCAGGATGCCTTGTTATGCCACCTGGGTCACCTGTGTGTTCCTTCAAGTGAGCGTGCCAAGATGATTTGGGAAGCACACTACAGTCAGGCTGTTGGACATTTCGGGGTCGAGAAAACGCTGACAGTACTGCAGAAGTATTTCTATTGGTCGAATCTTCGACACGATGTCGGGAAGTACATTAGATCATGCACTACCTGCGCCATTGCCAAACCGACCATCAAGAATCAAGGCCTCTATACCCCATTGCCTACCCCTAGTCGACCTTGGGAATCCATCTCCATGGATTACATGTCAGGTCTTCCTTCCACTAAGCATGGAAACGACTCTTTTTTTGTGGTCTTCGACAGGTTCTCGAAGATGGCCATTATGGCCACCTGCAAGAAGAATATCACAGCAGAAGCCACTGCTAAACTCTTCTTTGAACGAATGTGGGTACACTTTGGGATCCCACAGTCTACCATCTCAGATTGGGAAAAGGTTCCTCAGTACATTTTGGTCCAGTCTCTTGTTGATGCTCGACACCAAACTCACTAAGTCCACAGCCTTCCATCCTCAAATTGATGGTCAGACAGAGGTTGTCAACAGGATGATCGTACACATTCTGCACATGTACAACTCAAAGCATACACGCACATGGGATGAGAGCCTTCCTTACGTTCAACATAGCTACAACCGGGCTCTCCACAGCTAGACTAGACACAACCCTTTTCAGGTGGTCTTGGGATTCCAACCACTATGTCCCATTGGTGTGGCCATGCTAGTTGCAGCTACTCACGCAGATTTAGCTCATGTCCAGTCCAAAACAGATAAGGCAAACAACTTCGTTGAGCACATCCAACATATTCGCCAGCAAGTCCATGACATTCTGGAGAAATCAAATGCCAAGTACAAGCAGCGACATGATCAACATTGGGTGCCACACAAGTTTCAGGTGGGTGACAAAGTTTGGTTACATTTGCAAAAGGAATGCCTTACCGGAGCCTATTGGAAACTCAAACGACTCTGATATGGTCCTTACACCATTACCAAGGCTATGGGAGACAATGAATTTGAGCTCAGCGTTCCCCCATTCCTTGGCCTACACCCAGTTGTGGACCGCCTTCGGCCATACTTTCCACCATTACTAGACACATCCGACATTGCAGAACAACTCACACCCACAGAGTTAAATCTAGATTGCATGGAACAAGCTGCAACTGATCGGATCATGGACACACAGATCAAGCACACTCACAAATAGAATATCCAATTGTATTGAGTTGTCAAAGTAGGCCAACTCCTTCACTAGGGCAGGTGGCTCACTAGGGACCAAGTTCAGCAGAAGTTTCCTTGTCTCATGGAGACTTGGATGCAGATTGAATGGCTTGACAGACCAATTCAACTGTTGATAGCGGAATTTTTTCTTCTTAAGTGTTAATGTTTGAAGGGGCCGGTAGGATCCAAGGATTGGTCGGTTTGTGAGGAATGGATGAAACCATAGAGATCATCTGTTGAACTGCGGGTGGCAGAATAGGGAAACAACCCATCAGGGAAGAGCCCTTCAATAGACCAATACCGATATTGACGTAAGAGTTAGGCACACCACCCACTAAGGGTATAGAGCTGCGAGGTAATGGGGAGTAATCTGGTGTGAAAAAGGACAACTGGTCCACTGTGACTAACTTTCCATCTAAGGGAAATAGGATGATACGGAAGATCGAAGACACAATGGCATTCATGGCATAAGTCCAATTGCGGCCCAAAAGCAGATTATAGTCGAGTTTATGATCCACGACTTCGATATGCACCGTTATGTCTTCGCACTCAAGGTGATGGGTTAGCTGGCTAGGTAACCTTTTGGGATGAAAATGTGGCCATCGAAAGCCTTAAGGGAATTCGATGGCGGGGATAGGGTTGGAGAACCCAAAGCGAGCCAACATGAAGCTGACATGACGTAGGTAGAAGCACCTACATCAATGACAGTTCTATGTATACCTTTACCTTTCAAAAATATTTTCACCTGAAATGCAAGTTGGTGGGAAAGGGGAGGTTTACACTTTTCCATGTTGAAAATTGCAAGCATGGAATCCTATGGGTCAATACCACCAATAGCCGAAAGAAAAGCTTTCCTTTGTGCTAGACATGTTTGTAATACTTCGAGTGCCGACATAGCCGACGACGCTTGCGCCAAGTCTTCTACAATGTTGTAGTTTTAGGTGGCATGTGCAGATGTATTGTGCATTGTGCGTCGAAGTGCCCCTTTAGGGGGGCGAATCACAAGGTTAGAAACCAACCTTTCGATATGCAAATCTTTGGGCGGCGATGCGTTTTGACTTGAGGAAGGTTCCTCTGCATGAGTGATAGGAGCTCCATAGGATTTGGCTCTTGTTTGTAGATATACCATTTCAAAGGTGTAAACAGTAGAGAATCCTTCACCAGTTGAAGGATGTTGCGAACCACCATTGCCCCCTTGTGGGGGTTGGGGTTGGTTTGCAATGAGGTGTTGTTGCTACTGAGCGGAGAAAGGATTACTAAGGATAGCGGGGGTCCTATCAGTATCTTTTTTAGCAATGAAATCTGTGCATTCCTAAAGACGCGGGCAACGATAGCTCATGTGCTCTTCAACACAGATTTTGCAAGGGAATCTGGTGGGTTTATCCTTTTCATCATTAGGAGGCGCATCAGCCTTCTGCTTTGGGTTTTGCTGCTTTTTTGATTGCTCCTCAGAGGGAGCAGTATTTTTCTTATTCTTCTTGTTCTTACCACCAGGTTGTTTCATAGACTGCATAGAGTTTATCGCGGTGGTAGGAAGAGCAGTCGATTTGGTAGAGGGGTCGACTGACATTTGGGCAATGTGACTGTTGAGTTGTTTTATAGCAGTCCCGGAGGTTGCATTGATAATCGCATCGGTGTGTGCTCCAGGGTGCTGAGTAGCGGAAGCATTGGAGTTGCGAGGGGCATTGGGGATTATGTCGTAAAGAGTGCCAGACTGTGAATATATCATATCTAAGTGCTGGGCACGACGTATGGATTGGTCTTCTGTGACCACACCATATACGGTGACATCCTTAGCGATTTAGGGGAGTAGGGACTTGCAGAACCAGTCCGCTAAGAGATATTCTGGGAGGGGAGCTTTGACTAACCTCCGCCTACGTCTCCGTTCATGTATATGATCAGAGATGTGGGTGGCGGTGTCCTAATGTAATGAAGTGAGGAATTCTGTCCCAGTCTTATAGTGGATGGGTAGCTATAAGTGCTTTAAGAATTCCATCGCTAGAGCGTCAAAGGTATTGACTGATGCACGTGGTAACTCAATGTACCACTTGGATGCATTGCCAGTAAGGGTGCGGGGAAAAAGACGTAATCAGATACTATCATCCACCATGGAGTTAGAAACACACCAAAGATGATAGGTGGTGATATGGGTACCCAGATCCTCCCCTTGTTTCCCTTCGAACTTGGGGATGTTTGTCGGTATTTTATGCAAGATTGGCGGTCAGAGTAAGTTATGATAGATGGGGTCATTTGTAAGTTTGTACAAGTCAGGGATATCCAACATTGCCAAGAAAGGCAGTGTGTGATGCCATGACTTGGACCAAGGTGATGACATATGACTTGAGGATCCTTGCGGTCCTCCCATCATTTGAGTCCAAATATTATACATAGGTTGTGTGGTATAGTAGTTGCCTTGGGGTATGGCATTGTAATGTGGATTTCCATGGGGATTGTGATGTTGGGGTATAGAATTTCCCCCAGGATAAGCAGTGCCCCCTTGACTCATTTGAGGTTGTGAGTAGGGTGCCCCCATGGATTGGTTGGGACCTCCTTGAGGATTCCCGCCCGCCACAGAACTAACCATATGTCCTTGACTAACATAAGGAGTGCTCATGTCAACCAATGACTGACCAGGCATACCTAAAAATGGAGGGGGAACTACTACGTTCCCGACCGGTATATGCATATTGGGAGTGCCCCCAGATACTTAAATCTAGGGGTTAGAACTATACAATGGATTCCAACCATATTGTTGGTTGAAGGGACCTGCGCTAACTGTGCTATATTGAGCATTATAAGGAGCGTTGTATGTAGCACTTGTCAAAGGTATAGAGTTTGACACTAAAGGGGTGGAACCCGACATTGGTTGGGTTCCACTCATGGAGGGTGTCATGTGAGGGTTTGTACCTGGGACAAATGGGATAGCAGGGTTCTCCATCAATGGTGTGGTAGTGACTGTCAACTGGGAAAGTGATGGGGGACCAAAAGTGTCCAAAAAGTTCCACAACCCATTAGTCGTCGATGGGATGGATGGAAGCGTTCCAACTAAGGACAAAGGGGGTACAGGTGCAACACAAACCAAGAGTGGGTCCAACGGATTCGTGATTGAAGGGTTATAGGGAGGAAGAAATCCTGTAGTAAAGAAATCCTTTGGTAAGCTTGAATCGTCGGTTGTCCAAACATATTCTGTGTGAGATCTCAGAGATTGATTTCCTGAAGATGGGGAATCTGGTTCACTGGAGCTCGGCGGATCTTCCACAATGAGTGGAGGAAGTCCTAACAATTGTCTAGATTGACGATGAGGGCCGGATGTAGCGACGGTGACCGATAATTTTTATCAATAAATTCTATCGTGATATTTATTAAAGTCTCAATGATAACACTCAGGCGCCTAAAATAAATTAAAAAATACACTAAGTGAATCAATCAACAAACATAGGGAAATGACCTTGTCTGATAAGCACCGATCACTGGAGATGAAACCCAGTATCACAATGAATAACAGAGAGGGATGGCCAAATGTATAGTGACATTTACTCTAGAGCTTCGCCCAAACCTCAGATTGAGGGGCCAAGTACTCTCGTGAAGACGAGCACCCTCCCAAAATTTGAAGACAGGTAGGTCTGTCTGTGTTGGGTACTAGGGAAGCCCACCCCAATCACCGTGTTTAAGTCCCTAAAAGTATGTCCACTAAGGATACCTCAGATCACAGACACTACCGGGGGGGACATAGTCGTAAATAGTACGTTGTGTGGGCAGGATACCTGAGTCCCCGACTTAGCTCTGAAATCCCCGAAGGGATCCCCAATACATAGAATACCCAAAGGAGTTGTAATCAAAGGAGGGCTACCTTCACTTACAGTCCGATGCCATCTTGTATTTAGCTCCGCTTTTACTGGAGTGGTCCCGGCAGTATGAGTGTAGAAGGAATTTTCTCTCTTTTAATGACACTAGTTTTGCTTTCTGAGCTTGGGCAGTTTACTCACACTGCCTATCCCAAGATCCGAGCCTGAACTAATGTTTGTTTGCTCTATAAAAAATTGCTGATTGATTTTAGGTAGATTTTATGTGTAATTTTTTAGTGTCTTAAGATAATATTTGGTGGGAATTTGACTCAAAATCATGCAAAAGACAATGCCTGAAAAATATTCAATTTGATGAAATAAGCTGTATTCTACAAGTAAGGGTCTTTCATACATTCATATTTGTTCCATGCATCCTTGTCATTGTAACACTAGCATAATCGACAACAAATTTTCAATGCTTTCTAACAATTATTTGAAACCAAATAAAGCATATTTTAACCAGCTAAGCTGAAGAATGAATAAAAAATGTTGATTTTTCCTTTATAAAAACTTTTAAGAAAGAAAAAAAAACTGTTTCCTAAAAAAAATAATTCTTTTAGGACATAGATCTTGCTAAAAAAATACAGTTTCAGATCCTTTTTCAGTCCATGAGCAGGTTTCCCATCCCTTTGAGTTTACAGACACAGTTGCATGTCAAAATTTGGGTGACTAACGCTCTGTGCGAGAGGCCACAGAGAGTTACTGTTCCTACTAACGCATTGTTTGTGCAAACATAGAGCTTTATAAAGCTATGTTTACTTTGCTAACCTGCATTAGTGTGCGAAAGAGTTCAAAACAGGGCTTTGGGGATCAGATCCAGGGCTGAATATATGAGAGAAGAATGGAGCAAGGTCTTGATGGGCCAAAAAAAGAATGCAGAAGTATAGGAAGGTCTAGAAGGAGGAGGAAACTAGGAACTGTCCGGGTGCACCGAGAACTAATGTATAGTCTCTAGTGGAGTTGCTAATTTTGCTATAGGATAAAATGCATGGTGTATGGAGAATGGAGATACCCTCAAGGGTCTTCCTAGGACCCTTGGTACACTGTAACATTATCTGCAGCTATCAAAAAGCTACATGCATGTCCATAAACAATAATTATCTGTCAAAGCAAGACGAATTCATTACCTTAAGCATTCATGTAGATTTACTGGAGAGCATAATGCAGCTAGGTGGAAGTCCCTTGAGCAAGCTCCAGATAAAGTCATGCACATAGAAGAGACAAGCAGGACCAACTAATATATAAAATAAATAATCACATCATACAACCTTGATAATTAATACATGAATATATAAAAGAAATCTAGTTACACATAACTAAGCTACTCATGCTAAAAGGTATTGGACAAACAAATAAATGAATGATAGCACCAACACCATGAAGTAGACAATGCAACTGTAGTTCTATATTAATGTCAAAAGAGTGATTACAACCATCTGTTGCATTAGCCTTCCCTTACCTCTCCAGCTCCTCTCTCTCTCTCCCTTCTTACCAACTTCTTATGCTTAGATTTGAGACTATGCTCGACAAATGATCTAACCTCTATCACCATAGCCCTAGCTTTGCTTATGTAGCAATCGAGTTAGGGTTGCCAAGTTCCTCCATGAGTCTCTTAAGTTAAAAGTAGTGATGTTTCCATGCTTTTAAGCTCTTTCCCATTTGCCTCCTTCATTAGGATTAGAAATCCCACAAATAGGTTGAACTTTAGATGTTTCCTTGCTTTTTTGAGTAGATATAGGAGGGAATATAGAGATATTTATGAGTCAATTCACTCCTTTGACCTCTAGATTCTCATTAGGATCCACTAATGCTATTCTCGAACCAACAAGTAGAGTTAGTAGGGTCACTAACGCTCCCTTATTCTTATAGAGAAGCTTTATAAAGCATGTTGTCAGTGTATAGATAGCGTTATTGTGGAAACAAGGCCTGTGATTTTGGCTATTGCTTCAACCATCATGTCTTTCTCCTCTGAGCTGATGAGGAGGTCATTTTTCTGTATAACACATGTGGAAAACACTTTTAGACCTTGGGAATACCAGGATAATTGCAAAGAAGGTTGGTCACCCTTACATAAAATACAAGGGAATTTTACTTTTCGTGGTTTGTTGGAAGATTTTTCTTCATCAATTACATCAGTAGCAATGAATGCTTGGTTGCCCCCTTGATTATTTGGATTCTTCTTCTTTGTCCTCTTATTTTTCTTCTTAGCTTCTTGGTTACTAGAATCCAGACTTTCACCAGGCGAAGAGGAAGAACGGGGTGAAGAAATAGGTGAAGAAGGTGAGGGGTCAACTTTAGCATCAATATGAGGTTGATATTGTTCAGGTGGAGGAGAACTTGGTTGGAAAGCAGTTTGGACACTCGGAACCACCGAGGTCAAAAAAAACCAAATTAGAAGACCAATGGTCAATCCAGGAAGGGATAACATTGGCATATACAGAGCACCAGTATTTCCGAAAGAAGGAAAATGACTAGGATTCCCATTAGAGGGGTTTCCTTGACTGGTAGGCTCGGGAAATGTTTCCATTGGTATCAACCTAAGATCTACTAAAGAGTATTTCCAGAGGAAGGATGTTGTTCTGCAGTCAATTAATTTTAGAATTTGAAACAAAAACTTTGCCTTTTCATGTTTTAAGAGGCAAGAAAATGACGAAAAGGTGACTCTAGTTGCTTTCGTTGGTTTAGCGAGCTTCAAAGGACGAGTGTTGGATGATATTTTCAAATTTAAAGAGTCAGAAAAGATCAAAATGACTACTCAGGTGAATCTTGGTAAAAGGAGTACTAAGTAACCATGAACTGCAATATACACCTCAGCAAATAAATTTACCAAGGACTTGACGTACGTGCAGGAAATCTCCTTGAATGTTGTGTTTAGTGTATCACGTTTACAGGGTGGAAGACTCGGCTTCCTGTGGATAAAGTTTTGCAACCTATGATAGTCTCCCTTTATATACTCGATGGTATAGGGAACACAAGTCTGTGCTAGCGCTGTCTAATGCAAAAGCAAACGAAAACTACTAAGTTTTATAGACACCGGAACATGTCTCTAGCCTAGACTACTAAGTATGAACGTTAATGTTTCAAATGCTCCTTATATTAATTGATAGATTTTAAGTTTATATTCAATTAAGTTTTAGTTTTGAGGCTCAAAATAATGTCACCTAAACATCTATGATGCAACTATATGAGAAAATGAAAACTTTCACTTCAATGAAAGCTAGACTAACCAAGGGAAGAAATTTCAATCAATAATGTATCAAACAAAATGCATCATGAAAAATGCCTTCCACTAAATTTCACTTTCGTCTTCCAAATGAAAAATGTGAAAATGAAATATAATCTTTCATTTCACTAAATGCAATGCCAAAACTAAAAATGTTGTCACTTTTTACTATCCTAAATGCAACTTTTTGAAAGTAAAATGATTTTGACTTTACAAAGATACACTTATATGAATTATGTTTTTCTTTTCGTTTTGAACGATTTGATGCACCTAAAACAATTTTTAACTTTCAATCATCGAAAAATGTGATCTATTCTCAATGATGAATTTCAAAAAATAACTTCTCAATTCAACTAATCTAATGCATTTCCGTGAAAAATAAATTTCGAAATATAAGCTAAAACAGATGCAAACTGATGGTTTCAATGATTTCTACAGGAAACAACACTCAATCAATCAGCAAAACAAACATCTCAACGACACCAATAAGTAGAAAATGATGACCAATTAACCAAAAACTCTAGAACTCAGTCAGATTTCACTTCGAAGCCAAAGAGACAAATTTTGTAAATTAATCAAGGTAATCATTCAAAACATTTACAAATCCAAGCATACAGGATAGGAATAGACCTTAGGGGCCAAGACACACTAGATTCTAAGGAAGAAATATTAAAAATTCTCATATTCAAGGATCATCGCTACTTTATATACCCAAACCTGCGATTATTGCTACTTTGCATAGACAAAACCGTGATGGCATCACTACTTTGTATAGCAAAAGTAGTGATGATTTTAGAACGACCAAAAAATGAAGAAAAAAATTTCATCGCGACTGTAAAGGTAAAAATCGCGATCATCATGATTGTAAAGGTAAAAACCATGATGCCATCGCGATTGTTAAGGGTGAACCCGCGATGGGTGAGGAATATGGAAAAAAAATAAAAACATTCTAAGAAACAATCTAGACTTAGCACTCTAAGGCAGTAATCAATGATGGTATAAACCTAGATTGATGTAGACAAGCTGAAAAATTGACAGTTGTTCAAACTAGTCAAAAGAGCAAGGTGAAGGATTGGAAGGAAAGGATCATAGTCTCCCAGTGAAGTCACCATTTTTTTGACAAGGTTAATCTTCTTTGCAGATAGATACGATCTCTCTATCCCAATGCGTGGGTCTAGAAACTGAAGTGACAATCAACTAGACATGTTCCTATATTATAATTGAAAAGTAGAATGAAAGAGATGACCTACACCGCTCTGATCCTATTCTGATTTCCTTTGTTGATATCCTCGAACCGCTTGTGTCATGGACTTGTTCCTGCTTCTTTTAGTGCTTATGTACCTTCACAAGTGATCAAGAGACAACAAATAATGCAAAAAGAACAATAGAAATTCTAATAATAACCCACTTAGCTGATCAAGGAATGTCAAGCTAATACATACATGAACATATAGATTTTGGGAAGATGAACCAACAATTGTATATTATTTAAAGAATAAAGGGAAGCTTACAACCATAGCCTTGTTGTTGAAAGGATATCCTTGAGTGGTAATCCAATTCCAATCCAATAAACTCTTCAAACACTCCTTCTCCAAGTCTAATGAATAGCCTCTAAGCACAAGCTCAACATAGGGGTGCAAATGGACATAGACCAACCTAACCAACCATTTGGGAATGGGAGAAGAGGAATTTATAGGCTGGGAGAGGGAGTTAGGAATTCTCCAAAGATAGGATTAGGCCCACATCTCAAGGAGGTAGCTCATAGGGATAAGACAAAGAGGTCAAGTTAGGCGGATTCGAACTCATGTATGTGAAACCACCTCCAACTCGTCGCTCTGGAAGCTTCTCATTCTCTTTGGGAAAATTAACTTTTTGAGATCATCGTGGGTATGACAGGGAACAAAGTGATGCCATTGTGGGTAAAACATGGTGCAACAGGTGACCATCGTGGTTTTGAGCTTCATAAGAGTGATGACCCTGATTTTAGGGTTTTAAGGGCTATTTCTTCAGGAAAGCTCAAGACATTTTCCAAACAAAGTTAAAGGAGAGATATGAGTTGTATACATGGATGAATATACTGCATAATGATCATGTTTTGGGTACTTTAGGGTATGTCAGAAGGAAGTACATGAGGCGTGACAAAATACTGTGTAACACACCTTCACTATTGGTTCCTGAGTGGAGTCTGGTGCTTTATCTGGTACCTAGTTTGATGTTTGTGTTTGGTTTTCGACCATCAAAGGCTCATCATCTGATGTATCAGTTTCGTTATAGCTTTATTATTCTATCTCCATAGTCTTTGCTTGGTTCTTAATGGAAATATATTGCAATGTAATTTTTTTCTTTTTATACCAGAGCTTCATGAATTTCTTTTGCACATTAATTGACTGTACCCACAAATTCCATCCAAAGGTATCCCAAAACAACATCCACATTATCCATATCTGAAGTAAAAAAATTAGATGCAACACATACTTATCCATAGAAATATTCAAATCTTTATAAATTTGAACATCCTCAAAATATCAACCTCTGTTTTGTGATATGTTTTTCTGGAACTTGTAATTTGTTTACCACATTAACATTGATAAAATTATGCTTTCAACTAGGATTGATAGACACAATGATCTTCTCCTTCTCAATACATCCATGAACTTGCAATAAGGAGATACCATTAGAAAATAATCCCTTACGTGTCTCATTCTCCTATTTTCTAGCATGAGACCATTTTTCTAAAAGGACTTCTACTATTTTTTCATGAGGAAGTTGCAGCACTAAATCATCAAATGAGTACCACCATTTAGAAGCGTCATGTTTTATATTAAATAGTAGGAAACTTGTCCAAAATTGTTTGGATTTAGACTTGTGATATTTTATAAATTCTTCAATAGTGGGACCGTCATCACTCCCTGTAAAAAATATCACAGTAGAATCCATGAAGTAGAATGAGGGTTTGAAAAAATGTTACCTACTTTAGGTGAAAAACAAAAAATGGCCTCAATGTTACACTAAAAAATGCCACCATGACTATTTACAGTTAGTATGGCTCAATCAACAGTCATGCTACCCTCTTAGGCAAGTCTTATGCCTCTGCTATCCATCTCAAACTCAAAGAAGAGAGAAAGTCTTGTAAAAAATGTGTTTATCTCTGGGGACGCAGATTCTCTCAAGCCTTACCTGCGGGGACGCTCACAATGTTCACAAAGGCTGCGTCCTTGGACGCTCTGTATGTTAAGGGACAGGTGCGTCCTTCTGTAAAAGGCAAAATGCGCAAGTTTCATCTTAAAAAAGTTACTTGTGGTTACTTCTAGAACTTTCTAGAGGTCGGTTTGATGAAACAGATGCGCCTCCAGTTGGTTCATGTATCCCTATTAAGGAGGAACTTATCCCATCAATAAGGGAGCTATCCCACCTAAAGAGGGGGATTATCCCATTGATGGTGGACCTGAATAACCTCTTTACAGCACTATAAATAAAGACATTGAGCCAGAAGGAGGAGAGGTTGAAGCTATACATTTTCTTTGGGTAAATGCTACAGGAATTAGGACTCCCATTTAGAACCTTGTGAGGAGAGATTGTCTTTGCTTGATTCTACTTGGAAGTGGGTGAGCTTTGTCAAAGTAGAGGAAAACCCTTGATGGACCCTGGGAGGAACTTGCACAACACCAAGGCCAGGTTGTAAGAGTTTCTTTGTTTCGTTATTAATACAAACTGGTTCATTTTTCTCAATAGCTTGTGTTAATGAGTTATTTCATGTGTTCCTTGGTCTGCATGTTGAATATATGTTTTATTATATGAGATGCAAGTGCTTGGTAATTGTTTGATTGTTTGTGGTTGCAGGAATTGATGTGAAGGAGGAGCTCATCCGGATCGGCAAGGACGGACTACAACAACAGCGTTTTGGAATAAGGTAAGCCTAAACATTTGTAGTTTTCATGTTTTAAAAGGTGTATTTAGAGAAAGATCGCTCCATTTTGTCTTGTTTGTCGCTAGAGAGTTTAGACTCCTAGGGAGGTCAGTTGTGTCCGCACAAACGACTTTTTCCGCCACAACAAATTGGCGACCATACTGGGGAAGCCATTAATGTGAAAGTCTTTTCCTTTGTGTGAACTTTGCTCTGAGAAAATCATTTTTATTTTCTGGTTTTTGACTGTGAGAATTAGTATTTGGGTGGCTTAGCTTTAGATTTAGTTAGATTTGTTTTTTCTTAACTTTTCCAGAAGGACGCACCCTCTGAGTACTGCACAGTGCGTCTTTGGACGCGCTGTTTCCGTTTGCACAGAGCGGGCCCGCGCCTATTCTAACGGGTTGCCTGCGTCTTCCTGTAAAAATTTAGGAAACCTCCATTTTTGCTTTAATTGCTTTTAGATTTTGTTTTTTCTTAGTGTTTTCTGCCCAGATCCTTTAGTACCCTGTCAAAAATTTTCACCTGAACTTGTTTTGTGAGCTTTGAGTGTTTTAGTGGATTTCAACGAAGTTTAGGCCTAGGGTTTGATTTTTGAATAGGTCCTGTAGTGACTTTGACGGTAGAAAGTTGTCCAGCCTTAGATCTCTCTGGTTTGTCAGCCTTCTTAGAAGTCGGGCCTGTCGTAAAGTCTCCTTGTGTGAGCAGCTTGCCATTTAAGTTGTCTTTTGGGTCAAATTTCGAATTACTTGTTTATAAAGTGTTGATTTCCATTTTACAAAAGAACAAAAAGATTAGAGTTTTGTTTTGACTAGTTTTTGGTTCTGCAATAAGCTAGTCCTTGATTTGATTGTGATCAAGTAAAACACCTTAGAATAATCATTGTTGGCTTTGCCTCATTAGGTTTAATTAGGGTAATTTCCTTTTGATTTGTTTTTTTTAATTTTTTGAGTGAATTTTCATAGATTGCATAGTTTGCAATTGATTTTTATTAAAATAGATTTATGTTTTTCGTTAAATAAGAAAAATACAAAAACATCTCCTTTTAAAAGTTTTGTTTCAAGTAGCATTTAAAGTTTTTGGAAGAAAAAGAGTTTTTTCGTGCAAGTAAAGAGCGGTCATGTTTTTATGCTTGGCAAAGACAAACGAATTGTTTCTTTGATTGTCTTTAATTAAGAAGTTGCTTTTATAAAAATTGCATTCTCTCAACTTTTTAGTTAAGCAATTCATCGAAAAAGTAAAGTAGTGGGTAAATCATCCTAGGTGCATTTTGTAGTGGTTTCGAGTCGAGTCAACACACCACTGGTTTCACTTCCATCACCTTTTGACTTAAGAAACAACCTTAAAAGTAACACTTAAATTAAAATCAATCTAGTAATTTTTATTTTTCTAGGGCTATGAAACACCAACATAGCTTAGGCTAGGGTCTTGGAGTAGGTGAGTACTTAACTCTCCAAGACTACAAAACCAAACAGATAGTTTATCTTGAGTAGAATAAATCCAATTGTTTCAATTGCACTCTGGGAAAGCTCCTCTTAAAGGAGAAGCACGAGCTCGTGTCCGAACCAGTGAGGGGATCATTCCCCCCTCGTTGGGAACGACGCCAGATAGTACGTATTACAAACGGTAAACCTCGGATTAACCGTTGTCGAGGAGCCAGGGGTCACTTATCGGTAAACCTTGGATTACTGTCAAGGAGCCGGTAAGGGGATTGAGCTTGTTACTCTGCCCTTGCATGCTGTCGGAGTTTAGACTGTTCCCCCAGGTGTAATTGTTGTGATTGGTAACTTTAGTGACCATAATCTTTAGGGTTCTACCGAGGTGACGGTGGAGGGAAGGTCCCACTGTACCTGGAGCAGACGTCGGTTATACTCACTTGGATTTTCCGGGGGGTTCACTTCACTTCGAGACGGTTAAAGTGGAGGAACTTGTGCCGGTCTATTCATTAAGCAGGTTGCCGGGGTAACTGTTCCACCCGCCATTTCTGTACTGAATCCTGCGAGGTTGGGCCTAATCACCAACTAGCGCTTTTGGTCCGGAAGACTACTGTTTGTGTTTGGTTTGACGCTTTAGATTCTTTAGGCGTGTGCTTCAAATTTGTTTGCTTCTTTAGAAGACTTTAGGTGGTTTGATTTGAAATTTTTACTTTGTTTTCGTGTGTTGTAGTTAAAAAATCTTTAATTGTGGCGGAATTACCGAGACAGTCCCATAGACTTCGGGGCAAGTCTCCTGAGATTGTTACCGGAATAGATTTGTTAAGAAAACTCCATAAATCGCGGGGTGAATCTCCTGAAGACATTCCGGGTCAGTACGAAGGGTTAAATGTCCTTGTAACTCCTCCTAGTGACAGTAGAGTAGGTTCACCTGAAGAAGGAGAATCTTCATTGGTAGTCCATCCAGATTACCAAAGTTTAGAGACAGGTTATAATCCCAAAGCTGTTTCAGTTTCTGAGCTTGTTAGTAGTTTTTCGTCTGCTAGTGATACAGGCGAAGAACCAGAAATATCTGAACCTGTTACTCCAACTTCTAGTGTTCCAGATTCACCAAGAATAGAAAGAATTATCACCGAAAATCTACCTTCTGGTTTGATTGCTATAGAAGAACTTGCTCCAGAAGAGGATATAGGTGTCTCTCACCTTGAAGGTCAACTTACTATTGATCTAAGGGAGCGTGAATCCATCTTTTACAGTCCTCCTAGAAGTACTTCTTCGTACCTTGCGTTAACCAATTTTTTAGACAACTCAGTAGGTTTTTCTACACCTCGTACTCCTTTTCCACCTGGAGGTATTTATACTCCTGTAAATATGTCTGGTCAGTCGTCCGTGTTTACTCAAAGTCCTGAATCTTTTTTACACGGCGGTCCTTCTGTTCCCACTGGGTATCAGTCACTTTCTGGTACCTTTGCGGGGGCATCTCCTCAACCCGTTGATCATGGGTTATTTGCTGGAAACAGTGGTAATATACCATTGGGTGTAGGAAACATTTACATGATGTCAGGTTCAGTTCCCGTTTCCCAACCTCAAGGTGGCCAATTACCGCCTGGGGGGCAACCGTAGTTAATGCCTGGGGGGCAACCTCAAGGTACACAAATCGTGTCTGGGGGGCAACCTCAAAGTCAGTATGTACCTATGGTGCAATATGTGCCTCAAGGTCAACCTCAGCCTCAATATGTACCCCAAGGTCAACCTCAGTATCAATATCAACCTCAAGGATGGCAACCCCAAGGATGGCAACCTCAAGGGTATCAACCCCAAGGTTATCAACCTCAAGGGTACCAACCTCAAGGTCAAGGTCAACCCCAGTATCAGTATTTACCTCAAGGTTATCAACCTCAAGGTCAATACTCAAGTCAAGGTTATCAACCGCCTCAAGGTCAGTCATATGTTCCAAGTATGGGAACTGCACCTTACAATTATCAATCCTACCCTCAATCTGGTTATGGATCTCAGTATCCTCAACCTGTTACGGGTCAATACCCTGGAATGTTAGTGTGGGATCCATCACAGGGTCAACAGGTGTTGCAGCCAAGTGTACAGATGGTTCCTCAAGCTGGACAACCCGTAGTTTCTGGTCCAACCCAGCAACCGCAACCTGTCCAGCCAAATGTTCAAACTTCTGTAACTTCGGTAGTTACTCAGCCGTCAATTGCACCTAGTACTCCATCTCAAACGGCTGCTGCAACTACCGCTACATCTACCATACTTACTTCTGGAGTATCGACGGCTCCAGTTTCTACTGTCCCTGTTACCACACCTCAGACATCTTTACCGTTGTCTGGATCTACGATTCAAACCACGGTCCAGATGCCTGTAGGTCAGCCTGGTATAAGTACGGTTGTCACTACTCAACCTCAATTTGTTCAACCTCCGTACCAGGGACAGTACCAACATGGGCAAGCTGTCCAACAACCGATTTACCAGTATCAACCGTATCCTGGGTACACTTATCAACAACCTCAACAACCCCAGTACGGTCCGGTTAATCCTAGTTTTCCAGGAGGATATAATATCCCAAATGCGACTCCTGTTCCTAGTTATCCTGGATATCCTCCTCCTGGGGCTGGTATTGTGACCCAGAGTTTTAGAGATCCTAACCGGCAGTTACCGTTTATCGCAACTTTGGATTTACCAGACTTGACGTGCCTAACGAACGATCCAATTCAATATCTTCAGTTCTGGCCGCCAATGCCAAATAAGTTGCCCAGTGATATACCCAAGTTCGAAGGTAAGTCTGGAGAGGATCCGTCCAATCACGTGATGACTTACCACCTCTGGTGTGCTTCAAATTCTATCTCGGATGATTCGATCCGCTTACGTCTTTTCCAGCGTACATTCATTGGTCTCGCGGCCAAGTGGTACATTGAGTTACCACGGGCCTCTTTTTACAACTTTAGCCAGTTAGCTACCTCGTTCTTAACTCACTTTCAGTTGCCGGTCAGATACGATAACGGCACGGAGTTATTAACTTCACTAAAACAATCGACGTCCACGTATATTTCTGATCACATTCATGAGTGGAGACGTCGAAGAAGACTAGTGAAAGTTTTTATCCCGGACCAAATCTTAGCTGAATGGTTTGTCAAATCATTATTACCGAAGATTACTGAAGATGTAGCTAAGGCCGGAGTAGTTACTGAGGAGCAAGTCATTGCTCAAGCGCAATACCTTGACTTAGTTTACACTCAGTCGGGTACGTTACACGAGAAGATCCCAGATCTTCCAAAATCGAATCAAATTGCTGCTACTCCTTCGGGATCTCATGCCGCTGATGGTATGATTGGTATCGTGACTACGAAGAGCAAGAAGAAGTCTTCCAAGGCTTCAAATACTCCAATTATCACTTTGCCTGATTCTCCGACAGGAGAGTCTTCTCCTCCTGAACTTACCGCCGACATTCACGCTGTAGAGTCATCTACGGCCAAATCAAAAAACGGTGGAAAGAAGAAAGGAAAGAAGAAGGCTAAAGCAGACAAGGCTCCAAAGGAGAAAACTGAAAAGTCGGAAACCAATGACGAAAAACGCAAACCTCGATATCCTTGTCTTATTTGTGAAGAGGATCATTTTACGAGAGATTGCCCTCATCGGGCCGAGGTTGTGAAAATAGTCAAAGGTTCTCCCACTCCTGCTGTGTTAAAAAATCCATTTCCAGAGCAGGAGAATAAGATGATAGGTTCTTCTTCGAATGCCAGTGAAGAACCCATTTTGATGATGTCTCATGTGAGGATTGCAACTCGATCGCAAGATTATGGTAGTAAGACTCCTGTTGATGGTAAGGAAGCAGAATCTTCTCATTCTAACCCATCAACCTCAGCTCCCGGTTCCGATCCACTACAGATCGAAAAACCTAACCCAGACTTAGTGATTAAGCCGCCCGCCAAGGGTGTACTTCGAAGGTCTGCTTTCAATCCACATGCGAGAGCAGCCCAGAATTACAACATTGTTGAGGACTTAGTTGTTTCACCTTCAGCAATGTCGGCACTCGAAGTGCTGCAATCATGCCCAGCACAGCGGAAATTGCTTTTGTCGGCTATCGGAGCTGTCGATGTTCAGGACCCGAACCTAATGATCTTTGATCTAGAAAATAGTACGCCACGTCTCCCCCATCAAATGGCTTTCCAAATTCCAGTGATAGTCAAAAACAGGCCTATTCATCGGACTGTGATTGATGAGGGAGCTTCTACGTGTATTATGTCGATTCAATGTTGGAGATCGCTTGGTTCTCCTTCGTTGAACCAATCCCCCACCATCCTTAAGGCCTTTGATGGCCGTGGGTTCCGTCCGTTTGGTATTCTACAAGAATTGCCTATAGGAGTAGAAGGTAAAACCGTTAGTCTGGATGTGGAAGTGGTTGATGCCCCTCTAGACTACAACCTTCTTTTGGGTCGAAGTTGGTCATATGCTATGACAGCAGTCGTTTCATCGGTCTTCAGAGTAATTAAGTTTCCATATAACGGTAAGATCGTGACTATTGATCAGTTGACATACTTTTCATCCGACCCAGCCTCTTCAGAGAGTATCCAGCATGTTGGTAAGATGACAATCCCTTATAGGGACGTTGGTGTAGGTTTAGTTAAGGATTCCGGTTTACTGGGAACTTTTCCTCTCCCTCCACTCAACGTAGATCCTTCATTTGTGACAATTCATATGATTACATCAGAAAACATTATTTATGACGATCCTTGGATTGTCCCATCTGACTCTGAGATAGACTCATTCGGTGATGCTATGCCTTTGAGTCCATATGAAGTTGCTTATGAAGCTGTCATGTCTTTTACCGACTCGCATTCAACCGAAATCGACCAAATGAATGTGGTCAGTGAAGAATCACTTTTCACCTCAACCTTAGAACGGATAGCGTTTCCCGAAGTCGTGTCATCTGACGAACAACTTCGCGAAATCCTAAGTGTAGACGATCTACCATGGGAGGATCTCCATCACAGATCTTTGTTTTTACCTAAGGATGATGTATTTGAAAATGATTTTTCATCTATCTTTACCGCTGAATATGTCAAAGACGCTCAGGATCCAACGAAACATTCTGATTCAGAGTTGAATTTAGGGAATATTTCTCGTACTATTCCCATTGATATTTCAGTGAAGCCCGGAATCGAGGAAAGCATTCATATAGGTGCCGCTTGTACAAAAGATGAAATCCAAACTTACAAGGCCCTATTCCAAGAATTCCGCGACGTGTTTGCCTGGTCTTACGAGGAAATGCCGGGAATTGATCCTGCCATTGTTGTTCATGAAATAAAAACCTACCCGGATGCTAAACCCGTCCGGCAACGGTTGCGTCAGATTCACCCTCGAAAAGTGGCTGTGATTAAAGCAGAAGTCGAAAAGCTGTTGAAAGCAGGTTTCATTTATCCGATCCCGTTAACGGATTGGGTATCGAATATTGTTCCGGTTAACAAGAAACAAGGAACAATAAGAATCTGTATCGACTATAGGGATATAAATCGAGCTTGTCCAAAAGACAACTATCCTACGCCTTATATCGATCAAATTATTGATGATTGTGCCGGAAGTGAAATGTTTTCCTTTATGGATGGCTTTTCGGGCTATAATCAAATCAATATTCTACCTGCCGACCAACCAAAAACGGCATTCATTTGTCCATGGGGGACATTTGCTTATTGCAAGTTACCTTTTGGGCTTAAGAATGCCGGGGCCACTTTTCAACGGGCGATGTCTTATGCATTTCATGACATCAAGCACATTGTGCAACCGTATCTCGATGATTTGCCTGCTCATTCTTTACATCGAGCTGATCACCTTGTCCACCTACGAGCAATCTTTATGAGGTGTAGGCATTATCGAATTCGGTTGAATCCCCACAAGTGTGTTTTCTGTATAGAAACAGGTCGATTGCTGGGATTTGTTGTTTCAAAAATCGGCATTCGCGTCGATCCCTCGAAGGTCGAAGCTATCATCAAATTGCCTCCTCCTTCGAGTTTGCGCCAACTCCAAAGTTTGCAAGGGAAAGCGAACTTTTTACGCCGATTCATCCCAAACTACGCCGAGGTCACTAAAGGTTTTACACGGTTGTTGAAACAGAACGCACAATTCTTTTGGGACGAGATTGCCCAACAATCTTTTGATGCACTTAAACACGCGTTGACCCATGCACCGTTGTTGCATCCTCCCAACTACAACCAGGACTACTTCTTATACCTCGCAGCTTCGCATTCCACCATAGGAATGGTGTTAGTTCAAGAAGATGAGTTCGGAGCGGAACATGTGATATATTATCTTAGTAGGACCTTAAATCCCACTGAGTTAAAATATTCGCATGTGGAGAAATTGGCCCTGGCAGCCGTTCAAGCTGTCCAGCGTTTTCGTCACTACATTCTCCTCCGTAAAACTACAGTTATTTCGGATTGCAACCCTATGATTTATATCTTGACAAAACAATTGCTAGGGGGCAAGTACTCTAAATGGATTGTCATCCTGCAAGAGTTCGACTTGGAGTTCGAGAAGTCTAAGTCTAAGAAATCCTTAGTTTTTGCGGAGTTGATGTGTGATTTCCCGAGTATTGACACAGAGACTGTGGCAGAGGAGTCCATTGCGGACGAATCTTTGTTTCTTATCAGTACTTTAGATCCGTGGTACGGGGATATAATCATCTATCTCCAAACCCAAACCTTTCGGCCTGAAGCTTCCAAAGAAGAACGTCGAAAAATTCGGTTTCAATCCCAGCAATTTAAAATTATTGGAGATACACTTTATCGCCGGGGGGCAGATTTAGTTTTTCGACGTTGTTTAACTCACGAAGAGGCTGAGAGAGTTTTGAATGATTGTCACTCTGGAGCATGTGGCGGTCATATGTCTGGGTATGCCACAGCTCAGAAGGTGTTGCGCGCTGGCTACTTCTGGCCGTCTATGTTTAAAGATTGTATCATTGCAGTCAGGAAGTGCCACAACTGTCAAGTGTTTGATCGCAAGATGCGCGCTCCACCTGCTCCTCTCCACCCTATAATTGCCGTTGGTCCATTCGCCAAATGGGGTATCGACTTTATTACTTGTAACCCTCACTCGGCCGGGGGGCATGCGTATATCATCCTCGCGGTTGATTATTTTACTAAATGGGCCGAGGCGATGCCTACATTCGACGCAAGCGGCAAGACAGCTGCAGTTTTCGTATTCAATCATATCATAACTAGGTTTGGTGTCCCACAAGCAATCATTACTGACCATGGGAGCCATTTTCGAAACGTCATGATGACTGAGCTTACAAGCCAGCTTGGTTTGCGCCACGATAGCTCTACTCCTTATTATCCGCAAGCCAACGGTTTGGTTGAGTCTATCAACAAAGTTCTAGTCATCATGATTTGACGGATCATTGGTATCCATCGAACGAATTGGCACAACATGTTATTTTCGGCGCTATGGGCATATCGAACCTCAGTAAAAAATTCAACAGGGTTCACTCCTTTCCAGCTAGTTTATGGCTTGGAAGCTGTGTTACCCATTGAATGCGAAATCCCATCACTTCAAATGGCTGTCGAATTACTTCCAGCTACTTCCGAAGAGGAGAAACGGTTATTGTACTTGGCTAAATTAGATGAGACTCGACGTGACGCTACATTAGCTATCGAGACTCACGCGAAACGAATGAAAGCTCAGTATGATAAAAATGTAACCCCTCGAAGTTTTTCGGAAGGAGACCTAGTACTATTATATGATCAAGCTAACGATAAGCTAGGTGCCGGAAAATTCGTTCCCATGTGGCATGGGCCCTACATTGTAAAGCGAAAGCTAGCAAAAGGGGCTTATGAGCTAGTTGACTTTGATGGGGACTCTTTGGGTAAACCCAGAAATGGACTTTACCTAAAGAGGTATTATGCTTAAATGATGGGTATGGAGAAATTTTTAGATAGGTTAGATTTTCTTTCTAGCTAGCGAGTGTGTTAGTTTAGTCAGTGTGCTTAGCTTAGAGAGTGTGGTTTTTCGTCGTTATTCTGGCTTATCTTGGTTTTACTCTTGATATTGCAGATGTCGACGCCTCTCCAAACATACATTGGATTTGCTGATGGTGCTTGTCGTAGTACACGGAATATCTCTTCCGCAGCTTGGGTTATCTATTCGCCCTCTGACGAGTTAGTTTCTATGCATGGGGTAAGCCTCGGTCAAACAACGAACAACATTGCAGAATACAGTGCAGTGATTGAATTATTATCCGAATCTATTTCATTTGGAATTCGACGTTTGATAGTGAGGTTAGATTCTGAACTTGTTGTATTACAGCTTAATAGAGTTTATGCCATTAGAAATCCTGTGTTGTTAAGGTTGTTTTTGAGAGTGCGTCTCTTGGAACGTGAATTTGATTACATTGAATATCAACATATTCCAAGGTCTTTGAATACATTAGCAGATGCAATTGCTTCTCGAATGTTGGACAGACATTTACGATAATCATGCAAGTAAATTTAAAAACATTTCATCACATATGTTAAACAGATAAGCCGGTAATAGTGATATATATAGATAGAAGTGTGTCAAAAAATATATACATCGTCTTCGATCATAGGTTGAAAACACCTTATGATCGGCAAAATGATAGTACAAAAAGTCAAAATGTCACATGTGACTACAAAAGTGACTAGTCAATCACTGGTGGTGCTCTCTGTATGACACCACTGCGCGGGCTACCTTGCGCAAAAATCTCCTAAACGGTCCAGGGACCGCGACTACGAAGCGCTGAAGCCTGGTAGGAATGTCGTCCATAGTAGTCTCAGGTATATCTGCCGTGAGACGCTCTAGATCATGCTCCAACTCAGCTAGTACTTCTGCAGCCGCGTCCTGTGGGGCCGGTACCGGTGCAGCTGGATGTAGTCTATCAAAAGGCCGGAGGTTGGCTGGACGCTGTGGACCAACATCTGCATTTTGAAAATTTTACTGTTAGTTTTGAGACGATATATATGAAAAATAAAAAAAATACATAATTAGAAAACTTGTGAAAAATAAAGTACCTCTGTCATCCCATTGTTCTCCCGGTGGAAGAACCATGTCCGAATCACCTCTAAAATCCACTCCGGCATACGGAAAGTCCTGTATCGAAAAAACCTGGTCCTCTAACCAGTGAAAGTAACTATCTGAGAATCGAACCACCGCCGTGCCCTCGTCAGGATGCCGGGCCATCACCGCAACCCATCGTATCAGCTTTGGCTCCCGAGGACCCAAGATATCAACAGTGAGTTGCTGAGGGATCAGCATTGGAACTCTCTCCAAGGCAAAGCTCACGACTAGAGGCCCATATCCAAAAGTCTTTAGTCGTCCGTTCTTTGCCTTGGTTAGTTGGCTCTTCATATGAGCCGACACAGCTTCACACCAGTTGAAAATGGTGCCTTGGTAACAGTCAATTGCCATCCGCATTTGGGATCCGGAAGCAATGTGTAAAGCGGCCGCGCCGCAAATTCTGGTAACCGTGAACGCTATGACTTTGAGTTCACGCAGAGTGATGTGTTTTATCTCTATGCCTTTCGAATGGTGAGCCCCAGGTGTGCACCACTCGTCGCGGAGACTATCAAGGGATTGGCCACCCGGCCTAGTCCCCGCAAGACTGAGTTGCTCGCCTCTGTTCGGCAAGCCAGTGAGAAAGTATACATCCGAGGGCTCTATCTCGAGCTGGTGCCCTCCTATGTAAAAGCATTGTTCTTGAACGTTCCATCGCTCAACTAGCCATTCCAAGAATCTTACCTGGCCCCTCATGCCCGGTATGGTCCAGTATTTGTATAACCCGCATGCTCTTAGGGCATCCAGGGAAGGTTGATGATTTATTGCAGTTTCATCATCCTCTACATGCTCTCGTTCTCTCCAATCTAACATGGTTAATGCCCTGCACACCAGAAATAGTCATTAGAAATTGATTTGGGAATTTTTAGATAGTTATTTGAGGGGGTTGGGGTTTTGAAATGCGCGTTTCACGGAAGACGCACCCCGCCTTTACAGCACAGGGCGCTCGGACGCGGCTGGCCTGAAGGCGGACTGCGTCTTCCGACCATTTTCCTATATAGAAAAAGTCGGGGGACGCGGGTCACCCGAAGGGCACCCGCGTCCGCCGAGAGGCGCATTCCAAAACCAAAACCCCCCCAAAAAATGAAACTAAGACCTAAAAATTAATTCTAAATGGATAGAAATGCAGAGTAGGATGTGTAAAATACCTGGATAAGACGACGTTCGATTCCGACGGTCGGATTTTCCGCAGCGACCACGGGAAGTTTCTTGTCAAAAGCTCCTTTTTCAACCTCAACAGTCAAACGGTAAAAATGACATGGTAAAAAGTCTTTTTATAGGTTTTTTGGATGAATTAGTTCATTTTTTACCATGAAAAGATGTTTTTCGATGTATTTTTGCCTATTTTAAACAGGTATGAGTAATGTGTTGCTTTTGTGCAGGACAAAGGGATTTCGAGGGAAATTGTCATTTTTCACAAACAAAAATATCAGAGTCATCTTTTAAGCCCTTTTCTGACTCCTAAAACATGAAAAGATCGCCGAGCGTTTCTTTTACACTCGTTAAAATGGAATTAAAAGACGGTCCCCTTTTAGCTCTTTTCTGACCGCAAAATCAGGAAAAGATTGCCGGGTTTTTGTCGTTTCAAACTCGATAAGGAAATAAAATGACGTGTCCTTGATCGCTTTTTACTTTTCAGGTCAGTGGCACTAAACATGAAAGTACTCCTTGGTCGCAAGATCAAGCGGTTCCCCCAGGTATTATTTTATACTTTTTCGGGCTTGAGGGACACAAATCTACGAAAAAGTTCAACTTGGAGTCTTCTTAAGTTTTTCAGACTCTCTAAAATTGAAAAACACCGAGTTTCTCCTATACTGGGCTCGTTAAACATTTCACAGTAAAGGACCTGTTCAATTACAAACAGGAACGAACCACTCCTTCCTAGGGTTCGAATCAAAACTAGGTTGGACTCATCCGAAGGATGAGCTTATAATCAAGCATATGTTATCCTCCTCAAGCTTGTTAAAAATAAAGAGGTACTTGCCAGAAATGGTGGGGGAAAAGAGAGAAGAATGAACCTGTTTGTTACCTTTTGTCTCAAAAGAAACTTTATTACCACTCTTGAACACGACACTTTTCATTCACCTGGGTTGGGAAATCTTTTACCTCACAGTTGATCAAACCACTTTGAAAGTCTTTAACCAGGTTCCGGGGATTAACTTTGAGTTATTCGTCACCAAGCCATCTGTCGTGTCGTTATGTATTCAAGAGGTCTGCAAGCAAAACTTTCATCTGCAAAATACTTGTCATCCATTTGACCATCCCTGAGTCAGTCCTTACAGCAACATTTCTTCAACTTGAACAATGATTTCGTGTTGCGGGCTTGCCTGCAACGGGTCGCTTTCTATCGACATCAGCACATTATCTAGAAAGATGACTTAGGAATCGACAGTACCTTGAAGTCTGCATGCATCAATGGCAGGTTTCTCGCCTTTGACGTCAGTTTACATCATTGACTTTCGATCAAAGGATTCCGTGAAGTGTTCGACATCAAAACATCTATTCACATTTCACGGGTTGTGCTTGGTACTTTGAGAACCATTGACATTACTGGTGGTCTCTCTCACACTTGTTAACAGTTTACATCATCGACTGGTAATCAAGTGGTTTCTAACATGTTCGACATCAAATCATTTAATCACATGGCTAGAATCGTACCAATTCGGGAAGTAGAAGTGAAGACCCTGGATCTAGACCATCCAGGCTGCGAGGAGTTTTGTATTCATTATCTATGTAGACTAATCATAAACAGATGGCTACGTCCATACTGTGTCTACAAAAGTTTATAAAAATGATGTACTGCAAGATCATTCCTGTATCAGAGTAGTTAGTCCATTAGTTAAAGTTTTGAATCTGAGTATGGGAATGCCTACCTCAGTGATGATATAATCTTATACATGTATTTTGTGTTGAAAATTGCAGGTTCCAACCAGGTCATCCACAAGACAATCCTTGAAATGATAAAGCGCTTCACCCTTCCTAGAATTACAAAACCCTAATCTATTCCAGGCTTCACACTTTAGGGGGCAATCTGTTACACTAAAAAATGCCACCATGACTATTTACAGTTAGTATGGCTCAATCAACAGTCATGCTACCCTCTTAGGCAAGTCTTATGCCTCTGCTATCCATCTCAAACTCAAAGAAGAGAGAAAGTCTTGTAAAAAATGTGTTTATCTCTGGGGACGCAGATTCTCTCAAGCCTTACCTGCGGGGACGCTCACAATTTTCACAAAGGCTGCGTCCTTGGACGCTCTGTATGTTAAGGGACAGGTGCGTCCTTCTGTAAAAGGCAAAATGCGCAAGTTTCATCTTAAAAAAGTTACTTGTGGTTACTTCTAGAACTTTCTAGAGGTCGGTTTGATGAAATGGATGCGCCTCCAGTTGGTTCATGTATCCCTATTAAGGAGGAACTTATCCCATCAATAAGGGAGCTATCCCACCCAAAGAGGGGGATTATCCCATTGATGGTGGACCTGAATAACCTCTTTACAGCACTATAAATAAAGACATTGAGCCAGAAGGAGGAGAGGTTGAAGCTATACATTTTCTTTGGGTAAATGCTGCAGGAATTAGGACTCCCATTTAGAACCTTGTGAGGAGAGATTGTCTTTGCTTGATTCTACTTGGAAGTGGGTGAGCTTTGTCAAAGTAGAGGAAAACCCTTGATGGACCCTGGGAGGAACTTGCACAACACCAAGGCCAGGTTGTAAGAGTTTCTTTGTTTCGTTATTAATACAAACTGGTTCATTTTTCTCAATAACTTGTGTTAATGAGTTATTTCATGTGTTCCTTGGTCTGCATGTTGAATATATGTTTTATTATATGAGATGCAAGTGCTTGGTAATTGTTTGATTGTTTGTGGTTGCAGGAATTGATGTGAAGGAGGAGCTCATCCGGATCGGCAAGGACGGACTACAACAACAGCGTTTTGGAATAAGGTAAGCCTAAACATTTGTAGTTTTCATGTTTTAAAAGGTGTATTTAGAGAAAGATCGCTCCATTTTGTCTTGTTTGTCGCTAGAGAGTTTAGACTCCTAGGGAGGTCAGTTGTGTCCGCACAAACGACTTTTTCCGCCACGACACTCAACTTAGTCAATATGGCTCAGACTCTTATTATAGCCTTTTTTTGGAAATGGAACGGTCATTTTGCATCTTCTTATGTGATTGAAATCTCGATTTCGGCACTCTGGAAACTCATATTCGCGTTGCAACTACCCTGTCATCACAAAAAATTCTGAAAAAATGAGTTGGTTTTAAATCAGCGATATCTCCTTCATCCAGACTCCGATTTGACTGATTTGTTTTTTGAGTTTGGATGATTTTTCAAGAGGATCTCAAATATGCAATTAATTTCCAAAAATTCCCCACAAAAACTGATTAACAAAAAAAAAAAACAAAACAAAACTAAAAAGTCTTCGTCCATGAATTTCCATTAGAAAACTTCCTGCAAAATAGCTAATTTTAAATCAGTGATATCTTCATCATCCGAACTCTGATTCACCCTATTGTTTTTTTTTAATTTGGGTATTTTTTTCAAAAAGAATGTAAATCTTTTTTTTTTTGAAAATTTTCACCAAAAGTTTCATATTTGAACTATAGCTCGACACCCCAAAAAATTCTTGTAAAAATGAAAAAAAATATCCTCGCTTTTCCAAGAAAGTGCTATGATACCACTTGTAATAAATCTGACATGCAAATATATGAAAATCGAAAATATGCCCAGAAATAACAAGATCAATCCAAGAATAGAAATAGAAATTCTTCTTTATTAATGTCAAAACCCTTGAGGTAAGGTAACACGATACAATCACTCCTTAAGGAAGGAAAGTACTCCACAATCCATATCCTTGTCAATACAATAATCCTTGACATATCTCAATGGAGAGTCTCTAGAATCTATATAGGCTTCATATATACAATATCATGGGTCTTTAAATACCATACATCCAATACCATGGGATTATCACATTGTTTCATAACTACTTATGGTCCTTTGCATAATGCAGGTTAACCACTTTATTTATAAACTATGACCCATTTATTTATCATCCTTAATCATTACACCACGATTGACTTTGTTTCCAAAAAAATGACACGAACAAAACATTTATTTTTCTCTTTAAGATTGAGTTTAACTTTGATATTTTGTTATGATTGATAATTTTTTTGTCCCTTGTCGATATTGTATAACTACTATAATTTCTTAATATTTTACTTAAATTAGTGATCCCAATCATTTCAAAGAGAAAAATATATATTCTTCATTCTTGCATTTGGTTGTAGATTTAGAAAGAGTGATAAATTATTCGACTTCTTTGAAGGTAAATGATTCCACTTATGATTTGAGAGCAAAATAGAATCACCTATTAGAAACATCTCAAGCATTTGTGTTATTAGATTATGATATCTCCTCTTAATCCAAGTGAAATACCAGTATTAGGGATGATATGCACTAGTTTCACATGATCAATGGGTTCTTGAAGTTTTTGTAGTATTTTGTCAATTTTCCTATTACCTTATGTTTTTCTCTTCAAAATATAAGGTTGAGATAAAATTTCACCATATAACCTAGCTTTCATATAATAAACTCTAGTGAAATCCAACGTGGGAATCCAATAGGGCACATTTTTCCTCTGTATTAATAGAAGCATGCATGTTTGTGATCTTAATTTTGAAATTACTCTCATATTCATGAATTGATCACCAAAATCAACCACTTTCTTGGTTCCCCATCTCTAAAATGTATCATTTTTCAAAATTGTTAAAGCTCCTACAAAAATTTTGGTTGTATTATTAGATATACATTAGCATCCTTTCCATATATTTTTATATTAATTTCACATTGTACTAAGCTCACACTTTTGCAAAAACTTATATATAGGTTTTTAATTGGGATTTTTTCTTGAATAAATTTGTTTTAATAAGGCATTCATCTCTAGTGCATTCAATGATAGGATTTTCATATTGAATTTATACTTTTCATGGGAGGGAAAAACATTTGTAATCTAGGGAAGTTATCTAGAGTTTGTTAGGAACTAACTTTTTCCCTTCAAAAGTTCCTAATTTTTTGTTCCTTCCTCTTTTTTAGAGAGACTTAACTTGAATTCCTTTGGAAAAAAATGAGATTGTCTATCTAGATTTGGGGAAGTTTTCATTGGATTTATTATTTAGATTATCATTTATTTTTAAATTTCTATCATAAACTTAAAAATTGTTCAATTAAAGTATTTTCTATGATATCCGAACCATACAATATAACTATGATATCAATATATACTTGCATAGAATCTCTCG
This sequence comes from Pinus tabuliformis, assembly GCA_031772625.1. NCBI lineage: Eukaryota > Viridiplantae > Streptophyta > Pinopsida > Pinales > Pinaceae > Pinus > Pinus tabuliformis. Next base: position 320,277,217 of record CM062814.1, on the reverse strand, counting down.
CATTGTCATGAGCTATAGTGGAATTGTCTTGATTCTGTATAAAGAACTCTTCGTTTCATTTCTTCTTTGCTTGTTCCAATTGCTCCAAATCCATAGAATTCTCTATATGACCTACATTTATAACACAACTTTCTTGTCTTTGGGAAAATATGGAAACTTTGGGTTGTTAATAGGCATGTGTCTCTTAGAACTTGGTTAATGTAACATGCTCCCATCTCATACTAAAATTGAGCATACTTCTCGAACATTGTCCTTTTTGCTTCATGTGCAACCTTACTATGTATTATACTACTAGTATTGCTTATTGTTCTCATTTCATTGCGAGGAGTCTATTTTAGATTCTGAAGATTGATAATTGATTTATTCAAGTTTTTCCTATATATGGATATTTCTTTAATGCACCATATTACTATCCATTGTATTTGCTTATTACACACCATATCAACTCCATTTAATTTAATATTATTATGCTTCAACTCATTATGAACTCCTTGTATGACACTACTTGTGGTACATTGTTATTTTCCCCTTAATTCATTTCAAAAGGTCAAATCTACCCTCTAAGGATATAGTTCCATGTAATGTTATTAATCACTAGACTCACCTTTGTCTTTTGGTTACATATTTCAAGGCTTACATGATTCAAGGTAAGAAAAGCTTTGTTTAAACCATTAATTTAATTTTGCTAAAATAATGGATATCCATATATATACTAATCTATTTTCCTTCATTATACATCTTATGTTGGGTCCCTATAATACTAGTGATTACCCCATTACTATTGTAGTTATACCCCTTATTTATATTGTTGTGCCCCTATTACCCCCATATTGTTATTTCTGTGCCCCATAGAATCCCTCTATTGTTATTTTTGTGGCTTTATATTATTATTGTTAGGTCGGCTGGATTATATTGTGACTCCTTAGACTCCTATATATAGAAAGGAGGTTTTGTCATTTGTATCATCCAAGAATTGTTCATTTATGTAATGTAAAGGAGGTTGCCCCCTCGAAGAGGCTGAATTCTAAGGCGTTTATCTTTCTTTTCTATCTTTTCTTGAGCTGGTTTCATAACATTTGGTATCAGAGCTTTGGATTCTAGGGTTTCGCTGCTCCAAATAGGTCATCGTGGAATTTTCGCTATAACTTTTTTTATGTGATGTTTCAGAAGTCGCAGAAAAAACCCATTTGAGAAGACATCGCGTTGAACCTTGGGTCCGAATTTCAGATCTTTTCGTGTGATATTTGCGGAGATATGCTCTGAGAAAGTTGGTCTTTTTGCAGAATCCTGAATTACATTCAAAACAGGTGACCTAGGGAAAATCGTCATAACTTTCTCTCTGGGGATCGGATTGAAATTTCGTAAGAAGGTACAGAAAGAGGACGGACTATAGTTTCTTGTATATATTTTTCAGAACCAAAGGTCGAAAATTGTACATGTGGCACTTCATACAATTTCACTCTTCTGGAAAGGTCTATAATCAAGTCATCTTGGGAGATTGTGCATAACTCTTTCTTGGAGAATCCAATTTGGATCAGACTCATGGCATTGGAAAGAGGACACAAAGAGCTACTACAGGTCACAATTTCAGAACTAGATGATTGGAAAGTACAGAGATACATCAGAGGCAATATCAAGCTCCTACAAAGTGAAAAAAGGTGTGTAGATTTTTTTTAAATTTTTTCTTAAGCTTGGTGTGAAAATTTATTTTGAAGGAATTCAAAGGGCATAGTAGAGCATTATTATCGATAAATGATGCCCCGAGGAAAGAAAATGCAAACACCTAGTAAGGAACCTGAAATATCTAGCATGACTCATGAAGAAGAGGAAGAAATGTAACATGATATATCAAAATTACAAGACCAAGTGCAACAACTATCCCTTGCACAAAAAGGAACAGAAACTAAGATGGATGGTTTAAAGAAATATGTAGAAGCTAAGATGGATTGTTTAAAGAAAGGTTTAGAAGCGAAGATGGACTGCTTAAAGAAAGGCGTAGAAGCTAAGATGGATGGCATGGACGTTAAAATTGATGGCATGGATGATAAGATGGAAGAATTGAAGATAAATATGAATAAGTTGCTACAAGAAATGGTCACTAAGGGTGAAAGAGTACTAAAGGAAACTCATGATGAGAACAAAAGAAATGTTAATCATGATTCCATAGACTCTAATGTTGGATCGAAGACTCACCATGTTCCAAAAATCGATATGAGGAAGTTTGATGGCAAGGATCCCGCCACATGGATATTACAGATGGAGTGTTACACCAAAAAATGTCACCATGGTTATTTACAGTTAGTATGGCTCTATCAACAATCATGCTATCCTCTTAGGCAAGTCTTATGCCTCTGCTCTCCATGTCAAACTTCAAAAAGAGAGAAAGTCTTTATAAATGTATTTATCTCTGGGTACGCAGGTTCTCTCAACCTTACCTGCGGGTACGCACCCAATGTTCACAAAAGCTGCGTCCTTGGACGCTCTGTATGTAAAGGGGCAGGTGCGTCCCCCTGTAAAGGTCAAAATGCACAAGTTTCATCTTTAAAAAGTTACTTGTGGTCATTTCTAGAGAATTCTAGAAGGTTGTTCGACGTGTATTGAGCGCCTCCAGATGGTTCATGTACCCCTACCAAAGAGGAACTTATCCCATCAATAAGGGAGCTATCCCATCCAAAGAGGGGATTATCCCATTGATGGTGGACCTGATTAACTTCCTCTTGAGCACTATAAATAAAGGTATTGGGCCAGAAGGAGGGGAGGTTGGAAGCTATACATTTCTAAGGGTAAATGTTGCTGGAATTAGGACTCCCATTTAGAAGCTTGTGAGGAGAGATTGCCATCTTTGCTTGTTCTATTTGGAAGTGGGTGAGCTTTGTCAAAGTAAAGGAGAACTCTTGATGGACCCTGGGAGGGACTTGCACAACACCAAGGCTCAGGTTGTATTTGTTCCTTTTGTTACCTATTAATGCAAATGAGTCCATTCTTCTCAATAACTTGTTATTTATGAGTTGTTTCATGTACTCCTTGGTCTATGTGTTAAATATGTTTTATTCTATGAGATTATCAAGTGCTATTTAATCGTTTGATTGTTAGTGGATGCAGGTTTCAAAGTGAAGGAGGAGCTCATCCGGATCAGCGGAGCTAGACTGCTACAACAACGTTGGACTACAGGTAGGATCTAAACACTTGATTTCTTATATAGTAAATGCATGTTTAGAGAAGGATTGTTCTTGTTTGTCTTGTTTGTCACTAGAGAGTCTTAGGCTCCTAGGGAGGTTGGTTGTGTCCGCAAAATCGACTCTTTCTGCCTGACAAATTGGCGACTCCACTGGGGACTCCATTGATGTGAAAGTCTTTTCCTTTGTATGCAACTTTGCTCTGAGAAAAGTCATTTATTTTCTGGTTTTTGGCTCTGTGACTTTGTTTTTGGGTGGGTTAGCTTAGGGTTAGATTCAATTTAGTTTTTCTTGAATTTTCCAGTAGGACGCACCCTCTGAGTATTGCACAGTGGGTCCCTGGACGCACTGTCGCTGTGTGCACAGAGCGGGCCCGCACCTGTCTTAACGGGTTGCCTGCGTCCCCTGCTAAAATTTAAGAAAATTCCATTTTTTGCATTTTTTCTCTTAGATTTTGCTTTTTCTTAGTTTTTACTGCCCAGATCCATTAGTCTCTTGTCAAAGATCTTCACCTGAACTTGTTTCGATAGCATTGAGTGTTTTAGTGGATTTCATAGAAGTTTAAGCCCTAGGGTTTGATTTTTGAGTAGGTCTTGTAGTGACTTTGGCGGTAGAAGTTGTCAAGCCTTAGATCTCTCTGGTTTTGTCAGCATTCTTAGAAGTCAGACCTGTCATAAAGTCTACCTGTGAGAGCAACTTACCATTGAGTTGTCTCTTTGGCAAATTTCGAAGTGCTTGTTGATTGAGTATTGAATTCCATTTTACAAAAAGATTTGAGTTTTGTTTTGACTGGTCTTTTGATTCTGCATTAGATGGTCCTTGACTTGATCGTGGTCAAGTAAAACAACCTAGAATCATCTTTGTAGGCTCTTGCCTCGTTAGGTTTGCTTAGTGTAAATTTCTTTTTGATTTGCTTGTGAGTCAAGTTTTCATAGATTTTATAGCTTTTAAGATTGATTTTCGTTAAAATAGATTTATATGCTTTATTAAATAAGAAAAAATACAAAAACATCTCCTTTGAAAAGTTTTGTTTCAAGTAGCCTTGAGGCATTTTGAAAGAAAAAGAGTTTTTCGTGCACGTAAGGAGTGGTCATGTTTGTATGCTTGAAAAGATAAAAGAATTGTTTCTTTGATTGTCTTTACTAAGAAAGTTGTTTTCTATAAAATTTGCATCTCTCAACTCTCTTAGTTAGGAATTTCATTGAAAGAGGAAAGTAGCGTAAATCATCTTAGGTGCATCTTTGTAGTGGTTTGAGTCGAGTCTACACACCATTGGTTTCACTTCTGCTACCTTTTGTCTTTAAGAAAAACCATAAAATTAACGCTTAAAGTAAAATCAACGTAGTAACTTTTATTTACTAGGGCTCTGAAACACCAATTTAGATCAGGCTAGTGTCTTCGAGTAGGTGAGTAATTAACTCTCCAAGACAACAAAACCAAACAAGTAGCTTATCTTGTGATAGAATAAATCCAATTGTCTCATTTGTACTCTGGGAAAGCTCCTTTTAAAGGAGAAGCACGAGCTCGTGTCCGAACCAGTGAGGGGATCAATCCCCCCTCGTTGGGAACGACGCCAGACACGCACGTATTACAAACGGTAAACCTCAGATTAACCATTGTCGAGGAGCCAGGGGTCACTTGTCAGTAAACCTTGGATTATTGTCAAGGAACCGGCAAGGGGATTGAGCTTGATACTCTGCCCTTGCGTGCTGTCGGAGTGTAGACTGTTCCCCCAGGTGCATTTGTTGCGGTTGGTAACCTTAGTGACCATTATCTTTAGGATTCTACTGAGGTGACGGTGGAGGGAAGATCCCACTGTACCTGGAGCAGACGTCGGCTAGACTCACTTGGATTTTCCGGGGGGTTCACTTTACTCGAGACGGTTAAAGTGGAGGAACTTGTGCCGGTCTATTCATTAAGCAGGTTGCCGGGGTAACTGTTCCACCCGCCACTTCTGTACTGAATCCAGCGATGTTGGGTTTCATCTCCAACTAGCGTTTTCGGTCTGGAAGGCTACTGTTTGTGCTTGGTTTGATGCCCTAGATTCTTTAGGCGTGTGATTCAAATTTGTTTGGTTCTTTAGAGACTTTAGGTGGTTTGATTTGAAATTTTATTTTGCTTTCGTGTGTAGTAGTTAAAAGTTTTAGCTGTGGCGGAATTACCGAGACAGTCCCGTAGACTTCGGGGCCAGTATCCTGAAGTTATTTCTGTGGCCGAATTGTTGAGAAGATCCCGTAGACTTCGGGGTGAACCTCCTCGAGACGACCCCAGTAATTTAGAAGGTTTAAAGGTCCTTGTAAATCCTCCTAGTGGCAGTAGAGTAGGTTCACCTGAAGAAGGAGAATCTTCCTTGGTAGTCCATTCAGATTACCAAGGTTTAGAGACAGGTTATAATCCCGAAGCTGTTACAGTTTCTGAACTTGTTGGTAGTTTTTCGTCTGCTAGTGATACAGGCGAAGAACCTGAAATATCTGAACCTATTACTCCGACTTCTAGTGTTCCAGATTCACCGAGAGTAGAACGAGTTATCACCGAAAATCTTCCTACTGGTTTGATTGCTATTGAAGAACTTGCTCCAGAGGAAGAAATAGGCGTTTCTAACCTTGAAGATCAACTTTCTATTGATCTAAGGGAGCGTGAATCTATCTTTTACAGTCCTCCTAGAAGTACTACTTGGTACCTTTCGTTAACCAATTATTTAGACACCTCAGGGGTAGGTTTTTCTACACCTCGTACTCCTTTTCCACCTGGAGGTATTTATACTCCTGTAAATATGTCTGGTCAGTCGTTCGTGTTTACTCAAAGTCCTGAATCTTTCTTACATGGCGGTCCTTCTGTTCCCACCGGGTATCAATCACTTTCTGGTACCTTTGCGGGGGCATCTCCTCAACCCATTGATCATGGGTTATTTGCTGGAAACAATGGTAATATACCATTGGGTGTAGGAGAGATTTACATGATGTCAGGTTCAGTTCCCGTTTCCCAACCTCAAGGTGGCCAATTACCGCCTGGGGGGCAACCTCAAGGTACACAAATCATGTCTGGGGGGCAACCTCAAGGTCAGTATGTACCTATGGTGCAATACATGCCTCAAGGTCAACCCCAGCCTCAATATGTACCCCAGGGTCAACCTCAGTATCAATATCAACCTCAAGGATGGCAACCTCAAGGATGGCAACCTCAAGGGTATCAACCCCAAGGGTATCAACCTCAAGGGTATCAACCTCAAGGTCAAAGTCAACCCCAGTATCCGTATTTACCTCAAGGTTATCAACCTCAAGGTCAATACTCGAGTCAAGGTTATCAACCACCTCAAGGTCAGTCATATGTTCCAGGTATGGGAACTGCACCTTTCAATTATCAATCCTATCCTCAATCCGGTTATGGATCTCAGTATCCTCAACCTGTTACGGGTCAATACCCCGGAATGTTAGTGTGGGATCCATCACAAGGTCAACAGGTGTTGCAGCCAAGTTTACAGTTGGTACCTCAAGCTGGACAACCTGTAGTTTCTGGTCCACCCCAGCAACCGCAACCTGTCCAGTCAAATGTTCAAACTTCTGTAACTTCGGTAGTTACTCAGCCGCCAATTGCACCTAGTACTCCATCTCAAACGGCTGCTGCAACTACCGCTACATCTGCCGCACTTACTTCTGGAGTATCGACAGCTCCAGTTTCTACTGTCTCTGTAACCACTCCTCAGACATCTCTACCGTTGTCTGGATCTACGATTCAAACCACGGTCCAGATACCTACAGGTCAGCCTGGTATAAGTACGGTTGTCACTACTCAACCTCAATTTGTTCAACAACCGTAGCAGGGACAGTACCAACCTGGGCAAGCTGTCCAACAGCCAGTTTACCAGTATCAACCGTATCCTGGGTACACTTATCAACAACCTCAACAACTCCAGTACGGTCCGGTTAATCCTGGTTTTCCAGAAGGATATAATATCCCAAATGCGACTCCTGTTCCTAGTTATCCTGGATATCCTCCTCCTGGGACTGGTCTTGTGACCCAGAGTTTTAGAGATCCTAACCGGCAGTTACCGTTTATCGCAACTTTGGATTTACCAGACTTGACGCGCCTAACGAACGATCCAATTCAATATCTTCCGTTCTAGCCGCCAATGCCAAATAAGTTGCCCAGTGATATACCCAAGTTCGAAGGTAAGTCTGGAGAGGATCCATCCAATCATGTGATGACTTACCACCTCTGGTGTGCTTCAAATTCTATCTCGGATGATTCGATCCGCTTACGTCTTTTCCAGCGTACACTCATTGGTCTCGCGGCCAAGTGGTACATTGAGTTACCACGGGCCTCTTTTTACAATTTTAGCCAGTTAGCTACCTCGTTCTTAACTCACTTTCAGTTGCCGGTCAGATACGATAACGGCACGGAGTTATTAACTTCACTAAAACAATCAACGTCCACGTATATTTTTGATCACATTCATGAGTGGAGACATCGAAGAAGGCTAGTGAAAGTTTTTATCCCGGACCAAATCTTAGCTGAATGGTTTGTTAAATCATTATTACCGAAGATTACTGAAGATGTAGCTAAGGCCGGGGTAGTTACTGAGGAGCAAGTCATTGCTCAGGCGCAGTACCTTGACTTAGTTTACACTCAGTCGGGTACGTTACACGAGAAGATTCCAGATCTTCCAAAGTCGAATCAAATCGCTGTTGCCCCTTCGGGATCTCATGCCGCTGATGGTATGATTGGTATCGTGAATACAAAGAGCAAGAAGAAGTCTTCCAAGGCTTCAACTACTCCTATTATCACTTTGCCTGATTCCCCGACAGGAGAGTCTTCTCCCGAACTTTCCGCCGATATTCATGCTGTAGAGTCATCTACGGCCAAATCAAAAAACGGTGGAAAGAAGAAAGGAAAGAAGAAGGCTAAAGCAGACAAGGCTCCGAAGGAGAAAACGGAAAAGTCGGAAACCAATGACGAAAAGCGCAAACCTCGATATCCTTGTCTTATTTGTGAAGAGGATCATTTTACGAGAGATTGCCCTCATCGGGCCGAGGTTGTGAAAATAGTCAAAGGTTCTCCCACTCCTGCTGTGTTAAAAGATCCATTTCCAAAGCAGGAAAGTAAGATGATAGGTTCTTCCTCGACTGCCAGTGAAGAACCCATTTTGATGATGTCTCATGTAAGGATTGCGACTCGATCGCAAGATTATGGTAGTAAGAATCCTGTTGATGGTAAGGAAGCAGAATCTTCTCACTCTAACCCATCGACCTCAGCTCCTAGTTCCGATCCACTACAGATCGAGAAACCTAACCCGGACCTAGTAATTAAACCGCCCACCAAGGGTGTACTTCGAAGGTCTGCTTTCAATCCACATGCGAGAGCGGCCCAGAATTACAACATTGTTGAGGACTTAGCTGTTTCACCCTCAGCAATGTCGGCTTTAGAAGTGCTGCAATCATGCCCAGCACAACGAAAATTACTTTTGTCGGCTATCGGAGCTGTTGATGTTCAGGACCCGAACCTGATAATCTTCGATCCAGAAAATAGTACACCGCGTCTACCCCATCAAAATGGCTTTCCAAATTCCAGTGATAGTAAAAAACAGGCCTATTCATTGGACTGTGATTGATGAGGGAGCTTCTACGTGTATTATGTCGATTCAATGTTGGAGATCACTTGGTTCTCCTTCGTTGAACCAATCCCCGACCATCCTTAAGGCCTTTGATGGCCGTGGGTTCCGTCCGTTTGGTATTCTACAGGAATTACCTATAGGGGTAGAAGGCAAAACCGTTAGTCTGGATGTGGAGGTGGTTGATGCCCCTCTAGACTACAACCTTCTTTTGGGTCGAAGTTGGTCATATGCTATGACAGCAGTCGTTTCATCGGTCTTCAGAGTTATAAAGTTTCCATATAATGGTAAGATCGTGACCATTGATCAGCTGACATACTTTTCATCTGACCCAGCCTCTTCAGAGAGTATCCAGCATGTCGGTAAGACGACAATCCCCTATAGGGACGTTGGTGTAGGTTTAGTTAAAGATTCCGGTTTACTGGGAACTTTTCCTTTCCCTCCAATCAACGCAAACCCTTCATTTGCATCAATTCATATGATTACATCATAAAACATTATTTATGATGATCCTTGGATCGTCCCATCTGAATCTGAGATAGACTCATTCGGTGATGCTATGCCTTTGAGTCCATATGAGATTTCTTATGAAGCTGTCATGTCTTTTACCAACTCGCGTTCAACCGAGCTCGACCAAATGAATGTGGTCAGTGAAGAATCACTTTTCACCTCAGCCTTAGAACGGATAGCGTTTCCCGAAGTCGTGTCATCTGATGAACAACTTCGCGAAATCCTAAGTGTAGACGATCTACCATGGGAAGATCTCCATCACAGATCTTCGTTTTTACCTAAGGATGATGCTTTTGAAAATGATTTTTCATCTATCTTTACCGCTGAATATGTCAAAGACGCTCAGAATCCAACGAAACATTCTGATTCAGAGTTGAATTTAGGGAATATTTCTCGCACTATTCCCGTTGATATTTCAGTGAAGCCCGGAATCGAGGAAAACATTCATATAGGTGCCTCATGTACAGAAGATGAAATCCAAACTCACAAGGCCCTATTCCAAGAATTCCGCGATGTGTTTTCCTGGTCTTACGAGGAAATGCCGGGAATCGATCCTACCATTGTTGTTCATGAAATAAAGACCTACCCGGATGCTAAACCCGTCCGACAACGGTTGCGTCAGATTCACCCTCGGAAAGCGGCTGCGATTAAAGCAGAAGTCGAAAAGCTATTGAAAGCAGGTTTCATTTATCCAATCCCGTTAACGGATTGGGTATCGAATATTGTTCCGGTCAACAAGAAACAAGGAACAATAAGAATCTGTATCGACTATAGGGATATAAATCGAGCTTGTCCAAAAGACAACTATCCTACGCCTTATATCGATCAAATTATTGATGATTGTGCCAGAAGTGAAATGTTTTCCTTTATGGATGGTTTTTCAGGCTATAATCAAATCAATATTCTACCTGCCGACCAACCAAAAACGACATTCATTTGTCCATGGGGGACATTTGCTTATTGCAAATTACCTTTTGGGCTTAAGAATGCCAGGGCCACTTTTCAACGGGCGATGTCTTATGCATTTCATGACATCAAGCACATTGTGCAACCGTACCTCGATGATTTGCCTGCTCATTCTTTACATCGAGCTGATCACCTTGTCCACTTACGAGCAATCTTTATGAGGTGTAGGCATTATCGAATTCGGTTGAATCCCCACAAGTGTGTTTTCTGTATAGAGACGGGTTGATTGCTGGGATTTGTTGTTTCAAAAGCCGGCATTCGTGTCGATCCCTCGAAGGTTGAAGCTATCATCAAATTGCCTCCTCCTTCGAGTTTGCGCCAACTCCAAAGTTTGCAAGGGAAAGCAAACTTTTTACGCCGATTCATTCCAAACTACGCCGAGGTCACTAAAGGTTTTACACGGTTGTTGAAACAGAACGCTCAATTCTTTTGGGATGAGATTGCCCAACAATCTTTTGATGCACTTAAACACGCGTTGACCCATGCACCGTTGTTGCATCCTCCCAACTACAACCAGGACTACTTCTTATACCTCGCAGCTTCGCATTCCACTATCGGAATGGTGTTAGTTCAAGAAGATGAATTCGGAGCGGAACATGTGATATATTATCTTAGTAGGACATTAAACCCCACTGAGCTAAAATATTCGCATGTGGAGAAATTGGCCCTGGCAGCCGTTCAAGCTGTCCAGCGTTTTCGTCATTACATTCTTCTCCGTAAAACTACAGTCATTTCGGATTGCAACCCTATGATTTATATTTTGACAAAACAACTGCTAGGGGGCAAGTACTCTAAATGGATCATTATCCTGCAAGAGTTCGACTTGGAGTTCGAGAAGTCCAAGTCTAAGAAATCCTTAGTTTTTGCGGAATTGATGTGTGATTTCCCGCGTGCTGACACAGAAACTGTGGCAGAGGAGTCCATTGCGGACGAATCTTTGTTTCTTATCAGTACTGTAGATCCGTGGTACGGGGATATAATCATCTATCTCCAAACCCAAACCTTTCGGCCTGAAGCTTCAAAGTTGGAACGTCGAAAAATTCGGTTTCAATCCCAGCAATACAAAATTATTGGAGATACACTTTATCGCCGGGGGGCAGACTTAGTTTTTCGACGTTGTTTAACGCACGAAGAGGCTGAGAGGGTTTTGAATGATTGTCACTCTGGAGCATGTGGCGGTCATATGTCTGGGTATGCCACAGCTCAGAAGGTGTTGCGCGCTGGCTATTTCTGGCCATCTATGTTTAAAGATTGTATCATTGCAGTCTGGAAATGCCACAACTGTCAAGTGTTTGATCGCAAGATGCGCGCACCACCTGCTCCTCTCCACCCTATAATTGCCGTTGGTCCATTCGCCAAATGGGGTATCGACTTTATTACTTGTAACCCTCACTCGGCCGGGGGGCATGCGTATATCATCCTCGCGGTTGATTATTTTACTAAATGGGCCGAGGCGATGCCTACATTCGACGCAAGCGGCAAAACAGCTGCAGTTTTCGTATTCAATCATATTATAACTAGGTTTGGTGTCCCACAAGCAATCATTACTGACCATGGGAGCCATTTTCGAAACATCATGATGACTGAGCTTACAAGCCAGCTTGGTTTGCGCCACGATAGCTCTACTCCTTATTATCCGCAAGCCAACGGTTTGGTTGAGTCTCTCAACAAAGTTCTGGTTATCATGATCCGACGAACCATTGGTATTCATCGGTCGAATTGGCACAACATGTTATTTTCAGCGCTATGGGCATACCGAACCTCAGTGAAAACTTCAATAGGGTTCACTCCTTTCCAGCTAGTTTATGGCTTGGAAGCTGTGTTACCCATTGAATGCGAAATCCCATCACTTCAAATGGCTGTCGAATTACTTCCAGCTACTTCCGAAGAGGAGAAACGTTTATTATACTTAGCTAAATTAGATGAGACTTGACGTGACGCTGCATTGGCAATCGAGACTCACGCGAAGCGAATGAAAGCTCAGTATGATAGAAATGTGACCCCTCGAAGTTTTTCGGAGGGAGACCTAGTACTATTATATGATCAAGCTAACGATAAGCTAGGTGCTGGAAAATTCGTTCCTATGTGGCATGGACCCTACATTGTAAAGCGAAAGCTAGCAAAAGGGGCTTATGAGCTGGTAGATTTTGATGGGGACTCTTTGGGTAAACCCAGAAATGGACTTTACCTAAAGAGGTATTATGCTTAAATGGTGGGTATGGAGAATTTTTAGTTAGGTTAGGTTTTCTTTCTAGCTAGTGTGTTTGTTAGTTTGGTTAGTGTGCTTAGCTTAGAGAGTGTGTTTTTTGTCGTTATTTTGGCTTATCTTGGTTTTACTCTTGATATTGCAGATGTCGATGCCTCTCCAAACATACATTGGATTTGCTGATGGTGCTTGTCGTAGTACACGGAATATCTCTTCCGCAGCTTGGGTTATCTATTCGCCCTCTGACGAGTTAGTTTCTATGCATGGGGTAAGCCTTGGTCAAACAACGAACAACATTGCAGAATACAGTGCAGTGGTTGAATTATTATCCGAATCTATTTCATTTGGAATTCGACGTTTGATAGTGAGGTTAGATTCTGAACTTGTTGTATTACAGCTTAATAGAGTATATGCCATTAGAAATCCTGTGTTATTAAGGTTGTTTTTGAGAGTGCGTCTCTTGGAACGTGAATTTGATTACATTGAATATCAGCATATTCCAAGGTCTTTAAATACATTAGTAGATGCAATTGCTTCTCGAATGTTGGACAGACATTTATAATAATCATGCAAGTAAATTTAAAAACATTTCGTCACATATGTTAAACAAGATAAGCCGGTAATAATGATATATATATATAGATAGGAGTGTGTCAAAAATATACATCGTCTTCGATCATAGGTTGACAAACACCTTATGATCGGCAAAAATGATAAGTACAAAAAGCCAAAAATGTCATATGTGTCTACAAAAGTGACTAGCCAATCACTGGTGGTGCTCCCTATACGACACCACTGCACGGGCTACCTTACACAAAAATCTCCTAAACGGTCCAGGGACTGCGACTACATAGCGCTGAAGTCTGATAGGAATATCATCTATGGTAGTCTCAGGTATATCCACTGTCAGACGCTCTAGATCCTGCTCCAACTCAGCTAGCGACTCTGCAGCCGCGTCTTGTGGGGCCGGTACCGGTGCAACTGGATGTCTCCTCTCAAAAGGCCGGAGGTTGGCTGGGCGCTGTGGACCAACATCTGCATTTTGAAAATTTTTACTGTCAGTTTTGAGACGATATATATAAAAAACAAAAAAAATATATAATTTGAAAACTTGTGAAAAATAAAGTACCTCTATCGTCCCATTGTTCTCCCTGTGGAAGAACCATGTCCGGATCACCTCGAAAATCTACTCTGGCATACGGAAAGTCCTGGATCGAAAAAACATGGTCCTCTAACCAGTGAAAATAACTATCAGGGAATCGAACAACCACCGCGCCCTCGTCAGGATGCCGGGCCATCACCGTAACCCATCGTATCAGCTTTGGCTCCCGAGGACCCAAAATATCAACAGTGAGTTGCTGAGGGATCAGCATCGGAAATCTCTCTAAGGCAAAGCTCACAACTAGAGGCCCATATCCAAAGGTCTTCAGTTGTCCGTTCTTTGCCCTAGTCAGTTGGCCCTTCATATTGGCCGACACTGCATCACACCAGTTGAAAATGGTGCCTTGGAAACAGTCAATCGCCATCCGCATTTGGGACCCGGTGGCAATATGTAAAGCGGCTGCACCGCAAATTCTGGTAACCGTGAAATCTATAACCTTGAGTTCACGCAGAGAGATGTGTTTGATTTCTACGCCTTTCGCATGGTGTGCATTGGGTATGCACCAATTTGCCCGGAGACTAGCAAGGGATTGGCCACCCGGCCTAGTCCCGGCTAGATTGAGTTGCTCGCCCCTATTTGGCAAGCCAGTGAGAAAGTATATGTCAGAGGGCTCTATCTCGAGCTGGTGTCCTCCGATGTAAAAGCATTGCTCATGAATGTTCCATCTCTCAAGCAGCCACTCCAAGAATCTCACCTGAGCCCTCATGCCAGGTATGGCCCAGTATTTATATATTCCGCATGCTTTTAGGGCATCAATGAAAGGTTGATGATTAATTGCGGCTAAATCAACGTCCTCGTGCTCTCTTTCTCTCCAATCCAACATGGTGAGTGACCTACACACCAAGAAATGAAGATTAGAATTGATTTGGGAAAATTCAAATGGTTGTTTGTGGAGTTTGGGGTTTCAAATTCCACCTTTCGCGGGGGACGCACCCCGCGTTTAGGACACAGAGCGTCGGGACGCAGCTGGCCTGAAGGTGGGCTGCGTCCCCCGACCTTTTTCCTGTATGGGAAAAAGTCGGGGGACGCAGGTCACCCTTAGGGCACCTGCGTACCCTGCAGAGCGATTTTTGAAACCCAAAACCCCCAAAAAATCAAAACTAAAACCTAAAACAAACTTTTAATCGGATGAAATTGAAGAGGAGGATGTTGTGAAATACCTGGAAGAGACGGCGTTCGATTCTGACGGTCGGATTCTCCGCAGCGACCACGGGAAGTTTCTTGCCAAAAGCCCTTTTTTCAACCTCAACAGTAAAATGGTAAAAATGACATGGTAAAAAGTCTTTTTATAGGTTTTTTGGATGAATGAATGCTAGGTTTGTTCATTTTTCACCATGGAAGGATATTTTTCAATGTATTTTTGCCTATCTTAAACAGGTATGAGTAATGTGTCGTTTTTGTGCAGGACAAAGGGATTTAGAGGGAAAATTGTCATTTTTCACGAACCAAAATATCAGAGTCATCTTTTAAGCCCTTTTCTGACTCATAAAATATGAAAAGATTGCCGAGCGTTTCTTTTACACTCGTTAAAACGGAATTAAAAGACGGTCCCCTTATAGCCCTTTTCTGACCGTAAAAACAGGAAAAGATTGCCGGGTTTTTGTCGTTTCAAACTCGATACTGGAAATAAAACGACGTGTCCTTGATCGCTTTTTACTTTTCAGGTCAGTGGCACTAATTATGAAAGTACTCCTTGGTCGCAAGATCAAGCGGTTCCCCCAGGTATTATTTTATACTTTTTCGGGCTTGAGGGACACAAATCTACAAAAAAGTTCAACTTGGAGTCTTCTTAAGTTTTTCAGAATCTCTAAAATTGAAAAACGCCGAGTTTCTCCTATACTGGACTCGTTAAACATTTCACAGTAAAGGACCTGTTCAATTACAAACAGGAACGAACCACTCCTTCCTAGGGTTCGAATCAAAACTAGGTTGGACTCATCCGAAGGATGAGCTTATAATCAAGCATATGTTATCCTCCTCAAGCTTGTTAAAAATAAAGAGGTACTTGCCAGAAATGGTGGGGCAAAGAGAGAAGAATGAGCCTATTTGTTATCTTTTGTCTCAGAAGAAACTTTATTACCACTCTTGAACACGACACTTTTCATTCACCTGGGTTGGGAAATCTTTTACCTCACAGTTGATCAAACCACTTTGAAAGTCTTCAGCCGGGTTCCGGGGATTAACTTTGAGTTATTCATCACCAAGCCATCTGTCGTGTCGTTATGTGTTCAAGAGGTCTGCAAGCAAAACTTTCATCTGCAAAATACTTGTCATCCATTTGACCATCCCTGAGTCAGTCCTTACAGCAACATTTCTTCAACTTGAACAATGATTTCGTGTTGTGGGCTTGCCTGCAACGGGTCGCTTTCTATCGACATCAGCACATTATCTAGAGAGATGACTTAGAAATCGTCAGTACCTTGAAGTCTGCATGCATCAATGGCAGGTTTCTCGCCTTTGATGTCAGTTTACATCATTGACTTTCGATCGAAGGATTCCGTGAAATGTTCGACATCAACTCATTCATTCACATCTCATGGATTGTACTGGGTACTTTGAGAACCATTGACATTACTGGTGGTATCTCTCACACTTGTTAACAGTTTACATCATCGACTGGTAATCAAGTGGTTTCTACCATGTTCGACATCAACTCATTTATTCGCATGGCTAGAATCGTACCAATTCGGGAAGTAGAAATGAAGACCCTGGATCTAGTTTCCACCATCCAGGCTGCGAGGAGTTTTGTATTCATTATCCAAGTAGACTAATCATAAACAGATGGCTGCGCCCATACTGTGTCTACAAAAGTCTATGATTATGATGTACTGCAAGATCATTCCTGTATCAGAGTAGTTAGTCTGTTAGTTAAAGTTTTGATCTGAGTATGGGAATGCCTACCTCAGTGATGATATAATCTTATACATGTATTTTGTGTTGAGAATTGCAGGTTCTGACCAGGCTCTCCACGAGATAATCCTTGAAATGATAAAGCGCTTCACCCTTCCTAGATAATACAAAACCCTAATCTATTACAGGCTTCGCACTTTAGGGTTCAATCTGTTACACCAAAAAATGTCACCATGGTTATTTACAGTTAGTATGGCTCTATCAACAGTCATGCTATCCTCTTAGGCAAGTCTTATGCCTCTTCTCTCCATGTCAAACTTCAAAAAGAGAGAAAGTCTTTATAAATGTATTTATCTCTGGGTACGCAGGTTCTCTCAACCTTACCTGCGGGTACGCACCCAATGTTCACAAAAGCTGCGTCCTTGGACGCTCTGTATGTAAAGGGGCAGGTGCTTCCCCCTGTAAAGGTCAAAATGCGCAAGTTTCATCTTTAAAAAGTTACTTGTGGTCATTTCTAGAGCATTCTAGAAGGTTGTTCGACGTGTATTGAGCGCCTCCAGATGGTTCATGTACCCCTACCAAAGAGGAACTTATCCCATCAATAAGGGAGCTATCCCATCCAAAGAGGGGATTATCCCATTGATGGTGGACCTGATTAACTTCCTCTTGAGCACTATAAATAAAGGTATTGGGCCAGAAGGAGGGGAGGTTGGAAGCTATACATTTCTAAGGGTAAATGCTGCTGGAATTAGGACTCCCATTTAGAAGCTTGTGAGGAGAGATTGCCATCTTTGCTTGTTCTATTTGGAAGTGGGTGAGCTTTGTCAAAGTAAAGGAGAACTCTTGATGGACCCTGGGAGGGACTTGCACAACACCAAGGCTCAGGTTGTATTTGTTCCTTTTGTTACCTATTAATGCAAATGAGTCCATTCTTCTCAATAACTTGTTATTTATGAGTTGTTTCATGTACTCCTTGGTCTATGTGTTAAATATGTTTTATTCTATGAGATTATCAAGTGTTATTTAATCGTTTGATTGTTAGTGGATGCAGGTTTCAAAGTGAAGGAGGAGCTCATCCGGATCAACGGAGCTGGACTGCTACAACAACGTTGGACTACAGGTAGGATCTAAACACTTGATTTCTTATATAGTAAATGCATGTTTAGAGAAGGATTGTTCTTGTTTGTCTTGTTTGTCACTAGAGAGTCTTAGGCTCCTAGGGAGGTTGGTTGTGTCCGCACAATCGACTCTTTCCGCCTGACATGGAGCAATTCTTCGATCTCAATAATGTGAAAAACACACAAAAGGTACGTATGGAAACTTTATATTTGGAACCAAATCAGTTTGTATGGTATCAATGGCTGTGTTCTCGTAAACAATTTATCACTTGGGCAATTTTTACGGAAGAATTGATAGCACATTATGAGGATACAAAAAGCAACACTTTTTTTAGCCAATTGATAAGTCTCAAACAAAAGGGTTCAATAATGGAGCACATTGAGGAGTTCCAAAAATTGAACATAAGGGTAAAAGATATTCCAAAGGAGCATAGGATTGATGTGTTCATAGGGTCTTTAAAGGATAATATCCAACATGATGTGCACCTTTGGGAATCTGATTCATTAAAGAAGGCATTCAGGTTAGCAAGAAAAATGGAAAGCAAAATTATGGCAACTAGGAAGCATACCATTCACAACTATAAAGACGGAAGTGTTGTTGCCCATAGTCTTCCACAACCTACAAGGTTGACACCACAAAAATTGGAAGAAAAAAGAGCAAAAGGGTTTTGTTACAATTGTGATAGCAAATACACAATAGGTCATAAGTGTGCTGAGAAGAAATTATTCTACATAGATTGTGAAGAGGAAGAAGAAAAGGAGCAAGAAAGGTCAAAAGAAGAGGATATATTCCAGGAACAAAGCCTAGATGAAGAACAAATAAATCCGACCATATCTTGTAATGCATTGGCGGGAATTACCACTCCTCAAACCATCAAGATAGAAGGACAAATCAAGAAGAAAAAGGTAATAGTGTTGATTGATTCAGGAAGCACCCACAATTTTATTCATTGTAGGGTAGCAAAAGAATTGAATTGCTTCCTATATCCAGCACCAGAGTGTCAAGTGATGATTGCAAATGGAGGAACAATAAATTGTTATGGAAAGTGCCATAATATCAAGCTATCCATGGGAGAATATGTATTAACTAGCCCAATGCTTTCCATTCCAATGGGAGGTGCTGATGTTGTACTAGGAGTCCAATGGCTACAATCCTTGGGTACAATAGCTTTTAATTTTCAAGAACTTTTCATGAAATTTTCTGTGGAAGGAAAGGAAGTTGAATTAAGGGGTATTGCAGGGAAACCAGGAAAGATAATCAACTCTAATGGCATGACAAAGCTTCTAAAAAAGGAGCAAAGAGGTGTAATTGCACAATTATGTTCGCTAGATGTTTCCACATTGGAATCATCTATTTCTCCAGATCTCCAAAAAGTCCTGGACAATCATTCCAAGGTATTTGAGACTCCCAAAGGTCTCCCACCTATGCATGATCATGATCATGCTATTCATCTGATTCCAGGAAGTGTTCCTCCAAACATAAGGCCGTACAGATATCCATATGTCCAAAAAAGTGAAATTGAACGTATGGTTGCAGAAATGCTAGAGGCTGGTATAATTCAACCGAGTCAAATTTCTTTCTTAGCTCCAGTAGTATTGGTGCACAATAAGGATGGATCATGGCGCATGTGTCCAGATTATAGGGAGCTCAACAAGCTCACTATTAAAGATAAGTTCCCCATTCCTGTCATTGATGAATTACTGGATGAATTGCATGGATCAATTTACTTCACCAAGTTGGATCTTCGTTCGGGATATCATCAAATCAGAATGAAGATTGAAGACATTCCGAAAATGACATTTAGAATTCATGAGGGTCATTATGAATTTTTGGTCATGCCTTTTGGCCTTACCAATGCACCTTCAACATAGTTATCAAAGTTATAAACCCGTGCCTCACATCTATACCATTAGGTGTATTTCCCATATTACAATTTTAAATCTCCTTTCTATTTTAAACACCATTCATATGAATTCACTCATACATATGGGATACAAATTATATTAAGGGCTTGGCCCCCATGATATACTTGGTGATATGCTCATATGCCATGACATCCACTCCATGTGATTTCACATTGCTTGAGGATAGTTTCACTTTCAACAGATCAGATTTAGATTGTAGATATAACAGCGAGGATTCATTAGAGTGATTCAAAATACCTAACCCCAATATAAAAACTAATTTCACTCTTTCCATTTGGTTCAGATGGTCAAGGTGCCACTTTGCAATTTGTACAAGTTGTCTTGGCTTTTTGTAGCCATATGGTTTTTCTTACAACTGGAGATCCTAGTTTTAGGCATGGTTATCAACAGGAATTTTCATGCTTCAATCTCATAGATGTGGTATTTACTTCAAATTTAAATAATATACTTATATTAATGTCATTTCTTCAGTTTCCTTGCATCCTTTGTTACATTGCTAATTCATCTTACTCATTCTTCTATTCTTTCTTCACAGGTATTCCATATAATTCCTTTTTGAGTTATTTAGTAAGCTTTGTCTCAACTTAGTTTCTAGGGTTTCAAAGTTGAAGCTACCAACATGAGGTAATTCCTTTCTTATAATAAACTTTTCTTGTATGCAGTATTAATTTTTCCCACTGATCTCATCTTATATTAACCCTTATTTTTAGTTCTAGAGTTGGAGTGACTACAAATAGGATTCATCCATTGCTTGTGCTATGACTAAGGAAGGTTACAGGGTAATTTCCTTTCTCCTTTTGTCTATTATGGTGAAACCCCCTATTTAGAATCTTAACCATATGTTGTTTTTTGAGTGGGGTTTATTTTCTATCTGGAATAGAGACAGAGTACCTTAGATATTGTCTAGTTAGTCACTCTATTAGAGCATTACATGAGTGACAAAGGACGATTATCTAAGATTTCATTTGAAGTGGTAATAGTTGTTCCTAATGTAACCCTAAAGGTTACTAGTTTGTTTTTACAATCATTACTCGCCACGACCATGGTTCTGAGACCATTTCTGTAAATATTTGTCTTAGTTATTTCGTCAATTACCTTTCTTTATTTTATTTTAAGATCGTATTCCTAGCTAATACTAAATGGCTTGTCCCTTAGAATTTTTAGCTACGGAGAGTACACACCGCCATTTCATTTTTAGGTATGCTTGTTTGGTGCAAATCTGTGTTTTTATTTTGGTTTTCATAAATACTATTTTTCAACTTCTTACCTTTTTAGTTAAGATACTAATTCTTTATGTTATTTTCAATTGTTACAGGTATGATTTATGGAAGAAAACGACACTCGTTATATTTGTTCCAACGGTTTTCACTTTAGCTTGGAATTTGACTTTAGTTTTGTTGGCCTACAGGTCGGGATTTTTCGATTTAACCACCCTTTGTCTAAATCTAATATGGTGTGCAACTATAAATTGAATGTGTGTTGGTCTGAGGAGGCTTGACCTAGGTTCAAAGTGTGATGTGCACCAACAAAACCCTCAACTAATGGCCCTTTCAAAAACGACTTGCAAGTAGATCACAGTCTCACCCGAAGTAGTTATGGGAGTCTACAGAACTAGGCTTCTGCAACTAAAGGGATATCCGCGTAGTGGAGCTGTGTATTTATTTCTACTCTATATTGATCATATAACTTCGCTTGATTAGGAACTTTGCGTAGATGATTAATTTAATAGAATCACGTGAAACCCATAAACTCTAAAAAATAAAAATATATCTTACATTTCTTCGAATAATTCAGTGAAAGCATACATAACGATACAAAAAAAACAAATACTGAACATAGAAAGATATACAATTCTTCACCAAAACTTATTCTGTATTAATACAATCCTTCAATACAAATACATCTTTGACCTGCGCACCCATATGTAAGTGGTCTGCACACTCAACTGTAGGCTCTTCTAGGCCTTCATGCACTCAGCTACTGAGCCTTCCCCAAAACTAAAGACCACTGATGTGAATATAGAGATTCAATTCAATTATTATATTTCATGACTATTCTATTGCCTTTCGCTAGGGTATTTAACATCCTTAAATACATTTCATCTTTAAAAAAACCATGGCCCACATACCATGGATCCATAAAACAAGGACTAATACCTGATACCCATTACAAAATAAGGGTTTTATCCCATCCCCAAAGCCCTAAAATTATGCGCGATGAATATATCTTTGCCAGCTCCGCACGGTCCTCTCCTTTCGCAGGGTCTTCTACCCTAAACTTGGACCAAGTTGGGCCATGCCCAACAGGTCCTCAACAGTTACCCATGACTCACCTCTTCTACCCTAAACTTGGACCAAGTTGGGCCATGCCCAACAGGCCCATAACACTCATCCGTGACTCGTCCCAAGTCACTCAACTTTGACGACCTTGATCTTCACTATGATTTGTTGTACACTGCATTGTAATGCTGGAGTGTTTCTCCCATCAATTTTTCTTCCTGGCACACTTCCTTCAACAAAGTTTCTATAGTAGGGCTAACAATCTTCTACAGTAACTTTTCTTCCCTTCCCTTCAATTCCTTCAGCTTTTCGTCCATTGCATAGGAAAGTTCTAGGGCTTCCTCCTGTTATGGCTAAGTCCTTTCCTGCAATATCTGTGCTTTCATCCGAAGATCATCTATTTGTGTCTAGAGTTTCTCACAGTGGAGTCGCCAAGGTAAGAGATCTTCAACCCGCACTTCCTATCTCACCTAACAGAGGAAATGAAATGTTTCTTCGTACCTAGGGAAATATATTCTAATCTGTTCCCCAGCAATGACGCCAAAAAGATGATGTGGCTAAATATTGCACCAGCAGCACAAGTGTAGCAGGAGACAAAGAAATCTCCCTAGAGATAGACTTTGGGTTGATTGTAGATCAGTGACTAGGACATATTAAATAAAGGAGTGATTGTGAGGTTATACGTGAGGGGGTTGCAGCACTCCAATTGTCGCATAAAAAGGTATGAGTGGCTTGGTTCAATAATCTTTCAAAGAGGAAGATTCAGGCCAACTCAAGGATCCAAATGTGGGGGATATTTGGGAAATCTCAAAGAGAAATGACTTCTCCTTCTAGTGGCTGACATGCGAAATGAGGCATCTTAATTTTAAGTTGTATTGATGGTGGAGAGGAGGAAAGGAGGGAGAGAAATAGATGCATAGGGCTGTAACAAACAAAATCCTAGGCAACAATGTTCTAGCAGAAAGGGGAATTCAATGGATAGGGCTATAAGCAAAACAAAATCCTAAACCATGGTTTTCCAATGAGATGATAGAAATAGAGGAACAAAGAAGGTTTCATATCAAACATAACATGGGTATTGTTCTCTGCCAAAGCAGATAAGATAAATCCATAGATTGAAGAGGAACTGACTGTGTTCATTACACTATTTCAAAGAATGAAAAGCATAGGTGAAATGGGATTACCAAGATGAAATTGCTACACATTAATCATTCTTGGAATCAACATGGAAACACCATTTATCCCAAAGGGCCCAATAACCAATCCATACCCTCAACCATGATATCAGTGAAGTCCCATAAAAACATATTGAACTAAAATGGCAACATAGAGTTCAACCCTCACAGGTATGAGAATCTGGAACCTTCCTATTATGTTTCATCCCCCTATTTATAAGAAGAGTGGGGAAGATCTTTGAATTACAATAAAAATATCTGAGCTTGAGCCTCAAATGTCATGCTAGACTAGCTGTCACAACTCTGTCAGACTCTGCTACCACCAACCTAAGATTACAACAGGGATCGAGTCCCTTTCTTGGAAGAATACATAAATAAATGCTCAGAGAAATAAATTCGAGAGAGGAAGGAGGAGGTGTCCCCTTGTTGCTTCAGTGGAGGCCTTGGATGGAGCCACATCCCTGCTGTTTTCAGGCTTCTCTCCGTTGTTGAGGTGGTTTACTACTGCATCGGCCAACTTTTGTCAATTTTGCTTTAACTGCCTGAGTGAGATTTTCTGTAGAGAAGTGATGGAGTGTTTATGGGCAGTGCTGCACTATGAAGAGGAGTGAGACTCCATGCCGAGGCATTAAGTCTCCGTAGAGTCCTCCCATACTGTCATTTATGCACTACCCCCTACTTCATTCAATACCAGAGCTGTCGACCCATACGTCCTTTGAAACTGCTGTAGAACACTATCAGAGCACCATGGTTGTTGGTCCTTAATGTTTAAAAGAAATTAAAGTCGGGCACTTTTAATTTCCCCTTTATACCCATATGATTTCGGCCCCTTTATGCTTTTCTTATCCTATGACCAAGAGCTATGACTAGGGGCTTAGCCCTAGGGTGCTAAGCCCTTCAGGCTCCTGTCTAGGGGTTTCTTTCCTTTGTTATTATGAAATCCCGCACTTCGGCATGTTATTGTGTTTTGCTTGTGGCTTCCCTTTATCCTTGCGATCGTTGATCTGCATGGTTGGGCGTGCCAAAATATATCGCAATTGCTACCGCGGAGATGGTTGGGGCTCTTTACCATTTTCTTCGAAGTGGGCCAACAATGTAGATACAAGATATTTATAGACCACGACGTAATACTTTATTGCATCTAGGGGGTTCTTTAGCTTTTCCCTTGAATTGTTATGATTGTTGATTTGTGGGGTGATGTCATTGCTGCCACGTGTCACCCTATGGGTAGTGACACGTGGCACCCGGAAACAACCCTACAGGACCCCTAAAAACGCCCAAAACGAGTGACACGTGTCCACCTGCCATGTCATCTTCCATAATTTCCATCTTTCGTACTTGCCACATCATTGCTGACATTATCCACCACATGAGCTTTGAGGATCAATCAAAAGTTGCCACGTGGACCCTTGGAGGAGAGAGAAAAAGGCCATCCTGACCCTGTTTTCGCAGACATTTCCTTTGTGAATGATTTTTGGCATCCCCGACGGCTTTGCACTAAATCACAAGATCGTCCATTTACCATGTTTTGGAGTTGTGACCCCCGCCGATCGTCGATAGTCGAGAACCCAAAGCCACCGATCACCGATTGTCGTACCATCGTAATGCCATGTGGAGGAGAGAGAAGGGGTGATCCAATCTTTTTTTTTTCCATTAAATTCCTTTGTAAATCATTTTTCGGCATCCCCAATGATGCACCACTATATCGAAGATCAACGGTTCACAAGGATTTTAAGTTTTGGAACCCCATCAATCGTCAATATCGGGGGACCGCGGGACTGCGATATCGGCCGACAATCGCTGGCATCCGTAGTTTTGTGCCCCAAGGATGTTGTTTATGGCCGATATGCAATATATGTTGTGCCTAGACCCGTCGACCACTGATATGCAATATCGACAATCGGCGGATCATTTTTTTTCATTCCGTCATTGCTCCTTACCCGCCAGTAAGTCCAATTTGCGATTGTGATAAGCCTCCTGGGTCTCAATTGCGATTTACCTCCACACTTAATCATTTTCTTGGTTTGCTGAGCTTTTTCAAAGGAATTCTTTAGGAGGATTGAACCCCTGATCCAGGAACCTTTTTTGGACTTCTACATACCACTAGGAAGCTCTTTCCGAGCACTACGCACTGGAGCAAGTCCCATCTAGCTATGATAGCATCTATGGCTCAGAATTTGGCATCAAACATAGCTACTATTTGGCTTGTAAAGCCAATGGTGACTAAAAAAAGCAGTGAGTGACAACATTGGCTCCCACTCGGGACAATGCCTTACTTGCAAGGTGTTGAGAACCTACAGACCAACCTCTTTCACCATTGGGAATGGAGTCAGTAATAAATGCATCTTTGTAATCAACAAAATCTCTATGGGACTTTCCTCCTCAATATAGAATGCAAAAATAAAAATTCTAACAACTGAAAAGTAAATGCTCAGCTGGTGAGCTTATTTATGTAGAATCCTACTTATGCACATTACTTAATTTATCAAAGTATGTTCAATTTTCCAATAGAACCAGGCCAGCATAAGAGTACTGGACCACATGCCATCGTACTGCTGAAAAAGAAAAATTAAAACAGGCATGCAACATGAAAAATATCCAAATATGGAACCTGATACATGCTCTTGAAATGACCTTTGTTGCTGGCTTATGAATAGGTTCATGTATTCAACCACAAGTCATGGACTAGAAAAGGAATGTTTGTAGCAACCTCTTCTTCACATACATGATGATGGCTGATGTCTTTTTGGTTTGGTAGCTACAAACACCCTTCAGCCCCTCAACTTCAGTCTTTCTAAGAAAAACTCACTGTTGCAATTTAACTACACATTTTTCAATGGGGTTGTTGTCTTGGAAGTATGCAATAGACTTTCATTGTCAGAACTATAAGAGTCATAAATTGGAGGGTCTTTTGAGAAGTCTTGGCAGAAATATTTCTACAACAATTCATCTTTGGGCTCTTCTTTTGTTGGGAGCTTTCTCCCCACTAACTGGTAAACATCTCCTTTTGCACTCTCATGACCATTTCCTCCTCTTCTAAATAGCATGCATCATAAATGGCAGGAGGTTCTTGATCTTTCTCTCCATGTGAAAGATGTGTATCGTGGGTGGGATCTTCTTTACTGGCCTCCTCTTCTTGTGCAACTTCCCATAACAGGGATTGTGGAGGCTCTGTATCACTTGACTCTCTATCAGAGCCATATTCATCAAAGGAAGGGGAAACATTAAACTCAACCAAATCAGACCCCTGAGGGCTTATTTAAAGGGTGAAGATGTTTCCTTCCTCTATTTCTCGCTCAGTGGGTGATGCCTCTTGATGTGAGTGGATATTTTCTTGGAATGGAGCTCCACAAACATCTTCAGTAAATTCATCAACCTTGGGATTGTTTTCATCATTACAAAATTTGCAGCAATCTTCAAACATAGCATTCGATAAATAAATTTTCTTGTAATATTAATGGAATGTTGTATGGAAACATTTCGAGGAAGATATGTTGCCCCTGAGGTAGTGTTTTAAACCAGACCCTAGCATCCCCCTCTAAAGACAATTTGAACAACTTTATTAGTACATATTCAAGAAGAATACCTTGTTGCTCCATGCATTCATGAAAGTCTTTGAGGTGGTGGTAGGTCTTCTCTATAAGTTCCCACTGAATTTAGGCAAATAATTATCCCACTCATGAAATGAAGGAACATGGTTAGGATAACCAACAATGGAAGAGAAATCCAGTGGTGCAAATTGGTTGGCCAGGAATGCAAGAAGGGCCATCTTGAAAAGCTCCCTATGTGATTGATTTCAGCTTCGAAAGCAGGGAGAATTTTCAACTATTGTAGCATCATAGTGAGTATGGGGCTTCTTAAAAGCTAGGATGATCAAAATAGATATATGGACAATGGAGTCACCGGGATTTTTACCATAAAATTGACAGTGGAGTCGCCAAGGTGAGATCTCTTCAACCCACACTTCCTATGCTCACCTAACAGAGGAAATGAAATGTTTTTTTGTACCTAGGGAAAAATATTCTAATCCATTACCTGGCAATGGTGCCAGAAAGATGTTGTGGCTAAATCTTGCACCTGTAGCACAAGTGCAGCAGGAGACAAAGAAAGTTCCCTAGAGACAGCCTCTGGGTTGATTGTAGACCAATGCCTAGGACATATTAAATAGAGGAATACTTGTGAGGTTATATGTGCAGGGGTTTCAACACTCCAATTGTCACGTAAAAAGGTATGAGTGGCTTAGTTCAATAAGATTTCAAAGAGGAAGATTCAGGCGAACTCATGGATCCAAATTTTGGGGTGTATTAGGGAAATCTAAAAGAGAAACGATTTCTCCTTCTGGTGACCGAAACATGAAAATGAGGCAGCTTAATTTGAATTTGTATTGATGGTGGAGAAGAGGAAAGGAGGGAGAGAAATAAATGCATAGGGCTGTAACAAACAGAATCCTAGGAATCAATGTTCCAATAGAAATGGGAATTCAATGAATAGGGTTGTAAGAAAGACAAATCCTAAACCATGGTTTTCCAATGAGATGATAGAAATAGAGGAGAAAATAAGGTTTCAGATCAAAGAGAACATGGGTATCGTTCTCTTCCAAACCAGCTAAGATAAATCCATAGATTGAAGAGGAACCAACTGTGTTCATTACACTATTTCAAAGACAGGAAAACACAGGTGAAATGGGATTACCAAGAGGAACTTGTTGCACATTAATCATGCTTGGAATCAACAAGGAAACACCATTTATCCCAAAGGGCCCAATAACTAGTCCATACCCTCAGCCATGATATTAGTGAAGTCCCATAAAAACATATTGAACCAAAATGGCAACACAGAGTTCAGCCCTCACGGGTCTAAGAATACGAAACGTTTCTATTATGTTTCATCCCCCTATTTATAAGAAGAGGGGGGAAGAGATTTTAATTACAATCAAAGTATCTGAGCCTAAGCCCCAACTGTCATGCTAGACTAGTTGTCTCGGCTCTATCAGGCTCTATTACCACCTACCTAAGATTACAATAGGGATCGAGTCCCTTTCTTGGAAGAATACATAAATAAATGCTTAGAGAAAGAAAGTCGAGAGAGGAAGGATGAGGTTCCCCCTTGCTACCTCAGTGGAGGCCTTGGATGGAGCCATGTCCCTGTTGTTTTCATGCTTCTCTCTTCTATTGAGGCGGTTTACTACTGCATCAAATGACTTTTGTCAATTCTTCCTTAACTTCCTGAGTGATTTGTTTCGTGGAGAAGTGATGGAGTGTTTCTGGACAGTGTTGCACTGTGCAGAGGAGCGAGACTCCATGTATAGGCATTAAGTCTCCATATATGCCTCCCATACTGTCATTTATTGTTGGTAACGAGTCCCCTAGGGTCAATTTTAGGGTTAAAAGCCCAAGTTTTGGGGCTAAAGGCCCAAGTTTTGTAAAGAATGTAAAGTCTCTACATTTTGTGGTCACAGAGCGCGAAGATGTAAAGAGTCATCAAGGGTTTCCATCCTTAGTTTATGTAACTTGTGTCGGCTTTATGAGATCCACCCTTCGTCTGCGGACCATGGGATTGTATAAAAAGCGAAGTCTTAGAAGATTTTAAGGCAATCTTTAGTTCTTAGTAGATTTTGGGAATTAATTGATGTAATGGGTCTGTGAGGGCTAAGAGTGAAGAGTTTTAGTGTAGGAAAGAGGCTCTTCAGTTGAGTGCGCAGAGACCTAGGGTAGAAGTCCATAGCTGAGTGCGCAAACCCCTGTAGCTATGTGTGCAGACCCTTGTAGCTGTGTGCGCAGACCCCTGTAGCTGTGTGCACAAGGTAGTTAGAGTTTGTAAGAGAGATCTAAACATCAATAAAGATAATTGTTCTAGAATTACCTGTGTATGAGCTATTTTACAACTGTTATGAATGCATGCATTTATGTTATGTTAACTACTGGGTTTGTTATTTAATGTTGTATTGATGCACAAATCTGTGTTTTACTTTATCATATGAACGCAAGTAGGAATATTTGTTTACGCAGAGATAATCATAATACATGTTGAATTTATCCACTACCTAAGCTAATTGGGGTAAATACAACAGTAAGAGTAATTACAGAGGTGCATAAGTGTCGAATTTCCTATTTAGGGTATGCGAAAGACAGTCATAGACCTTCACGGAGGTCTAGAGGATAACCAAGGGAAGTATATCGATAAGCCCTAAAAGGCTTATCGATCTGCAGGAAGGAAGGGATAGGGTATAAAGTGACATCATTGCCATCTCAAGGTGCGGAAACTTGGTTACTGCATCCCCCCATACTACTTCAGGTGAGACTTCTGTCCATGCTCTATGGATTGATGCTGAAAGGGTCAGTAGTGTAGGGATTTGCTTGGCTAATTAACGTTGAACCTGGGTGAAGGCCCATCAAGCCAACAAATGGTTCCATTGTTGGGACTAGGATCTGCATAAAGAGATGTGTGATGTCGCATCACTGGAATCCAACTAAGAAAGAGATCAAAGACTGGTTGGATAGAAAGATCCACTAATTCGTGGCACAAGAGAATAGGAATCTATGATTGATGAAAGAAAAGTGGTTGGATGTATATCTGTACACAAAGATACACGAAATCTTCTTTCGTTCCTTCCCTGTTGAATTATACGAGTGGATCACAGAATTGGAAGATGACCAAGGAAGGTGGAGGCTTGACAGTCCAATAGTGTAGACCCCAGAGTTGGTGTGGAGATTAGAAGCATATGAAGATAATATTGCACGTCCTATTGATCATTGGCCTGATCGTATCATAGGAGGGTTCATGATAGAGTTCGTAGTTGATACCTCAGTGAGTTACAACAAAGTAGAGCACTGCTTCTTGAAGTGGCTGTGAGGTATGTATTTAAAGTCTTTAAATACCTTAATTAAGATTCTCTTGTGTGAAAAGCAAGTTATGTAGCTACCTTGATGTTTGGGATACGTGAAGTGGAAGGACATTCAGGAACATAGGGAAAATAGGCCCTGAATATAGCCCACTAATTGAACCTCCTCTGAGTGACAGCGAGGAAGCATCAAAGGCTTCTCCACAGAGCGTTGTTCAGTTGATAAAGCAAGGGTTCCTGCAAATACCCCATCCACCCACACTGCCTCCATCTTCACCCCCGCTGCATACACCTTTGCCTACACCACCGCCACCATTCAGTATGGTTGTTATAGCTCCAAATCTCACTCTTATGGTTTGTGATGCTGCACTTATGGCCTAGGGCAACCCCTCCTTCCAGACCTGGTCCAAAAATTTAAAAAACAGTGTTTTATTCCCTGTACGCGACTTTGCCCTGTGTTAAACGCGTGTACACGCGGGTCTGTCATACCCAACCCGCGTGTATCTATTAAAACACTTAAAAAAAATATAATTTCCTCTTTTTCGGGCGGTGATCGCGGGTTTACCTGCTGGATCACCTGTTAGTGCCCGTGGCCCAACTGTTCCCAACCAACTCCTAACTAAAAAACTACTTTGGAGAGGGTATAAAAAGACATCAAAGGGAAGGCCAAGGGGAGAGAGAAAGGAGAGCAAGATTATTATGCTGAGATTTTTCCCTTAGACCAGGTCTGAAGTCCTTGGTGCATCCTGCACTTCCCCCATTTTGCATAGGAAACCCTTGTTTCCATGTGTATTGGTGATCATTCATTCTTGACATCATCATTGAGTAAGACTTGGAAGGAGCTCTTGTTGAAGGCTGGAGGCTGGAACGAATCCGGGAGGAAGCTTGCTTGGAGCCTGCTGAAGGTGTTCAGGTGATATCTTTCCGATATATGTACTTTATTTGCCTTTATATATAAAGAAACACGTCTTTGTTCCCGAATAATCTTTCTTTATGCTTATGAGATTCTTGTGGTGAATTCTTATGAAAGTAGTTACTTAAAGATTATTTATAACTAACTTTATAGCATAAAGATGATTTATACATAAACTTCTATACATGTACTGTTGTGTTCTTTGATTTGTTTGTCTTGCAGGTCAGAGAAAGAAGAAGGGAACTCCAAGAAGGGTTTGCACCCTAACGGTCTTCTCGGACGTAGGACCTTAGGTATGTACCCTAAACATTAGAATTTGCTTAAAAGTAAAAAAGATGGCTGTGTGTATGTGTTTCTTTGTATAAGCAATTTTCAGTCTGGTAGAGTCTCAGCCCAAAGGACTCTAGGGGTACTTTCCCTTCAACCAGAATTGGCGACTCCGCTGGGGACAACACTCTTGTTGTTCCTAGTTTGGGTAGTCCTCAAGCCAATCAAGGCTCAGTCCCTCTGTTTGTTGGTTCTGACTGTCTGATATTTTCTTAAACTCCAAGCTTTTCCAGTTTTTCAGTTTGTGTTTTTTATTTTTCTTGAAACACTTCATATACGCACTTTTTCTGGATTACAGAAGCGTATATACGCAAGTTGCACTAAGTAAACCCGCGTATACGCAGGTTTCCTTAGTTACAGTCGCGTGTACACGCATTCTGCAAATAATTGCAGGCGCGTATATCACATAATTTTCAAGATTTATAATTTTTCTTTTGGCTGAATGTCTGTCTGGTGGTTTGGGTCAGTTTAAAGCAGTCAATTCCCAGTGACAGTTCTCTGTTTAACAGGGGCATCTTGTTTCGAACTCTCTCTAGGAGTGCTGGTCTTGTTTTTCGTTGATTGCAAGCGTCATTGATTTTTGACACACAAGGTTTCTGTTTAAGAATCTTGATTGCTCTGTTTCGGCAGAGTGGGAAGATTGTCTTAAAATCTTTGTGTCCATTTTGTTTTCATGACATTTGTGTTTGCTTAACGAAATCATTTTTATGACCATTTGCTCCTTCGTTTCGGGAAAGTTGTTTGTTACCATTTCCTTGAAACTTGTCTTTTGATTTCTTGGACTTTCATTGCTGCTTTTGATTGTCAAAAGCGTTTTCGAACACATTTTATTTTTGTTGAGTTTTCATCATTTGAAAGGTGTCAATTCACAAAAGTGTTTGGTGGCTTGTTTATCAATCATTAGTGTCAGTATTTTTGAGAGCTTTCCTTTGAAAAAGACTTTTTGGTTTGATTGAAAGAAAATCTTTTGAAAGTTTTTGAGTTTCGCTTTCTTAAACTTGTTTTTCATTTGATTTCCTTTTTGCGAAGTGAAAGTGCTTTGTTTTTTATCTTAAAACTTGTTTTTATTGTTTGGACGAAATGATTGGTAACACATCATCTTCTATCTAAGCATTTTAGTGGCAAGACAAAATTTGGTAAAGCAGCAACTTTCCTTCTTTGTTTGCAGAGTAGTCTTAAAATCTTGCATTCACATATAGTTCTTGCATTAGCATAGCTTTGCATCCTCTTTTAGGCATGCATAGTTTTGTTAGCTTTTGTGAGTGTGGAGTTTGAAAAGAAAGCAAAAAACTTTGTTTAATTTGAAGTACATCTGAACCTCATAGAAATTGGTCTTCATTGAAACGAAAAAGTGCATGTGCATGTAGTTAGGATAGTTTCTTTTTGCGTCCTAAAAACACCACAAGTTTCACTTCCGTTACCTTTGACTTAAAGAACAGCCTAATAAAATCAAGCGCTTAATTAAAATCCACTAGAACTTTTTGTTTTAGTTATTACACCAACAAGTTTAGGATTTTAGGGCCTTGGATTAGGCGAGTGGAGAGTTAACTCTCCAAGGCCACACAAAACGTCAAACATAAGAGTCTGATTAAAGAGAGTAAATCCAATAGCGTTAGGAAGACCAGGAAAGCTCCGGATCTGGGAGTTAAGCACGAGGGTCTGTGAAGACAGGGAAGAGAGATACCCCCTCTCCTACTTGTCCGAACTTACCTCACGACTGTTCCGCCTGGCTTCTGCGACGAGTTGGTACCCATAGTTGCCTCTCCTAGGGATCTGCATAGGTGGCTGCGGAGGGGAATCCCGTGGCACCTGAGGTCGACGTTGTATCACTCTCGACAGTCCTTCTGGAGGGCACCCTTGCGAAGCTTGGGGGCTTGCACCGGCGCAGGCTGTTGTTAGGAGGTCAGCGTAACTTCCTCTGTTACCTTCGCTGATAGGACTGGGCCGTCATTATCCCAGACTATCTTCTGAAGGCCCCTGACTCTACTTTCTTGTATTTTGGTGTCCGGTCCTCACCACCCGGAGCGGAAATACTTGGAAGTTGTTTGACTGGCTGTTTCTTTAGGGACTTTATAGTGTGTGCTCTTTGCTCCTTGTATATAGTTGGCTTTAGGTATTTTTGTCTAGTCACCTTTGGACTTTGTAGTCTGAGTGACTGGCTTGCCACTCTACCGATCTTGAAAGGCTTTTGGTTGTTCTTTCAGAAGTTGTGGAGTTGCCTCCTCAAGGGCAAAGGTTTTGATTGCTTATCCATATTCTTTGAAGAGTTATTTCTATATTCCCGCAAGGGAAAGGGTCTTTGGATTACTTAGATATGGCTAATATTCCTGTGGAAACCAACCAAGGTACCCTTCCAAAAGGGGATCCTTGTGCTTTTCCTTTCTTTGGAAACGTTGGTACTCCCTTGATGGCCACTTTGAATATTCCTGGGTTGAATGTTGGACTACCCGTTTGGCTGTGGTCCACTCCGAATATTCCGAATGCTCTTGAAGCTTCTCAGTTGAATGCTTTATTTCAGGGGCATCTTATGGGTGCTAATTGTTCATCTTCTCTCAAAGAGAAATCTGGGATTCCTTCTTCCCCTCCTTCTTGTAACAAGAAATCTAAAAAGAGGAGAAAAAGGAAGTCAAAGAAGAAGAATAATTCTATCCTTTCATCTTCAACCTCTGCGAGTCATGTTGGAGATGAGTCTTCAGCCGCTGCGAGTCATGCTGGGGGCACGAGTCTAGTCACTGCGAGTCATACTAGCAATGAGTCACCGACCTCTGCAAGTCATGTTCAGGACTCTCCGCAAACCACTGCTAGTTATGTTGGTGGAATGGAGGTTGATAAGAAACCTGGACGTAGAAGTTTTAAACCTAAGTTCCCTTGTAAGATATGCAAGGGAGACCATCTTACTCATTTATGCCCTGGTATTCCAGAGGTTCAAAGGATATGGTCCGAGTCTGAAAGTACTTCTGCTCCTAGACCTGATATGGTTTCTCATCAATCCCATCAACCATTGGTTGATAATGTGGTGCAGCCAGTGCAATCGCTGGCCGATTACACTCCTCTTTTGGGGGTGAAGTGCCTAACAAAAGAGTCTGTTTGATCTCTAGTACAGAGTCTTCTGGTATAGGGGGCATTCCGGTTTCTTCGAATGTTCCCCCTCCAAGTGCTAAGAGTGTTTCCTTTGATTGGGATAGTCTTGTTGAGCTTCGTCTTCCTTCCGCTGCACCTTTCCAAATAAAGGTCAGAGTTAATTCCACAAATGTCTATCGATGTATGGTGGATGAAGGATCCTCTACAAGTATTATATCCTCTTTGACTTGGAAAGCTTTGGGTTCCCCAAAGTTGTTGACAGCTCAGAGTCAGTTGTTAGCCTATGATAGAAGACCTGGTGAATCTATGGGTGTTCTTCCTCGAGTGCCTATCACTTTAGGTGGGAAGACTGTCTTAATCGATATGATGGTGGTTGATAGCCCTTTAGACTTTAATATGCTACTTGGGCGTGATTATGTCTATGCTATGAATGCTGTGGTGTCTTCACTCTTTCGAGTAATGTGCTTTCCTCATAATGGGAATATTGTCACTGTTGATCAGCTTGCATCTGACAATCACCACCCTAATTCGACTTTACTGCAGAATGCCCCTTGGTTTGTTCCAAGTGTTCAAGTAGACTCTACCCCGCCACGGGTCAATTATGTGGCATTGAAGCCTCAATGTTCAATTGCTTCTAAGAAGGATCCTTTGACTTATTATTCTCCTTCTTGGGACTTGGTCCCGAGAGTTGACCGAGAGATTCTTCCTATAGGGACATGGGACCCTCTAATTCCCTCTTTTGATCCTTGTAGTTCTCATGATTTCTTAGAACTTGTTTTGCCTTCACAGGAGGAACTCTTTGAAGCCATGAGTTATGACTACCAAAGGAGCCCTTGGCCTGAGCCCTGCAAGGGGTTTGTTCAGCAGAACTATTATGCGTAAGCCGCAAAGCTGCGTGGTTCCCTGTACCATATTGTATATATGAGGTACGCATTTTCAAGTTTTGTATTCTATAACACAAAGATCTTATATGAAGTTTATATGTGGGATGTATTAACTTCGTGTCTAGTGTTCCTATTTATGTCTACAGAACTTGGAAGATTTCTCCTTTGGAAGTTTATGGTTGGTCCGTTCTGACAGGTATTGGTTCTCGAACTTGGCATATAGGTTAGGTTTTTCCGCCTGCATTGTGCATTTATCAGTTTCCTTTTCCATTTTGGCCTTAGGATCGACCCCACCAAGTTATGATGCGGAACCTTCTCATTGCTTAGAAGTATCATGACTTGTGTGGTAGAGCCTACCTTATCATGGGTGCCCTAGTTAGTACCTGATTGTCACTTGGCACTCATGCTGATTTTTTGTCACTAGGCTCGGGAGTCCTCTGTAGTCCCGCCATGACTTGTGCGTTGAAGACTCATTCCTCTTTGCTCCCTCGCTTTGTTCTGGCCTTATACCCTAGAGGCTCCTATGTGTGTTGAGTTGTACTTCTGCATTGCATGTTGACCATTTGCACCTTTTGGCCTAGAGCCGGCTTCACTTGGACTCGTGTTTAAGCCCACTTTTGACCATGGCCTCTGCAAAAATCAACCTTGCATCCCCTTGACCTCTGCAGCTTGACATACCCAGATCCGTGGAAGGAACATACCTCTGAGTGTCACTGACCAGTTTTTCACCTCCCTGCATTGAGCATAGGAACGTTCCTTTCCCAGGAACTAGAGCATCTGTTTCACCGACACTCGTTCTTTCCACTGTACCATAGCATTCTTTTATTTTTTTTCCGGCTTATCAGAAAAAGACAAAAAAATTAAATATTCCAAAAAGAGCGGGAACAGGGACATTATTTCCATTTATTGTTGGCAGCTAGAGTCAGTCGTGTCGCCCTTGAACAAAGCACTCAAAACAAAGTCTCCTCCGCATGGGTGGGATTTAGTTTGACTTAGGTAAGCCATAACCTTGTTATCGAGTCAGTTCTCCCCCGATTGGTTATCTCTTCCAATCATATGGAGGGTTCGTTCGTGCCTCCTGCATGACGAACTTATACAGATTCATTATATGCTGCCACATAGTCACATTGAGTCGTGCTTTTGTTCAAGGGAAGTTAGCCTGAGTCGGCCTTTCTGCGGTGTCTCTTGACTCATTTTTCAGTCGGCCATCCCTGGTTGTCAGTGTCATGTCTATCATCACATCAGTTATATTGGTCCTTCACTCGTGCCGGTTTGAGAAGGTCCCCATTGACTTCTTGCTGGCGGGTCTTGTCCTTATCGACGACGACACATTGCTCTGAGGGCAGACCTAGAGACCGCACCCTGGCCCTATTTTCATTATTGATAGGTCACCTTGTGCTCAGCATCGATCAGTATCATGGGTCTTTGACTGAGTGGTTTCCCTTGTGTTCGACATCAGCATACATTATCACACATTGGGATTCGTGCAGTACCTTGGTTTCCATTTGACCCTATTGGTGGATACCTCGCCTCTGTGTCAGCTTTCATTATTGGTTGGTTCAGAGGGTTTCTGCCGTGCGCTAGCCACATCTTGTGTACGCCGGAAACGTACTTTCGGTTGGGTTACTACATCTTTTTCGTCCGATTCCTTCCACATTATTGGCCTACGGGTTACACTCGCGCTAGATTGATGGAGGATGCCTTAATGCCTTCCTTCTAGCGGATCTTTCCCTATCGACTCCGACTCATTGCTCTGGGGCAAAGATCTAGAGTCCATTTGGCAGTACCTTGGGGTTTGCAGTCATTAGTGGCAGATTCCTCGCTATCGACAGTGGGAAACCATCATTGTCTCCTGATTGATAGATTCTTACAGGTGTTCGACTTCAGCTCATCTATTCACACTTGTTAGATTGTACTAGGTACCTTGACGCTCATTATCATTATCGGTGAGTAGTCTCGCGTTTGTTAACGGTATACATCAATGACCGGTAATCAAACGATTTCTCACATGGTCGACTTCAAATCATTTATTCCCATGGTGTAGAAATGTACCACGGCGGTCGGTGAAGACCTCAGGTTGTATCAGCATTTATTGGTTCACTTGACAGTTGCTCCTGTTGCTGCTAGTTGATACCATTCCACCTTATATGTTGCAGTCAGTCATGGCGACATTCTATATGCTGGCACCTGAGTTTGCAGTGTAGTACCATCCTATTCCATCATGTTCAGTTGGTACCTTATGGGATCAGTCTTTGATTTCAGTGATCCGTTGCATCTTTCAGCATCATTGACAGTTTTATATGTGATATTCAGACATGTACTTACTCATTATGATCAGATGATCCATTATGTATTTTTACAGTCATTTATACTTGTATACTTAGTGGATCCGCTTGTACTTGATATGCGGACATGCTTTACTTTTCCTGAGCATGGGTATGCCCGCCTCAGACAGTGTTTCTTTCTGATCTCCTTTCGGTGGCTTGGCAGGCTGAATTCTGGTGAAGTCCTCCTCGGTTTTTCGGCAGAGTTCCTTTCCTTGTACTTACTTAATGTATTTCGGCCATCATGTTCCCCTTCTGACCTCATACATTAGGGGGCATCTGTTATAGCTCCAAATCTCACTCTTATGGTTTGTGATGCTGCACTTATGGCCTAGGGCAACCCCTCCTTCCAGACCTGGTCCAAAAATTTAAAAAACAGTGTTTTATTCCCTGTACGCGACTTTGCCCTGTGTTAAACGCGTGTACACGCGGGTCTGTCATACCCAACCCGCGTGTATCTATTAAAACACTTAAAAAAAATATAATTTCCTCTTTTTCGGGCGGTGATCGCGGGTTTACCTGCTGGATCACCTGTTAGTGCCCGTGGCCCAACTGTTCCCAACCAACTCCTAACTAAAAAACTACTTTGGAGAGGGTATAAAAAGACATCAAAGGGAAGGCCAAGGGGAGAGAGAAAGGAGAGCAAGATTATTATGCTGAGATTTTTCCCTTAGACCAGGTCTGAAGTCCTTGGTGCATCCTGCACTTCCCCCATTTTGCATAGGAAACCCTTGTTTCCATGTGTATTGGTGATCATTCATTCTTGACATCATCATTGAGTAAGACTTGGAAGGAGCTCTTGTTGAAGGCTGGAGGCTGGAACGAATCCGGGAGGAAGCTTGCTTGGAGCCTGCTGAAGGTGTTCAGGTGATATCTTTCCGATATATGTACTTTATTTGCCTTTATATATAAAGAAACACGTCTTTGTTCCCGAATAATCTTTCTTTATGCTTATGAGATTCTTGTGGTGAATTCTTATGAAAGTAGTTACTTAAAGATTATTTATAACTAACTTTATAGCATAAAGATGATTTATACATAAACTTCTATACATGTACTGTTGTGTTCTTTGATTTGTTTGTCTTGCAGGTCAGAGAAAGAAGAAGGGAACTCCAAGAAGGGTTTGCACCCTAACGGTCTTCTCGGACGTAGGACCTTAGGTATGTACCCTAAACATTAGAATTTGCTTAAAAGTAAAAAAGATGGCTGTGTGTATGTGTTTCTTTGTATAAGCAATTTTCAGTCTGGTAGAGTCTCAGCCCAAAGGACTCTAGGGGTACTTTCCCTTCAACCAATGGTGAACTTAGTAAAGCTACTTGTGTTCAAGGGCTTGGGAAATGAAGATTTGGACCAGTTTTGGTTTATTGCAAATGCTATATGGGAAGCTCAGGGTATCACGAATGATCAAATGAAGAAAGGAATGTTGGTTAGTGCTTTGCAAGATCGCATGCTAACGTGGTACATTAAGTACTGCACTAATAACCCGACGTCTGCATTTGTAGATATCCAGACCACGATGAATAAGGAATTCATAAGACCTAAGTCTGAAGAGAAATCAATTGTGGGATTCAAATATATCACGATGAAGCCTGGTGAGACACTCTGGGATCTGGATCAAAGATTAAGTGTACAATCCGCAAAGCTAACATGAATCTGACAGATGGGAAACACCACAAAAGGTTTGTGGCTTCTCTCCTGCCTCATCTAAGGGTTACGCTATCACAACAAAATATTGGGACCTAGGCAGAAGACCTGGAAATTGTGATGATATTACATGAGACACAGATGCAAGATGCTAATTTGGGGGTTCAACAGATTCATGTGTAGTTGCAGAACCTTTTCCTAGAAATGCAGAGTTTGAAGAACGATAGAACAGTTGGGCTAGAGGTGCACGAAGAAGTGTGGTGCCTGAAATGAAAAAGCCAGGGGCATGACAAAGATCATTGCCCAGTCTTCACGAATTATGTTTCAGCAGGAGGACCAATGCCTCTGAGGCCTTAGGCTCAAGCAAGGCCAAGTGCAGGGCCTACGCTATGGTGTGTTATTTTTCAAGTAGCTAGAAAAAAGTGACAGACGATTTCCATCAGCTGCAGAAATTTGCACAGACATTGCAACAACTCTTTTGCAACTTTTGTCAATTGCTGGGTCATGATGACTGCAATTGTCATAGTTACGAGTTGATGATGGATAAAATGCCCATATATAGGGTGCAGGCAGAAACCCAACCTCCGAATGAAGGCGCTGGGGAAGCACAAGGTGAATATCAGGGGCGCGAACGAGTCCGAGGTGGAGGAGGACCTGGTCGATGTCGGGGACAGGTCATTTGTTACAACTGTGGAGAACCAGGACACTACGCACGAGACTGCCCAAATCTGACGCATCTGTCATGCCGATATTGTACTCAGTTTGACCATGCAACTGAAGATTGCCTAGTATTGCTAGCTAAGATATGTGAAAAGGGGGCACAGCCTCCGCAGCTGACTCAAAACCTGTAGATGATGAGGGATTAGCCTCGCAATCCCAAGGTAAATATTGTGCTGTAGAGTGGGATGACGACTGACGAAGATAAGGGGAAGTAGCCTGAAGATAGTGAATGGTTCCGTAAAGCTCCATAAAAGGAGGTTGAGTTTGATCTAAAATGTGCATGAGAAACATTTATGGAATCACAAAAAATCTTCGTTGAGGCCTCTACGTCAGGAAGTCAAGACAAGCCAGCTAAAGAGATGGATCCATCCATGCTTACTACTTTCTTAGAGACCTGTATGAAGCTATTGCGCGAAAAAAAGGCTGTGAAGGGGCTATAGGAACTGATAAATAAGTGTGCAGAGAAAGAAAATGCTCCTGATGGACCGTGTGTAGTCAGGAATATTGGTAAGCATAAGGCAAGAATGAGGCGTGAGATGAGGCTGACTGCACAGATAGGAGAATATGAGATGGATCAAGTAATTTTGGATCTGGGGTCGGATGCGAATGTATTGCCTAAACAGACATGGGAGAGGATGGGGAGACTTGCGCTGTAGTGGTATCTGATTAAGTTAAGAATGGAAAATCAACAAAAAATTATCCCCATGGGAAGATTGCAGGGAGTGACAGTTGATATTGAGGGCGCGAGCGCATTGGTAGACTTTGAAGTAATAGAGATTGTGGATGACAACAATCCCTACCCTGTGCTCCTTGGGATTGACTGGGCCACTAACATGAATGGGGTAATCAATTTAAAGAAGTGGAAGATGATATTTGAGAAGAGATCGCTCCACGTAGTAGTGCCCTTGGACCCTACAGAAGGACCACGTTATACTGAACCGGTCCGCGATTATGAAAGTGATGATGATTTGGACCAGATTTATAAGATATTAGTGTGAGATCAGGATTGGGTGAATCTGACAACGGATGGACATATTTCATGGGACCATGAAAGCTCCTACACTTAAGATTCAGATGAAGAGTTGGAACACTAGCAGAATCGACTACATGAAGTATATAAGTTGTGTTGTAATATGATGACCAAGTCGTTGCGCTGTGTATCGTCAGAGGTAATAAATTTGCATTACTATGATGGTTTAACTGGTGTTGATAATGTTTTGGATGCATTCAAGAGAGAAGCGCCAAACAAGCATCACTTGTAGGCCTTGGATTGGGCATTGCGCACTATGCCTGTGAGATGGTGGGGCACACACAAGGACAGTTTTGATGATTGGCGCGTGTACAAAAAGATGATGAGAGTGCGTTTGGTCACCCACAAGTGAGGCTAACAGAGAAATATGATGGGAGGAATGGCCTGCACTATCACCTGGCCAAATGGACTAAGGTTTATTGAACAGAGCCTCAGCCTGAATGGGTGCACCTGTTTTGTCATACTTTAGATGTAATACCGATGAACAGGTACTTAGAGACAAAGCTCTGCCATGGCACTAAAGAATGGGATGTTTGGCGACAAGGATCATTGCTAACGTTTAACTTTGAGGATGGGTTTGAGAGTATTAATGAAGCATTGTAGGAAGCTAAGGCAACCATCTTCAGAGTACCACAGGATCCCTTAGACTTGATTCAACCGGATTGGACCACCCAGCTGAGCCACGTGCTGGAGTGCTACAATGTGACTATCGAAGAAGAGGATGAGAATCCGAGGAAAATTAACATCCCAGAGACTAAAGGTCACCGCAAAGTTGAAGGACCACAAATTGAAAATCTAGATATCAGCGCGCTGCTAAAAACAAAACAAGTGAACTTTGGGACAGAGATTGAGCCGAAGTTCGCAAATATTTGGGACTACTGGGATGACACAATAGTAGATAAGGTTTCCAAATTGCTCTGTGAATACCAAGACTTTTTCCCTATGAAGTTCTCAGACCTAAAGGGGATAATAGTAGACCTGGGGGTGATGAAAGTTTTGTTGAAATCAGATGTGAAGCCGATCAAGCAGAGGCCTTACCACCTCAATTTGAAGTATAAAGAAAGGGTCCGCATAGAGTTGGATAAAATGCTTGCGGCGGGCATCATTGAACTAGTAGAAGAGTCTGATTGGATAAGCCCAATGGTAGTTCAGGACAAGAAACAAAAGGATGAAATAAGGATATGCGTAGATCTCAGGAAGTTGAATGACATCTGTATACATGATCCCTTTCCAATTCCATTCACTCATGAGGTGTTGGCTAATGTAGGAGGATAGAAGGCATATTCGTTCATGGATGGATTCTTGGGGTACCATCAGATCAAGTTCGCACTGAAGGATAGAAGCAAGATGACCTTCACCACGAAGTGGGGGTGCTTCCAGTATATAGTAATGCCTTTTGGGTTGAAGAGCGCCAACGATTTTTTCACGCTTGGTCATCATAGATTTCAAGGATTTCTTCACAAGTTTTAGAGGTATACTTTGATGATTGGATGGTGCTTGGGCTGGTAAAGCGCCATGTAGCTAGCTTACACTTGATGTTGGATACATGCCAGAGGTATCAAATCGCGCTCAATTTGAAGAAATGTTTGTTTTGTGTTCCTTTTTGGATCCTATTGGGACATGTGGTATGCAGAAAAGGCTTAATGGTAAACCTTGCTAAGGTCACAATCATCGTCAATTTGGATGTGTTAGTGTCGGTCATGATGCCCTCCATCGGTGATCAAAAGCTCTTTGCATTATGCATAGGTAGGTGTCTCATCAATGTCAGTTTTGCATTTTGTTAGGCATGCCATAAAACTGATGGAGGAGCTGGTCCTTGTTCCCTTCTTGGCTTTGCTGGATCAGGTCATATCAGTTAATGAGCTTGTGTCATATTTGTTTTGCTTTGTCTTGAAGTCCAAAGTCTTAGGTCTAGGGTTTCGGTCAAAAGTCTTTGCAATGTCATGAGTCAAAAGTCCATGAGTCCCCAGCAAGCCAGAAGGAGGTATGTAAATATGTTTCATTGATATTTTCATAAGGTACAGCTCATTTATACCTTGGATTTAAAAACCCTATTTTTAAAGCCAAGGTCATGTCAATTTTGCAAAAAATAAGGAAATTTCAAAAATTCTTCAAAATGGCGGCAATAGCCCTGGTCTTCTCGCCAGAGTCCATCAGATGGTCTACCTGCAAAAAGAACGGAGTTAAAGCAATCAAAGAGCCAAATTCAGGACAAAGAAAACTCAAATCAGTGTTAAAAGTGAATGCCAAAACAAAAAATTAGAAAGTGGGTTTGGTAAGTAAATTTTTTCAAATTGGGCCTATAAACAGTCAAATTCCCTCTAAAACACCCTCATTGTGCATCTAAGAGCTTGCAAGGCAAAGAGATAGGGCGAAGAGGAGAACGAAGGCGAAGTGCAGAGAAATTGGTCGTTTTTCAGGTGCGCGACCTGTCAGGGACTGTGCGCGACCTGTTGGGCGGTGCGCGACCTGTCAACCCGTGCGCGACTTGTCAAAGCCTGTGCGCGACCCGTCAACCTGTCACTCACAAAACCGCTTCAAAATTTTCTCAATCGCCCTCGTGCTTGCCAAATCAATCGACGTAGGGTCTTTTAACGTGTTGGATGCTTGAATCAAGGATGTTGGGCTTGTGCTTATATATATTTTTGCTACCAAGAATGTAAAGAGAAATGGATTTTAGTTATTGCTTGTTCATGTAGGCATAGTGCTAGGGTTGGTGTTTTTTTTCAAGGTTTTTATTCCCATTTATATTCCCTCCATTTTTTCCCATTGATTTCGCAATTGTCATTATACATCTCTATCATATGTCATTTGCAAAGAAATTAAAATTTTCCCATCTCCAAATGTCAAACCCTATCCCTCCCTAAACATATTCCCAAAACCCTAATACCCTCCATTGTGATATAAAAACACACACAGCAAAAGAACAAATTTCTATGCAAGAAAAACAAAATGATGTGCAAAAAGAAAAAGGCAATATGATGGCAAAATGACAAAACTAAGAGAAAGGCAATAAGGCTGTGCATAGTCATTACAAAACAGAGAACATATTGCTGTGTATATTCAAAGCAAAAACAAAGACAATGCAGCTGTGTATATTTATCAAAAAGACATATTGCTTTGAGTATTCATTACCAAAATAATGTTGCTGTGTCTCCCAAAACCAAACCCTGTTTTCCCTTTTCCCTTCTATCCCCTAATATCCTTGTTTTAATACAACTCTTTTCCCTTTTGAAGTTGTCAATGAAATCCCTTTTCCCCTTTTGACAAAAATGTAAATAAAGCCCTCCTTCCCCTATGACAAATGTAAAAGAATCCCTTGTTTCCCTTAGCATCAAATGTACATGAATCCCTTGAAAAACAGAGTATGCCTTATAATGTACAGTCAAAAGACAAAATCAAAGAGCAAGTTGTTGATGCTAGTGATCTATGCTGCCCCATACCCCTGTTATACATGCTGTCCCTTACCCCTGTTGAGCATGTATATCCTTTCCCTTGGTTATTGTCATCCATGTTTCCCTAATAAAAACATTTCTTTGCAAATGATTTCCCGGTGATTAAGATGAGATTGTATGTTTGACAGTTTGTGAATTGTCCCTTAGAAATTCCCTATTTTTATATGTTTCCCTTTCCTTATGAAAAATCCCCTCCCCTAACATTTCCTTCATGATTTTGTTCCCCTTGAAAACAACATACAACTCAGCATTTTTGCAGGCAAGGGCAGCAGTCTACTTTATCTATTTTCTCCACTTTGCTCAAAAGCACCATGTCAACCACTGAAACCTATGAGCAAGGTGATGACCGGTCTTCTTCCACAGAGGTTGAGGTACAGCGGAGGCCTCGTAGGGGTGGCAAAGGTGGTCATCATAAAAGAGAGGAGCCCACCTCTTTGGCAGAGTTGCAGGCCTGTCCTATGGCAGTGAATTGTTTCCGTTATATGTCATGTTTTCAGTTCTGTGAGAGGCTTGCCCAGATTCAGCACCACAGGGAGTTGGCCCGCTTATTTGTTTTGCACCTTCAGGATGGGCAGGTCACTCTTGCAGGGGTGAATTTTGTGCTATCTCCGGAGGTGATTTCAGAGGCTACCGGGATACCAAATGTGGGTGAGGTGTGGCCCAAGCACAAAATGCTGGATTATGTTTATTTTGAGCCATATGTCAGGCCAGCATTCATGAGCCACTTGTCGGGGGTCTTTCCTTTCAGAT
This sequence comes from Pinus tabuliformis, assembly GCA_031772625.1. Taxonomy (NCBI): domain Eukaryota; kingdom Viridiplantae; phylum Streptophyta; class Pinopsida; order Pinales; family Pinaceae; genus Pinus; species Pinus tabuliformis. The sequence goes on along the minus strand of CM062814.1, from coordinate 320,232,272 downwards.
TCCTCCGGGGGGAGTATGCTCCGATCATGCGGCTTATCATGCATTACTTCACATGTGAGGGGAGATTTTCACAGGTCTTCTCTTATCACATTCGCCTGTTGATGCACTTTACCCGAGTGAGGACGATGAACATCCCAATTTTCTTCTTCCAAGAAATTCAGAGGATGGTGTCCGTGTTTCAGAGGCGGTCCCCAGCTCAGCAATATAGGAGTTTGTGCCATCATGGTCTCATCCAGCTCATTGTTTCCCATCAGTTGAGTCAGCAGGGCATTCCATGGGCAGACTTCATTTCTCATGAGTTCTTTACAGTGCCACCACAGCCAGAGCCAGAGCCAGAGGCCATTTATGAGGAGGGAGGTCCGTCACACCAGCCTGAGATCACTGTTCCAAGACATGTTGCTTCCTCACCTCAGCTCACTTATCAGAAAGGCCCGAGGGCCTTGTTTGCAGCAGCTCGGCGAGTACTATCTCCACAGCAGGTGGAAGGGGTCTCGCCATCATCATCTACAGGTCAGCGAGTGTTATCTCCACACCAGGTGGAAGGGGCCTCACATTCTCCATCAGCAGTACGGGAGGGCAAACAGCCCATGACAGAGGAGGAGAGAGCCGGTGACACACAGGTTGACATCATTGATCTTGATGCTCGCTCCCCCACTTCAGATTTGCATGAGATCATCCGACAGAGAGAGGCGGAAAACCGCTTGTTACAGCAGAAGCTCGACATGGCCCAATGGACAATAAACTATCTTGAGCAACGCAACAAGCAACTTGAGGATGAGAAAGAGTTGGATGAGCTGTGGAGGATTCGAAGTGACCGAGTCATCAACCGTAGGAAGCCCGGTGACTTGCTGCCCAAGGAGAGGGAATCCATGCTTATCCGTGTGAATGCACACTTGGAGAGGCTGTTGGAGAAGGCCAACCAGGACAAGATACTGCTACGGAACATGAAGAATCATTACTGGGCGAGGATGCATGTTTGCAAAGCAAAGATGAAGATATTCCAGAGGAGGTTGTCCGAGGCCCGCAAGAGGAAGAAGAAGACCAACCCGCTCCGTATCTTGGCTGAGGCCTCTCTCACTCACCATGATACTCATTAGCATCCTCCTAGCAGCAAACCCAAGAAATTTTGAGAGTTTTGAAGCATTTTTGGCATTTTTGGGAATTTTACAGGTTTTGGCCATTTGACGGGTCTCATCCCGCGCGCGACCCTACATGGGGGCAACTCAGAACGGGGAAAACTTTGCATTTTTGGAATTTTCATGCAAAAATACACTTGCCTATGGATGGGTTTCAGATTTTATGGAGATTTGGGCTTCCAAAAGCTCAAAATACATGCAAATTTTGACTTTCTGCCCCTATTTTGAGTTGCAGAAAGCTATCTTTGGAGAAATGACCTTTGAGGGGTCAAATCAACTCCAAAGTCAAAAATTCCGGTGGGGTTGGAAAGTAGGCTCGCAGAGCTTTCCAACGAGCTATCTTGCACCTAATTTGGACACTGGGAAGGCCCTCAAACAGAGCTGTGAATGTGCGTGACCTGTCAGAGTGATGTGCGCGACCTGTCAGGGAAATTTGCCTGTTTTGACCAGTTCGGCCAGCAAAACACTGTTTTCATCTTGGTTGAATTTTGAGGCATGTAAATGATGGATTTTTGTGTAATTTTCATGGCACTTAGATACTTTTACTCTCCTTCATCACTTCTAGAAGATTCTTTGATGTAAATGGTAAATATTTAATGCATGGATAGGTTTCCTAAGTTTTAGAGGCAAGTTGAAACAGCTCCTAGGAAGCGGAGCACGACCCCTAGAGGTGGGGAAAGGAGTTAGATCATCTATATTATGCCTTCTCTTGCTCATTTTCATGGTTGGACTCTTGAGGGAGAAGCTCCTATTGTATCTTTTACTTGTATCTCTGCAATTTGAGGAAAAGGAAGACCAGGGTTTTGCAGACATCATTGGGATTCTTGTGGACTCTTGTGTTGATGGTGCATTCTCTTATTGTAATTGTAAGTGTGTTTATGTGTTCCATTTCTTTCTTTACTGCAGCTTATTAAACAAATGAAGTGATAAAGTTTGAATTCATGCTTGCCATGCTTAGCTTTCAAATTTGTTTAATGTTTATGTTTTCCACTGTCTAGAGAGGATTCAAAGTCATTTTTTGCCCTCTTTAGCTTCTCTTTTTTCTTCCTTGATCATCCATCTCAGCTAAAGGCATCAGCACAAAATCCTACCTTGCCCCAAAGACCCACCTGCAAAACCTGAGCTCAATCCCCGCACCCTGAATTGCACTCCCTCCAATTGCCACCAAAAACCCCAAAAACTTTAAATCAACCCTCCTTATCAGTTTACTAGCCTAATATCAGTGTTTCTAATTGGTCAGCTCATCCTATTGAAAAATCCACCGAGTTTGACCGGAGAGAGCCTTCTCCTGCCTCGTAGGGCTAGCTACGAGGCTGAATGGTTTGATGTAGCTTTGAGATTTGCCTTCTCAGCCTGAGGTGAGATTTCAAACGCTAACAGGATGCACCAAGAAGTGTGAAACAACTGCGCGCAACGTTGGGGCCTACAGGGTACTATAGAAACTTCATCAAAAGCTATGCCCAGATTACTGTGGCGATGGAGAAGCTTCTAAAGAAGGATGCCACATTCTGTTGGAATGAAGAGTGTCAGCAAAGCTTAGATGTGTTGAAGGAAAAGATGGTCATCGTGCCAATCCTAGTCTTCCCGGATTGGAAGAAGGAATTTCATGTGCATGTGGGCGTGTCATGTATTGCGCTCGTGGCAGTACTAACACAGGCCGGTGGGGGAGAATTGTACCATCCTATAGCATTCACAAGTAGGAAGCTGTCTAAGGCTGAGAAGAATTATTCAACGATAGAGCATGAAGGGTTGGCTATGGTGTACATGCTCCAGAAGTTCAGGCACTATTTGTTAGACAAACACTTTAAGATGTATACAGAGAATTCTGTGTTGAAATACATGGTCAACAAGCTTGTGTTGGGGGGGGAGAATATGCAGTTGGATATCGTTGTTCCAAGAATATGATTTTGAACTTATCGTGAAGCCATGACGATTGAATGCGGGTCCTGATCATCTGTCGTGTATTAAAATAGAATAGGAGCCTACTAATTTGGAGGAAGGATTGCCTGACATGCAACTCTTTGCGGTGCACGTTGCGGAAAGTCACTTTGAAGATATTATACACTTCCTGATGACGGGAACAACTCCAGAGGGGTATACTAGCCAACAAAAGAAGGAATTGGTGGTGCACGCCACAGACTTTTCTGTTATTGCAGGGCATTTATATAAAATGGGCTCGGATGAAATTCTGCGATGTTATGTACCTGAATTTGAATGAAACAACATCCTTTCTGAAGCTCATGGAGGAGTCGCGGGAGGACATTATGCAGGAAAAGCTATAGCACAGAAGATTTTATGCGCTAGGCTATGGTGGTCGACGTTGTTAATCTAGGTTGTCATTGATGTCAATATAGCAATGTTTGTGATGGCAAATTCTTTGATACATGATTTCCCATTGATGCCCATTGATCATAATGATCATAGTGATAAAAGTTTGATATATGATTATATGATGAGATGGAGGACCTAAGTGGATTGAATAGCAGGAGGTTAATTGAACAACAAATGATGCAGGAGGTCAATTGAACAACAAATGAATAGTAATTGAACAGGAATTGAACATCAAATGACACAAGAGGTCAATTGATCAACAATTGAACAACAAATTGAACAACAAATGACGTAGTAGATCCAGTAAAGCAATAGGAGAAAGAAGCCAAAGAGTAAGATGAAGAGTTTATCGAAGCCATCAAAGAAACAAGTCATCAGAGCAAGAGAAGTAGGTTATCAAATATGCACAAGGGTAAGTGTTATCGAAAGAACTAAGAGCAACAATGATAACAAAGGAGTAAAGAAGAAAACTATCGGAAGAGCGGGAGAGTGAAGAGAAGCCACAGGAGCAATAGCTATCGGAAGAGTGGGGGTAGGAAAGTACAGACTTCCTCAATCATGGCTGTAGTCCCTCACTCAATCCTATCTGTCGATCTCAAAGTCAACCCTTAGATCACGTTCAATTGTGGGGGTTAAGGTTGTTTTTAATCCATGTGCCAGTCGAAGTCCCGCAAACCATTGATTGTGATATGTAACATGGACCCGATAACCCCATTACAATATGTCTTAATATGACATCACATCCACCACATCGCAAGCCCCTTTAAAGCCTTGCCACATTGAAATCCGCCGATTGCGATTGTGGGATTTTTATGAAATTACAATTTTGAGATTAAAGCAATGATGTGGCATGTGGGGACAGCCAAAAATCTATTGTAATTCAGCCTCTCTTCCAAATGAATGTGTATTTTGAGTATTGGTGAACTCAAAGAGACAGAGGAAACTGAAAATCGGGAAGCTGAAGGTCAAGCGAGTGAAAAAGGAAGCCAAAGGTTGAGAAGCCAAAGGTTTAGTAGATGATAAAGGTACAAAAGAAGTCGAAGATTGTGTGTGAAAAAAAGCTAGCTGTAGGTCTAGTAGGACAAAAGGAAGTCGAAGGTCCAGCAGGATAGAAGGAAGCCGAAGGTTCAGCAGGACAGAAGGAAGTTGAAGGTCACAGCAGGAAGAATGAAGTCAAAAGGTCCAACGGAAGAAGAAACAATCACAAAGGTCGAGTGAGCACAGATGAAGCCAAACGACCAATGGAAGACGAAGATCTGTTTGACCTCGAACCAGCCAAGTAAGATTTCATCAGTCATCAGTTGAAGGGAGCAGTAGACAACACCAACGTTGAAGTATGTGTGAGTGGGTTCCTTGGAAGTAATATACTGCAACAGTCACTCCTAAAGTAGTTACTGCGACAATAAGAATAGAGGCTTGAAAACAGAGAATTGCTTTTGTGCATACATTGAGGCTTAGCACAGATATCTTGTTGGAAAGCTTCAACAAATCTTGGAAAAATTATTGGAGATCATGATACCTATTTGAAATCATCATGAGGTAACTTTGCAGACTCTGTTAGGGAAATATGAAGAGTTGTGAAGACTCTTTCATATGAAGACAGGTTGTCATTGATGTAGTAGTAAAGGTGTAGATATACAGAATTCAGTGAAGAATATGTTGGGAGCATAGAATAACTACAAAACATATCTAGACAATATATAGCAGAGGGTTGGAGCCCTTGGGGTTGGTGCCTCAGAATTGGAAGGATTGGTGTCCTTGGAGTTGGTGCTCCTAAATCCAAGGTTGGTGCCTTGAAAAGACAGGGTTGGTGCCCTGGAGGTTGGAGCCTCACAAAAAGTCCAAGTTAGTGCTTGGAAACTTGTTGGAGCCCTATATACATTGTACTTGATTTATTGTAAAGATTATATTAATAAAATAATTTATTCTTGTTGTTGATTTTGTGTTCTAAATATAAATGATTTAACTGGCAAAAATTGTAATTGAAAAGAAATACTGATTCACCCCCCAGTGTTTCCAACAATTGGTATCGGAGCTAGTACCTTCACTCAAAATCCTAACAACTTGAAGGTTCATCATTAGAACATAAATGGCGAAGCCAAGGAAGAAAGTTTCCAATCCTCCTAAAGATGTGTCTCCCTCTACCACTGAAATAGAAGTCAATCAATTTGTGAAGGCTCCATGGTTCAATGAAAACTTTGATATATGGGAAGCAAGAATGAGGAATTTCTTAAAGACTCAAGGCATTGAAGTATGGGAATCAGTAATTACTAATAACATGATGAATGGAGAATCCAAGGAGTACAATGCAAAAGTGATGAAGGCAATCTTGAATGGGCTACCAGATTCTATAAAGAACAATTTAGGAAAATGTTCATCAGCGAAGGGTATATGGGACAAACTTCATGATCTTCACTCAAAAGGAGCATTGACAATGATCTCTAGTCAAGAAAATGATGGAAAACAAGAAGAAAATCTAGAGCCCGTCAAGGAAGCTGAAGATAAGATTGATGACATCAAGGCTAAAGAAGACCTAGAAAATGAAGAGAATGAAAAAGACTTTGTAGAAGATCTCCTCACTAAACTTATGGCTGCCATGGAAGAGATTATCAATTTGAAAAAGGAAAATGAGGAACTTAATAAGAAAGCACTAGCTAGTGACCAAGACAAAACAAGGAAGAAAGTTGACCTTTCAAGCTTCAAGTAAGAAAAAGGGATGAAGAGCTTGCCAAGATTAAGAAGGAATTTCATCAAAGCAAAAGACAACATCATGAAGAAGTCATATCCATGACAAATCAATTGGATAAAGCAAAGAAACGGGAAGATACCTTGTCAAGTCAACTTGAACAAAGGCACAAGAGCTTGAATAAACTTGAAGAAGAGATTGGTCAGTACAAGGTAGAGGTGTCCTCTCTCAAATCTCAACTACAATAAGCAAGAAAGTTAGCACAAGGAGCTGAGAAGAAAATGGAAGCATTGGCAATCATAGAAGGACAGGTTGATGAAGCAGAAAAGGAGAGAAACACCATGATATGTCAACCAAAAGCAAAGGATGGAGAGATCTTCAAATTAAAATCTAACATCAACCTTCTCAAGGCCGAAACATGTAAAGCTACAAGGATCAAGGAAGAAATGGAGAGCAATCTAGCAAAGGAAAATGAAGAAATCTTCATAATGAAGTCAGATATCATCTCCCTTAAATTAGAAGCAAATGAAGCAATACGTATTAAGGAAGATATTGAGAAACAACTTGCTAAGAATAATAATTATTGTGAAAAATTGGAAGAAGAGATTGTCTCCTTTAGGAAAAAGGTTGAAGGGATGAACAAAACCTTGAAGAGCTCTCAAGCCTTGGATGACATGCTCAAACATCAAATATGTCCATTTGATAAATCAGGTCTCGGGTATGCAGGTGAATCCTCAAGCAAGAATGATAATGCTTCAAACAACAAGGATATGAGGAAGTCAGAAAGAAATGTTGATGCTCCCAGTTTCAACAAAGGTAAAGATAAGAGTCAATGCGTTAAGGAAGGAAGTCCTGTTCCAAGAAGAAATACAAATGTTGTCAAGGGTGTGAGAAGCAATAATTATCATCAAAGGATCTCAAGGTAGAAAGGCTTCAAAAGTACATCAAGGAAATCTCCATCTCCCAGGTACCAAAGTTTATTTCTTGGTTATTGTTATTCTTGTACAAACTTTGGACACATGGCAAAAGATTGTAGGGCTTATAATGATCCCCGTCAATCTTCGAGAAGCAATTTCACAAGAAGAAGTCATGAATTCTTATTCATGAACAACATAGAATGCTTCAAGTGTCATAACATTGGTCATATGGCACGTAATTGTAACATGATTTGGGAACCTTCTCAAGCTAGAACCATGCCAGAAAATAAAGTTACACAAGTATGGAGAAGAAAGCAAATACAATTTGAAAATCTCCTAAACCCTCCAACCAACAACACATGTTGCTGACTTGATGAAGTTATTCTTTATATTTCGAGTGTTTGATGATGGGATTCTGCCAAAAAGAGAACATGCATATAGTTAGGGGGAGCTTGTGATTCTTGATCATTATTACAGAAGCTATTCATGAAAGGGTCCTTATGAAATCCTTGTTGAGCTATATTAACAATCATCCTTTGATAAAGATCATTTCTCAGGAGCACTACATTGAAGAACATGATCTTATAATCATTCTTTGGACTGTTGTTGAAGATGTTTTCCACTTGATCACTAAGTAGAAATTGGAGCAGCAGAGAAGGCCATCCAATGCTAGAGAAATAGGGCTAATAACTATGTTTTTGGTATTATAGAAGTTTAATGTCTCGGCTTAGGGATATAATGTGAGAACAGGTAAATCAAGGACAGTAATAGAGGCTTTGTTTGAAGGGAAAATCAGCTTATAGTTTTCAATTTTGTAGCAGTAACATGAATCTTGATACGATTCCGAAGTATATGAGGTGTCAGTTGTTAGAGGAAGATTTGGAAGGAGGGATTTATAAGGGCATAATTCCAGAAATAGGGGAGGAGGTGACTCTCAAAGTCACTTACACACATTTTACGGAAGGAATTCCCCCACTTCCATCAGAGAGATATCAATTTTATGGATGTTGTCTGACGTCGCTTGCAACATTGTCAAGTTGTGAGATGTGGGACACCGAAAGAGTCGACACAACTAATTTCACCTTCATATAGTATTTGATGATATGAAGTCGATTTTTTATTTATTTATCAATAGATATCGGACGCAGTCGCTCACAATACCACCCCTGGTTATCAAGATAATTATGTACGAGCTTGTGAAAGGCGTTGCTTCTATCCACAGCCATGGCGTCATGCATAGAAGCCTAAATCATAAAGCTATATGGATAGAAACGGAGGATAGGGAATTTGTGTCACTGAAAATCACAAGGTTTTGTCTGGGAACAGCTACCAATTTATCTAGCAAGGCTTATACGAAGAGGGTAGGGGTGCACTGGTACGTATCTCTCGAATTGTTCTTGGGTCGGGATACCTACTGTCTTTTTGTTGACATGTGGAATGTCAGCTACATTTTTTCTGAATTGTATAGAAGGGAGCCTCTCTTTGTGGGATGGAATGATTTCGAGATTCTTCAGGCGATCTTTAGCTTGATCAGAACAACAAATGAAGAAGTTTCACCGGGAGTTTCACAAATCAGTTATTGGCATCCTTTTCCTCAATGGGAGTCCTGTGATCTCAAAACTAAAGTCTCGGATTTAGATGATGATGCTTTCGATTTGTTATCGAAACTGCTGGTACGCGACCCTTCGAAGGGAATCTTTCCCAAGCATGCTCTATTTCATCCTTATTTGTCTGAGTTGAGTAGAGCATAGCTACACAGTACTTTGAGAATGTGTCCCTCTTCAACATTTAGATTTTCATAGGACAGTTTGTGAACGGGTAGATGCAAAAATATAGTTTTAGTGGGTTTCCACTGCTCGAAGGTAATGAATACTAAGTATACAATGTGGATGTCGCAGTACTGGCTTGAAACTACATGAACATGTGAAAGAAAATATGGTTTGATGCTTTGAAGGAATCCTGATTTGAAGAAAGATAGCAAGAATGACAAATTCAATGGCACCTTCTCCTGATTCAAACTATAAAGACTCCTTAATTCTGACTTTGAAGACAACAAAATTTAGATTGCAGAAGCATAAAAACTTGGACTTGAACATTTGGTGAATGGATATTTGGAGCCTATTTGGAAGCATTGCAATGGAGCATCTTTAAGAAAAAGAAGAGCACCACGACAGGGGGAGTAACATACCCATAAAAATATATTATTCATAAAGAATAGAAGCAGTTTGACAGGAGGATTCCTTGTGCACTCCTTTTCCATTGATGTCAAAGGGGGAGAGAAGAAGAGTAACATACAATGTCTATTTGGAGCCTATTTGAAAGCATTTCAATGGAGCATCTTTAAGAAAAAGAAGAGCACCACGACAGGGGGAGTAACATACCCATAAAAATATATTATTCATAAAGAACAAAAGCAGTTCGATAGAAGGAGTATTTGTGCACTCCTTTGCCATTGATGTCAAAGGGGGAGAGAAGAAGAGTATTTCCATCAATGGAAAAGGGGAAGATTGTTAATATAGGTTGTCATTGATGTCAATATAGCAGTGTTTGTGATGGAAAATTCTTTGATACATGATTGCCCATTGATACCCATTGATCATATTTCTCATAGTGATGAAAGTTTGATATATGATGAGACGGAGGACCCAAGTGGATTGAACAACAGAAGGTCAATTGAACAAAAAATGATGCAGGAGGTCAATTAAACAGCAAATGAACAACAAATGACATAGTAGATCCAGTAAAACAATAGGAGCAAGAAGCCAACGAGTAAGACGAAGAGTTTATTGAAAGCCATCAAAGAAACAAGTCATCGGAGCAAGAGAAGCAGGTTATTGTATATGCCCAAGGGTAACTGTTATTGAAAGAACAAAGAGAAACAACGTAACAGAGGAGTAAAGAAGCAAACTATTGGAAGAGAGGGAGAGTGAAGAGAAGTCACAAGAGAAACAACTATCGGAAGAGCAGGGGTAGGAAAGTACGGACTTCCTTGATCGTGGTTGAATTCCCGCACTCAATCCTAGCTGTCGATCTCAAAGTAAACCCTTAGATCACAGTTAACTGCGGGGGTTAAGGCCGTTTTTAATCCATGTGCCAGTTGAAGTCCTGCAAACCATCGATTGCAATATGTAACACAGACCCGATAACCCCATTACATTACATATTAATATGAAATCACATCTGCCACATCGCAAGCCCCTTTAAAGCCTCACCACATTGAAATATGCTAATTGCGATTGTGGGATTAAAGCAATGACGTGGCATGTGGGGATTGCCAAACATCTATTGTAATTCGGCCTCTCTTCCAAATGAATGCATCTTTTGAGTATTGGTGAACTCAAAGAGACAGAGGAAGCCGAAGGTCGAGCGAGCGAAAAAGGAATCCAAAGGTCGAGCGAATGAAAGATCGATAAGTCAAAAGGTCAAGAAGCCAAAGGTCTAGCAGACGATAAAGGTACAAAAGAAGTCGAAGAGCATGTGCAAAGAAAAGCTAGTTGTAGGTCCAACAGGATAGAAGGAAGTCGAAGGTCCAATAGGACAGAAGGAAGCCGAAGGTCTAATAGGACAGAAGGAAGTCGAAGGTCACAGTAGGAATAAGGAAGCCAAAAGGTCCAGTGGAAGAAGAAACAATCACAAAGGTCGAGTGAGCACAGAGGAAGCCGAATGGCCAGTGGAAGACGAAGATCTGTTTGACCTCGAACCAGCCAAGTAAGATTTCATCAATCATCAGTTGAAGGGAGCAGTAGACAACACCAGCATTGAAATATGTGTGAGTTGGTTCCTTGGAAGTAAGATACTACAACAGTCACTCCTAAAGCAGTTACTGCAACAATAAGAATAGAGGCTCGAAAACATAGAATTGCTTTTGTGCATACATTGAGGCTTAGCGCTGATATCTTGTTGGAAAGATTCAACAAATCTTGGAAACATTATTGGAGATCGTGATGCCTATTTGAAATCATCACGAGGTAACTTTGCAGACTCTGTTAGGGAAATATGAAGAGTTGTGAACACTCTTTCATATGAAGACAGGCTGTCATTGATGTAGCAGTAAAGGTGTAGATAGACAAAATTCAGTGAAGTAGATGTTGGGAGCAGAGAATAAATACCAAACATATCTAGACAATATATAGCAGAGGGTTGGAGCCCTTGGGGTTGGTGCCTTGACAAGACAGGGTTGGTTCCCTGGAGGTTGGAGTCTCACAAAAATTCCAAGTTGGTGCTTGACAACTGGTTGGAGCCCTATATGCATTGTACTTGATTTATTGTAAAGATTATATTAATAAAAGCATTTATTCTTGTTGTTCATTTTGTGTTCTAAATATAAATGATTTGACTGACAAAAATAACAATTGAAAAGAAATATTGATTCACCCCCCCGTCAGTGTTTCCAATAGATGCTTCATAAGGATTTAAAGGCTTATTGTAAGGCATGTGATGCATGCCAAAGGATGGGTAGGCCGTCACAGAGGGATGAGATGCCTCTAAATCCATAGATTTCATTACAGCCATTTGAAAAGTGGGCAATTGACTTTGAAGGGCCAATTCAACCTCTAGGAAAGAATATGGGTCCACGGTACATCATCACCATGATTGAGTATTTGACCAGATGGGTAGAGGCACAACCTGTGAAGGATTGTATAGGGACAATAGTAGCAAAGTTCATCTTTGAGTATGTACTGACTAGATTTGGTTGCCCAAAGATTTTGATGAGCGATCGCAGTACGCATTTTCTTAATGAAACGATCAGCGCATTGACGAAGGAGTTCCAAGTTTGTCATCAGAAGAGTACGCCATATCACTCGCAGGCTAATGTGATGGTGGAAGTGTTTAACAAGATATTGGAAAATGCACTAACGAAGGTCTGCAACGTATAAAGGAATATCTGGGATGTGCACGTACCCGCGGTGCCATGGGCTTACAGGATGACTTGCAAAAAGCTGACTGGACAAATGCCTTTCAGGCTGGTTTATGGCATAGAAGCTATGATGTCGATGGAGTATATTGTACCTAGTATGTGCATAGCGACATTCACAGGAATGGCAGATCGTGGAGCCTTGGAAGAAAGACTCGCGCAACTAAAAGAGTTAGAAGAAGATAGGTTTTTGGCTGGATTCCATCAGCAAGTTCAAAAGGAGCGCGAAAAGGAATGGCACGATCGACACATCAAACTGCGCACCTTCAAGGTAAATGATTTAGTGTTATTATATGACAATAGGTTTGATAAATTTCAAGGAAAATTTCAGATGCATTTGCTGGGGCCCTATGTCACCAAGGAGATTACTGATGGTAGAGCAGTTCAATTGGTGAAGTTGAATGGAGAACAATTTCTAGGGAAGGTGAATGGCATCTGATTGAAGCCATACATCGAGGATCTGGCCAGATGAATATATGGTGGAAGCATAGTCTTAGTGCTCTAGGCAGCTGATAGGAGGCGCGGGACTATAAAATACACTGCTCGGGTTGTAGAGCTGCCCAAATGGGGAACTGTGTGAAAGGGAGGAATGTCATAGTATGGGCAGAAGCGTGAAGGGAGCTGCGCTATAGGAGGAGAGACCACGCAGGGCAGCCAGAAGGTGACCGTTCTGGTCAATATTAATGATTTGACAGTGGGAAAATGGCTAAATGGAGCAAGGGCAAAGCATTTAAGTCAGAATTTAAGAGCGAGATCTATGAATATATACTGCCAATCTAGCATTTATGAGCAGATTTTGGGGGGAACAGTCAGATTCAAATTCAAATTTTCCTATAAATTATAGATTGGCTCCCAACGAAAAACACTTTGCATTCTGAGAGTTGAGGTGTTGAGCTATCAGTCATGCATGAACCCTGACTATTTTGAGGATTTGGTGGCTATTTCAGTATTTGACAAGTTTCCTAAAGCAACCCAGGAGCTTATTACTGGATTCACATCGACGCTCGTGGAAACCACAAGTGTCGAGGGATCGATGGCATCGGAGGGAGATGCCCCTGAGATTGCAAGTGTAGAGGTACTTGCAGAGGCACCGAAATTGTCGAGGTCTCCCAGGCCAAGGCCTACGCCAACTACAGAGGGGCCTAAATGAAGAAGGACAAGCGAAAAGCGGCACAGGCTATGCGCATGTCGCCTAGGAAAGATCCATAGAAAAAAAAACCCACTGCACAGGATAAAGGCAAGGTGGTAGACCTAGAATCTGAAGAGGGCATCGAAGATGTGGATATTGGGGCCGAAGACATTGACATGTAGGGCATAAACCCTATTTCCTAGTTACCTGAGTACATTCCCTTCTGTCGAGGTCTCGAAGGATTCGGATGAGGTTAAATTTATGTTGAATACCCCATTGCTGCTAGACCAAATTACCTTTGAAGGCCCGCACTTGGCACGCATCCCCTCTCTTAAGTTGGAGGATTGGGATTTGGCAGACATAGAGCAATTCCCCCACTTGGAAACTGACACCTTTATGACCCAAGCGTTCTACAAAGATATCGGTGTCACCGCGCTAGAGCCGAAGAAGTGGATTAGAGGGGTGGACAAATCGGGATTGCTAAACCTGCTATGGGTGCCACATTACCACCGCTTGCCCATAACCTTGATGGTGATCAAGAAATTGTTGTGCTTGGTGCACAACAGATGCCTATGGTTACAAGAACCGATACCAATCACGGACATGTTGATCCATAGGATCACTTTGCTCCCGCATTCAGGATTGAATCTGGCCATGGAATTTGGCGGAAAGACAGGCGAGCGTGACCTCACCATGCGAATGAAGCACAAATTCAAGCTCGCCAAGAAGCCATGAGGATATTCAATCTCCAATATAACTGACCTTACGGTTAAGGTCGCCACCCAGATTTTGGCTAGGAAAATCATGAGGGAGTGTCGTGTAGATGAAGTGCGGGCACCTATTGTGTCATTAATGGCCCAGTGTAAGGAGGGCGTACAATTTAATTGGGTGTGCTACCTCTGTGAAGAGTTCCTCGTGAAGTAGAGAGAAGCACAAGACAAGAGTAAGACCTTCCATTATGCCTGGCTCTTACTCTCAATTGTGTTGGTCGTATGGGAATTACTGGAGGACAAATAGTTTCCTATGGTCGCTTCAGATCTACTAGAAGCAGTGAAGTTCACTTTGCTCTGGGCCACCAAGGACGTCACGAGGGTCAGGGATGTGAAAATATTTTGGGTGTTGATGGAGGAAAGCATCCGCGCTATGATTAACCACAAGCTGAGGCTATCCCCAACTTTCTTTGAGCAGTTGTCAGGATATGTGGAGTTCAAAGTGAACTTCCATTGTGTCTCCATCTAGGCACAGAAGGACCCTGAGAAAAAATGGTATGATCTTCCATACCTGGAAATGGACGATGAAATTGCAACAATCTTGAAGAGTTGGCCATCAGAGTGGTGCACAGCGTCAGACTTGTCAGCTGGGTCTAGTAAGTCCGCTGCGAAGCAGAATAAGGAAGAGGCCAAGCTAAAGATGCAGCAGTTGGCCGACAGAAGGAAAAAGGGAGCTGAAGAAAAAGCTAAGGTAGCGTATGCTACTAAGAAATAGACCGAAGCAGAGGAAGAAGAAGATGAAGACTGCAACTCTGACAGAAGTCATAAGTCTCCTTCACCACAGATGGAGGAAGATGACTAGTAGTTAGGACAGGGAGGTGTAGACCTGGAGACTACTCCATTCTGGGTTAAGTGCACTAGGGAGCAGGAAAAAGTAGGGCTGTGAAGAAGTCTAAGGCCAACAAATCATCACTTGATCACTTTGACTGAATTTGATCTTAACGATATCGGGGACATAGTGAGGGACACGACCGCGAAATTGCTACAACAGTTCGAGCAGCAGTAGAAGCAAGCCTTGGTTGCCATTCAGACAGGTTTGCACAGGCTGCAGATCCAGGCCACTCAAGTACAGACCAATGTGCGACAGCGCAGTGCGACGTCAACTAGCTTGGTGCCTAGGACCTCAGAATCGGCGAAGTTGGTCCGCTCCTTGGATCCCTAGATCATCGTGATGCCAGACGGAGCATTGACTACAAAAGTGAAAGTTGACAAGGCCATTGTCAGCGCCCGCAAGAAGGTTGGGTTGAACTTGGCCGCGCTGCCAAGTGAAGCCCTTTACACCCTACAAGACGGTGTGATCACAGAACTTCGGGCCAAAGAGTAGCGCGCGCTGAATATGATCGACGAGCAAAAGGTCAAAAATGCCGAGATGTTCATAGAAAAGACTTACGCACTTGATCTCCTTAAGAAGATCACAAAGAAGATTTAGTGCACCACAGTTGTGGTAGCTGAGGCCTCCAAAACTGTTCCAGAGCTGAATATCCCATAAGATGCGCCAGTCGACCCAAGAATGCGAAAGCTCACTATGGGCATGCGTGACGCAAGGATGGAGCTGGCTAAGGTTCAATTTGAGCTAACCCTTAATATCACAGAGCTCGACTTGAGGGCCCAACCTTCGACTCCACTGAAAGTTAGAGAGTAGCACGAGGTAGCTGTCAAGGATGCAGTTGCCATAGTAGAGGCCGTAGTGAAGGAGTGTACTTCGCTCTTCGAGCAGCCACTCGAAATAGTTACCATCCTGCAGGAAGATCCCAATGTTCAGTGGCTAGAAACAGAAGTAAGGGAACTACAATAGAGATATGATGAGGTCAAGGCGACGGCGCGCATTGTTCCCATCACCTAGAGGTTGGTGAAGCTGTAGGAAGTGAAGGCACTGAAGGAACAAGTGTACACAACACAATGCAAGGAGGCAGTAATGAAGGAAAAATTGGGGCCTTGGCTAGATGAATCCCATGTGCTCACAGCTTCCATTGAATGAAAATCGGCTAGTCTACAGGGAACAGAGCAGAAAATACAGGCAGATGGTGTAGGACTAGTGATAGAGCAGCTGGTCAAGCAGGTTAAGCAAGCGACAACGCAGTGTACCGCTGAGGTTGCAGTAGTACAAGTGGATTTTAGAGGTCTTCACGACAAGATCTCCACACCATTAGAGTGACTCGAAGGTGAGTCACCAAATTTGTGTTGGGGGCTTGTTGGTAACAGGTCCCCTAGGGTCAATTTTGGGGTTAAAAGCCCATGTTTTGGGGCTAAAGGCCCAAGTTTTGTATAAATAATGTAAAGTCTCCACATTGTGTGGTCACGGAGTGCAAAGATGTAAAGAGTCATCAAAGGTTTTGCCCTTAGTTTTTGTAATTTGTTTCGGATTTATGAGATCCAACCTTGGTCCGTGGACCATTAGATTATATAAAAAGGGAAGTCTTAAAAGAGTCTAGTGCAGTCTTTAGTTCTTAGTCGATTTTGGCAATTAATTGATGTAATGGGTCTGTGAGGGCTAAGAGCGAAGATTCTTAGCATAGGAAAAAGGCTCTACAGTTGAGTGCACAGAGGCCTAGGGTAGAAGTTTGCAGCTGAGTGTTCGGACCCCAGCAGTTGTGTGTGCAGGGTAGTTAGAGTATGTAAGAGAGATCTGAACATCAATAAAGAGAATTATTCTGGAATTACATATGTATGAGCTATTTTACGACTGTTATGAATGCATGCATTTATTTTATGTTAACTACTGGGTTTATGATGTAATGTTGTATTGATGCGCGGATCTATGTGTTTTACTTTATCGTATGAACACAAGTAGGAATATCTGTTTATGCGGAGATAATCATAATGCGTGGTGAACTTATCCACTACCTAAGCTAATCAGGGTAAATGCATCAGTAAGAGTAATTACAGAGGCGCGTAAGTGTCTGATCGCCTATTTAGGGTACGCGAAAGACAGTCATAGACCTTCGCGAAGGTCTAGAGGATAACCAAGGGAAGTATATTGATAAGCCTTAAAGGCTTATCGATCTACGTGAAGGAAGGGATAGGGTATAAAGCAACATGACTGCCATCTCAGGGTGCGGAAACTTGGTTCCTGCATCCCCCCATACTGCTTTGGGTGAGACTTTAGTCCGTGCTCCACGGATTGATGCCGAAAGGGCCAGTAGTGTAGCGATTTTCTTGGCTAATTAATGTTGAACCAAGGTCAGTGCCCATCAAGCCAACATTTATGCATTTCCCCTTGCTTCATTCAATACTGGAGCTGCTAACACATACGTCCTTTGAAACCACATAGAACACTATTAGAGCACCATGGTCGCCGGTCCTTAATGTTTAAAACAAATGAACATGCAGGTACTTTTAACCCCCTATGCTTTCATCCTCTTTGTGCTTTTCTTATCATATGACCAGGGGCTTATCCCTTGGGTGCTAAGGCCTTCAGGCTCTTGTCCAGGGGCTTCTTTCCTGTATTATTATGAAATCCTGCACTTCGGCATGTTATTGTGTTTTTCCTATGGCGCTTCCCTTTATCCTTGTGATCGCCAATCTTCAAGGTCGGCCCACCAAAAGATATTGCAATCGCTACCACAGAGAGGGGGGACTCTTTACCTTTTTCTTCAGAGCGAGTTGACAGTCTGAACGTGAGATCCTTATAGACCACAACGTAATACTTTATTGTGTCTGAGGGGTTCCTGCATATTGCAGTCATTGGCTACATCGTCTTTTGCTTTTCCCCTAAACTATTGCAATCGCAGATCTACGCGGTGACGTCATCACTGCCACATGTAACCTTATGAGTGATGACATGTGGCACTCGGAAACAGCCCCATAGGACCCCTAAAAATGCCCAAAACAAGTGACACATGTCCACATGCCACGTCATCTTCTGTACTTGCCATGTCATTACTGATGTCATCCACCACATCAGATCTGAGGATCAATTGAAAACTACCATGTGGACCCCTGGAGGGGAGAGAAAAAACCCATCCCAGCCCTGTTTTCGCAGACATTTCCTTTGTGAATGATTTTTGGCCTCCCAGAAAACTTTGCACTAAATCGCAATTTACCATGTTTTGGATCTGTGACCCCCACCAATCGTCAATAGCCAAGAACCCAAGGCCATCAATCATCGTACCATTGTACTGCCATGTGTAGGAAAGAGAAGGGGGCAACCCAACCTTTGTTTTTCCGTGAAATTCCTTTATAAATCATTTCTTGGCCTCCATAGCGATGCACCACTGTACTGAAGATTGATGATTCACAGGCCTTTTAAGTTTTGGAACCTCGTAGATCCACCGACTGCTGATATCGCGAGGCTACGAGACTACAATATTGGCCTTCAGTTTCAAGAACTATCGACAACCATATTTATGTGCCCCAAGGATATTTCTGATGGCCGATATGTAATATATGTTGTCCCTGGACCTGCCGACCGTCGATATGCGATATCGGCGATTGGTGGATCGTTGTTTTTCATTTCGTCATTGCTCCTTAGCTGCCAGCAAGCCTGATTTGTGATTGTGATAAGCCTCTCAGGTCTTGATTGCAATTTACCTCCACACTTAGTCATTTTCTTGGTTTGTTGATTTTTTCAAAGGAATTCTTCAGCAGGTTCAAACTTTTGATCTAGGAACCCTTTTATGGACTTCTATATACCACTGGAAATCTATTTCCGATCACTATGCATTCAAGAGGGTCCATATAGCTCTAACAACCTATGTGGCTCAGAATTTGGCATCAAATTTGTCTTTTGAAGCCACTGGTGACTGAAAAAACGAGTGACAACACAATGGATGCCATATCTTCGTTAGATTGTTTCTTGCTTTCATATACGCCCTGTGAAAGTCCGCCTTGAACTCTGCAATGTGAAGGTACTATTTGTACTAGTTCAGTGATAGTCTAGGATACTGATTCACCACCATATGTAGATCCATAGCCATGGCTACAAAGAACATCTTGTTCTCCTTTGCACGCATTGGCTCCTTCATAAACCATAGTGAATAATACCTCGTTGCTTCACATACATCCACTGCAACAGTTAGAAAATTGAGAATCTTTCGGCTCCTTCCATACAATAAGTGCAATAAGAATTAACAACCAAGAATAGTGGAAGGTCTTGCCACCTTCTTGTGCTTCCCTGCAGTCCATTAAAAACTCCTTACATAGATAAGAAGCCCAGTTGAACTGGACCCCTGTGCTGCACTACTCTTCCAATGACACTATTGTTGCAGGCACCCCATTGGCCCTAAACTTCCTCATGATCTTCCTTGCTAAGATATGTGTGGTGAAGCGCACACCTTGATCCTCGATGGAGTTTATCTCATATCCGTGGGATTTCATTACTAACCCAAAATTTTTGTTCATCATCTGAGCCATCTCTTTGTCTTTTCTTTTACCCATGAATTCATATGTGAGGTTCTTTCCTTGATATGGAATCTATGTTATTTTTCTTATGAACATCTCATCAATCAAGATCCTCATCCCTTACCAAATACAATCGTCATGCACTAGTGCGAGGAGCTGCCACATAGATTGTATTGAATGGGCTTTGACCGAAACTTGACACATTCAACATGTTCAAAAGCCCTGCTCTCTGCACTCCTGCAACCCATTCATGTGGCTCTAATCTTCTAACTTTTCTATCTGGGTAGTAAACTTTCTTCAGGTACCTACTGGGCTCAAACTAAGGGAATTTTCTTTTGTCATTGAAATCCCAGTCTTCCAATTTGAGTTGGGGGATCTTCCCCAACACTTCTCCTTTGAAAGGCACCTCCGCTGGACATAGTGGTGTGTAGGTAGAAAATTTCCCTTCCTTTGCCTCCCTAACTGGCTTTGCACTTGGATTTCTCCGTGGTATGTATGCTAGGAGCACAAAAGGAATCTACACATCCTCTATCTCCTTCCTTTGAAATTCAACTTCTTCCTCACTGTCGTGGACCTACTAAGGTCCCTCCTGCTGCATCGGTATCTTTCCTTTCTGCATGGGATTTTTTCCTTTGTCCTTTGTGTTCTTCACCCATACTTCCTTCTGCATCTTCTTCCATGGTGATGCTCTTAATTCTGCTACAGAGACCTCAGCTGGCCTCTTCTCCTTCGTCTTCTGCAGCTGTGATTATGGCTGTGATTTTGCTTGTGGTTTTACAGGCACCTTTCTGGGTGATCTTAAGCGCATCAGGGATATGGATACATTCTCCCCTGCGGTCTTTCCTGATAGTGGCTCCATGATACCAACTAGCCCTTTATTTTTGAATATTCTCACCAGTTCTTCCCAAATCTTCTCAGACACACAATATCTCTTCTTCACTTAGGCACAATTTCTGATCTCTTTAGGTAGAAAAGTGTAAAATGTGGCACGAGATGTGGTTTTTATAAAAAAAAATAATTTCTAGGCTCATGATTGTCTTAGATTTGGCTCATTTAATGCAGGTATGGGCTAGATACAACCAGTTGTGCTTCATAAATTCCATTCTCCCTCAGCTCCCAATGGTAAATTATTTTTAACGGTGCCCTTTTTCCTACCAACGGTCATATTTTCAGCTAACTTCATTAGATTATTCCTTTGGTGCAGTCACCTCTCCTTCATCGCAGCTCCTTCAGGCTTCATCATACTCCTGAGTATCATGCATAAATCTTCCTTTGGCAAAGTCCCTTCCTGTAGAGTAGTTTATAGTCATGTGCCTAATTTCAATTGTAGGTGGCACTAAGCATTTCTTTCCTTCATTTTTCAGTGCGATGCTCCGGGGACATAGTTGTCCCTATATATATTTAGTCTACTACCATTCACTCATCTTGGAATCATTTGACCATTCAACTTCATGAGCTGAACAACACCACCATATGAAATGATGTTGACAATGTATGGCCCCAACCAATGCATTTTTAATTTTCCCAGGAACTTCGCAAACTTTCTATCATATAATAATACAATATCCCCTTCGCAAAATATTTCTTCTTGATGTGCTTGTCATGCCAGGCTTTCTCCCTTGCTTTCTACACCTGATAATGGAATCCTTCTATGAATCTATCTTCTTCTAATGCTAGTATCTTCGACATTCTTTCATTCATCATGTCAAGGTCTTCCATATTTGTGACAACTATAATTCTCAGACTCGGTACAATGTATTCCATAGTCATAACTACTTCTTGTCCATATACCAACTTGAAATGTGTCTTCCTAGTCAATTTCTTTCATGTCATTTTGTATGCCCACAACACTGTTGGAATCCTTAAGTCCTAGTCATCTTTGTTTACATTGCACACCTTAGTCAATGTATTCTCCAGAATCTTATTAAAATATTATATTGTCCCATTTGCATGAGGATGATAGGGGGTGTTCTTCTGGTGGTAAACTTGAAATTCCTCAGTTAGTGCTTCAATCATTTTATTCAAAAAATGTGTCCCCTGGTCACTCATTAAGATCTTTGGACAGCCAAATTTGGACAATATATACTTGAAAATGAACTTTGCAACAATTTCTGCGTTGTAATCCTTTATTGGTTTTTCCTCAGCCAAGCTTGTCAAATAGAAGTCATGATGATGATATATCTTGAACCAGTCCTTTTCCCCAGCGGATTGATAGGTCCAACAAAGTCAATTTCCAATTTATGAAAGCCTGCAAAGTCACCCATGGTCCTAATGGAATTTCATCACTTCTAGATGGATTTCCTGTCCTTTGACATACATCACATGCTTGACAAAAGTATTTTTCTTCTTTATGCACTATAGGCCACCATAACCTGAATCAAAATCTTTTTCGCAGTGTCTTTTCCTGCATAATGTCCACCTACAAATCCTCCGTGAGATTTCTTCAGAATGGTTTGTCTTTCATGTTTAGTGACATATTTGAATAGTACTTCATCAGTCCCATTTTATACAAGTGTCCCGCGATTTATGAGAAATCAGTTGCTTGAGCCACCAATTCCTTCTTTTTCTTTGTAATGTACTCCACAAGAACCATTCCTGTGGACAAAAACATAATAATATCCACGAAGTGATCATCTCCAACTTTAATTGCAAACAAATGTGCACCAGGCAAGTTATCTTCAATACTTGTAGGTTCTTCTCATGTCTCTATCCTTGATAGGTGATCAGACCCAACATTCAATCTTCTGAGCTTCACTATAACTTCGAAGTCATATTCTTGGAATAATAAAAACCATCGACAGATCTTCCCTCCAAAAACAAGTTTATTCACCAAGTATTTCAGTGTGGAATGATTTATGAACATCTTGTTGGGCCAATTTATTGAGTAAATTAACACACGTATTTAATTATCAATCAGGGCTTATAAGCTTAGAAGCATGTCCAAAATATATGGATTTCAGTTGTAGTCAATTTTAGAAGATGAAATATAAAGATTGAAAGAAATGCATATTACAAATATAAACTCTAATTAAGTAATTTCTAATACTCTTAAATAATATGTGGGATGAGGCTCCTAACATAGGAAAACCTAGTTGTCCTTCCCTACGATACTATTTCCATGAAGAGAAATCCAAAAGCACTAATTAATAATGGTTTATGATGCAGAAGATGTAAAAGAAGAGGCTCCTAACTAAGGAGGACCAGGTTTTCCTCCTTCACAATTCTTTGCTTCAAACCAGAAATGCAGAAATAACTTCAAATAAAAAAAGGAGAATGAAATTCAATTTTAGCTCAAGATAAAATAGAAAGGGAATTTAACTTAAATTCCTATGTGTCCCTTCATATGTATATTAGAGTTAAACCAATATTCATTTAGCAATCATCATACATCTAAATACATTTGAAACAAGAACTAATTTATGAAAACTATGAAAATTTAACCAAGAAGTGCACTTAGCTTGGTGTGGGGGCCTTCCACCCTTGCCTCGCACACTTGAAGAAATATCAGCTACAAAAACTTCAGTAAATCAACCGAGCATGAACAACAAATTGAAATGAAACAGGTTATTCAATTGACTTTCAGTTTCAAAGAGTCTCAAAATCAGTTTACATAAATTCTACATCCTTAAGCTTTCAATAGTCTTGGCTTAAATAGAGAAATAATAAAAAAAATTGACTAAAAAGTCTCTAACAACATTATATATCCTAACCCCATCTATCTTGGTCAAATCCATCCATTCAATTACACAAAATTTGGAAAAATCCCAAAAATCACTAATTTTGACCTATTTCCTAGGGATTTTCTGGACATCAGGTCATGTTTGACTAGAGTTGATTGAGTCGGTTTAAGCGCAGTTTGACCGAACCAATAGGAATTCGTTCAATATTAGTTCCCAATATTTCTATAAATTTTCTCAGCTCGTGCCCAGGTGTGCTGCAAGTATGACTTCAATGGAGCCATTATGGGAATTTCTGATCCTGTCCAAAAATGCACTTAAAACCCAATTTTTGCAAAAATATCTAAAAATTGAAAAACATAATTTATTTTCCTGAATATACATAATAAGGGAAAAATAGGTCATATGTGGATGGTATAAAGTGGGAAATGATGGAAATTAAGTGGATTTTAATAAGCAAAATTTGATAAAAATCAAGGGCGAACATCTCCCCCTTGCTTACTCTCAAGCATGTTGTCATGCTTGCTTCTGTTTCCTTGATCTTCTGCCAATATCCATTTTCCCCCACATCTTCACTGAAAGGAGGCAATCTTGCAATGTCACACAGTCACAGAGAAAACACCAATCGAATAAATCAAAGCTTCTTTCACTTTTGCAGGGGGTTTTCTTCTTGTATAATTCCACTACAAAATAATTTGTGCCAATCCTTTTTATGACTAGGCATTCACTTTCAATTTAGACATTGTCTTACCCATGCTATTTGCAAAATAGGGGTTGAAAGAACCAAGAAAATATCCCAAATAACAATGAATTTAAGAAAATTGTTCACGTGGAGCCTAATTGGGTTCATTCTTAAGAAAATCCATGTTTTCATTTTTCAAATTTCAATTTACTTTGCTCAGAAAAAGCAACGAAAAATAGTGGCTTTTAAAAATCAAAATTCATTTCTGGGACTGAATAAAATTTCATGATATTTAAATTTGAAATCAATTTCTCTCTTCAAATGCTTCTTCAGTGCCCTCCTTACCTCTTTTTTGATGCCCTTGACAAAGAGATGAAACCAATCCTCAAAAATATGAACTTACTTCTTCTACAAACACAAAATTTTGATTATAAAAGATTATAGAAACATAATAAACATGTTTTTATTAATCTATTTCTTATATTCTATCCTTTGTTTCATCAAATTTTAAAAAACTCCTTTGTCTCTGATGTAGAATTCTCTGTTTTTGAATTGGCTATGTAGAAAATTATTATTATTATTAATTATTATTATTATTTTTTATTTTTATGTCACAGTGTCTTTTTGTTCTTCGAATTTTCACATAATTTCTCCTCTCTTTAAGACAAAATCACCATGCAGTCATTTTGCAATGATCTAAGCTCACCGTGTTCAATTTTTTTCAAAGAATGGCTCACTGTATATGTGTCAACATTCATCAAATAACTCATGAAATGGCCTCACTGCGTATGTAAAATTTTCAAACTGCGTTTTTGTTTTTTTTATTTTTTAATATGAATGAGGAAATAATTTTTTGTAATCATACCTAGGCTGCAACAAAATTAATTAAACCCTTTGTCTCTGTCTCTAGCAATTAAATGCTCAGAATCTGAAATCGAATCCTAGAAAAAACTCTTTTCTCTTTCAGAAATCGAATTCGATTTATACTTTGTCTTTTCAGAATTTAAAAATAAATTCTAGGAATGATTAACTCTCTCTTAAATTGAAATCAAATTATTGAAATGAGAAATTTTCACAAATATGAACAATTGTTTTCAAATTCACCTTCTCTACCTTCTTAGCAATCGAGTTTTTTAATGCAATCTACAATCTTCTTATCACATTCTTCTCTGGCAATTACGATTTTTCCACTCACAGTTTTAGCTCCAACGCTCATGCATTCATAACCTTAACGCTGACTTCGAACTCACCATGCACTGCTAAACGTTCACAGTGATGGAGAAATCATTTTTGAGTTATCGACGTTTTGTAAATATTATACATTAGGGTTTGATTGCAATAACTAATGATTGGAAATTGGTTTCTGTTGACATTGCTGAAGTTCAAACCTTGATTTCTGGAATAAACTAACCCTCTTCAATTGAAATTTAATTTGCAAAGATTTTGTTATCACTGCAACTCGATTTTCAAAGATATGAATGTAACGTTTGAAACTGGTAATTTACTGCAAATCGACAATTGGAACTATGACTTCACTTTACATCAATAATTGGTGATACGGCTAAAGATTTTTACCTCTTGCAAACTGACTTTGGGGTCTAAGAAGTAACTAACCTGGAGTTAACACTGGTGCGATTTGTGATCTTTGGAGATTTTCCGAGAACAATTTTAACACTCTCACTTCAACCTTCAGAGTTTAAATAACCTCATAATCATTTTTATGCCTAAAAATCTAGATTACATGCAAAGTACTTGGATTCTGGCAAGGATTTGTTTATACGTGTTCCTTTCCTACCTAGACCATGTAATTCTCCTTTGTTTGCATTATTTAGCCAGAGATTCTCATGCTATCTCTACAGGCTTCTTTCCTTTTTTTTTACAATTATCTACACATCAAATAAGGTTATTACAAGTGTAATCTGAGCTAATGGCTATGCTGTGTTTTGAGTGAGCTAATGGTTGTAATGCGTAGACAGTGTTGCGTTAGTCCTATATATTTCCACTTATTTTTTCTCATTTCAATTCGTTGTTTACATTTTCCATGGCACGACCTTCAAAAATATGCAATGATTTTCTTGTTTGGATGGAACTCTAGTTTGAATACCGATAACTATGCTTATCTTATCACCATTATTTTTGCATTACCCACTTTTGTTATGTTCATGGCTTTGTTCATTTCGTTGCTCCACGTTATTTATCATTTCATTTTTCATTCATAGCCACCCTCATTATGCTACATGCCCATATGTTAGTTTGTATGCATCATAATTTCATGTCCTTCATTACATTGCATTTGCATTTTCCACTTAGGTTTTGTCATATTTGCATATTGTGCTCATTCCATACCTTGGGTTTTTGTCTTATTTGCATATTTCGCTCATTCCATACCTTAGGTTATGCTCTTTTCTTAATTTAATTTTAAAATGACCATAGGAGAGGTCATTTTTAAAACTAAATTAATTTCCTTATGATACTAACCTTTAACCTTTGTGTAGTTTTTGCAGGTCAAACAAATTCCTTAGGGGAAGAATATTGAGTCCTTTATTTCTGATCAAAAATGTTTATAGGAAAATGTAGTGATATATGGATTAATGTAGGTTAAGTGAAATGTATGGTAAGGTAATGGTAGGGTTATGATGATGTGTGGTGATGTAATGGATATGATTATGATGAAGTTTATAAGATGTCAATGTAGAATGACAAGATGCATATCGAAGCTAAATTAGTTTTAAACAATTTCTAGAAAAAATTTAGAAAAATTGAAATTTCAAGAGTTTTTTTTTTTTTTTTCTCACTGTACTTGTACTCCCATAAATATATTGATGTCATTTGTTCAAAATACTATTTGATGGTTAACGATGTCTTCATTATCATAATGATGGTTCTTCCAAGATAGATTCTGATGAAATGTAGAGACATATTTTTTCTTTCATGTTTCCATAACTGATATTGATTCGGGATCTTCAAATGTTGATGTTGTTCAGGTCCCTTCTACAATTTGTAAATGATGTTTCAGGTCCCCTCTGACATGTACTTCAGGCTTGAAAGTTGATGGTGTTTAGGTCCCTTCTGCAGTGATATTATAAATAATGTTTCAGGTCCCTTCTGTCATGTAATTTTCAACAATGTTTCAGGTTGCTTCTGTCATGTAATTCATGTCCCTTCAATACAGTTGCTCAAACTATTTGCATAGTTTTATTACAAAATTTCCACTTGCTTATGTTAAGACTTGTCCTCAAGTCTTATATTTCTTGGAGGTTTATTTTTGCAAAATCAAACTGAAGTAAAAGTAAAACAAAATAGAGAATTCATATCGGCCAAACAAGTTGGTTTTCCGATATGAATTCGAGTTTGTATTGTGCTAGTTTCCTGGATTTTCACAACCAAACTCCTTTATTATTTTTGATCTTTTTTTTTTTGGTTGGATGGCGGTGGTATAATGATGTAGGGAGGTACGGATAGCTTATGAAAGTATCATAGGTTTATTGTGAAGCTTAGCATAAAATATGGTAGATGAATGAAATCATGTAAAATATGGCTTATGAAAGGCTTCTTAGGCAATAGATGTGACTTGACATGGTACAAAACTTGACTTCTTCTTCTTCTTCTTATTAGTTTCATGCCTTTTTCCTCGATTTTGATTCATGTTGTAGGGTTGTTGGTGTTATTGGTTAGCGACTGAAAGCAAGTTTCACAAATTTGAGTTTCATTGGATGAACTCAACATCAAGTGAATTTTCACTTTGATTTGATTTTAAAATTTGTATTCATATTCTGAAATATGAATTTTGACTTTAAAAAGTGCTTCATCCATGGAGTTCACTCTTTAAATCTTCCCGAGACCTGCAAAAACATAGCATTTGTCTGCACTACAATATTAGATGATGGAGAAAGAAAGGTGTACAGTCTTTCTTCTTCCAAGAAATATGTAAAATAATTACAATCAATGCTTAAAAACAATTCCAAGGATGATATTCACATAAATTGCATTTGTTTACCTCTTGAGGAATGGTGGCCAGCCTAAACCTCCTAGCGGTATTTCATTCACAATTTTTTATTTTTTTTATGTCTAATTAAAGTGATTCCAAAGCCAATTTAAATTGAATTCATATAGATACTTCCAGTATAAACATGTTTTCAAAATGGTTTGGAATGATATGCTAAAAATGATAAAGAGTACCATGTTTGATAGAGCTGCTTGTGAATTTTTTACTAGACCAACAATCACTATTTGAAGTGTAACTTCTTCGTTAAAGATTGGATCGATGTGATTCCACTTGGAGATAAAAGTAGATTAATTTTTTTCTTTCCAGTATAAAGAGGTTTTAAAAATTCTTAGATTTGATATCACAAAATTGGTAATGAACAGCCCTAAGAGGCAAAGTTTTACTATGTTGATTTGAAGACATACAATCATTAAATGTGGCATATTTTTTTCATTTGACCTCCAAATGGGATGATTAAAATTGTGCACTGATCTAGACTTGAATATCTATCTCCAGTACAAACCAATTTTGAAAAGATGATGATTTTTTATGTTGAATATGCCAATGAACAGTCAAGGCCTAGAATTGTCACCATGCAGAGTTTTTGACAAACAGTTAGTATTTTAAGAATAATTTTTTCATATGATACCCGATTGAGGTGATTGAAATTGATTTGGAAACTAGATTCCAAGGGCTATCTTCTCTGTTAATTTCAGGTAAAAAAATTTCGATTAGACACCTCAAATCAAGGATGTACTAACTCTATCCTCAACATATCACTTGAGACCTAGTTTTGATTTTGATCAAATTTTTATTTGTGATATAAATTGAAAATTTCAAAATAGATTCAAAAAATAGATTTCAAGAGATATATTAAAAAAAACATGATTTCAAAATGATCATATATGGTTACCCAAAATAGGATTGTTCTTACTGCATTTTGCCATGTAATCATTTCAAATGAGTATTGAACAATGATTTGAAATTTTATTCATGAGAATTTAAACCAAAAGTCTTATTGTGAAATCATTCTACCTATTTATTTATTTATGTTATTCTATCCTACTATATTGTAGAAAAATAAATCATTCTCTCAAGTATAAGAGAATTTCCAATGCATCCATTTTCGTAACAAGATCATGAGTAAACTCACATCCAAATTTGAAAAATATACTTTAATGAATGTTTGGACATGAAAAATTATTTGATCATAAATATTTGATATTAAATAATGTTGAAAAATGGAGTAGTGTTGTGACCTAATGACCAGTTGAAACCAAGTTTGAATGTGATCTTTAAGTTTTTTATTTTGCTCAACTATCATAGCACAAAGTTCTTCTTGTGGAACTTGTTCAAAATCTTGAATGCACAAGGGATCTTGTGATATACATGCTAGAAATTCTTCAATTTTAGGTTCTAATGTTTGATCTTCATTGCATGTGATCCATGACTCATTCACCTCCTTACAAAGATAACTAGAAGAAGCTTCTATGTTTTGTTCTTGAGGATCCTCTTCATGGATGCTTTGTTCCTCTTCTAACTTCTGAAATGAAGATTCATCCCTAGTGACCATTCTAAATTGTGGACAAGGATTTGAGAAGATCCTTGTGGTGTTATACCCTCCTTCTCTAAATGACTTCTTTAACATCATTTTTTTAGATCTTGTCTTGCAAATGGATTTTGTAGTTATTAAATTTTTTATTTTTATTTTTATTTTTTATTTTTGTTGGGATTTTTGGTTTGGGAATCTACTTTTCTAATTTCTATGTCTAAACATAAATAACCATAATGAAAAGTGTTTTTGTTTTTATGTTTTGTTGTTTTTTTTTTAAACAATCTTCCTAATTGACTATATTGAAGTATGCTTCCCTCGCAATGGCACCAGAATGTTTGGTCAATTTATTGAGTAAATTAACACAAGTATTTAACTATCAATTCAGGCTTGTGAGCTTGGAATCATATCCAAAATATATGGATTTCAGTTGTAGTCAATTTTAGAAGATGAAATATAAATATTGAAAGAAATGTGTATTACAAATATAAACTCTAATTAAGTAATTTCTAATTCACTTAAATAATATGTGGGATGAGGCTCCTAACTTAGGAGAACGTAGTTGTCCTTCCCTACGATACTATTTCCATGAAGAGAAATCCAAACAAACTAATTAACAATGGTTTATGATGTAGAAGATGTAAAAAAGAGACTCCTAACTAAGGAGTACCAGGTTGTCCTTCTTCACAATTTTTTGCTTCAAACCAGAAATGCAGATTTAACTTCAAATAAGAAAAGGAGAATGAAATTCAGTTTTAGTTCAAGATCAAATATAAGGGGAATTTAACTTAAATCCCTGTGTGTCCCTTCATATCTATATTAGAACTAAACCAATATTCATTCGACAATCATCACACATCTAAATACATTTGTAACAAGAACTAATTTATGAAAAATATGAGAATTTAACCAAGAAGTGCACTTAGCTTGGTGTGGTGGCCCTCCACCCTTGCCTTGCACACTTGAAGAAGTCTCAGCTATAGAAACTTGAGTAAGTCAACTAAGCATGAACAACAACTTGAAATGAAACAGGTTCTTCAATTAACTTTCAGTCTTCAAAGAGTCTCAAAATCAGATTACATAAATTCTACATCCTTAAGCCTTCAATAGTCTTGGATTAAATAGAGAAATAATAAACAAACTTGACTAAAAAGTCTCTAACAACCTTATCTATCCTAATCCCATCTATCCTGGTTAAATCCACAGATTTAGTTACACAAAATTTGGAAAAATCCCAAAAATCACTAATTTTGACCTATTTCCTAAGGATTTTCTGGACAGCAGGTCATGTTTGACTAGAGTTGAGCGGGTTTGTTTAAGCTCAGTTTGACTGAACCAATAGGAATTCATTCAATCTTAGTTCCCAAGCTTTCTAGAAATGTGCTCAGCTCGTGCCCAAGTGTCCTGCAAGTATGACTTCAATGGAGCCATTACAGGAATTTCTGATCCTATCCAAAAATTCACTTCAAACCCAATTTTTGCAAAAATATCTAAAAATTGAAAAAGATAATTTATTTTCCTGAATATGCATAATAAGGTCAAAATAGGTCATATGTGGATGGTATAAAGTGGAAAATGATGGAAATTAGGTGGATTTTAATAAGCAAAATTTGATCAAATTCGAGGGCCAACAGATCTTAAAATGTTCTCCCAACAGGTAATGTCTGAAGTTCTACAGTGCATACAACATGGCTAACCCCTCCCTTTCTGTTGTGTTGTAATTATTTTCTACCTTAGACAACTTCCTACTTGCAAATGCTATGGGATGATCAATTGCGCTAGTACTACTCCCAAAGCTATGCAAGATGCATCAACATGCACATCAAACTCTTTCTTTGAGTTTAGAAAAACTAAAATTGGCACAGTTACCATCTTTTCTTTCAGCACGTCCAAAATATTTTGTCATTCTTCATTCCACTGGAAGGTCGCATCCTTGTTCAGCAACTTCTCCATCAGCACAGTTATCTATGCATATCCTTTAATAAACTAGGTGTAGTACCCAATGTTTCATAGCATAGTACGTAATTGTCTTATAATTTTCAGTGTTAGTAGGTTCACAATGACTGCGATCTTTGTCGGATCCAACATGAATCCTTGTTTACAAACCACATTTCCCAATAATATTCCAACAATATTCCAAATGGCACGAAAAAGATGCACGTCTTCAAGTTCAACGATATATGATATTTCCCACATGTATCCAGCATCAATCTTAAGCTCACCACATGCTTATTTAATAGCTCAAATACTATCCAATCGTTGAAGTAAAATTCCACAAATTTGTGTATGTATTCTTTTAAAGTTGTAATTACAACTCTAGAGAAAATAGCAGGCACATTCTTCAACCAAAAAGTCATCAATGTATACTAATAGGAGTCCCATTCTGTGGCAAACGTTGTCTTATGTTGTCTTCTGGTGCAATTCTGATCTGATGATACCCTAAGAAGCCATTTGTAAAAGAGTAAGCCTCTTGTCCTCCTACATTATCTAACACTTCATCTATAAATGGTGTAGGGAAAGGGTCATGCAGGCATGCATCATTCAACTTCTTCAAGTCCACGCAGATTCTAATTTCCCCTTTTGCCTTCTTCTCTTGAACTACCATGGGACTTACCCATTCAAATTCTTCGACAGTTTCAATTATCCCTGTTGTTAACATCTTGTCCAATTATTCTTTTACCTTTTCCTTATACTTTGGGTTCAGTCTATAAGGCATCTAATTAATAGGCTTCGCATTAGGCTTTAGACAAATCCTCATAACCCCCAAATCCCCTACGATGCCTTTCATGTCTGAAAATATAGTGGGAAATAGCTCTTGGTATTCATGAAACAAATATGTTATCTTGCTGACAGTGCCTTTGTCCTCGTAATATCTTATGGTCGCATACTTCAGTTCAGCTTCTAACCCTATATTCACCTTCCTTTTCTTCAATGGCTTCATTATATCGGGCATCTCTATCTCGGGTCCATTTACTTCACGATGTACCTCTATCTCTTTGATATCAATGTTGCGAGGATATTTGTCTTCTTCTGTAGTGAGATTATAGCATTCTATCACATTCCAGATCTACACAACCCAATCAAGTTGCCAAATAATTGGAACTTTGTTTTCAAAAATATTCTTCTTAACTATATTCATCTTTGCATCTATATGTGGATAATCATCTTAAAATTTTAATGTCATCAAAAACCCATCCACCATCTCTGCCCAACTAGCAGTGTCATGTCAAAGTTTACTTTCCAAATACGAGTTCTGAGGGATTGTTTCCATGGTATGGATGAACCTAAGCACCCATTCTTCTCGTGGAATTTCTCCCCAAGATGTCATACAGAGCTGTATGTGGTCTCTAGGATCATTTTGGCCATCATACTTGTCTGTGAGCTCTATTTCTACTTGTCCAAATCTTACCCACATCAACCTGCTACATTTCTACCAATATCCTATATTCTTCCTATGTGTACCCCACCATCTAGCAAGCATAGCCCTCAGTGCTTGATCTAGTGCTAATAGTCTCTAACATTCTGGTATTCACCTTTCAAAATATTTAAAGAAAGTATTCACATCACCCAAACCATAATATAAAGGTAAGTCACATACCTCGACTGTCATGTAGCACACTACTTTAGTGATCCTTGCACATCGCCTTATAGACACTTCGTGCAATCTGTTCTACCAGTTCTCCAATTCTTCTTTTGAATCTGAGGTACAACAACTATCGTGCTCCCAAGTCATCTTTCCATCTACAGTGAGATTAATCCATTCCTCTTCCTTCATTGTGATCTCATAGATATTATCAACGTCATCCATGTTATATTCCTCTCTCACAAGCTCTGTATACCTCAGCCCTTTTGATGGATCAAATGGAACAATAACCCTCATATTATTGCGTTTGAATATCATTTGCCTCTTCTTTAGTTTAATTATAACCATGTTAGGAAACGCCCAATCCAATCCAAGAAATGCGGAGTAATTATTATTATCATCTACTATCTCAATCACTTCGAAGTCAGTGGTAGTGCATACTCTGTCAATGTCCACTGTGACACTAGACAACCTTCCTAGGGTTAAATTTTTTGTTGATTTTCCATCTTCAGCTGAATAGTATACTATTGAATTTTCAACTTACCCATCGATTCCCAAGTCTGCCTTGGCAAGACATTGGCATAAGATCCCAGATCTAAGATAACCTAATCCATGTCATACTCTCTAATTTGTGTTGTAAGCCTCATTTCTTCATGTTATCTTCTTGTGTCTATGAAGATTATTCACTGTGTGCATATCACTATGAGGTACCTACTTAGAAGTACAAGATTCAATCAGTTCTTGTAATCCCTCCACAACCTTCTAATTCCTCAACAATTTCATGCAGGTCTATAGAAAATACTTTAAGACATTTAGATCAACCTCCTGTGTTGCAACCGGTACTATCTCACGATTATCCTTCTGATTCGGCTGCGCGGTAGAGGCCAAGGCCCCATCAACCATTAATCTTCGCCTCACCTCCATGAATGCTTTATTTTCCTTAAAGATATCAAATGCAAGAGAGTTTCAGTAGTCTTTCTTATCCATGTAGCTTCATCTTCCTTTTTCCCATCGGCCTTATCATTCCCAATCATGTTTCTGCTTCTTGTTACAATGTTGATGCGTGATTGATATTCTTTTGTCTCAACAATCATAATTTGGATATTTGTTGGAGGCTTCTAGTTTCTTTTCCCTTGCATCTTCACAAAAAGGATGGTGCATTCTTCTATGACATGATCAAAGGAGTTACAGTAATTGCAGGTTGCTGTCAGATTCTGACAGTCTCTCGCGAAGTGTCCTGGCTGTCCATAGTCGTAACAGATAATCTGGCCTTGTCCTCGACTAACTCTTCCTCCTCATCCTCATCCTCGTCCTTGAAATCCTCCTCAACTAGTGTGTTGGTATTGCTCTTCATGTGTGTGTCCGTCAGCTTGTAGTCTCTAACTATCAATAATGCGTTCCATCATTAAGTCATAACTTCAACAACTTTTCTCATCACGGCATACTAATCTATAGAAGTTACAAACAACTGCTTCAAAGTCTATATATATTTCTACAATAGATAGCTGTCTTCAAAGCGATGCTAAACTCGCGTCCTACAAATCGCGCACCACAAACCTGGATTTACTATATTAGGTGCTCCACTTGCAATATAATCTCTAAACATAGGGGCATTGATCCTTATAATGACCTTCGGCTTTGCATTTTGTACAACACATTTCTGATCTTTTTGTTCTGAATTCTTTACCCTTCCTTAGATCCTGCAATTCGAGGGTCAATGTAGCTAGCTGATTTTGTCTATGTTGTACTCTTGCGTGAGTATCTCCAAACGGTGAAGCTTCAAGCTTCATCATGATCTCCAATGATTTAGCTTGCGTCACGATTTTATGTTGCGTCAATGGTAATCTAATATGTAATAGTAGTGCGGCTATGAACCATTCCTTATGTTGTTGTGGGTGTATCTCAAATCTTACTTGACCCATCAACACCTTGAATCGTTGATCTGACTCCCACATAGACTCAGTCGATGCTTTCTTGATCTCTTTTAGCTATGTGATACACTGTGACTTTGATTTTGGATTCTTGAACTCTGCTACCAAGTATTTCTTAATTTCATGAAACATAGCATTTGGCTTACTCATGGATTATTTCATATACCATGTTAGCACCCTCTCCTTCAGTGACATGACGGGTTACACCTTCTTTATATCATCATTATTAATTCGTCTTTCCATGCATATTGCATTAGCTACAAACCAAAACTGGTCAGGGTCCTTTATTACTAATCCTCTAAAGATAGGTAGCTTAATGGCATCATCCATTCTTCTTCTCGGGGGGGCTAGGTGGAGAGGGGGGTGGAGATGGAGGTGTAGGCGAAGTATGGGGAGGGGGATGGGGTGTGAGAGGGGTGAATAGATGGAGAATCCCAAAGAATCCCAAAGATCATAGTTTCACCTGAAGAAGTTATGGGAGGCTGTAGAACCATGCTTCTACAACTGAAGGGATATCCACGCAGTGGCACCGTGTGTTTATTTCTACTTTATATTGATAGTATAAATTTGCATTCTTAAGAACTTCGTACAGATGATTAATTTAATAGAATCACATGAAACCCATAAACTCTAGCAATAAATAATATATCTTACAGTTCTTCACATAATTCAGTGAAAAACATACATAATGGTGCAACAACAACAAAGACTAAACACAGAAATATATAAAATTCTTTGCCAAAACTTCTTTATTAATATAAGCATTCAGTACAAATACATCTTCGATCTATGCACCCCGCTACAGGTGGTCTGCACACTCAGCTACAAACTCTTCCAGGCATCTGTGCACTCAGCTACAGAGCCTTCCCCAAAACTACAAACTACTGATATGAATACAGAGATTCAATTCACTTATGATATTTCATGAATATTCTATTTCCTTTCACTAGGGTATTTCACATCCTTAAATACATTTCATCTTTACAAAAACCTTGGTCCACATACCATGGATCCACAAAACAAGGACTAATACCTGATACCTGTTACAAAATAAGGGTTTCATCCCATCCCCAAAGCCCTGAAAGTTTGCGCGATGAATAGATATTCACCAGCTCTATGCAGTATTCTCCTTCTTTCACGGGGTCTTTTACCCAAAACTTGGACCAATTTGGGCCACGCCTAGCAATGTGTAAATCATAACAAAATTCAGGGATTTTATCTTTTTCTTTCTTCAAACCCTACAGTGTTTTAAATTGTATATCTTGATCTTGGGTCCTTAAATATTGTAGACATTTATGTTTATTCAATTTCTTTGCCTATTCTTATCTATATATATATATATGATTTTTATTTATTTCATTAAATCATATTCCCCTTTCAACTGAGTATAGAATATACACTTGTAACATATCTGGAATGTATAGTTACCATGGGGAATTCCAATTTCTCTTATTACCATGTAAAGGTTACACACATATATATATTTATCAGACAAGTTTATATATATGTGTGTGTATGTGTTTGTATATATTGCACTTTGGTTGAATTTTGTGCTACAAAACTTTTCCAAAGTTTCTTGTTTGACTGTAGTCGATGTATGGATTTCCTTTTTCCTCATTTGAATTGAAACTACTACTATTTCAGTATAGTGTTCATATACTATATGGTTGATTGTATTACTCCTTGTTGTATTATACTTTGTGTTCAATCCCTAAATTTTTGTGGAATTGTTTTCTATAAGGTTGACTTATTACCTCTTTTGTAACATAGTAAAGGGCTTGGCCTTGAATTCTTCCATGATTTCATTATTTTTTTTAAATTGGGATACAATGAAATTTAACAAGGAATACTAAAATTTATACAAACTTTATTTGGCAATTAGAACCACTCGACCAAGTTGCTGGTATTATATAATTTCAAAGGTATTATTTAGTGTTATACACATCCTGTAAAATAACTTTAGAAGTTGCTATAATTTTAGAGTGCTAAGTATAAGCATACAATTATTATAATAACCAATTTGTTTCACTAGACTCAACAAAATGAATGAGTTATGTAATTCACAAGAATACCATGGACATTTCATGTTTTCTTACCCAAAGATTTATAATATTTATCATAACCTTTCTCTAATAGGCCCTTAACTACACAATATTATCTCTAGAATAAGAATATGACTATGTACCCAGAAGGACAACTTCTTTGCATATGACCATCATAGAAATTATTAACTTCTTATTTTACTATACATTATACAAATTCGACTTCCTTGCTTAACAAATGATGTTATAGTAAATTACTCTTCTCTCTCTTCGTAAAACAAAGAGAGTGCACAAAAATCATGTAATTATTTTCTAGTAAATCTCTCTCTCTGTATAATATATATATATATATATATATATATATATATATATATATATATATATATAAGTGTATTGAGCTTATCATATATATAAGAGAAGTAATAGATGTAATTAAGCATCTACTATTTTAGTGTACTTTGTGTTTAATCCCTAAATTTTTGTACATTTTTTTTCGATAAGGTTGACTTATTACCTCTTTTTTAACAAATTAAAGGAATTGGTCCCGAATTCTTCCATGATTTTATTGTTTTCTTGTAATTGGGATACTTAATGAAATTTACCAAGGAATACTAAAATTCCTACACACTTTATTAGGCGATTAGAACCACTTAACCAAATTGTTGGTATTATATAATTTCCAAGGCATTATTTAGTTTTGTGCATGTCCTGTAAAATAACTTTGGAAGTTGCTATCATTTTAGAATGCTAAGTATAAGCATACAGTTGCTATAATTACCAATTTATTTCACTAGACTCACAAACAAAATAAATAGGTTATGTAATTCACAGGAATACCATGGATATTCCATCTTTCCTTACCCAAATATTTATAATATTTATCATAACCTTTCTCTAATAAGCCCCTAACCACACAATATTCTCCAAAATAAGAATAGGACCATGTCACTAGAAGGACAACTTCTTTGCATGTGACCATCATAGAAATTCATAGCTTCTTATTTTACTATACATTATACAAATTAGTTTTCCTTGCTTAACAAATGATGTTATAGTAGATTACTCTTACTTATCTCTCTTGGTAAAACCAAGAGAGTGCACAGAAATCATGTAATTATTTTCCAGTAAATCTCTCTCTCTCTCTCTCTCTCTCTCTCTCTCTCTCTATATATATATATATATATATATATATATATATATATATATATATAGATATATAAGAGAAGTAATAGATGTAAGTAAGCATAAATTCTTCTCTTAGACAATTTTCCTCTTGTATATTCAGTCTATCCCATCATTATAATGAATTATAAATTCTTCTGAGATAGAACATAAAATAAAAATAGTAAAGCATCTATATATATAGATAACATAATTTATTTACTATTGAAAACGTAATTTGTGCATGAAAACTTATCTCAAATACAACTTACTCTAAAATTTAACATTCAATCTAAAATTATCGCTATAACAACATTAGCTATCACACAATCAACATGTACAGTATACAAAAAATATGTCTAACCATAATTATCTACTTAGGTGTTGGGTGTGTGTTATATTCATTCCACGACTAGCCCCATGTGCGAACCCAAGGGTTAGAGGGGGAGTGTCCAGTTCCACCTTTGTTGCGTTGGGCACAACGAGGGGATCATGAGGGGGGAGAAGCCCCCCTTGTCGGGGGGTTTGAAAAAAGAATTAGACCCTATATTAGGTGGGCAGACCAACCCATGCTTTTGTGCATGGGTTTCGCACATGGTTTTGGGCATGATGGTTTTCTACCCATGATGTCTTGTAGATCCAGTTAAGGGAACTACAATGATGTTCTAATCTAGGGTTAATGGATAGGGGTTTATGAAATCTTTTGCATGTATATATATGCACTGTAACATTGAAAGGAATATAATGAAAAATCAATTGTGGTAGTCTCGATTTTGGGATCCAGGAGAAAATCTCTGTGCATATCTGTTTTATGTTTTATGCTCTCTCCATTATTTATTTTCTGTTAAAAAGAATACATTTGTAGGTAATTTCGACACAGGGTTAAAACCTATATTTGGTGTTAGAGTTGTTTCGGCTTCAAGGGGACACCTTTGCTGTTGAGGGGTTTTGCTCAAGCCTATGGTAGACCCTGTTCAATGGGATATCTGCGAGATCGATTCTTGCGGTGAAAGAAGATGGTGAGCAGTGGAAAGATAGAGACAATAAATTTAACAGTCATATTTTTTAGTTGTGGAAATTCAAGATGGAGGATTTGATAGTGGATAAAGATTAGTAGATCACAGTACTAAACTAACAGTAATGTCCGATGAAGACTGAAATAAGTTGGATTGGAGAGAAAATATCACAATATAGTTATGTATCTTAGATTTAGTATTTTTGAATGTATCAGGGGAAGCTTCGACGAAGGCTTTGTGGGACAAGTTAAGGACTTTGTACCAATCTAAGTCTCTAGTGAATAAATTTTTCCTACAAGAAAAAGATGTATAATTTGGGGATGAAGGATGGAGACTCAGTGATAGCGAATTCAAACGCCTTTAATACTATGGTAAGCCAGTTTTTATCTGTTGATACAAAAATTTTAGATGAAGATAAGTGCATCAATTTGTTGTGTCCTCTACCAGATTCATGGGATAGTCTAGTTGTTGCAATAGGTAGCAATTAAACTACCTTGTCGTTTGATGAAATAGTCTCATCCTTGCTATCGGAGGAGATGAGAAAGAAAATATGTTGGGCCATAATGGAGATTCCTTGTCTGTATGAGGAAGGTCCCAAAATAGAAATGAAACTAATTCCTTGAGTGGGAGATCTAAATCTCTAGGAAAACCTATAAATGTGTGATGGAAATGTGGAAAGGAAGGGCACTTCAAAAAGGACTGTACATCTAAAGCTCCTAAGAAAGGAAACGGATTTGATTATGCTCCTGTAGATGACAAAACCACCTCACATGAGGGTGGGGATCTGAACTTGGCTTCTTCTTCAAGTACACATGTAGATCATGAGGCATGGTTAATTTACTCAAGTGCATCCTTTCACTTCACTCCCCACAAGGAGTGGTTCTGCGAGTATGAGAAATATTATGGTCATTGTGGAGTACTGAAGAAGGTATGTTTTTATTGATTATTTTGTCATCTTTTCTTTAGAAATCGTAACATGTTCGCATCATGAACTAGGTAGATAATGGGAAATCATGACAAATCTATAAGATTTATATGCAACATGAAAATACTAATAATTGTCATTTCTTATGCAGGAAAAAGGAAAAACTAAGGATTTCCGCTCCAAAGAAAAAGACAGGGCCAAGCAAATCGCTGTCCCTTTGGCGGGTAACCATATGCAAACAAGACGATCTAAATTAAAACATCTCAGCCAAGGAAAGGAAAAGGAGATATTGAATCGATGCAAGAAAACGACTGGATAACTGAGGATTAACAGATTGGTGAATCCCTTAGGATCCTCTAATCCTAAGGGATTGTTGCTTTAACTATTTTCGCATCTTTGATATCTTCGCTTCAGCTGTTATAAGTAGGGGCAGCACTGCTAGCCCGAGGGAGACTGTTAATTTTTATGTAACTTTTCTCTGTATTTGAAACTTTGATCATCGACTCTCGTTGAGAGGTGATCCACTGTAACTCTGTTTTAATGCTTTAATATAAATCTGGTTGTTGTTCCATCTGTGATTTTGGAATAATCTCAAGCGGTGTGTCCCTGGAGGCTAAGGGCTCGGCCCTGGTGGAACACTTGCTCCTGTATCATCACCTTTAGTTCATGTGTGGTTTGCATTATCAGCTTTGATTGGTAATCTGGTGTGTTTTTTTATTTTATATCAGCTTTGTTATATTTACAATATCGCTCTCTACAACAGGAAAGTTGTATTTTGCGTTCTGACCTTATAACGTATTGTTGTTCCTATAAGTCATTAATGTAACATACTATTCTTTACAGAATGCTATTGATGTTCAATTGCGGAGTAACCGAGTTGTAATATTCTTAAGTTGGTATTATTATATTTATCTACAGTTTATACTTCATACGGTTACTGTTCAATTGACATTGTTGTTCCATTATGAATTGTGATCGTTATCCTTTTTAACTGAGATCAATATTTGTGGTATCAGACTCAGATTACTGTTTCTCTTAATATCTTTGTATGCTGTGTGAGTTATTTATTTTGGTACTGTATATTAATCATTGGTGCTAAGCGTTGTTCTATATTCCATTGATAATTGGTTATCGTTCCATTTCTATTTGTTGTCCGATTTACCCTTTCAGTAAAGGTTTTCATCTGATTTCTGTAGGATACGATTACTGCACTTGTAACTGTAGATTAAGGTGTTGCTGTTCATCAGACTTAAGTTGCTGTTACATTTTCTAGTTGTTGTTCCATTTCTTAATTGATGTTCCATTTCTTGTCATTTGCATTATTGTAGCTTTGGTGTGTAGAATGATCTGAAACTGTAGTGGGAGTTGGCATTTGTCGTCTAGTCTCCAGATCGATGATCTGTTCCTTGATTACCTTTATTTATATCAGTTTCCAAAGGGATGAGTTATTGCTACTGAACCCTTGACTAATAAATTGCTTAGTTTTCCAAGTGCATGATTTAGGTCTTAAAGTATTTTGTTGTAAGTAGATTTTCTTTCAAGCATCCATTTACTCTTGTATTTCTTTTAGCACTATACTACTAGCATTACTCTGACAAATGACAGCCTCAAACTGAGTACACTCTTTGAGATAACAAATCGTTCCTAGATTGACAAGTTAATGTGAGGTAATTAGAGGTGAAAAAGAC
Source organism: Pinus tabuliformis (assembly GCA_031772625.1). Classification (NCBI taxonomy): domain Eukaryota; kingdom Viridiplantae; phylum Streptophyta; class Pinopsida; order Pinales; family Pinaceae; genus Pinus; species Pinus tabuliformis. The sequence goes on along the minus strand of CM062814.1, from coordinate 320,190,806 downwards.
CATTTTTATGGCTCGACATTTTGGCACCGTTGCTGGGGAAGAGTGTAGCCATTTGTTTCTTTTCCAGAGTAGTGTAAGAACCTACTAGGAAAGAGCTGGGTTTTAAAAATGGAAGGTAAGAACCTGCATGTGGATTATGTAATAGCCCTACTCCCTTGCCCGCTTTCCTACAGACTTCTTGTTGTTTTGTTTGGGTAAAATCTAGCAGTTGACTTGTGTGCATGACTAAGCAAAAAAAGCTAGAAAAGAATCCCAAACCTCTACCCAAGCCTGATAAAGCTAAGGGGCCAGTGACCCTTGGCCAATCAACCTTTATAGATGAAATCCTTAAGAAAGAAGAATCTCAGCCTTCAGTAGGACCTAGAAAAGTTACTTCTAGACAGCCTACTAGTTCCCTTCAGGCCACAGGATCACCATCTGTAGCCTTTGCTAAGGTGCATAGTCAAACCGAAGAGCAATATTTTCAAGAAATTGAAAATTCTAGCCTAAAACCATTGCAGGAAGGGAACCTTAGCAATCTATGTGAAGGAAGAGGAGAAACAGGAGAAGCTGAAGAACCAAAATCTCCTCTTAGGGTAATTTAGCCATTAAGCATCCCAGATAAGGGAAGTGCTGCAAAAATCATTTATAACGAAATCCAAGAATCTGAATCCCCTCGGACATTAGACACTCTCGTCATCCCAGATAAAGGAAGTGCTGTCAAGGCCATTCCCCCTCAACAACCTAGGAATACCCTCCTAGATATCTCAGAAGGCTATTGGCATATATTTGACCAAATGGCCCAGAATCAGCCTAACACCCAAACCAATACACTACAATACCCCATTGTGGATACTACAGCCAATGCACCTATGAAAGCAATTCCCCTCCAGCATATCCCTACATTCCATGGCCTTACATTAGAAGATCCGGATGCATTCCTGTTTGAATTCGATGTGCTATGTAGAGGATATGACTATGCCACTGATCCCCAGAAACTGAAATTATTTCCCTCTACATTAAAAGGAGTTTCTTTAAGATGGTTTATGGGATTAGGTGGTGGTCTTATAAATAATTGGGACCAATTGAAAGAGTCTTTTCTAAAAAAGTATCAGGACTATTACAGGTCTCGAGAGTTAAAAGACGAAATATTTCAAATGGTAGCTAAACCAAATGAAACATTAGAAGAGTATGTTGAACGATTTCAATATAATCTTCAAAGATCTCCTTATGCATCATTACCCTTACCTGATAATGTATTAAAAACAACATTAATTAGGGGAATGAAGGAACAATGGATTGAGACATTAAACATTATGGGAAAAGGAGATATTTATCAAGAAAATTTTGCTGACATTATTGATTTATGTATCAGGAGCTCGAGAGGCAGCACAAGGCTAAAACCAGCAGAACATGATCGATTTGTAAGAGATAATAGAATCTCGGAATAAGGAGTAACTCGTGTAGAAATTGAGAATTTATTGGAAAATTTTAAAACTAACATATTGGGGACGTTGACAACACAACTTGATATTATGCAGGCCAAACAAAAGCAAGCAGAAGCAGAACAGAATTTGGCAATCTTTTGTCCCAGATGCAGAAAGAAACACAGCCACAAGGAGTGTCCATTAGATGCAGTTCAAGTTTGCACCATTTGTACAAAAGACCACTCCACAGAAAGCTGCCCCTCACTTCCTGGGTTGAAAACGGTATACAAGGAAGCAGAAGAAGAGCCAGAATCGGTGCAGCGCCGTCAATGGCAGTTGCAACAAACATGTATGGTTTCAAACCCAGCTTCTTCTTTCCAGCCTCCATAATATCATGCTCAACAATATAATTCAATGTGGCAAAATCAACCTCCCTTTCCGAATTGGTCAGAGCAATCATTCCCTTCATCATCTCCATGGTCGAATCAAGCAAACCAACCTAATTAGCCAAATTTTCCCTATACCCTACCATATTGGCAAAACAATGTTTATTCATCGCAATGGATCCCTCCTACTTCACAGATTCAAACCTGGCAGACAAACTGGAAAAGACCGATGAATCAGCCAGTAGGAACTATCCCGCTCCCTCAACCTACACTACCAGCCCTGCAACAAAACCCCCAGTCTAATTTAAGGCCGCAACTCCCAGTCCAACCCAACCCCAATCCGAATAACAGACTGGTCCAGTCCGTTCAAATAATCGAAACACCAAAGATGGGAACTGATCTAAGGGAGTGCAATGACCTTTAATTAAGATCTGGGCGTATCATTGAAACAGAGGGAGATAAAACAGTTCAAAGTGAAAATCAGTTGCCTGTAGAACAACCATTACAAGAAGGGGATGTGGCCAGACAACAAATTCATGATCCAGCAACCACATCCTCTCCTCCATTCCCAGAACGCTTAATTATACCTCGACCTAGACAATATCCTGATTTTGACATTCTGGGAGAATTATGAAACCTGTACATAAAAATCTCGCTCCTCCAAGCCATTCAAGACATCCCGATATATGCAAAGACTATTAAAGAACTATGTATAAAGAAACCAAGGAGGACAATAACAAATAACCCAAAAGTCCAAGTGGTTGGAACTTTATCTGACTTATTATCAGGAAAAGAAACACCCGTTAAATACGAAGACCCAGGAAATCCAATAGTAACAGTACAAATCTCTGGTCAAACCTTCTCAAATGCCTTAGCTGATTTAGGAGCTGTAATTAACATCCTAACAACCACGACTTGCAAAAAACTGGGCATTACATCAGTAGAACTAACTTCCACTTTATTAGAACTGGCTGATCGATCTGTAGTTATGCCAGAAGGCACACTACAAGATGTCATGGTATTTGTTGATTCCTGGGAGTATCCAGCCGATTTTCTGATAATGAACCCCAAAAACCGACTTGATGGACATCCATTGATCTTAGGCAGACCTTGACTCGCAACTGTCGATGCTTATATTGGCTGCCAACAAGGTAATATGACCATTACTAGGGGGAAAAATATTAATAATCTCGCTTTATACCCCCCAGCGCAGCCAAGTGTCACAATAATAAAAACTAACAAGCATCCTGTATCATACCTCACCAAAAATATCAGATCTCCATTAACCATACAAGAGAACCTCGATTTCAAAGACCAGACAGAAGATGATGCCATTAATAATTTCATTAGTCAAGCTGAACCCAGATCCCATGTACAATGTCACATGATAGAAGCAGCGTTTGATAATGAATTAGAAGAGGATCTTCTTAAATATACGCATGATCAAACAATACCTACTACCTCTGTTTCGAATAGTAAGATTGTGGAAATTGAGCCAGGGAAGAATTTAAACATTAATGCCAACCTAACTTCCGAACAAGAAAAGAAGCTAATCCAATTATTGAGGAAACATAAAGAAGCATTTGCATGGGACTACCTTGATATGAAAGGAATTGATCCCCAGTTATGTACACACCACATTTACATAGAAAAGGATGCAAGACCTGTTCGCCAACCACAAAGGAGACTTAATCCCCATCTAAAAGGCGTTGTAAAAGTTGAACTTCAAAAACTTTTAGATGTTAACTTCATCTATCCTATCTCCGATAGTAAATGGGTCTCTCCACTTGTTGTGGTACCAAAGAAGAATGGAAAGTGGAGGATTTGTGTAGACTATAGAGAATTAAACAAAGAAACACAAAAGACCACTTTCCCCTTCCATTCATTAATCAAGTATTAGACACTCTAGCAGGAAAGAAATTCTTTTCTTTCTTATATTTCTTTAGTGGATACAATCAGATTCAGTTTTCCCCTGAAGACCAAGACAAAACCACTTTTACTTATCCCTGGGGAACATTTGCCTACAGAGTTCTACCCTTTGGCTTATGCAATGCTCCTGCCACATTTCAAAGAGCTATCCTCAACATTTTTTTAGACCTAATAAATGAGGGGCTCGAAGTCTACATGGATATTTTACACCATATGGAGATGATTTTGATCCAGCATTGGACACACTAGAAAAATTCCTGTAGCACTGCATTGCCACCAGGCTTTGCTTAAGCCATGAAAAATGTTATATGATGATGACTGAAGGACTCATTCTAGGAAATTATATCTCAGCAGCTGGCATACAAGTAGACCCCACCAAAATTCAAATAATTTTGCTAATTGCCACTCCTACTACTTAAACAGAGGTACGCAGTTTTCTTGGATTCTCTGGTTATTATAAAGGTTTATAGAACATTTTTCACATATTGCTGCACCTCTATATGCACTTACAGGTAATGTTGACTTTCTTTGGACAGAAAATGTGACTGTGCTTTTTAGGATCTGAAGAAGCTTGTGTCCATAGCTCCAGTCCTTCGAGGACCAAATTGGGACCTACCATTCCAAATTTCATCAGATGCCTCAGATACAACCATTGGAGCAGTCATTGTGTAGGAAGAAGATAAAAAACCATATGCAATTTATTATATTAGCAAGAATTTATCCCCTGCTGAAGTGAATTATACTATTACTGAAAAAGAATTTCTAGCTGTAATACATGCTGTTAATAAGTTCAGGCATTACATTACTGGATATCCTATTATTTTGTACATAGATCACTCTGCCATAAAATATTTAGCGAATAAACCAATCACAAATGGTAGAATAACTAGATGGCTGATTTTATTGCAGGAATTTGATATTACAATCAAGGACAGACCCGGAAAAGAAAATCCTGTAGCTGACTTTCTCTCGCGAATGCCAAAACCAGTGGATGCAGCAGCAGTTGAAGATCAATTTCCAGATGAGCATTTGTTTGTTGTTACTGTTAAAACACCCTGGTATGCTAATGTTGCGAATTACTTAGCAGTAGGTAAATTACCAAAACATCTAACCCCCAATGAATGAAAACAGATTGTCCAGCGAAGTGCTCGATTTTCCTAGATTGGGGGCTACCTGTTCCATACAGGAGCAGATATGCACATTAGGAGATGTGTCTGGGAGGATGAGATTTTTGATATTTTGAAAGCTTGTCACGATGGACCATGTGGTAGACACTTTGCCGATAAGAGAACTGGACATAAGGTGCTGCAAACAGGGTATTATTGGCCTACAATCTTCAAAGATGCAAAGCAGTTCGTTCAAGCTTGTGACAGTTGTCAAAGAGCAAGACGCCCTGGTTAGGCCGATGAAATGCCCCTGAACCCACAACTGGTTATTGAACCATTCAAGCGATGGGCACTTGATTTTTTTGGTCCAATTAACGCATCCTCAAATCAAAAAGCATATATTATGGTGGCAACAGAATATGTCAGCAAATGGGTTGAAGTAGAGGCATTACCGAGAGCTACAGAGGATTCTGTCATACAGTTCCTGTTTCATATATTCGTTCGATATGGGCTTCCAAGGGACATAATTACATATGGTGGACCATAGTTTGCTGGTAACAAGATTGCTGCAACACTTAAGAACTATCATATCCAGTATAAAATTACTACTCGATACCACCCACAAGCAAATGGTTAAGTAGAAAGAAGCAACAAAATAATAGAAGCAATCTTGACAAAAACCATTTCGTCACATAGATGCGATTCGGCTACAAGACTACCAGAAACCTTGTGGGCCTACAGAACAACGTGGAGAAGCACTACTGGCTATTCACCATACCAATTGGTGTTTGTAAAGCAACCTATTTTCCCCATAGAGTTTGAAATCCAAACGCTGCGAACAACACAAGAAGTAGGCCTAGATCTAAACGAGGCACAGATTAATAGATTACATCAGATCAATGAGCTAGATGAGATCAAGCTCTCTACCCTTCAACATACTGCATTAATCCAACAACATCGAGCTAAATGGCATGACGCTTTCATTAAAAACAAATTCTTCCGCGAAGGAGACTGGGTGCTCTTATACGATTCTAGGTTTCAGGATTTTCCCGGGAAACTTCAGACTCGCTGGCTAGGGCCATATGAAATCCAGAAGGTATATGATAATGGCACCCTAACTCTAGTCACTATTGACGGATCTGGACATACCTTTAAAGTAAATGGCCACCGAGTTCGATTATATCGCAAACCACTTACTCGGGAATCCTTCTGTCAGCAACTACGCAAGGACTCCGATATGCAAATTCTACAGGAGGAAGAGCAATCTTCCTCACCTGTGATTTGTTAAGTGATTCACCTGTTTTTATACTTTGTACATAATTTCTTTTTTTTGTTGAATCAGTTTCTATATATATTTTTGTATTTGCATTTTTTTCTACTACTCCTTTTCAGAAGAAACAACGCTGTCATTTTGTTGTTCTTTTTCTGAAGGGATAGAATTTGTGTACACTTTTGTCCTTGTTGTTGTTCCTTTTTCAAAAGAACAACACCTTTTATTTCCGTCGTTCCTTTTTCATTTCCATTTTGCTGTTCCTTTTCTAAAGGAATGACATTTGACTATTCTGTTGTTCCTTTTCTAAAGGAACAACACTTTTGATTTTTGTTGTTCCTTTTCCAAAGGAACGACATTTGACTTTTTTGTTGTTCCTTTTCCAAAGGAATAACACTTGTGATTTCTGTTGTTCCTTTTCTAAAGGAACAACACCTTTTTATTTTTGCTGTTCCTTTTTCAAAGGAACGACATTTTGGTTTTCTGTTGTTCCTTTTCCAAAGGAATGACACTTTTTGATTTGTGTTGTTCCTTTTCCAAAGGAACGACATTTGCATCTTTGTTGTTCCTTTTTCCAAAGGAACGACACTTTTTAGCACTTGCGTTTTTGCTGTTCCTTTTCCAAAGGAATGAAACTTTCGGTTTTTGTTGTTCCTTTTCCAAAGGAATGGCATGTTTGGTTTCTGTTGTTCCTTTTCCAAAGGAACGGCACTTTTGGTTTTTGCTGTTCCTTTTTCCAAAGGAACGACACTTTCGGTTTTTGTTGTTCCTTTTTCAAAGGAACAACACTTGTATTCCTTTACCCTTCCTTTTTCAAACAAAAACATTCTCGTATTCCTTTTACTTATGGCTAAAGATACCTGTTTCCCCTTTTGTTTTAGGTCTTTTGGGAGCACAACTATACACTCATGCAATGGATACAAAGCTAGAGCATACTGAAATCAGCAAAATATATATAAAATCGATACATTTACAAGAAATTGTTGTGAATGGATGAAGAGGAACGAAGGAAAGACACAATTATTCATCACTTTTGTTGTCATCACCCTACTAATACTGTCATGATTGGTCATCTTTATCATGCTGGTTCTTTTCAAATTCCCACAATCTTCTTGGATCATTATTAAGGAATAAGAACAAAGGGTTTATATTTTTTTATTGAGATGTTAAGACTTCTTCCACCGTTCCTACTCTTAAGAAGGGCCGAACCACCCTTTGTGTATAAATAGGAAAGCATTTTATAAAAAAAAAGAAAAAAGATTGCCAAATGCGGGATAGGGGGTCTCATCAAGAGCCAGCCTACCATGATCATAAGGAAGAAAGTGAAGTGGCATTCCCACTATGGCTACCACACTATGGATATGGTCCAAGAGGCACATCACAACAAATAAAGAGTCCTTGGAACAGGAGGTCTCATCACGAGCCGGCCTGCCCACCTTTCACTCCTTCCTGGTGAATGGCATTATGATTTAACTGGTTACCAAGCCAGCATAATGACCTCCATTTTGACACTCAACAATACTTCCTAGGAATACACAAAGGATCATGGTTCCATGGGTGAAACAAACAACTCTGCCAAGGTTATGGACACCTATCGGCAGCAGAGCTCTGTTAATGGTATTGGAGTCACATTTCTTATACACCAATAGTAATCATTAATACCCTTCTCCGTCTTATACCTTTGTAATCTATCAAATAAGATTATGCATATCACTTCCCCGAACCATTAAAACAATAAAATCCATCATAACCAATCATGACAAAAAAAGTAGACAATGATCGCATTACACTTGTTGTGCACGTCAGCTGTCCTATCCTCCCAGCCTCATATCATGTAACCGCACTTTCTTATTTATTAAGCGATCCTATTATACACCTTGATTCCAGTAACCTGCTCCATTTGTAAACATGGCATCTTGGCATACGCTGTTCCTTTATGACCCTATACCAGAACAGATTGGCCCGCTGCTCCTTCATTTGACGGCCGAGGATGGCCTATCACATTACGGGGGGGGCTGACTTCATAATTTGCTGACAGATGTGTCAGGCTATTATTCAGCAAATTTGGTTATTATTCAGCAAATTCTCACTCGGGAATAGTAAGGCTTAATGGTATCTCATTTTTCAATTTGCATGCCTTGCTGTTCCTAAGATATTTCCGTATCATAGTCTGCAACAATTAGTAAGATTTGAATGAGCCTTGTGATTTCGCTATTTTCTCTGTGTTTCTAACAGTTTGAATAGCTTGTTGTTCCATTGTCGTTTCTATGTTTTTATAGTAAGCTAAAGCATGGGAGGAAGGTCAATTCGAAGAGAACCACAGGTATTGATAGTTTCTGATGCTGCATGGGAAATCCTGGCAAGGGCAGGATGGTTAGTCTATCTTAATCATTTACAGGAATCCAACGAGACCGTGGTAATAGAATTCTTGCAGAACTTGCAAGAATACCACTCCATAGTAAGGGGAAAACACATAGCAGTTACTGATGATGTAATTACAGAGGTCTTGGGACTGCCCGCCACTAGACCTATATGGACTCTAAAGAAGGAGAGACTGCAAAAGATCATGAAGATCTTCCAGGATGAAGGCTAGAACCTAACAGTCCGAGGAAAGGGAGTCCTGCCAGCAGCATTAGGAGAGCCATGGGCAGAATTGGCAAGGATCATCCAAAGCTACATCACCTGTGAAGGCAGAAAAGACATGGTAAGACCACCACACCTTAAAATCTTGCTGTATCAAAAGAGAAATGCTTTGTGAACCTACCTTCATTTTTAAATTCATTACTTCATGATGTTGCCCGAAGCATGAAAAAGTCACAACATGTGGAATTAGTAGTAAGTCACCATGGACTGATACGGCTGATAGTTAGCCATAGTCTTGCTCAACAAGAGAGTAGCTGGGAGGAGCTAATTGCTACAATAGATGGGGTGCCGACTTCGCCAGCCCCAAAATGCAAACATACTGCCAGCACACCAAATAAACCATCAAAATGGAGAAAATCAGTTAGATTGTCACAGATTAGAGGGAGGTTTGGAAATCCCCAAGGGAGTACCAGCCAGCCTGTGGAGATAGATGACTCATGGGATAAGCAACCCCCGCAATTGGAAGGAGAAGAGAATGAGAAAGAAGTGGAAGGAAATGAGGAAGGAGAAACAGAGGAAGAGACCGAACAACCTAAGCAGGTGGAGGCGGAGGCAGAACAACGCGAGGAGAGTCCATTGCAAAATCCATTGTAAGAGGACGAATTAGCCAAAATTCTGGCCAATATGGGTGAATATGGCCAACCCCTCAGCCCGCTAGGCCTCCAGATTGAGGAAGAACCAAAAGAGCATTCTACTAAGGATAAAAATGCACCCGAGAAATTGTGCGACGAGGAAGAAAATGAAGAGAATCATTTTGTTCATGATGTAAGTATGACAAGAGAAGAGAATGATGAAGATATAGAAGGGTAACAATCCACTCCTAGCCATACTACACTGAAAGAATTGCATGAAGAAGAAGGGGTGGACAAGGAAGTTACCCAGGAAGTAACAGACCAAACTAGGGTTTCTACTCCTGAGCAACTTGAACAAAACAACAAAGGAGCACCCCAAGAGAAAAACTAGGGAATTGGTCAAGATAATAGTCCAGCCCGAGTAAACAGAAAATTGTTCCTTCTAAGGAAACAGAAGAAATTAAACGATTACGAAAGGAACAACAAAGATTGATAAATGTGATAGCTCGACTTCGATAGCAAATCAGGGTTTTGAGAATGAGAAAGAGAGAAAAAAGAACTTCATGGGGAAGACATGTAGCCACTCCAGTGAACCCCCCAAGAAAAAGGTTTGAAGGACCCTTGTTTAGCCTGCTGTTCAAAACTCAGTCGAAGAACAATTTTTTGTTCAAACCATTGTTGAAGAATAGTCTGCCGTTCAAAACCCTGTTAAAGTACAGGCTGTTATTCAAAATAAAAAGGAACAGCATTCCATTGTTGCCCATGTTGAAGTGAAAATGGACGATATACCGGCCTGTGACAAGGAAGTTCATACAGAGGTACAATCCTCTAAAGAGATATATACTATAAACACAAGGCAACGCAATAGGAAGATTCAAGTAAATCTTCCACTGGCCACCACTGTATGGGACAGAGATCTGAGGACAGTAACCCTACGAGAGGGTTTGATGCAAGCTTAGCAAGCAGTAGAAAAACTCACGGAACCAATGGTTTCTCGAGAAAAGTATGAAGAATTACAACAACAGCTAAGGAATGTCAATTTATCTAAAAGCCAGGCCTTTGAAGGATGGCGAAAAGAACAAGAAAAAGTCGCAAAGGTAACTCATAGATTAGATGTAGTTATCAGACAGATGGATACCTTATGCTCTTTGTACATTGACATCCTAGCATGTAGAGCCCCTACCAAGAATTATGCCTTGTTTCTAATGGAATGATATTTGCAATTGAAAATTAAGGCCGTCAAAGCAGGAGCCCGTATACAAATTAATACTATTGATGATTTTATAAATCGTTGTAAGCACTATGGAGTAATGGTTCAAAGACTACTATGTGAATTTCATCTGCATAACCTTGTGTTAGATCAAGAGACAGAGCAGAACCCCAGCCCTTTCGTTGGGGATATCCAACTGCAGGCATTTATTTCGTTTAGAGTTAATCAAATCAAATGGCTTAAAGCCTATAATGCCTTCCAAAGGCAAGAAAACGGATTAGACTTATGGGTAAGAGCTGAGCCTAGAGATCCATTACAGTTATGGAACAAACGCAGGAGCCTCATGAGGACTCCAGGTGTGATTGATGCGTTAGGACCCATTCATACAGCAATCAATAGGCAAGGGATAGAATACTTCTTTACCATTAAGGACCTTGCCATTGTAGTTGTTAAATTTCGATATCAGACCTCTAATCCGAACATCCAACTCAGGGAACCATTTAGTTACTAGAACTTTAAGTTAGCCACTAATCGTTTGAACCTCTATGGTGAAATTATCTTGAGGGCAGGGCCATCTTGGTTAGGATATAGGTTTCGGAGTCTGATTATTTGGCACCCTGCACCTGGATACCAAGCCCTGTATGAAATGCCTGAGGGTCAGACAGGCCATATTTTTGAACACCTAGTTAGGCATCATGGCTGTAGACCACCACATGAGATCCCATCTCTAGCCTATCCTCTCACTGCCTTACATGTCAACTACAATGTTTTCATGAGGGCATGAAAAAGGGTAAGCAGGGGGGTGTGTGGAGTACTGAAGAAGGTATGTTTTTATTGATTATTTTGTCATCTTTTCTTTAGAACTCCTAACATCTTTGAATCATGAACTAGGTAGATAATGGGAAATCATGACAAATCTATAAGATTTATATGCAACATGAAAACACTAATAATTGTCATTTCTTATGCAGGAAAAGGGAAAAACTAAGGATTTCCGCTCCAAAGAAAAAGACAGGGCCAAGCTAACTGTTACACAGTAATTTGTCACTGGCTTCCTTTCAGTCACCCTGCTGTGCCAATTACTAAGTTCATGCCTTCTGAACTGGCCCAAAAACCCATTTTTCTAAAGTTCTATTCATCAGCACGTCTGTTTGCGAAATACCCGCGATGACTGGCGCTCCATAGTGTATTCCGTGCGCTGCCAGCTCGGAAGGACATCACTTTCCCGCGCTGGTCGCCAGTGCGCCTTTCGCGTGTTCTTCCGCGCTGACATGACTGTCCCAGTTATGTAGACGCGGCGACATCGCGTCAGTTGCCTCATAATCCGCGCTGATCTAGTTTGGGCGAATTTGTTCAAACAGCCAGCCTTCCAGATCACTCCAGGCTTGGTTGTTAGCTTTGTGAATGTCGACTCCCTTCTATGGCATGTCTGTTCGACCCTTTGCAACAACCTTCCCTTGAAGATAAGCTCATCCTTCCACCCTTTTAGGAGGCTCCTTCTCCTACATATACTTCCACCATTACCATGAGCAGCTAGTTAGACATAGCTTGGATTGTATAGAGCTTATAGTGCTCAGATTGCTGCTACTATAGGTATTTGGTGTGCTAGGTGTGGAAGTGATTGATTGCTTAGGGAAGGTTGTTTTGTGTTGCTTGTGTGTGAGAGAGAGAGTTGTTTGTCTTGGGAGAATCATCCTCAAAGGTGAATGCTTGAGATACATGCTGACTGGCCCCTCCTGAGAAGGTTACCGACGTCAGAACATTTGGTTGTACTCTTCTCTATTCTGATTAATAATAGATGACTGCTATTATTGTTCTATTCTCATTTGTACTTGCAATGGTTAAATGTGAATTACATCTTTTCTGACTGATGTATAGTTGCTTTTACTAGATTTCACGCTTGTATTTGTTTCTCCTTCGTGTGTGCAGGTATCTATTCGCGGAGATCGCGGAGGATTGTGACCAGCCAAAGCGAAGGAGCGAAGGCAACATCTCTTCGTCAAACGACAGCGCTGGAATCCAAGTAGGTGCTCTTTACCTCTTGTTTAATTGTAATTAGGAACATGCATAGCAGCATTGTTTGATTGTTGCTAGACCCTTGCTGGGCTAGTAGGGATCGCCTCTACCCGTAGAGGGGATTTACCTCTCCAACACTAACCACTATCCCTTTGGTGGGGAACCATATGCAAACAAGACGATATAAATTAAAACATATCAGCCAAGGAAAGGAAAAGGAGATATCGACTCGACACAAGAAAATGACTAAATAACTGAGGATTAACAGCTTGGCGAATCCCTCAGGATCCTTTGATCCTGAGGGATCGCTGCTTTAACTATTTTCGCATCTTTGATATCTCCGCTTCAGCTGTTATAAGTAGAGGCAGCACTGCTAGCCCGGGGGAGACTATTAATTTTTATGTAACTTTTCTCTGTATTTGAAACTTTGATCATCGACTCTCGTTGAGAGGTGATCCGTTGTAACTCTGTTTTAATGCTTTATAAATCTAGTTGTTGTTCCATCTGTGATTCTGGAATAATCTCAAGCGGTGTGTCCCTGGAGGCTAAGGGCCCAGCCCTGGTGGAACACTTGCTCCTGTATCATCACCTTTAGTTTGTGTTTGGTTTGCATTATCAGCTTTGATCAGTAATCTGGTGTGTTTTGTTATTTTATATCACAACTCTATTATATTTACAATATCGCTCTCTGCAACAGGAAAGTCGTATTGTGTGTTCTGACCTTATAATGTATTGCTATTCCTTTAAGTCATTAATGAAACATTACTGTTCTTTACAGAATGATATTGATGTTCAATTGCGGAGTAACCAAGCTATAATATTCTTAAGTTGATATTACTGTATTTGTCTACGATTTATACTTCATACGATTACTGTTCAATTGACATTGTCGTTCCATTATGAATTGCGATCGTTATCCTTTTTAATTGAGATCAATATTTGTGGTATCAGACTTAGATTATTGTTTCTCTTAATATCTTTGTATGCTGTGTGAGTTATTTATTTTGGTACTGTATATTCATCATTGGTGCTAAGCGTTGTTCTATATTCCATTGATAATTGGTTGCCATTCCATTTCTATTTGCTGTCCAATTTACCCTTTCAGTAAAGGTTGTCATCTGATTTCTGTAGGATACGATTACTACACTTGTTCCTGTAGATTAAGGTGTTGTTGTTCATCAGACTTAAGTTGCTGCTACATTTTCTAGTTGTTGTTCCATTTCTTAATTTCTGTTCCATTTCTTGTCATTTGCGTTATTGCTACTTTGGTGTGTAGAACGATCTGAAACTATAGTGGGCATTGGCATTTGTCGTCTAGTCCCTAGATCGATGATCTATTCCTTGATTACCTTTATTTTTATCAATTTCCAAAGGGATGAGTTATTGCTACTGAACCCTTGACTGATAAATTGCTTAGTTTTCCAAGTGCATGATTTAGGTCTTAAAGTATTTTGTTGTAAGTAGATTTTCTTTCAAGCATCTGTTTACTCTTGTATTTCCTTGAGCACTATACTACTAGCATTACTCTGACAAATGACAGCCTCAAACTGAATACACTCTTTGAGATAACAAATTGTTCCTGGATTGACAAGTTAATGTGAGGTAATTAGAGGTGAAAAAGACACTTTTTATGGCTCAACAATCATGATATCTTCTTAGGGCATGATAGGAAGGATAGAATAATCGGACATGGAAAATTCAAGATGAAGTTCCAAGGTGGAAGGATTAGAACACTTCCAGGTGTTCTGCATATTCCTGCATTGGCCAAAAATATGATTTCCGTAATAAAGATGGATGATACAGGTGTAAAAACAGTATTCAAGAAAGATACCTGCAAGATGGTTTGGGGAGCACTAATATTGATGGGTGCAATAGTTATGTGGTTCCTGAAAGTTGAGCAGAAAATATAGTGGTCTCTGGAGAAAATACCATGCTATGGCATCAAAGGCTTGGACATGTTAGAGAGAAGGGCCTTCGAATACTTAATGGTAATTGTATGGTATAAGGTATGTCTAATTTCTCTCTAGATTTCGATTTCTGTGAACATTGTGTGTATGGGAAGCAAAATCAAGTGAGTTTACCCTTTGGTGCTAATAGGGCGAAAGGGATATTAGAGCTTGTGCACAGTGATATGTTTGGACCTGTGTCAGTTCCATAAGTGGGTAAGTATGTGTATTGTGTATCTTTTGTAGATGACTTTTCAATGAATACATGGATACATTTCCTCAGCAAGAAATATGAAGTCTTTGACAAGTTTAAAGAATTTAAGGCTCTAGTGGAACCAGACAGAGAAGAAGATAAAGGTGTTGAGGACAGATAATGGTGGAGAGTTCTGCAAGGAGGAATTTGAAGAGTTCTGTAAGAATTTTTGTATATCACACTAGAAAACTACGCCATACACACCTCAGAAAAATGGAGTTATAGGACGAATGAATATGACGTTGATGGAAAAGGCAAGAATCATGCTCAATGGTGTCAGGTTAGGACAGGAATTCTCGGCAGAGATTGTGGAGGTTGCATGTTACCTAGTCAACACATCACCTTTATCAACGTTGGAGGATAAGACTCCACGTGAGGTGTGGAATGGTAAGAAACCCTCTCTTTCACATCTGAGGGTATTTGGCTATGATTCATATGTACATATTCCAAAGGATAAAAGAACCAAGTTGGATAGTAAATCTCAAAGGTGCATCTTTATTGGGTATAAGGGTGGTTTAAAAGGTTATAAGCTTTGGAACCTAGAATGGAAGGTTGTGTAAAGCTAAGATGTGGTGTCTAGAGAGGTGACAAATGTTATTAAACATGAAGGCCTACCAAAGGAACCTGAGAAGATAGAGTTTGAGCTAAAGAAGGAAGAATTAGACTTTACAACAGAAGAGGAATCAAAAGATGAAGAGCCACAAACTCTAGCTGTGAGAAGCTTGCTTCGAGAAAGACAGTAGCCAAAAATGTATAGTCCATTTTATTTCTATTCAATTTTTTCTTTATGTATTACTGATGATGATCCCACAACTGTTAGGGAGGAATTAGATTCAAAGGATGGAAAACTCTGGAAAGAGGCCACGGTTGATGAAATGGCATCTTTGGACAAAAATGAGGCTTGGGATCTGGTGGAGTTGTCAGCTGGAAGGAAACCCATTGGAAGCAAATGGGTGTTTAAGAAGAAATTAAATGTAGAAGGCAAGGTGAAGAAATACAAAGCTCGGTTGGTAGAAAAAGGTTATTCCTAGGTGTCGGGAATTGACTTTGGTGATATTTTTTCTCCTGTTTCCAAGGAATCTTCTATTAGATTTCTTTTATTTGTTTTTGTTGATTTTGATTTTGAGGTAGAACAGATGGATGTGAAGATAGAATTTCTTCGCGGAGATATCGAAGAAGAGATCTACATGAAGCAACCTGAAGGATTTACTGTGAAGGGAAAGAAATAACTAGTATGTAGGTTAAAAAATTCTTTACATGGCTTAAAACAGTGACCAAGTATGTGGTATCAGAAATTTGATGCATTTATATGGGGAATTGGCTTCACCAAAAGAAAAGTAGATCACTCTGTGTATTTTACATCAATTGGTGATCGTGTTATTTAGTTGGTCTTGTATGTGGATGATATGTTGTTGATTGGAAATAATAAATAAATTATCCAGGATTTGAAGGCCCAATTGTCCTCCAAATTAGATATAAAAGATCTTGGTGTTGCAAACTATATTTTGGGCATGGAAATTAAACGAGATCGGGAAAAGAGGAAGCTTTGGTTAAACCATAGGAAGTATGTTGAGACAATACTGCAGAGGTTTAATATTCAGGATAGTAAACCGGTGAAGGTTCCTATTCCTATAGGTGTAAAGTTATATGTTGAATAATGTCCCAAGACATAAGAAGAGGAATAGGAAATGTCTCGTGTTCCATATGCAAGTGCAGTTAGTAGCCTGATGTATGCAATGGTTTGTACTAGACCATACATTACACATGTAGTGGGAACATTGAGCATGTTTATGTCAAAACCAGGGAAGGAGCATTGGATATCAGTGAAGCAGTTTTTCAAGTATTTGTGTGGCACCAGTGATTATGGCCTGTACTATCAAGGAAGACTAGGATTGGACAGAGTTTTGGACATTCGTGGCGTTTTTTATGCAGACTAGGCTGGATATCTAGATCAGAGAATATTTACAAGTGGGTATGTGTTTAACCTATTTGGAGGTGCAGTCAGTTGGATGAGTAAGAGACAGTTTGTAGTGGAACTTTCAACTATATAGGCAGAATACATGGTAGCCACTCATGCAAGCAAGGAAGTAGTTTGGTTGCAAAGATTGTGTTCAAGTATGGGGTTAGTACAACGAGCTATAAGGATAGACTATGACAACCAAAGTGCATTTTTCTTGGCAAAGAACCATGTTTATCATTCAAAGACAAATCACATTGATGTTCAATATCACTTTGTGAGGGATATGGTTGAGGACAAAAATGTGATGCTAGTAAAGGTGGATGTTTTGAAGAATATTGCAGATGCATTAATGAAGTGTACGAGTACTAAGAAGTTTTCTTGGTGCAGAGAAACAATGGGTGTTGTAGGGCTAGACCAATGACTAAGCTCTCCTGTGAGCCCCTGTGTGGAAAAGAAAAAATACAACTGGGAGAGTTTTGGGTGTGTGTTATATTCTTTCTACAACTAGCCCCACACACAAAGCCGAGGGGTTAGAGGGGGGAGGCTAGTTTCTCATTCGTTGCGTTAAGTACATCAGGGTGTTCAAAGAGAGACAGTGGCCTGCCCTAGTAGGGTTGTTTGAGGAGGGAGGTATCCCCCATCTATAGGGTCTAGGGCAGCACCCCGAGAAAAAAAAAATGGACCCTATATTAGGTGGGCAGACCTACCTATGGTTTTGTGTATAGGTTTCACACATGGTTTTAGGCATGATGGTTTTCTGCCCATGGTATCTTTTAGATATGGTCAAGGGAACTATGATTATTTTCTAATCCAGGGTTAATGGATTGGGTTTTATGAATTCTTCGACATGTATATATATGTGTTGTAACATTGAAAGGAATATAATGAAAATCAATCTAGTAGCCTTAGTTTTGGGATCCAGGGAAAAATCTCTATTTATATCTCTTTTATGTTTTATGTTCTCGACATTGTTTATTTTTTGTTAAAAAGAATTTGCTTGTAGATAATTTCTTTACAGGGTTAAAACCTACATTAGGGAATATTTAGGAATGGAGCACATTCCACCCAACCCTGAACTGTCTCCAACAGTTCACCCCAATATCAAACCTTCTTGCCTTCAAGAATCAATTAATTTCTTGGGTTCCTAAGTGGTTTTCTTATATATTCTTCCCAATGGATTTTTCCTTAACAATGTCATGCTTTAAGAGTTTGCATCCCTTAGTTACCTAAGATTTTGTTTTAATTTTAAGAAAAATATATTTTCTTTTTCTTTAAAGTGTGTCTTTCTCTCTCGTTGTTCTTTGTTCTTTTTTTCACCCAACTTAGCATTTCTCTTCAGCTAAATAATTAAAATTATTTCTCTCCCATTATATGAACATATTTAACATATTTCTCCTAGGTATTTTAGGAGACAATGGGAAGGTCCACCTTGTGGATTTTAACCACTAACAACTTTTTATCAATTGACTAGAAGTCTCTAATACTCAATTTCTCTTTCCTGGATATTTTCAAACAACTCTTTTATTAATTTAATAAAATAAAAAGTACTTACATCATCCAATAGCTTCAATCCTGGCTTCCATAGCAATTAAGTCCAATAATAATTTAAAATTATAAAATTAGCCATGTTTGAAGAAAGAAAAACATAGGGGTGTTACATGTTCCCCCTCTTAAAATAAAAATCATCCTCAATGTTTCTTTCAGTTCCCTTTCTCTTGGAACAATGCTAGAAATACCTCACACATTTTTTCCACCATCTCCTAGGTAGCTTCCTCTAGGGTAAAGTGCTTCCATTTAACTTTAACCTTGGTGATGGCTCATTTCCAAAGTATGGTTTCTCTCCCATCTAGTATTTGTAGTGTTCTACCTAGAAATCTCCTTTTGGTTCCACTTGTACCACATTCCTATCAATCATGTGAGAACTTTCATGAACACATTATGCACTTTTATATGACTCGACAGTGCTAGTTGATTGACCACTAGCCCACCTCTAGCTAGTATCTTGAATGATCCTCAAAACCTTAGTGTTAGTTTAGCATAGCTTCCTAGTCTCAAAGTTCTCTTCTTTGGTTTTACTTTGATGTAAACTTATTCTCACACTTTAAATTCTTTGTGCATTCTCTTTTGGTATGTGTGGCTTTTCTTCCTATCTTGGGCAGTATTTAAATTCTATCTTTTTCTTTTACAATTTTTTCCATTTCCTCAAGAGCATCAGCGCCTAAAACCAACATGTTTGTTATTTGAATCCAACTTAGAGTGTGACACTTCCTCCCATACATAGCTTCAAATGGGCTCATTTTTATAGATTCTCGATAGTTGTTATTGTATGCAAATTCTACTAAGTGCAAATAATCCCCCAACTTAGTGGGTCAATGTAACAGCCCCAGGTTAAAAGTTCTTGTAATAAAAGTTAATAAAGGTAAAATAAGACCGTGGGCAAGGGACACTTATTCTAAGCTGAATGTTGGAAAAAATATCCTAGTGGGAACTTCTTGTGTTTTATGGCTAAGGGGAAATTGGCAAAGGCAATGGCTAAGGTTTTGGAAAGGAAAAAAGGTATTTTTGGCACATTATTTATGAAAATAATAGAAATTAGGAGAAAAATAAGGTGAAAGCTCATAGGTTTCATATGAAGAAATTAGAGGCCTCATCATTAAAAAGACCTCAGAGCATAAATTGGTAGCCTTTGTCACCAGCAGGAGAAGAATGTAAGTGAGCAAGGAGAGGAAAGGAAATAAAAGAAGGACAAGGAAAGCAAAGGAAGTAAAGGATCAAGTAGCTTCGGAAGGAATATAAGTAGGTAATAGATTGCATATGTGATTTCCTATCTCGTTTTTCCATGTATGGTATGTGCATTTTGGTATTTGGTTCTTTTGTTGTCATTGGAATAGATTTTTTCGGGTTTTGATAGTGGATTGTAGGCTAACCTTGCCATTTTTGGATAGCCATGGTGTGATTGAATCTTTCTCAGTTTGAGCTTTCGATTGTCAGATGGTTTTTAGAATTTGAGGTGAAGTGGTCTTAGGAAAATTCTCAAAGGCCTAGGAATCCCTTGACTAGTAATGGCAAGATACATGGTAAATCCTAAGGGTGGGGACAGGAAAATTCCTCAATGATGGTGAAGAAATGCAAGCATCCAAGCTTGGTTTGGTTTTGTGATCTTGGCACCATTTTAGGTGTGATCACGGTATGGAGAGGGTGGAGGTGGTTTAACCTCTGGATTCCCTTGGTTATCTTTAGATTGGTTTATCCCATGGGATGTTGCATTCATGCTTGGAATATGGCACGGGGGTGATTAGATGAAAGAAAGAGTTGGTTCAGCCAACCTATGGTCGAGTGGAATATGGTAGTCCCAAACCTAGTTGGTAATTTCCTATGTTTAATAAAAGCTAAGTTTATTTTTCTTTGATGAGTAAATGTACTTGTTATTATGTGGTTTTATAGAATGTTCTCATATGGTTATTTATTTGGTTGTATGTTGGTTATAAGCATGGTTTTATGACACATCTCAGACATGGCTCTATTCATTTTTTTACTTGTAATTGAATAAATAATGAATGCGAGACCTAATTGATGTTATTACAGCTAATGTGAGAAGGTACAGACCCTTCTTGTTAAACCTTAGATAATTTTTATGTCCCTTATGTCCATACTTGCATTCATGACCTGTAGGTGGTATATCTACCAAGTGTTTGATAGAATGTCAGTCAAGGTTGGGGATGGTCAGGTCAAGTCTTTGTTCTATTTTTTGGGTTACAAGAATTCTCTTCATTTGTTTTATGAGTTCTATAAGTTTTATAGATTTATGGGCAAAGCCTTAGCCAAAGCCTTAGAAAGTAGCCTTAATTCTCATGGTCATTGGCACAACAATGGTAGAAAAAGGCCATAATTGCACTAATATAGGCCTATGGGAGCGACTTGGAACCCATAGTCACATGGAGGCCTTGGAAAGGGAGCAACTTGGACTCTAGGCCAAGGAAAAGATGAGTTGTCTCAGGGATTGGACACATAGAGGGATTGGGTTACTCCTGCAGGTCATGTGGCACTTGAGGGAATTTAGTAAAGTCTTGCTGTGTTGACTTCATTCCTTAAGGTCGTCTAGGAGGTTGAGTCATGTCATAGTAACCCATCATCACATGTTTACCCCAGGTAAGCTAGTGAAATTGGGTAGACATGAGAGGACGCGACATTACAAGGTGGTATCAGAGTGGGTTGCACTCTCTTTGGGTCATATTTGATACCACAAGGTGGTATCAGAGTGTGGATACTCTCTCTTCCGGTAAGTCTGATGTTGTTAAGGTTATGGTTGTCATGCATGGGATGAGGGTTTACAGTTGGTAAGATCATGCATGATGCCGTTGTGATGTTATGTTATTACATGGATATGGTTATGATTATACATGTACATGTTAACGTGGATTGATCTTCAAGATGAGATAAGCCTCCCTTGAACATCACAAAGGTATGGATTTGGTTTTGGTATCAATTTGGTTTATCTGACATGATATACTTGCAAGAAGAAAATAATTCAAGATGACAAACAAAATGGTAGACTACAATTCCCGTGACTCTCCCTATAGATCAATTGGGCAGCAAGGATAAGAGTATTCTCCTAGTATAGCAGATGCATTGAGGATCTTGAGGGCATAGATCAAAAGTTGCAAAGAAGAAAATGACAGGTTGGTTGAGTCTTAGGAAATACTTGCAATGGCTCAGGAGAAGCAGGTATAGTTTAATGTAGTAATCCTTCAAAGCTTGTTAGAGTTATAGAGACAGGGACAGTTGAGGATCAGTCAAGAGAAGGAAGAGAAAATGAATAGAGCCTATGGTAGTAGGTCTTGGTCCAGATACAGGTTGGGTAGACGGGACATGGTTAGAGGTGGTAGATCCTTAGATACACCTAACAAGAGTACTGGTATGTATGGGCATCATTCTAGTTCCTCATCTAGGAGACATCATTATAGTCATCATCATCATTATCCTTATAGGAGGGGTGATTATTTTCCTGAGGAGTTCAATAAGGTGAAGCCTCATACATTTGATGGAGAGATGAAGAAGCCAAAAGATGCAAAGGCATGGTTACTTGGAATGAAGAAATTCTTTAGATTGCATAGCTATTCAGAGAACATGAAAGCTAAGATAGCCACTTTCAATCTTAAAGGGAAGGAAGATATCTGGTGGGAGGATATAAAGAATGTCAAAGATATTCAGGAAGAATACTTGATTTTGGATGAGTTCAAGAGGCTCTTCAAGAAGAAGCACTTATCGGAGAGGTACTTATCAAAGAGGTACTATGATGCTAGAGATAAGGAGTTTTATGAGCTACAAATGGGTTCTATGATAGGTGATGAGTATACTAGTATATTTCCTGTAGTTTTTTAGGTATGTGCCATATCTCAAGGAGGAGAAGGCTAAGATTCCGAGATTCATTAATGGATTTCCAACAACATATAGAGACTCGATTGAGTTTGATGATCCTAGATCATTATAGGAAGCCATCCGTAAATTGAAGCATTGTTATGAGAAATCAAAGCAAAAGCTAAGCCTAAATGCGACTTGAAGGGAAATGAGAAAGTAAAAGGAAAATGGCCACCGAAGTAGGGAAGACCTCAAGAAGCATGTGAGAAATAAAATGTTTCTCCTTATAAGAAGTTCAGTACAGTAGAGAAGGGACATGTGTCGTAGCCTAGAGAGAAGCAGAGTAGAGGTGATAGTAGAGCACTATTGTAGTGTTGGATATGTGGCAAAGATCATAGTAAGAAGGATTTTCCATTGTACCAGGGAGGTGGGCCTTAGATTTATAGTGCTCAGTAGGCACAGACAGTTCGGGAGGTTGGTCATGGTATTCCTTTGATTTATGCGGTTGTGGAAAACAAGGAGGTAGATCACCAGGAATCTATCACTGAGATGGATTGTAAGCTTTGTGATCAAGTTATTTCTATTTTGATTGATCCTAGGTCTAATTATAGTTATGTTAATCTTGACCTGGTGGATAAGTGTGGCTTGAAAAAAGAAGTGCATGCAAAGTCTTGGTTGGTGCAGTTGTTTACAGGTACGAAGAAGAGAGTTCATCGTTGGTAACATCTTTTTCGTTTGAGTTGGATGGTATTCCTACAACAAAACATTTGAATGTACTTCCATTGGGATCTTCACAAGACCAAAGTAGATTTCTATGACAAGGCTATTGAGCACCTGGATGATAATGGAGAGAAGAGAATCTTACAAGGAAAGAAGAATCCTACATAAGTGAGTATGGCCACATCAATGCAAGCTAAGCGCAGTTGCAGAAAAGGGTGTGTGATGTTTGCAATTCATATTTCCAGTGACAAGGGTAATGATGTTGAGGATGTAGAAATAGTCAATAGGTACCCTTTATTGCAACAGTTTTAGGATGTGTTTCTAGTAGATATTTCAAATTTTCCTCTGCATAGGGAAGTGGACTTTTCTATTGAGTTGGTACCAGGGGCAGCACCAGCATCAAAGGCACCTTATAGGATGTGCACTCTAGAGTTAGTAGATTTGAAGTTGCAACTAAAGGAAATTATTGACAAGGGATACATTAGGCCAAGTGTATCGACTTGGGGTGGACTCGTATTATTCGTGAAGAAGAAGGATGGTACTATTAGATTGTTCATTGATTACAAGCAGCTGAACAAGGTGAAGATCAAGAACAGGTATCCATTACCAAGGATTGATAACTTGTTTGATCATTTGAAGGGAGAAGGAGTGTTCTCAAATATAGATCTATGATTAGAATATCATCAGGTATGCATCAAAGAAGCAGACATCTACAAGATTTCCTTTAGGACCAGGTATGGGTATTATGAGTTTGTTGTAGTTCCATTCAGATTGACTAATGCTCCAGCTACTTTTATGTCTTTAATGAATAGTTTGTTGCGTCCCTGTCTGGAAAATTTTGTTGTTGTATTCATTAATGGTGTCTTGATATATTCTAACAATGAGGAAGAGCATGTCGATCATTTAGCAGTAGTGTTGAGATTACTAAGAGAGAAACAACTATATGTTAATCTTAGCAAGTGCAGCTTATTTCATATAGAAGTACCCTAATTAGGACATGTTGTTTCTATTAGGGTCCTATAATTTTTATAGGATTTCTTAATTATAGCTAATCATTATTATGTTTGAGATGTTGTAAATAATATTTCATCCTGCAAATTATTTCCAAAGTGACACCAAGTATTAGGATTTGAGGAGATTTTTTTTTTTTGCATGATAATGTTTGGATTAGATCAGACTGTAGGTGTTTTCATCATAAATTTATGAGGAGAATCTTTCCAATGGTATATCCTGTGCCCAAATCTAACTCCTAGATTGAAAGATAGGCTAGAATGAAGTTTGGACTTCAAAAGCAGATAAAGGCCTGGAAAATATTTCCACTACATTTTAAATTATATTTGTATCTATTCTTTGTAAAAAAGCTTTTCCCCCATTATGAAGATGCAATATGATTTTTAACCCTAGCCAAGACCCACATAACCATTGCCCCATTTCCATATTTCCATTAACCCATCATGCCAATTTTACATCTATTTCCATAAACCCTAGCCTTAATCCATTTTCCCATTGTTCATATTAATTTCCAAAATATAGCCTTATCCCAAAAATTCATTTGATATATAAACTCTAGCCGCATTTCCATTTTGTACTGTACATTTAACTCTAGCCGCATTTCCATTTTGTATTGTACATTTAACTCTAGCCGCATTTCCATTTTGTATTGTACATTTAACTCTAGTCGCATTCCCATTCCATTTTAACTCTAGCCATATCCCATATTATTTCACTGATTATACTCCATTTTTTGTTAGACTCTAGTCGTTTCCCATATCCTTAAACATGTCCACAAATTATTTTGTAATACATTACATTGTAATGTATTACAATGTTATACATTATATATAAATCCATTTCACATATTATAGCATCACCCAAACCCACCATGCCATGTATATAATTGCAATCACATTCCCTTGAAAGAATCGTCCCTAACCCATGGCCCTTTTGTATTGCGCAATCACAATACACGTACCCATCACAATCGGCCTTTCCCCTTGTACAACACAATAGTCGCCCATCTCCACCTATCGATTGCGATTGAGATATTGCATACCACAAAGACTCCTGCTGCCGATTGTGATAAGTCCCAACCACCGATAAGTCCTATTGATTGTGATAAGCTAGATCCCTCCAGATTATAAGTTGCAATTTATTATAGTCTTCAGGTTCGGGTCTATTGTTCCTCTCCCGTATACCCTTTCCGAATGCGATAAGCCCCGGTGGATGTGATAATTTATACAGTGGATTTGAAAGGTTTTTGGGTCCAACTGCGATGCAATTGAAGCCCAACCAGACCCGACAGGATTATATGCTATATTCAAAAATTTTCGGGTCCGAGTATGTGGTAAACACCCTGGTTGGATGCAATATGTTATACATGGTAATTGAAAGTATTTCAGGTTTGCATCTGTGGTAAAGCACCATGTAACAATGATTCTTCCCCTCTTTCGCTGCGATTACGATATTGTGAAATCCCTCGGTCAGATGTGATATATTATATGGTGAATTTAAAAGGTTTTCAAGTCCGGCTCTGTGGAGAATATCATATATATAAACAGATCCTCTCCCATTGCGACTGTGATATGGTATAGGCCTGTCCCAGATGCCATATTTTATAGAATGGATTTAAATGATTTCTTTTATGAAACCAACTCACAAAAATATAGAAAAGGTAGATCAATGTTGGCTTGTTGGGGCCTGACCCAGGTTCAGAGGTGATTTAGCCAAACAAATCCCTGTACTACTGGCCCTTTCGGTAACAGTCCACAGAGCACGGACTGAGGTCTCAGTCGAAGTAGTATGGGGGGGTGTTAGAACCAGGTTTCCGCACCCTGGAGATGTCTGATGGTTTCTAGTGGTCCGCGGTTCGCCCCTATGTGCACGTCGCTACGTGCTCTTACACGTACCTCGCAGCCTTAGATGCTGCCTCTGCACAACCCTCCTTGGGGCCTGGACAGTGTTATTACCCAAGTTCTTAGTAGCCCGATATTAGTTGATTAACTTAGCTTATTTGTACGCCTTCAGTTATACTTAACAATATTCACAATTCATATAAGTGTGTGCAGTAAATAAACAGTATACTTGCAAATGAGATCAAACATGTAATAACTCAATAACGGATACACAGAATTCAAATAAAAATTCTCTTTATTATTCTCTTCCTACAGTTATAGACTCTATTCCACCTTGCGCACTCAGCTGCAGGGCTCCACGCAATCAGCTGTGGACTCTACTAGGTCTTTGCGCACTCCGCTGCAAAGCCTCTTCCTACTACTACGACCCAAGATGCACTTAGACTGTTCTTCTATGCTTTGCTAGATTATTCTATCCATTAGATCCTATGATGATGATATTTACAACTTAGAGCCTCACTCTATTTATACAATCCCATGGTCCGCGGACCATGGGTAGGCCGAAAGTACATTCAAACTTAGGGCGGACAACCCTATGACTCTAACATACATTCTGCGCCCGCAATTCACGGGTCTTTACAATAATATTTCTCAAAACTTGGGCTTTGAACCCTAAAACATCCTGTGGGGGGATTCCATGCCTAACAGGCCCCCAACACAAACATCGTGACTCACCCTCGAGTCACTTTGTCGGTGTGGCGATCTCGAACGGTCTTGATGTCTGCGTCACACTAAGCTGCTACTTACTAAACCTGCTGCATCCTATGTTCTAAGACCTCCGTGGCTACATTGTTTCCTTACATTTGTACCGGCATCTACTGCATATGTTTATAGTCCCGCGCCCTTGTCCGATTCCTTAGGTCGCGAAGTCTGTGCTTCGGCCAGCTAGTCAGATAGCCAGCCCACCCGTGTAGGGCTTCAAGTGGCTGTCATTTACTCATAAAGCCCCCATTTAGTTTGACTAGCTAGACCGCGCCTCCGTCTATGACCTCCTTAACCACGTATGGTCCCAGCCAATACATTCTAAATTTTCCTGGAATTTTTTCAAACTTACTGTCATACAATAGCACTAAGTCATTTAACTTGAAGGTGCACAACTTGATATGGCGGTCGTACCAAGATTTTTCACGCTACTTTTGTACCTGTTGATGAAATCCAGCCAAAAACCGTTCTTTCTCAAGTTCTTCCAATTGCGCGAGCCGTTCCTCCAGAGCTTCGTGGTCTGTCATTCCTGTGAGCACTGCTATTCGCAGACTAGGTATGATATATTCCATCTCCATGACAACTTCCATGCCATAAACTAACTGAAAGGGTTTTTGTACCATTAGATTCTTGCATGTTGTCCTGTAAGCCCATAGTACGACAGGTACGTGCAGGTCCCAATCGTTTCGCTGCACGTTCCATACTTTGGTTAGCACAGTCTCCGGTATTTTTTTGAAAGCTTCTATAGTCCCATTGGCTTGTGGGTGGTACGATGTACTTTTCTGATTATACACCTAGAATTCTTCTGAGTGTGCTAATATTTTCGTTCAGGAAATGTGTTCCGCGATCACTCATTAAGATTTTCGGACAACCAAAGCGGGTTAACAGTTTTCGAACAAAAAATTCATAGCTGTAGCGGCCGTGTAGTCTTTGACCGACTGCGCTTCCGCCCGTCGTGTCAAATACTCTACTGTGGTGATGATGTAGCACGCAACCGTCTTTCCATGAGGTTTGATCGATCCCACAAATTCGATTGCCCATTTTTCCAATGGTTGCAGTGTCATTTGTGGATTTAATGGCATTTCGTCCCTCCATGAGGGTTTTCCCATCCTTTGACATATATCGCAAGCCTTACAGTGCGTTTTCGAATCTTGGTGTAGGGTTGGCCACCACAACCCTGTGCAAAGAATATTTTGTGCAATTTCTTGTTCTGCATAATGTCCTCCGGCAGCACCCCCATGTGCTTCCGTGAGGTTTTGACTTCTTTCCAATTCAAGTACATATCTTCACAATATCTCATCATTTCCCATTTTGTATAGGTGCCCCATGATGACAGAAAAATCTGTCGCGCACACTACCAATTCCTTCTTCTATTGGACAGAATCTTCCTTCGACGTAGTCCCTGTTGTCAGAAAATGGATTATATCTTCGAAGTGCTCGTCTGTGACATGCACCGCAAAGAGCTGTGCATCAAGTAATCCTTCCTTCAAATTAGTGGGTTCCTCGCCCGTCTCAATGTGCGATAAATGATCTGGTCCTGCATTCAGGCAGCCCAGCTTTACTACGATCTCAAAATCATATTCTTGGAAAAATAAGAGCCACTTGCATATGCCTCCCCCCAACACAGCCCTATTGACCAGGTATTTCAGTGTGGAATGGTCGGTATACATTTTGAAATGTCCTCTGAGCAAATAGTGTCGGTATTTTTGGAGCGCATACACCATTGCCAACCCCTCTTGCTTAGTGGTGCAATATTTCTTCTCTTCTTTGGACAACCTCCGACTTGCAAACGTGATAGGGTGATCCAAGACTTCCCCACCTTCCTGTGTAATCACTGCTCCTAGCATGATACACGATGCATCAACATGGACATGAAACTCCACATCCCATTTTTGGAAGACTAGGATTGGAGCGAAGGCTAATTTCCCCTTCAGGACATCCAAACTTTTCATGCAATCGTCATTCCAGTGAAATGTAACATTCTTTTTCAATATTTTTTCCATCGGCGCAGTGATTTGGGAATAGCTTTTTATAAACTTCCTGTAGTACTCGGTGTGGCCTAAGGTAGTGCGCAACTGTTTAACACTTCACGGTGCTTCCAAATTTAGAATAATGACAATCTTCGTAGGGTCCACCATCAATCCTTGCTTGCAGACCACATGTCCCAACAAGTTTCGAAAGGGAATGAGAAAGGTGCACTTCTTAAGGTTCAGCGCAATCTAGTGTCGTCAAGCAAGTATCCAGCATCAAGCATAAGCTTGCTACATGTTGCTTAACTAATCCGAAGACAGTCCATTCATCCAGATAGACCTCCAATAATTTGTGGATGTATTCTTTGAACGCAGAAACAACGATGCACGAAAAGATGGCTGGTGCATTTTTCAACCCAAACGGCATAACGGTGTATTGAAATTAGCCCCATTCCGTTGCAAAGGTTGTTTTGCTCCTGTCTTCTGTTGTGATCTTAATTTGGTGGTACCCTGAAAACCCATCCGTGAATGAGTAGGCTTCTTGTCCGTTGACATTTTCCAATACTTCATCTATGAACGGTGTTGGGAATGGGTCGTGTACACAGGTGTCATTTAGCTTTCTGAGGTCCACGCATATTCTTATTTCACCCTTCTGCTTTATCTCATGTACTACCATAGGACTCACCCTGTCAGATTCTTACACTAGTTCAATAATTCTGGCTGCGAGAAATTTTTTTAATTCTACATGACCTTTTCCTTATATTTCGGATTCACTCAGTAAGGTCTTTGCTTAACCGGCTTCGCGTCGGGTTTTAGGGTGATCTTCATCATCCCTAA
The DNA here is from genome assembly GCA_031772625.1 of Pinus tabuliformis. Lineage (NCBI taxonomy): Eukaryota > Viridiplantae > Streptophyta > Pinopsida > Pinales > Pinaceae > Pinus > Pinus tabuliformis. The sequence goes on along the minus strand of CM062814.1, from coordinate 320,161,610 downwards.
GTAGCCAACTATCCCTTTTAAATGTATAAGTTTGGTCGGGAATAAGTCTTGGTATTCACAGAGTAACTGAGTGACCTTATCCACTGTGGCATCATCCCGATAGTCTCCAAGCGTTGCATACTTTGGTTCCGCCTTCGTTCCAATGCTTACCTGCTTTGTTTTTAGTGGCATGGTGATGTTGAGATCCTCAATCAAGGATCCTCGAACCTCGTGACATCCTTCCATTTATGGAATGTTAATATTTCGTGGGTCCTCATCATCCTCCTCAACATTTACATTATAACACTCCAACGTGCAGCTCAGTTGTGTCACCCATTCTAGTTGAACCACTTCTATTGGCTCCTGGGGTATTTTGAAGATAGTTTCTTTTACTACTTGTAGTGCATCATCAATAGTATCCCACCAATGATATTCAAATGTGAATGTTAACAGAAATCCCTCGCATAAGAGATCCCATTCGCTCGTACCATGGTGGAGCTCTGTCTCAGTATATCAATTCATGGGTATGACATCCAGGGTATGACAGAACAAATGCACCTATTCAAGTTGTGGCTCTTCCCCGTAGACCTTGGTCCATTTCGCGAGGTGCGTACATGGATCATCCCGTTCATCATACTTGTCTGCTACCTGCATATATGGTTTCCAAAATCGTAGGCGCATCATCCTTCTGCATCCGCGCCAACCCTTAAAGCTTCTCTAATGCGTATCCCACCACCTTGTGGGTGTAGTGCGCAGTCCCCATTTCAGAGCGTCAAAACACCGTTATTCTGGCACTTCACTCTCAAATTTGTTTAGGAATTCATCCACCGCTGTCAACCCATTTTACCTCTATTGTCACGCAGCGCAGTGATCTTATCATCATGTTGCAATTGAGTGTGGTTACCTCATGTAACTAATTCTGCCATCGTTCTATTTCTTCGTCTGAATCCAAAGTGTAGGAGCTTTCACGCTCCCACGAAATTCTGTCGTCTGTTGTTGGATTCACCCAATCCTACTCTCAAGCGGTTATCTTGTAGATACAGTCAAGATCGTCATCACTATCATCGTCGCACACCAGTTCTGTGTAACGCGATCCTTCCGTAGGGTCTAAAGGTACCACTATGCGTAGTGACTTTTTCTCAAAAATCATTTTGCGCTTCTTCATATTTATGATTTCGTTCATATCAGTGGCCCAACCTATTCCCAGTAACACGAGATAGGGATTGCTATCATCGACAATCTCTATCACTTCGAAATCTTCCAACGCACTCGCACCTTCGATGTTTACCGTTATTTCCTCTAATCTTCCCATCGATAGGATCTTCTGTTGGTCTGCCATTCACAATTGAATAGGAGAACATTGTAATGCATGCCTACCCATGTGTTCCCATGTTTTCTTTGGCAGTACATTCGCATCCGATTTGAGATCCAGAATTACATGATCCATTTCATACTCTCCGATTTGCACAGTCAATCTCATTTCCCTTCCTATTCACAATGCATGCTTTCCAAGTTTCCAGACTACGCACGGTTCTCCTGACCCAGCGCACCTAGTGATAAGTTCCTATAGTGCCTTTACACCCTTGCTATCGCGTAGCAGTTTCATGCATGTCTCTAGAAAGGTAGTGAGCATTGGAGGATACATCCACGGTTCTAGTTGATCCTTACTACTTGAAGTGGATGCCTTTTTGAAGCTCTTCTTAGCTTTCATGAATGTCTCCTTCGCACGCTCCAGATCAAATTCAGGTTCCTTTGTAGGAGCCTTGCGAACCCACACAATTTCTTCATGCTTCTTACCTTTTTCATCTCCTATCGTGATACCACTTCAAAGCATGATGTTTACATTTGAGTTCTCTTCGCGTGGCTCAAACCTCATCATTTGCAAATTCTGAGTCGAGGGAGGCTGGAGTATCCCTTTATCATATATCATCGTTATCAGTGTAGGGCAATCCTATGTCTCATGATTAAACTCAATAAAATATAAACATGATGCTCTCATCAAATTTGTACAATCGAGGGCATAATGCCTTGGCCCTGTGCAATTGTAACAAATCAGCTATTCGCGACCCCTTCCTGGTCCCATTCCACCTTGACCTTGTCCACACCCTTGAAATCCAACGCACACCATCCCTGCACTTGGATCGAGGGCTCGTGTTTTAGTCTGCACTCTGTAGGCATGAGTCTGATCCATCATTAGTTCATAACTTCTGCAGGTGCTCTCAACATGGCCTACTTACCTACAAAAATTATAGAACAATTGTTGGGACATCTGCGTATACTTCTGTAATAGGTGGCAGTTATCTATAGTGTGTTTTCCTCCTATCTGACAAATCGTGCACCATAATGCAGGCACCGTGCTCGATCTTGCTTGTGCTTTTGGCCTTACTGGCATCGGCCCTCCTCCTGCCAAGTAGTTCACAAAGACTGGACAGTGGTCCTTGTCATGCCCCTGGCCTTTGCATTTTATGCACCATACCTCCTCGCGCACCTCTGGCCGAGTTGTCCTGTCCTGTTTCAAACTCTGCATTTCCAGACGCAAATTTTGCAGTTGCGTGTGGATTTGTTGGACTCTCAGACCATGATCTTGTATTGAGGTCTCGTGCAGTCTATTGCAATCTCCAAAGCTTCGACCTGGGTGGATAGCTTCTGTTGTGATAGCATCATCCTTAAATGTGGTGTTAGTGACACTACAAACCATGCATGGTGTTGTCCATCCTTCAAGGTCATGTTGGCTTCGCGAATCATACTCTTCAGTCTCTGGTCCAGATCCCACGGGGTCTCACCTAGAATCATCGCGATTTCCTTAAACTCAATAATCGATTGTGTCTCTGATTTTGGCCTGCTAAATTCCCTGTTCAGCGTGGCCTGGATATCTACGATCCTTGCATTTAGGTTATCATTAGAATGCTTAATCTACCATATTAGTGCGCGATCCTATAATGTGCTTACCAGTGTTTCCTTCTTTATATTGTCATCCACGACTCCTTGTGATTCCCATACAGCCTTTACTACGAACCAAAATTGGTCTAGATCTTCGTTCCCTACTCCTCTGAATATCGGCAATTTTTTCATGCTTGCCATATTGAACTGTGGTGGTGGCAGAGGTGGTGTGGGTGGAGATGGGTATGACGATGGTGAAACTGGTGGTGTAGGTGGGGGTGGTATGTGTGGAATTCACTGCCTTATCAGACAAACTTTCACTAGCTCTTCCTCACTTTCCCGCCACGACAAAATCAAGGGGCTATTTTATATCTATGCGCTACCTTCGTTTCTATAGATCCTCCCACTTCGTGTAATCTCAAACGTCAATTTATTCGCATAACCTGCTTTTCACATAATAGCATTTTAATCCAAGTGTTCAATGATTTAATGTACTTACCTCATAGTCCCTTGAGGAAGTGACATTCCACCTCACTGTAGCTGACGGTCATATCTACCACGAACTCAGTGATAAATCATCCTATAATTCAATCGAGCCAATGGTCCATAGCATGCGCGATCTTATCTTTCAATGCTTCTAGTCTGCGCACCAATTCTGGAGACCACACAATCGGTTTATTGAGCCTACGCATTCCCTAACTATTTGCTAGCTTCACGATCCACTCATACAACTTAGAGGGGAAGGATGCAAAGAAAATTTTGTGGATTTCCATATATAAGTAGTGCTCCAACCACTGTTCCTTTGATACTTGCGGATTCCTATTTTCCTGTGCCGCGAACTCATGAATATTTATGTCCAACCACCCTTCAATTTCTTTCTTTATTGGATTCCAGTGACACGACATCAGACATCCCTCATGCAGATCCCGGTCCCTGCAACGGAACTATTTGTTGGCTTTTTGGGGCCTAACCCAGGTTCAGAGGTGATTTAGCCAAACAAATCCCAGTACTACTAGCCCTTTCGGCAACAGTCCATAGAGTGCAGACTGAGGTCTCACCCGAAGTAGTATGGGAGGGTGCTAGAACCAGGTTTCCACACCCTAGCGATGTCTAATGGTTTCTAGTGGTTCGTGGTTCGCCCCTGTGCGCACGTCGCTACACACTCTAACCCGTACCTCGTAGCCTGAGATGATGCCTTTGCACAACCCTACTTGGGGCTCGAACAGTGTTATTACCCAAGTTCTTAGTAGCCCGATATTATTTGATTAATTTAGCTTATTTGTATGCTTTTAGTTATACTTAACAATATTCACAATTCATATAAGTGCCTACAGTAAATAAATAGTATACCTGCAAATGAGATCAAACATGTAATAACTCAAGAACGGATACACGGAATTCAGATAAAACTTCTCTTTATTATTCTCTTTCTTCGGTTATAGACTCTATTTCGCCCTACGCACTCAACTACAGGGGTCTGCGCACTCAACTGTGGACTCTACTAGGCCTTTTTGCTCTCAGCTGCAGAGCCTCTTCCTACTACTATGACCCAAGACACACTTAGACTCTTCTTCTATGCTCTGCTAGCTTATTCTATCCATTAGCTCTTATGATGATGATCTTTACAACTTAGAGCCTCACTCTACTTATACAATCCCATGGTCCGCGGACCATGGGTAGGCCGACATTAAATTCAAACTTAGGGCGAATAGCCCTATGACTCTAACATACATTCCGTGCCCACAATTTTACAATAATATTACTCAAAACTTGGGCTTTGAGCCCCAAAACATGTTGTGGGGGGATTCCATGCCCAACAATCAACGACTTAGAAATCAACATCTTCGAGGGGGAAACCTCCTTTACATTACACAAATGCACAATTATGGGATGATACAAATGGAAAAACCTCATTTCTATATACAAGAGTCTAAGGGATCATAATATAATCATGCCGAAATGACAATAATAATATAAGGGCACAAAAATAACATAGTGGGTTTCTATGTGGCACAATAATAACAATATGGGGACAATAGGGGCACAACAATAAAAATAAGGGCTACAATCACAATAGTAATGGGGGAATCTTCAGCGGGTAAGTTCTTCCACTTGGCGAGATACTCTGAAATTAATCGATTCTATAGCTATCGAGTTCTTGTTTCTGTGACTGCTTCATGTTCTAAAATGATTTTTCCTTCCTCATCAGGTTCTAGAAATATTGTTTGAACTAGGATCTTGTCACATATAACCTTATATAAGTATGAAACATGGAAAACTGGGTGCGCTCGAGAAGCTGCAAGAAGCTCCAATTTGTATGCCATAGTAGCTATATTTTGCAACACCTTGTACGGACCATAATACTTTGGTGATAATTTATTTTCCTTCTTAGCTTGCTTGAGGGACATTTGTTTATATGGTTTTAGCTGTAGGAATACCCAATCACCTACATTAAAACTTCTTTCGCTGCAATGTTGATCTGCCTGTTGTTTCATTCTATTCTGCGCTAAAGTGAGGTTATCCTTTAAGAGTTGGAGAACTTGTTGTTGATGCTCAATGTGATCTTCCACTTCTTGAACCTTATAATTTTCTCTTAAATATGATGTGATGGATAGTGGATGATATCCATAAAGTGCCATAAATGGGGTCATTTTTTCTGCAGTATGGAAGGAAGTGTTATGCCACCATTCAGCCAGAGGCAACCATTTGACCGATTGTGATTGTTTATCAGATACAAAGCAATGAAGATATCATTCCAAACATTTGTTTACTATCTTAGTTTTCCCATAATATTGAGGATGAGAAGATGAGCTAACTTGTACGAAGTGCCATATCATTAAACTCCACTATATTGTTTTGGAGCAGTGAAAGCCTAGAATCGAAAGCTTTGATACCAAATGTTATGAAACCAGCACATAGAAAGATAGAAAATATAGATCAACGACTTAAAAATCAGCCTCTTTGAGGGGGAAACCTCCTTTAGATTACACAAATGAACAATTCTTGGGTGATACAAATGACAAAACCTCCTTTCTATATATAAGAGTCTAAGGGGTCACAATATAATCAATCCTACATAACAATAATAATATAAGGGCACAAAAATAACAATAGTGGGCTTCTATGGGGAACAATAATAACAATATGGGGACAATAGGGGTACAACAACAATAATAAGGGTTACAATGACAATAGCCATTTCTGATATAATCGCAATCACATTCCCTCAATAGAATCAGCCCTAATCCATCGCAATCGGCCTTTCCCCTTGTACAACACAATAGTCTCCCGTCTCAACCAAACGATTGCAATTGAGACATCGCATATCTCAAAGACTCTCGATGTCGATTGCGATAAGTCTCAATCACTAATAAGTCCCACCAATTGTGATAAGCTAGATCCCTCTAGACGTGGTATTTTATAAGTTGCAATTTATTACAGTTTTCAGGTCTGGGTCTATCGTTCCGCTCCCATATACCCTTGCCGATTGCGATAAGCCCCAGTGGATGCGATAATTTATATGGTGGATTTGAAAGTTGTTTGGGTCTGACTCTGATGCAATTGAATCCCGACTGGACTCGACAGGATTATATGCTATACTCTAAAGTTTTCGGGTCTGGGTCTTTGGTAAACACCTTGCCCAGATGCGAGATGTTATACATGGTAATTGAAATTATTTTGGGTCTGCATCTATGGTAAAGCACCATGTAACAATGATTATGCCCCTCCTTCACTGCGATTACGATATGGCGAAATGCCCCAGCCAGATGCAATATTTAATATGGTGAATTTAAAAGGTTTTTGGGTCTGTCTCTGCAGAGAATCTTATATATATGAACATAGCCTCTCCCATTTTGATTGTGATACGGTACAGGACCGTCCCGAATGCGATATTTTATAGAATGGATTTAAAGGGTTTTTCATCTCCGCTCCCTTGGAAAAGCACTGCGAAATGTATTGTATAAGTCTTGGCCCTACTGCGATTGTGATAAGAAAAAGGGTCGATGTTATCAGCAAAAAATTGATCATCTAGCCTAATTTATTAAATGGATCGAAGTACACCATGTAAAGCTAATTTTATCATAGTAAAATTTCTTTCACTGTGAGAAATTACTTAATAAAGAACCTTTAATAAGTAATTTATAGTTAAACCCATGAAGAATAATTAAATAAATCACTATTTATTTGATTTTCTTCTAGGAGTAATTAATTAACAAATTTTGTTTTATTATTATTCCTTGTCATATTTGATCCAATCATGAAAAATAAATAGATAAATCATTAATTATCTTATTTTTCTCCAAGAATAATTCATTAATCACTAATTAATTATTATTCTTTGTCAATTTAACTAAATCTCTTAGGAATAATTAAATAAATCATTATTTGTATATTATTCCTTAACTAATTCCTTGAGATGATAAATAAATCATTTATTTATTTATTATTGCTAAATAAAAGTTTAAATACTTTTTCCCTCCTAAACAAATATAATAAAATATTCCAAGTGGTTATTCCAAGAATGGGATCAATAATATTTTATTATTGCTCATTATTCGAGGATAACTCAATATTTTGTTATAAATAGAAGCATTTTCCATTCATTATGCACTTTTGATTATTTTCATTGGTTCACTCACTATTGTAACTCTGATTATTTTCATTTCCGCACACCATATTTTTGTTGGGTTTATGTATTATAGAGGAGAGAGACTTTATAGAAGCTGAAAACATCTGAGGATAGCCAAGAACCCATCCCATACAAGGGGAATGGTAACATTTATCTATTCTCTTCACAGGTGTTATTATTAAATTATTCTTTACATATCTGGTTTCCATTGGATGTTTGGGGTTATTACTCTTTCTTTAATTGTTTAACTATGATCATAACATAGATCAGAATTTTTATAGGTTTTGTTTCTATCAATAGTTGCAGATCTACAATGTTTAACAGTCATTTCTATTGTTGACATTGTTTGTCATCCACAATCTTAAGTGGGTTCTTTTCGTACATCATTGAGAAGAAAACACTACAACAAATTGGCGACTTCACTGGGTTTTATACTTCTAATCCAGAAACCTAAGTGACCTTTGGTTTTCATCTTAGGGTTTCTTATTTTTCAATTCTATTAATTTTTCCTAGTGTCTGAAGCCTAGATCTGATAAATTTATGACTTCCGCAAGCTTTCTGGTTAAATCCGCAGGTCACAAGAACCAACCGCGGTAAAGGTGGCACTTTTTTCTGAAATCTGCAGATCGGGAGTCTCGGAACCGAAATCATAGTTTTCATCCCACAAGGTGTGATCTGGGCTTCAGAATGCAACTTTTAGCCCAAAAAGTGTGATTTCATAAAAAAAAGGTCAGAACCTGTGATTTCTGGGTTTTAGGGTTTTTCTCATATCTGTTTCTGGGTTTTGCTGAGAGTTCTTTGTTGGGTGTCTGACCTCTGTCTCATCCCGCTTAGGCCTTGATCCATTCCATTTTACTTGTTGAAGTCGAATTTAGCCTCCCCTAGGGCTTCTAGTACACTTCCACCTTTCTAGGAGGAGTTTAGCTGAGTGAGAAGTCTAAGTTTCTACAGCACTTTTAGCCACATTTTCTAGATCTGTAACCTTTTGTTTCAGATCTAATAAGATAGGTTGCTACCATCCATAGTTTCACATTTAAACTTGTTTGGTCATTCCCTTAGGGTCCCATTAATTGCCCTAGGTGTTTCATCCATCTCCTTATCTTTTCACAGTGATCCTCCCCTCTAGTTTTTTGTTGTTGCACCATTTTCCAGAAGCCTAGATTCAGTTGATCTCAGTCACACTAGCATTCAGATCTCTTGATCATTTTAGTGTATTTTCCATTGGTTTAGCCACCAAGCAGTATAGTGTTTGCAAACCCAGTTTGGGTGGGGTTTAGTTAATCGTTTTTTCGTTCATTTTATATTATTTATTTCAGTTTATTTTCAGCGAGCTTTTTTATTTTTCTTTACAAACATGATCTGTTCTTAATCAATTAATACACTTTCACACACAAGAACACCTTCAGCAAAGGGAACTTGGTTTACACCTCCAAGCCAAAACTTAACATAATAAATTTATCTCACCGCATCAGAGACGAAGGATATATTGTTGATCTCCCTTCACCATTTATGCGTTTTGTGTGTCCTTCCATCATTGTGCCACCAAGGAATGTGTCGTGGAGACTATTAAGCCTTCACCCCTAGTTTCCGCTTGGACGTATTACTCCTCCTCGTCAGGTTCATGTTCGTAGCTGTCCGAGTCCCCATCCTGACTCTTCTCCTGGTCCTTTTGATTCCTCATTTGATTCTGAGCCTCCTTCATCGCATATCATCACCATGTATGGACCCACAGCTGGTGCAGGAACCCAAACTAGTGGTGGCTCCAGTGCTATGCCGGTGGTCACATAAGGCAGAACAGTTTCAGGAACTGTTATGACTCGGTTAAGTTTATCGAATCTAAACCAGTTGATAAACGACCCCATACACCATGATGTTGGTTGGGCCTATGTAGACCAACCCTCCGCATCTCATTCCTAATTCACGATGATTGTTAAAGCGTTCTTATCATATTTCCATTTACCTCTCCAGTATGACACGGGTACGGAGCTATTGACCACATTCCGTCAGTCCTCCACCACTCTCCTTTCTAACCATGTCCAAGAGTGGCATCTAAGGACGAGCACATGTCATGCCCCACCTTTCGAAAATCGTGTTCATCTAGATTAGTTTCTCAAGAGCCTTCTATCCCCCATTGGGAAAGACGTCGCGTCCCATTTTCATCAGACCGAGGAAGAAGCTCTCCAAAACGCTTTGAGATATGATCTAATTTATGCTTAATCTGGTTATGTCTATACCACCTTTCCAAACCTCTCTCGTCTTGGAAGTGCTAATGCACTAGGGGCATCTCACACTGTCGACGATATCGTTGGATCCCTTTATCACTCTTCACCATATTCTCTAGAGTTATGGTTATCCGTAGGGGGGCACTAGTTCCTCCAAAATTTATGCCCCTCCTACTAGCAACATGTTTCCAAGGCCCCAACCCGTCTACCAAACCATTGCTCCTTCTTATGCACATCCTGGCGCTCCAGCACCTCAAGCATTAGCGCTGCAGCCTCCCATGCATCCTCAGCCCCAACAGCCACCGCCCCTTTAGGGCTAGGTTTTTGCACAACAGAGTGATACAAATCCCCAGAATTCGAAGAAAAAGAATAAGGGGAAGGGTAACCAGGGTAACCAAGGTAACTAGCTTAGTGAACCTCAGGAGAACCAGCCTAACACCAACAACCAGCAATAAGGCGGCAAGCCCAAGAAGAACAATATTATTCGTACGAACAAGACTTGTGCATGTTGTGGTGTACATGGTCACTATACACATGAGTGTCATGTTTTACCCTAGATGCGCCAACTGTGGGAAGCTCACGCAGTTTCTTGACGTCAACAATCGCCTCAAAATCCTGTGCCACCTCAACCGACCATGCTCACAAATCCTTTCCCTCAGCAAGGATTTGTTTTTGCTCAACCCCAGCTAGGTCAAGTAGCCCACCTCCCCCAACCTTCTGGTCCCAGTGACTTCTAGATCTTGATGATGAAATCTAATGAGGTTAACCCCTCCAATATCAACCTACAAACTTTGTCGCGTCAATATAACAAGACCTCCACTTCATTAGCTGCTGAGTCCAAAACCAAAGTGTCCACTGAGCCTCTTAAGACACCAAATGGTCCTTTATAGATCTCTCAACCCAAAGTTTAGGCCATTCCCAATATCCCAAGGGCACCATTATGTTGTAATGTGGCTTCTACCCGAGGTGCCCATACGTACAGTATAGTAGACGACTTGGCGTAATCACCTGTTGCCATGTTGACACTGGAAGTTCTCCAGTCATGCCCTTCCAAAAAGAAATCTATAATAACTGCCTTGGGTGTAGTGGATCCTTCTGATGATTGTTTGATTGTCTTCCCAGTTGATACATCAGAGCACCCCCCATTACCTTCATAGGTTTCTTTCCAGATACCAGTTAGAATCCATAATGCCATCATCTCCCGATGCATTATTAATGAAGGTGCATCCACCTGTGTGATTTCCACTATTGTTTGGAAACAACTTAAGTCACCTAAGCTATCCCCCTCCACCATCACTTTTCATGCTTGGGATGGACACTCTTCCCAGCCCCTGGGCATGTACTATGACTGTCCAGTGACTGTTATGGGAAAGATTGTCCATGTCGACATTGAAGTCATCGATGTCCCGTTGGATTACAACATTCTCTTAGGTTGTAGTACACATATCCCATGTCCATTGTCACATCTGTTGTCTTTTGTAAGATGTGCTTCCCCCATGAAAAGAAGATCATTACCATTGATGAGTTGACTTACTACAAACCGGCATTCATGACCTCCCTCGAGTCCATTATCTCATCAATTTCTGATAAATAGTCTTCAACTTCTTCCACCAGTGTCTCACCTGGAGTCTATAAGGATTCCTCATTGTTGGGTGCTTTCCCTAGTCCTCCCCCTCCCATTTTTGAACCTACTTCCATGAGTGTTTGCATGTTACAAGCATCACAGGCTGCTCTTAAACAGTTCGTTACACCTGATCAACATCTAGCTCCTCAGCATCCTATTGTTGCTCTTCCAGTTGAAACCTCTGGACCCACTCCCCAAGGACCTCCTCCATTTATGGGTGCCCCTCCTATGTTCCCACTCGGAACTGTTCCTCCAGGCCTTAACCATCCAGAAGCTACTCCGCTAGGACATTACCCTACAGGCCAGATACCTTTCTTATTTCGCCCTCTGGGAATACTTTATGTGCATATCATGGCTTCGTTGGTCCTTCCTAATGTGACTCTGGGGATCCCATTACGGTACATTGATCCCCCAGCAAGCACTCTGCCTAATCATTTACGACCATATCATGATTTGACCTCGGTTCAATCGGTCCCTATGACCCCTATCACTGCTTCAATTCCATCACAACCTCAACAAGAACCCACTCTTGTTGCAAAAGCATCCGGACAGGGGGAAAAGCTAAGAGGAAATAACCTAGAACAAGGCTCCCCAAGCTTCTCTAGCCCCCAAATCCCTAAATTCATCACATCTGTGTGCTTTATGTGAGGTTATTGGGCATGCCACTAATAATTGTCCTAAACTTCCTCAACTTAAACCTTTGGTTCGTGAAGAGTTCCCTAATTTGAACATTCCAGAAGTCCATGTTAACTTACCAGTCCCACCTAAGAAACTCAAAACTCTTCACACAAACCACCCTTGTGCCCTGTGTGATCTTCATGGTCATTATTCCCATTGTTTCCCTCGTCTCGATGAATTTTTCAATTTCCTTGGGGTGATTCACGAATATGAGGCCACTCTTAGTGGATCATCTACTCCTCTACCTATGGATTCTGGTACCACTAATCAACCAAAACAGGAAACTTTGGCCCTACTATTGTGATCCCTCCCTCTGATGTCAAGATAATGGACACCACATGACCCATTCTTTACCTATCGCCATCCTTGAGTTCCTTGCAGGAAAACCTTTCTGAGGTTTCTGCCTGTGCTTCTGTCAAACCTATTTCAATAAAATCCCAGGACTCAACATCTATAGATCCTCCATATACCATTTTGTCGTCTACCATTCAAGACAATGCATATGTGAACCTTCTTTCTCATGTTGATGCACTAGGTAATGCCGCCGCATCATGTAGTCAGTCTTCCTCCCATATGCCCATCTCTTAGCCTAATGAGGACACCATGGAAGCTATGTCTACCCTTGAGTACCCCTGCCCTTAAGCAAGGGGAATTTCTTTAGATGATTTTGAAGGCCATTTCCTTCCTAATTCTCCCTAATGTGCTTTACCTCAATAAATTCCGCTCATCCCTTTAATTTGTTGTATTTATTTCTACCATAATGTTAGGTAGATTGCATCATCTCATCCATTGCCTTTTGCACCTTTCAAATGGATCCATCATCCACACGTCTATCGGTCATGCCGACGGTGCGAGTCGCTTCTCCTGGAATCTAGCCTGGGCCATTTTTACCTCTTTTCATACGTTACTCCTTTCAAACGGTGTGTGCATTGGATATACCACCAATAATCAGGCCGAATATGATGCAGTGATAGGTTTGTTAGTCGATTCCCTCACTCATCACATCCTTCATCTTCATGTTTGTTTAGATTCCTTGATATTTTTCATGCAATTAAATGGTGTGTATCATGTGCATAACCAAGTCCTATTTAGAAAATATGTACGATTTAAGCTATTGGTACGTGAATTTGAAATCATTACGTTTAGTCATGTGCCTAGAGCCCAAAATCACTATGTAGATACCATCACAAATAACATTCTAGATTGGCATTTATCACATGTATACCACAGAAGATAACCATAAACAAAACAAATGGAGAACCATCATTGTCATATAAAATGCATAACTAGATTATGTATCATATAAGTGTTTGGATCCCATAGCTCTAAATACATCCAGTACGCCCATATCACATTGGGGGGTCACATAGGCCCCTACATCTCCTTTGGAGGATCTCGTGCCAAGTTGGACCGAGATGCTTGAATCCCTTTTTTGAGCACTTGGAACACAATGGCACTCCAAAAACTCCTCCTACTAGGGAGCATCATTTCCACCTTTGCATACCAGATCAACATCCCATGCTTGGGGGCATGATGGTTTTCCCCTAGCCATATTCTCAATTAAGTCTTGGCCTATATCCCACTGGATCTAGGTATGGTCGATTATCCCCCCATTCCTTGGATAGTTTGTCCTACCAGCCTCTCTGGCGAGCCATATGCACATCGCATATCATAGATGTTTGATACCATATCTTCAAATATTCTATTCTATGTCCACGTCTTCCCCATGTTTGACTTAGTGGATGAGAATGATTCTAGACCTCCTCTAGTAGTTCATTTTCGCTTTCCTCTTCCCTTAATCCTTCACCAGGAACTGTCATTCCAAGAAGCATCAAGGTCATCTTTAGACAAGTAAGGCCACTTTCCTGAAAGTCGTAGATCCTGACTCCAATGGTTGGTTTTTCCACTATGATCTCCATAAGATTTAGGGCCTTTTCCTCCTCTCCAAATTCACAACAACACGCTTAGCAAATGAGTCTAAATTGGAGGGAAAACGTCCTTTCATAATAAGATCCACAATTTGTCTGTCACCCATTGTGACTAGATTGTAGCTCAGTTTAATGAAACATCAAAACCATTGGAAAGCTCTCATTGAGCTCTATAATGGGTCTTCCTTAGTTTTTGATGATTTGACAGTTCACCAGGAAGCCATTTTTCCAAGAAGGGTCACTTCGTCGCCTCTCAAAATCAAATTTCAACATAAAGCGACACTTTTATTTTGAGGTCCACCTCCTCTTAATACCTTTTGTACCATATATCGATTTTTTTCATGAGTAACCATCATTTACTCATGTTTTCATGCTCCCCATCGGGCCTAGTTTGTGTGGCAGCGTCATCAAGTCACCCTTGTTCAGAGCATCCGCGATGAGGCACCCTTACAATTTCATGTCCCATCATCTCATATCATAGTATTCCATCCATACTTGCATACCCTTCATCCTATGTTGCCCATTTTGGCCTCCAGTCATATTGTCCCCATCCCCTCTGGAGTTGAGTTAGTTGTTGCCAACTCAATCATGCACTTTATGCTCTGACAAGGGTAGTCATATGTTTGTCCCTTAGTCCCATTTCCCCATTATTCCTAGTGTCAGTTCATCAATCACATTACTATTTTCCCTCATGCTTTAGTCGAGGATCCTCATTACTTCATATATCGCAGGCCCTATTCTATCAACATCAACTCATTTATTCTAGAAGAACGGACTAGAGGGCAATGTATCTCGGTTCCAACTTCCATTCTTGTTCGGTGCCTTAGATCAAGTAGAGGGTATCACTATTTCCCTTTCACTTGGTCATTTCATGTTCATGATCCACCCACTTGATGGTCCAGTGATGCGGTATAATGTACCAGTGATTCTCGGGCATGTGTGAGATGTTCCAGACCTCATGAGGGGGTGGCCCTTCAGGTAGCCCCCCACATGCCCGGATGCATACTTATTATGCTACAGCCTCAGATGTAGTTTCGTAGAGTTGATGGGTTTGGTTCCTACCGATCGTAGTGTTCATAGCATGCACATCTCCTCCAGATGATCCATTTAGTTTTACAGAGCCCCTCCTTGTTTAGCAGGTCTCCTCTTGTTGTTCTACCATCCCTCCCACCCATTTTTTGAGGGAAGGAGCTTTGTATCTCATGTACTCATATATTATTGTATTCAGTCTTCGCTCATGTTTTTTCCATGTGTATTATGTATATGGGACACACTGTATTATTTTTTGGATCTGTTATGCTAGCATGTCATGTACCATTCAACATGTACTTCATTTCTTAGTTTTATATTTGTCACACGGAATAAGTCGATCTTGCAGACAAGATAGACCTTCCTAGAATCTGAAGAAGACCTAATGACAAGCAAACCAATCACACACTATCTTTCTCTAAATATGCTTTTATAAACAAAGGCAAACAAGTGTTTTAGGCCTACCTTAGGTCCAACGCAAGTTTGTGGAAGCCTTCTCTCTTTCGATCCAAATGAGCTCCCTTGTCGCGAATCTGTAAACACAAACAAGCAAACAAATTAAATAGCACCTGAAAATATAATATCATAAAACATATTTAACATGAAAGTCAAGGAATTCATGAAACAAATGACATGAGACAATTTGTTGAGAAAAACGAGTTTGATTGTATTAATTCAAATCAAGAAGAACTTTACAACCTGTGCCTTGACGCTGTACAAGCTCCTCCTAGGGTCCAGCAAGAAGTCTCCTCTACTTTGACAAGTTTCACTCTCTTCCCAATGAAGCCAAAAAGGTATGTGATCTCTCCTCTTAAGCTCAACTAGGAAGTCTTAATTTCACCAGCATTTACCCTCAAAAATGTTCAACTTCTAACCTCCCTAGCAACCAGCCCAATGCCTGAATTTATAGTGCAATGGAGGGAAGTTACTAGGTCCTCATTCAAAGGGATAAAGCCCTCCTTCAAAGGGATAGCTCCTCTCATCAAGGGATTAGCTCCTTCTCTTTTGGGATGCATGAACCACCTAAGAGTGGCCAATCCACGTCAAAATTCCTTCTATAATCATCTAGAATTAACCCAAAGTGGGTTTTTTAGAATAAACTTGCGTCTTTTTTACTTTCACAGGGGTTCGCACCTACACCTTTAGAGACAGAGCGGGCAGGTCCACAGTTTTTGTAAATAGAAGGTGCTGGACCGCAGGAAATAGTGAGAGAAAGTGTGGAACCATAGTTTTATTGATTTTCAATGTCTTTCTCTCATTTTCAAAGCTTGACTTGAAGAGCTGAAGTCTGGGACTTGCCTAGGAGGACAGTACAAGTGATGATAGACCCATACTGACTGCAAATAATCATGGTGACGATATTTTTGTGTAACAGATTGCCCCCTAAAGTGTGAAGTCTATAGTAGATGAGGATTTCATTTATCATTTAGGAAGAGTGAAGTACTTTATCATTTTGAAGATCATCTTGTGGAGAGCCCAGTTGGAACCCATAAAAACATTTAATGCAAGATATATATATGAGATCATATCATCGCTGAGGTACGCATTCCCATACTCAAATCAAAACTGACCTAGAAAACTAACTACTGCTCTGATACAGGAATGATCTTGTAATACATCACAAGTATAGACTCATGTGGACACAGTATGGACGCAGCCATCTGTTTATGAATAGTCCATTATATAATGAATACAAAATTCCTTGCAGCCTGGATTGTGGAAACTAGATCCAGGGTCTTCATTTCTACTTCCCGAAATAGTACGATTCTATCTATGCGAATGAATGTGTTGGAGTTGAACATGGTAGAAACCACTTGATTACCAGTCAATGATGTAAACTGTTAACAAGTGTGAGAGAACCCACCAGTGATGTCAATGGCTCTCAAAGTACCCACTACAATCCATGAGATGTGAATAAATGTGTTGATGTCGAACATGTCACGGAATCCTTTGATCGAAGGTCAATGATGCAACCTGTCGTCAAAGGCGAGAAACCTGCCATTGAGGCATGCAGATCCCAAGGGACTGACGATTTCTAGATCATCTTTCTAGATAATGAGCTGAAGTTGATAGAAAGCGATCCGTCGTAGGCAAGCCCACAACACGAAATCATAGATCAAGTTGAAGAAATTTAGTTGCAAGGACTGACTCAGAGATGGTCAAGATGGATGACAGATATTTTGCAGATGAATGGCTTATTGGCAGTGACCTCTTGAACACATAACGACACGACAGATGGCTTGGTGACAATTGACCCAAAGTTAATACCCAGAAACCGGCTGAAGACTTTCAATGTGGTTTGATCAACTGTTAGGCAAAGGATTTCCCAACCCAGGTGAATAAAAGTGTCGTGTTCAAGAGTGGTTACAAAGTATGACAAACAAGCTCATTTTTCTCTCTTTTCCCCCACCATTTCTCGCAAGTACCTCTTTATTTTTGACAAGCTTGAGGAGGATAGCATTTTCTTGATTATAAGCTCATCCTTCGGATGAGTCCAACTTAGTTTAAATTTGAACCCTAAGAAGGAGTGGTTCGTTCCTGTTTGTAATTAAACAGGTCTTTTACTGTGAAATTTTAACGAGTCCAGTATAGGAGAAACTCGGCGTTTTTCAATTTTAGAGAGTCTGAAAAAACTTAAGAAGACTCCAGGGTTGACCTTTTTCGTAAATTTGTGTCTCCCAAGCCCGAAAAAATATAAAATAATACTTGAGAGAACCACTTTATCTTTACGAACAAGGAGTACTTTTCGTAATTAGTGCCCCTGATCTGAAAAAGTAAAAAAACGATCAACGACACGTCATTTTATAACCAGTATCGAATTTGAAACAACAAAAATCCGACAATATTTTCATGTTTTTACGGTCAGAAAAGAGCTGTAAGTGGACCATCTTTTAGTTCCGTTTTAACAAGTTTAAAAGAAAAACTCGGCGATCTTTTCATGTTTTAGGAGTCAGAAAAGAGCTTAAAGGTGACTCTAAATGTTTTTTCGTTGAAAATGATAGATTTCGCCTGAATAATTCGTTATCCTGAACAAAAATGCAAACATTACTCATACCTGTTTGAAATGGATAAAAATGTTGCAAAAATACCTTTCCAAAGTGAAACATAAACAAATTTGCAATTTATTTACTCAAAAAACTTATAAAGAGGGCTTTCGTCAATTCATTTTTACCATTTGAGTTTTGGGTGAGAAAATAGTGCTTTTGTTCAGAAAACTTCCCGTGAAGATTACAGAAAATCCAACCGTCGGAATCGAACGTCGTCTTCTCTAGGTAATCCACATCATCCTACTCTTCATTTTTAACCACCATCATCATCCACCGTTTCATTTCTTGTTTTAGGCTTTCATTTCATTTTTTGGAGGGTTTTTAGGCTTAAAACCCGCATGCGGGGGCCCGCAGGCGTAACACTGCTAGCCCGCGGACCCCGACTTTTTCTCAATGGGGAAAAAGTCAGGGATCTGCACCTTCCATGTAGGCAAGGTGTGGACCCACGCACTGTGTCTAACCCAGAGGGTGCGGTCGCCTCCGCAAGGGTTTTTAACCCAAAAATTCTCAAAATTGGCCCAAACAAATAAATTTCTAGCATTCTAATTTGTCTTTTTACTTGATGCAGAGAGTACATCATGCTATATTGGCGTGAATGAGAGCATGAGGATGTGGATGCTGCCGCATTGAATCACCAACCTTTAATCGATGCATTGAAGGCTTGCGGCTTGTACAAATTCTGGGCCATTCCTAGCATGAGGGCCCAGGTGGATTTCTTACAGTGTCTGGTTGACAAATGGAGCATACAGGACCAGTGCTTCTTCATTGGTGGCCACCAGCTTGAAATCGAGACGGCAGACATATATTTCTTGACTGGTTTGCCTAAGAGAGGCGAAGACTTGACTCTATTCGGGGCTAGGCTAGGTGGCTAGTCTGTCGATAGCCTCCGGCTAGAGTTCTGCAACAGCCAAGCTAGAGACAAAGGGATAGACATAAAAAACATATCCCTTCCTAAACTCATGGTGATCGCATTTACTGTCACCAAACTTTGCGGGAGTGCCGCATTACATGTTGCCACCGGATCCTAGATGCGTATGGCAGTTGATTGCTTTCGAGGCACCATCTTCAACTGGTGCGATGTTGTGTTGGCCAATGTGAAAGGCCAACTGACCAGAGTCAAGAACAGACAACTAAAGACCTTTGGTTATGGGGCTTTGGTTGTGAGCTTTGGTCTGGAGAGGGTTCCCATGTTGATCCCGCAACACCTTACTGTTGGAGCTGGACTTCCTCGAGAGCCAAAACTGATGCGATGGGTCGCAGTTATGGCCCGTCATCCGGACGAGGGGACAGAGGTTGTTTGATTCAAACCTGAGTATTTCCAATGGTTGGAAAACCAGGTTTTTTCTATTCAGGACTTCCCTTATGCTGGGGTAGATTTTCGTGGTGACCCAGACATGGCTCTTCGACCAGCAGAGCAATGGGATGACTCAGGTAAAATCATTTTCAACATTTTTCCTATTTTATTTTTTTTTATTTTTCCATCGTCCCAAAACTGAGACAGGCATCGACATCTGCAATATCAAGAGTAAAACCAAGATAAGCAGGAATAATGACGAAAAAACACTCTCTAAGCTAAGCACACTGTTTAGACTAAAACACACCAGCTAGAAAGAAAAACTATCCTACTAAAAAAAAATCTCCATACCCATTCTTTAAGCATAATACGTCTTCAGGTAAAGACCATTTCTGGGTTTACCCAAAGAGTCCCTGTCAAAGTCTACCAATTCATAGGCCCCTTTTGCTAGCTTTCACTTGACAACATAGGGACCATGCCACATAGGAACATATTTTCCATCGCCTAATTTATCATTAGCTTGATCGTAAACTAAGACTAGATCTCCTTCCGAAAAAATTCGAGGGGTCACATTTCGATCATACTGAGCTTTCATACGTTTTGCGTGAGTCTCGATCGCCAATGTAGCATCACGTTGATTCTAATCTAATTAAGCCAAGTATAACAAACGATTTTCCTCTTCGGAAGTGCCTCGAAGTAACTCGATGGCCATTTGCAATGACGGGATTTCGCATTCAATGGGTAACACAACTTCCAGACCATAGACTAGTTGGAAAGGAGTGAACGTTGTTGATGTTTTTACTGAAGTTCGGTACGCCCAAAGCACTAAAAATAGCATGTTATGCCAATTCGACCGATGAATCCCAATGATTCGTCGGATCATGATGACTAAGACTTTGTTGATGGATTCAACCAGACCATTAGCTTGTGGATAATAAGGGGTTAAACTATCGTGACGCAAACCAAGCTAGCCTGTAAGTTCGGTCATCATAACGTTTCGAAAATGACGCCCATGATCAGTGATTATCGCTTGTGGGACTGGTGGGCCCCAATATTGTAGCAATAATGCTACAACTCCTGGAACTCACGTCTTTAATTTTATCAACCCGGTAGTTCGTAACAAACTTGGAAGCAACGGTGTTGTATGCACAAGTACTAGCTCTTGCCGCAGCTATCACTTGGTCAGCTGGCACAAGTCCGCTGGGAGCTTAAGCCAACTTCTATGAGCTCTTAGAAGAAGCTTTTTAATTGATGGATGAAAGCTAACTCGAACGAAGCTAATCTAATTGCAAAAAGAAACTGAAAGCCAAAAAGAAATGCAAACCCTAGCAAACCCTAATTCTATCAGCTAGTCCTACTGACGCAAAGGAGAGCATGCAAACTACTGAAAGAGGTGCCATTACTTCTAGGAAGGTAAAATGCATGTGTCTAAGTTATCACTATCTGAAGAAAACATATTTTTGTATTTTTGACTAAGTTATTAGAATTATCATGCATGTGCTTTTAACTAGCTTTTCACTGTGCAGAGGTGGATCAAGGAGGAGAAGCGCTTGGGAAAGGTTGGTAAGGTTCAGAGAGGGTCTAAGGGGTCCCTAACACCCTTCCAAAGAGTCTCACAAAGTTTGGCTGCCAAGAAACCGTGTTTATGAGCTTTTACAGGAAGTCTGCAAGGGTTCTACAGGATGTTCTGAAAAGAGGATTTTGGAGAATGGATGGAGGGAAAAAGGTGGAGGAACAAGTATGGAGGTGAAATAGGGGTGTAGGGGAGTTCAAGACTTGGAGGTTGGAGTTGAGAAGGTGTAGATGGTGAGATTTGTTCAAGGAGGGATGAAACGATGTTGTACAAGAAGATGAGAATCATGGCAAAGTAAGCGAATGAGGTAAATGTAAGGTAAGGATTCTGAGTGAAGGATGAAACAGGTAGGTTGGATGGAGTATGTGCAGGTAAGGAAGGGTAATAGGTACTCTGCAAGTGGTTTTTCAAACTGAACAAACAAAGACATGCAAGAAAACAAAGATCTAGTTATAAAACCTATGACCTAGTTACTTCACTCTAATTTGACCTAACAACAAAAGGAAATGAACAGAAGTTTATGTGCAGTGAAACCATGTGAAACAACTATGAAACTAAGTGATCATAAACCTAATCATGCATCCAAACTGATATCAAATTCTACGAACGGGATTCAAACACTAATGATTGCATGGTGAAGCAAAGAAAGTGTTTTTGTTTGGGACAGCATGGTTACTTCAACTCCAGCCCCTGATCCAATAAGGACGAGGTGAAACCAAAAGCGTTTGCTGACCCTTTTTTGGAGCTTTTTCCTATTATTATCCTACCAATATATTCTAAACATAAACAGCTACTTTAACCATCAAAAGAAACCTAAGTAACAAAGCACGAATTAAATCTAAAGAGCAGATTTTATTTTAAGAACGCATCAAACACACATAAAGATAAACAAGGGAGGTACTGGGCGCTTGAGATGGGCCCAACCCCAAGAGCTACAGCCTCCCAAGAGAGATTTAGAGCTGGTGCAAAGCTGGATCCATATTTATTAGTCAAGAATGAAGAGTTACATCAAAACTGTCCACAAGGAGAGCTTGACAATGAGCTGAAAGCAAAGCTAATCTATTGCATACAAATCGAATTACAAAATGACTACAACAAGGCTATGAAATGACTAACTACTAACTACTATCTACTGGCTAACTAGCTAACATCCACTGGCTAACAAAATGACTAACTGGCTAACCAAAATGAGGCCCTAAGCCTTCTTATTTATACAAATTGAGGACCCAACAGTCCTCCTAAACTTTAGGGACTCGGCCGCCCAAAACTTGGAGTTAACAGCAGTCCTACTTGACTTGCTTGGCTGCCCTTGTGCTGATTGATTCGGTGGCCCTTGAACTCCGAGCTGATGGTGGAGAATTCGAGGTAAGGGCCCATAAATGAAGGGGACACCTTCCTACAAATCCTCTAGCTTGTTCTCCCACGAATTTGGCTGCCAAGTGCTCATTAAGACCTTCAATTTTGTCTCCAAGTTGACCAAAAAGGCTACACAAAGCACCCATTAGACTTGTTGGCATAATGACTAACCAAATTCACTCTATTAACATAAATATAATCAAAAACATGCAATAAACTAATGAGAATGGTGGATTAAGTCAAATTAGGAGGTTGAATGAGCCCAAATAATTGTTCATTTTTGGGGCTCATCATCACCCCCCTACTGAAAGTGTTGCTCATCCTCTGAGCAACCAATCTCTCTCCTCATCTTTGATGGCCCTGGTGGCTTCTTTGGCTAACATCTCGGCCGATTCCTTCTTTGGCTTCCCTCTTTTCAAACTTCCTGTAGAAACAGTTCGCTGACTTCCTGTAGAACCAGTCCTCTATCTTCATGTAGAAACAGTCTACTAACTTCCTGTAGAACCAATTTTCTCTGATTTTGCTTGCTTGGCTGGGGGTGCCTTCTCCTTGAACTGTGCTATGGCTGCCTTGGGTGTGTCCCTACCTGTTTGGCCTTTTTCAGTCTTCTCTGCTCGTGCTTGCAACCGCTTCTCCCTTGGCATTTGTGTTATTTTACCACCCCCTGCTTTGGCCTCAACAGCTTGTCCTTTTCCCTCATTCCTCTTCCTGTTCCTTCTGTGGTGGTCTTTCTTGTGTTTGTTACATCATCATTGAGACCCTCACTGTTGCTTCTTTATCATATCCATGAAGTCTACCTGAAAGTTAGATCTCCATGTGTGTCTAAACTGTGATTGCAACCGTGGAATTTTATTTCAAATACCCATTGAGAGATATCAAATTACAGTTCACACTGAGGTATGCAGGCCAATATAAATTGTATGCTGAGATCCTTGATCATAGGAAAGATCCTTAAACTTCATCTCTTTGATCTCCATCAAGTGGAGTCCAACATTGCAAATTCGAACAGTTTTACTGAGTATGCAAGCACTGTTAAGTGCACCAAATCCAGATGACCCTCTTTCTGAAAACATTGCAAAACACTGGAAGACAAATGAAATTGAGGCTGTGGAAACAGCAAAAGAATGGATAAGGTTGTATGCAAGTGGGGCCTGACATTCTACATCGATTCATTCAATAGTATTGTTCTAATGTGGCATTTGTGCGAATGAACAGGCCTTGTATGAGTGGGCCATCTTGCAGATGACCCACTTACATGAAGCCACAGAGAAGTACTTATTCCAGTTATTTCCAATGTGTGACTACTTTCTAGTCCAGATCAAGCTTTCGATATTACATCTTTCTCTTTGATCTCGGATGCGAGGAGAGCTGTTTTGCATTGGGGCATTCACAACTATCGATGATGACATGAATAGCTGTTCTTCCATCTCTACGTCTTATTTCTACCTCTAGTGCTGAGTGGTTCTTTTCTTTTTGTGCGGCCACTGTTCCTATTTTCACCTTGTAAAACTTGCTGGTGAAACTGTCATTGAACTGGAATGTATCTTTTTCACCTATATCCCTGCCCATAGGTTCTTTACGCAGTACATTTTCCCTTTACACAGGCAAGAGATTGCAAGCACCTTTTCAGGTCTACAGCTAGGATATCTGTTGCCTGTTCAATTTCTTTATAGCTCAGACAATCTGCTGAATTAAACAACATTAGAATACACATATGATAAGTGGAAACATTAAGTTCATGTTTCCTAGATTTACCAAAGGTTGCTTTTAGGTCTGCAGTTCCCATGTTAGTCTGCCATGTCAATCTCCGACCAGTGTGTGTGCTGAGATAGTATCCCCTAAACCTTTCACACACAGCCCAGATTTCTGTGGGCAGGTTGCAACATGCACCTGGCTGTGTTGGCCATGAACCTGTTGTGAGAACTTGCACGGCCAAAGTAGGCTCTTCGCTGACTTCATTGGAGCCAGCCAGCAATGCATTGAAGCCTTGCATAGTGTCCCTGGAAGTCTTCATATCTGTAAACATACCTTCCAACTTCGAAGTGAACTGATAACCACATTCTGTCTTCAATTTCACAATTAGACCCCTCTCAGCATCATCTGAAACAGTTTTCCCTTGTCAAGTATTACTTCTACATCCTCTTCGCTGACTCCTTTTAGACCCTTCCGAAGTTTATCATCAACAAACAAAGAAATATATTCTGGTGACATTGTATTCAAATTAATAAAGAATTCAAATGATGAATTCAAAGCATTTTGGAAAGTTTTATCATTGCTAAATGCCATGCTAATAATTTTGTCATACTTATCAAGAAGGTGTTGCACAAAGTCAACTGAATCTTTCAGCGTCTCTGGAGTTCCATGAGTACTTGTTCATTTTTCACTTTGTTGCACAGGTACTTGTAAAAAAAAATGTCAAAGCACACAGAGAATGCAGCATGCACGGATTGAAGCAGTTGAGAATTGGTGGTCTTTTTGGGATAACAAGAGACACCTTTAGAAGCTGAATTACCTTTTAGATGGTGGTTTACAGTGGAAGAGATTGTTACTAAAACCAATTCTTATCCCAAAGCTTGCAAATATTCAGTTCCATATGATGATGACAGTAGACTGGATGATGGAAGGCTTGTTTATGACTGCACCACAGAAAGTAGCCAAGACAAAAAGATCAGAGTTGCAGCGTCTCAGGGTTGTATGTATTGCATTGGTTGTTGTCAAGAACGTGGAAAAATTAATCAGCGGATGGTGAGAGTCAGCCGAGCAACTTTAATTGAGGCGTGATTCACGTGAGAGAGAGAAGTGGCCAAGTGTACGTGGCCTCATGCAACTAGAAGTGTTGTTCCTCACTGTAGTGTAATTATGAACTGTAGTTCTCTGCCTGTAATCACTCACCATTAGTTGCACTGGAGTTCAAACGGCCAACACTTCCTGTTTTTTAAATTTCCACGTGAGTCAACTGTCCACGTGTACTGCGTGACTGCCGGCTGAGTTCTAGAGAAGACAATCAGCTTAACCTTGATAATTCGTGGCTTAATCCCACCATTCCATTAATTCATGCAGTTTTGAAATTAAATTTATGCAATAGAAGAATGAGTTTCAGTCACATACCTCGAAGTTGAATGGCTGCCGTGAGCTGCTGTGGCCTGTCATTGCTGCATGCATTGGTTTTTCTGATTGCATGTGGCTTGGCTGCTAATATTTGATTGCTTTTTCCTTGTGCAGGTGTCCTCTGGCCAGATCTAAGCTCCAGGCAATTGTTTCCACGTTCAAATCTGCACGTTCAAGCTGCTACTGCTGCAATGTCACAGAACCAGAACTTGTTTTCGCCATTTCTCCCAAACGGCAAAGCGGATCGATCTGAAACTTGCTGAGCATGTTTCTATCATCATTATGCATCTCCCATAGCAAAATCGTGATCAATGGATGCACGGATTTCGAGAAAAATGGCAAATGGCTGAAGATTTCAGAGATCAATTTCTCGGAAACCGTGCATCGGAATTGGCTGAAACTGCTTGGGTAGGTTACCATCACTCATATGCATGTCCCCATGGAACAGGTTTTGAAACGAATGCATGGTTATGGAGAAAATGCAAAAATGGCTGATGGTGATGGAGGTTGATTTCTTGGAAACCGTGCACCGGAATTGGCTGAAACTGCTCAAGCATGTTGCCATCACCCTTGTACAATTCCCCATAAAACGGTTCGTCAAATGGATGCATGGTTTTCAAGTTATGGCAAAAACAAATTTAGTTCTATGGATTTTTGCCTCAAGGCTTTTTGCAAATGTTTTCATGGAAGGAAAAACTGAGCTTGGGCTGTGATGCAGGTATGGAGATGATGGAGGAGGAGTTGGAAGATTGCATGAGGGCTTCTGAACCCTTGAGGAAGCTACCATGTTCGCCAAACCACTTTTTGAAATCATGTCTAGTTTCCCACAATTTCTACAGGAAGTTCCTGTAGAAGCACAATGAGAAGCACAATGAGGTGGAAAAAATGATGGAGAAAGGCAAGGGATGGACACACAAGTGCTTGTAGGCCTAATCAACAAATTTCCACCATTAGATTCACTTTTGAAATTGGATTTTGCTCGTCCAAAGGTTCTACAGGATGTCTCCTGTAGAAATACAGAGCTTCCTGTAGAAGGCACAAGAAAAATTCCTTTAACCTTGATTTGAGTGCTCCTCCTGTCATGAAACGTCCTTCTTGCAACCTGCAATTAGCCAATGGAAATTAGTTTTATTTTCTTTTTCTTTTTCTCTTTTTTTTTTTTTGAAAAACAACTAGGGCGCCTCATGGAGGTTTTCACCCTAATTGCCTGCCTTGGGCGCCTCCAAGGGAGGTTTTCACCCAAAGATCTTATTCTCTTTTCTCTTTTTTTCCAACCCATTGACCGCCTCATGGAGGTTTTCAATCAATGAGCCAATCTAAGGCGCCTCCGAGGAGGTTTTCACCTTAGATTTCTATTTTCCTCTTTTTTCATTTTTTCTTTTTCTTTTTTTTCTCTTTTTTTTTTCTTTTTTTTTCTACCCTACCCTACTTGAGAAACAAAATCGTTTTCAAGTATAAGAATACTTCCAATGGAGCCATGTGCACATCGAGATTAGAGACAAAATGATGTGAAGGCTCGAAATGCATGCTTTGATAGGTATCCAGATCTCAGAGACCAAATGATCTGACTCTGAAGGGATCAAACATAGCTGAGGAAGAGAGTACTGCTACAACTTAGTCACCTTCTGAAACCATATCTCAATATAGCTTTGATATCCTTGGTCCTTTTACTGATCTGGATCATTCTTCATGTCACTTTCTATCATGACTTTCTCATCTTCCTCCTTTTGCTGATCTTTCTCTTGAATACATGGAAGATTTGATGGTAACCATGAGGAAACTCTCTCGATCTTTGATTCTGATCTATTCTCTTCATCAAGTGAAACCCATGGTTCTTTGATCTCCTCTTTTGAATCTTCTTTTGCTGGATGTGATCCTTCAATGCTTTCAAGATGATCTCTTTTTTGCAATGCTTTTCCTGAGCTATGGTGAAGATCATTGAGCTCAAGAGGAGTTGTTTGCATATGTTGTGCCTCAAATTTGCAATGGGGTTGAGTTGCTCCATTGTATGGCTTTGGAAATGGTACGGATAGTTGAGTGGAGGTGTGAAATTGAGATGGAGATGGATGGCATTGTGGTTGGGTAGGCATTTGGGGTTGCCTTGGTGGAGGAGGAGGCGATGGTTGTGGATGAGCAGGTGGTGGAGGAAAATGAGTGGGATGAGAGTTGTACTGGGGCCTCCACTCCTGATAAGGTACATTCCACTGAGGCTGTGGCTGAGCATAAGAGGGAAATGAATGAGCAACTGGTAGGGCATAATATGGATCTGTGAAGGAACAAGGAGGATATGACCAAGGAGGAGGTGTAGACCAGGAAGGATGAGCAGGGGGACCCTAAGAAGGCATGAAAGTGGCTTGATAGGGGTCATAATAGGTCTCGGGTGTCCCTTGCAGTTCCTGCTAGTAAGATCTAGGTCCATGCGGCCTCCTTTGGTTCATATAATGGAGTGATTCAGTGGCTCCTTTGGCTCTCTGATATGCAGCTTTAAGTCCAGGCAAGGAAGGGCACTGATTTGTAGGATGGTATTCTTCACAGATGAAACACACTTCTAGGGAGTGCATTGGACATTCGTTCCTAGGATGCTTTCTAGTGCACCTAGGACAAAAGATGACCAAAGCCCTCTTGGCTTCCTCTTGCTTCTTTTGGATCCATAGGGTATCCAATTGCCTGGCAAGAAACTGCCTCATATCACTCTTGAAATCTTCTATCTGATCTTCAAATTCATCTTTGGACAAGGGACTGCTCCCAACATTTCTGCTTGTAGCCATTTGCTCCAGAGGAATGGTTTCTTCTTCTTCTTCCCTTGAGGTTCTTCAAATATGTCTTGCTGTCCACCTAAGGGTTCTTTAATCACAGCCATCGAAGAAGAGAGAATGTTGGCTGTGTGAAGCAGTGGGGGTGTTGTGCAATCATTTTTCTAACTTATCTCTACTCCTACAAGGCATGAAATGAAATCTTTTTGGTTGATTTTTGTATTTTTCTTCTTCTACCTGCAAAAATGAAATAGATTGAACTACAACTAACTATCTTGCTGAAATGAAAATGCGGAATTGAAATGGAATTAGGAAATGACTAATCTATTTTGCTCAAATGAAATTGCAGGAATGAAATGCTAGGCTACGCTTGCAGAATTGAAATGCTAATCTACGCTTGCAGAAATGAAATTGCAGAATTGAAATGTTAATCTATGAAAGCGGGAGATTCTAGTCTACTTTTGCAAAAACGAAATTGCATAATGGAAATGAAATAAACTACTTAGCAGAAGGTTGTAGTGGAAAATAGAAGAAAAGCGGCAATCACCAATACTCTGACGCTTCCCCGACAACGGCGCCAAAAGGATGGTGGGCCCCAGTATTGTAGCAATAATGCTACAACCCCTGGAACTCACGTCTTTAATTTTATCAACCCGGTAGTTCGTAACAAACTTGGAAGCGACGGTGCTGTATGCACAAGTACTAGCTCTTGCCGCAACTGTCACTTGGTCAGCTGGCACAAGTCCGCTGGGAGCTTAAGCCAACTTCTATGAGCTCTTAGAAGAAGATTTTTAATTGATGGATGAAAGCTAACTCGAACAAAGCTAATCTAATTGCAAAAAGAAACTGAAAGCCAAAAAGAAATGCAAACCCTAGCAAACCCTAATTCTACCAGCTAGTCCTACTGACGCAATGGAGAGCATGCAAACTACTGAAAGAGGTGCCATTACTTCTAGGAAGGTAAAATGCATGTGTCTAAGTTATCACTATCTGAAGAAAACATATTTTTGTATTTTTGACTAAGTTATTAGAATTATCATGCATGTGCTTTTAACTAGCTTTTCACTGTGCAGAGGTGGATCAAGGAGGAGAAGCGCTTGGGAAAGGTTGGGAAGGTTCAGAGAGGGTCTAAGGGGTCCCTAACACCCTTCCAGAGAGTCTCACAAAGTTTGGCTGCCAAGAAACCGTGTTTATGAGCTTCTACAGGAAGTCTGCAGGGGTTCTACAGGATGTTCAGAGATTTCTACAGGATGTTCTGAAAAGAGGATTTTGGAGAATGGATGGAGGGAAAAAGGTGGAGGAATGAGTATGGAGGTGAAATAGGGGTGTAGGGGAGTTCAAGACTTGGAGGTTGGAGTTGAGGAGAAGGTGTAGATGGTGAGATTTGTTCAAGGAGGGATGAAACGATGTTGTACAAGAAGATGAGAATCATGGCAAAGTAAGCGAATGAGGTAAATGTAAGGTAAGGGTTCTGAGTGAAGGATGAAACAGGTAGGTTGGATGGAGTATGTGCAGGTAAGGAAGGGTAATAGGTACTCTGCAAGTGGTTTTTCAAACTGAACAAACAAAGACATGCAAGAAAACAAAGATCTAGTTATAAAACCTATGACCTAGTTACTTCACTCTAATCTGACCTAACAGCAAAAGGAAATGAACAGAAGTTTATGTGCAGTGAAACCATGTGAAACAACTATGAAACTAAGTGATCATAAACCTAATCATGCATCCAAACTGATATCAAATTCTACGAACGGGATTCAAACACTAATGATTGCATGGTGAAGCAAAGAAAGTGTTTTTGTTTGGGACAACATGGTTACTTCAACTCCAGCCCCTGATCCAATAAGGACGAGGTGAAACCAAAAGCGTTTGCTGACCCTTTTTTAGAGCTTTTTCCTGTTATTATCCTACCAATATATTCTAAACATAAACAGCTACTTTAACCATCAAAAGAAACCTAAGTAACAAAGAACGAATTAAATCTAAAGAGCATATTTTATTTTAAGAACGCAACAAACACACATAAAGATAAACAAGGGAGGTACTGGGCGCTTGAGATGGGCCCAACCCCAAGAGCTACAGCCTCCCAAGAGAGATTTAGAGTTGGTGCAAAGCTAGATCCATCTTTATTAGTCAAGAATGAAGAGTTACATCAAAATTGTCCACAAGGAGAGCTTGACAATGAGCTGAAAGCAAAGCTAATCTATTGCATACAAATCGAATTCCAAAATGACTACAACAAGTCTATGAAATGACTAACTACTAGCTACTATCTACTGGCTAACTAGCTAACATCCACTGGCTAACAAAATGACTAACTGGCTAACCAAAATGAGGCCCTAAGCCTTCTTATTTATACAAATTGAGGACCTAACAGTCCTCCTAAACTTTAGGGACTCGGCTGCCCAAAACTTGGAGTTAACAGCAGTCCTACTTGACTTGCTTGGCTGCCCTTGTGCTGATTGATTCAGTGGCCCTTGAACTCCGAGCTGATGGTGGCGAATTCGAGGTAAGGGCCCATAAATGAAGGGGACACCTTCCTACAAATCCTCTAGCTTGTTCTCCCACGAATTTGGCTGCCAAGTGCTCATTAAGACCTTCAATTTTGTCTCCAAGTTGACCAAAAAGGCTACACAAAGCACCCATTAGACTTGTTGGCATAATGACTAACCAAATTCACTCTATTAACATAAATATAATAAAAAACATGCAATAAACTAATGAGAATGGTGGATTAAGTCAAATTAGGAGGTTGAATGAGCCCAAATAATTGTCCATTTTTGGGGCTCATCAGGGACACCAAACCTAGCAATTATATGATTGAACATGAAAATTGCAGTTGTCTTGCCGTCTGCCTCAAATGTAGGCATCGCCTCGGCCCACTTGGTAAAATAATCTACCGCAAGGATGATATATGCATGCCCCCCGGCCGAGTGAGGGTTACATGTAATAAAATTGATACCCCATTTGGCAAAATGACCAACGACAATTATAGGGTGGAGAGGAGCAGGTGGAGCGCACATCTTTCGATCAAAAATTTGGCAGTTGTTGCATTTTCGGACCGCAATAATACAATCTTTAAACAAAGACGGCCAGAAGTAGCCAGCGCGCAATATATTTTTGGCTGTGGCATACCCAGACATATGACCACCACACGCTCCAGAGTGACAGTCATTTAGAACTCTTTCAACTTCCTCATGAGTTAAGCAACGTCGAAAAACAGAGTCCGCCCCACGACGATAAAGGGTATCTCCGATAATCCTGAATTGTTGGGATTGGAATCGTATTTTCCGATGTTCTGACCTTGAAATTTTTGGCCGAAAGGATTGGGTCTAGAGATAAATGATGATATCCCCATACCACGAATCTAAAGTTCTGATTAGAAACAAGGATTCGTCCTCAATGGGCTCTTCGCCACAGTCTCTGTGTCAGCACGCAGGAAGTCACACATTAACTCCGCAAAAACTAAAGATTTCTTAGACTTAGATTTTTCAAATTCCAAGTCGAACTCCTGCAAGATAACAATCCATTTAGAGTACTTTCCCCCTAGCAATTGCTTGGTCAAAATGTAGATCATAGGGTTGCAATCTGAAATTACTGTAGTTTTACGTAGTAAAATGTAGTGACAAAAACGTTGGACGGCTTGAACAGCCACCAATGCCAATTTCTCCACATGTGAGTATTTTAGCTCAGTTGGATTTAAGGTTCGACTAAGGTAATATATCACATGTTCAGTTCCGAATTCATCTTCCTAAACTAAGACCATTCCAATGGTGGAATGAGAGGCGGCGAGATACAAGAAGTAATCCTGGTTGTAGTTGGAAGGATGCAATAACGGTGCATGGGTCAACGCATGTTTTAGTGCATCAAAAGATTTCTGAGCTATCTCATCCCAATAGAATGGAGTATTCTGTTTCAACAACCGGGTAAAACCCTTTGTAACCTCAGCGTAGTTAGGAATGAATCGTCGTAAAAAGTTTGCTTTCCCTTGCAAACTTTGGAGTTGGCGAAGACTCGAAGGAGGAGGCAATTTGACAATAGCTTCGACCTTCGGGGGATCAATGCGAATGTTGGCTTTCGAAACTACAAACCCTAGCAATCGACCTGTCTCTATACAGAAGACACATTTGTATGGATTCAACCGAATCCGATAATGCCTACACCTCATAAAGATTGCTCGTAAATGGACGAGATGATCAGCTCGATGTAATGAATGAGCAGGCAAATCATCGAGATAGGGTTGCACAATGTGCTTGATGTCATGAAACGCATAAGACATGGCCCTTTGAAAAGTTGCTCCGGCATTCTTGAGCCCAAAAGGTAACTTGAAATAATCAAATGTCCCCCATGGACAAATGAAAGCCGTTTTTGGTTGATCGGCAGGTAGAATATTGATTTGATTGTATCCGGAAAAACCATCCATGAAGGAGAATATTTCGCTGCCGGCACAATCATCAATGATTTGATCGATATAGGGAGTTGGGTAATTGTCCTTTGGAGAGGCTCGATTAATGTCCCTATAATCAATGCATATTCTTATTGTTCCTTGCTTTTTGTTAACCGGAACAATATTCGATACCCAATCCATTAATGGGATCGTATAAATGAAACCTGCTTTGAGTAATTTTTCAACTTCTGCTTTAATTGCAGCAGCTTTTCTTGGGTGAATCTGACGCAAACGTTGCCAGACGGGTTTAGTGTCTGGGTAAGTCTTGATCTCATGAACAACAATCGCGGGATCAATTCCTGGCATTTCCTCATATGACCAGGCAAACACGTCGTGGAATTCTTGAAATAGGGCCTTATGTATTTGAATTTCGTCATCTGTACACAAGGAACCTATATGAATGTTCTCAACAATTCCAGGCTTAACCGAAATGTCAATAGGAATAGTTCGAGAGACGTTTCCCAAATTTAACTCTGAATCAGGATGTTTCATTGGATTCTGAGGTTCCTTGACATATTCAATCGTAAAAATTGATGAAAAATCATTTTCAAAATGATCATTCTCGGTTAAAAACGAAGATCGGTGATGGAGATCTTCCCATGGTAAATCATCTACACATAGGATTTCACGAATTTGCTCATCAAAGTGAACAAGTTCAGAAAATGTGATTAAATCCGAGCTTGATGTGAAAAGTGATTCCTCACGGACCACATTCATGAAGTCAATTTCGGCTGAAGATGGGTCGGTAAATGATTGCATGGCCTCATACGCAATTTCATATGGACTCAAAGGCATGACATCACCAAATGAGTCTATCTCAGATTCAGAAGGAATGATCCAAGGATCATCATAAACAATGGTGTCTGACGTAATCATATGAATGGTTGCAAATGAAGACGATGCGTTGATCGGAGGAAAAGGAAAAGTTCCCAGTAAACCGGCATCTTTAACTAGTCCTACTCCAACATCCTTATACGGGATAATCGTTTTACCGACATGCTGAATACTTTCAGAAGAGGCTGGGTCGGATGAAAAGTAAGCCAGCTGGTCTATTGTTACGATCTTTCCATTATGAGGAAACTTTATAACCCGAAAGACCGATGAAACGATAGCTGTCATAGCATAGGACCAACTTCGACCCAAGAGAAGGTTGTAATCTAAAGGGGCATCAACCACCTCCACATCTAGATTAATGGTTTTTCCTTCAACCCCTATAGGCAAATCCTGTAGAATGCCAAAAGGATGAAACCCACGGCCATCAAAGGCCTTTAGAATCGTCGGGGATTGATTTAGCGAAGGAGAACCAAACAATCTCCAACACTGTATCGACATAATACACGTTGAGGCTCCCTCATCAATCACAGTTCGATGAATAGGCCTGTTTTTTACTATCACTGGAATCTAGAAAGCCATTTGATGAGGTAAGCGCGGTGTACTATTTTCTAGATCGAAAATTATTAGGTTCGAGTCCTGAACGTCAACAGCTCCTATAGTCGACAAAAGTAATTTACGCTGTGCTGGACATGATTGCAGCACTTCCAAAGCTGACATTCCTGAGGGTGAAACAGCTAAATCCTCAACAATGTTATAGTTCTAAGCCGCTCTCGCATGTGGATTGAATGCTGACTTTCGAAGTATACCCTTAGCAGGCAGTTTGATTACCAAGTCTGGATTAGGTTTCTCGATCTGTAGTGGATCAGAACCGGGAGCTAAGGTTGATGGATTAGAATTAGAAGATTCTGCTTCTTTACCATCAACAGGACTTTTACTACCATAATCATGCGATCGAGTCACAATCCTAACATGGGACATCATCAGTATGGGTTCTTCATTGGCACTTGAGGAAGAACCTATCATCTTACTGTCTTGAGCTGGAAAAGGATCCTTCAAAACAGCAGGCGTTTGGGAACCTTTGACAATCTTCGCAACCTCTGCACAATGAGGGAAGTCTCTTGTAAAATTTTCATCGTCACAAAAGAGACAAGGATAACAAGGTTTGCGTTTTTCATCATTGGATTTCGATTTTTCAGGTTTTTCCTTTGAATTTTTGTCCGTTTTATTCTTCTTCTTTCCTTTCTTCTTCCCACCGGATTTTGATTTGGCTGTAGATGACTCTACAACGTGAATATCGGTGGAAATCTCTACAGAAGAATCTTCTGTCGGGGAATCAGGCAAGGTTATGATAGGAGAAGAATTCTTGGAAGACTTCTTCTTACTTTTAGTGTTAACCATACCAATCATACCATCAGCGGCATGAGATCCCGAAGGAGCTGCAGCGATTTGATTTTGCTTGGGAAGATTGGGGATTTTTTCATGTAACGTACCTGACTAAGTATAGACCAAGTCAAGGTACTGTGCTTGAGAAATTACTTGCTCCTCAGTAACAACTCCGGCTTTAGCTACATCTTCAGTGATCTTTGGCAACAAATATTTTACGAACCATTCAGCCAAGATCTGATCCGGAATAAAAACCTTCACTAAACGTCGTCGACGTCTCCACTCATGAATATGATCTGAAATGTAAGTGGACGTCGATTGCTTTAACAAAGTTAACAATTTCGTGCCATTGTCATATCGGACTAGCAACTGAAAATGAGTTAAAAACGAGGTAGCTAACTGACTAAAATGATAAAAAGTGCCTCGCGGTAACTCAATGTACCACTTGGCCGCAAGACCAATTAGAGTGCACTGGAAAAGTCTTAGACGGATTGAATCATCTGAAATGGAGTTATACACACACCAGAGGTGATAAGTCATCACATGGTTCGACGGGTCCTCTCCTGATTTACCTTCGAACTTAGGAATATCACTAGGCAACTTATTCGGCATTGGTGGCCAAAACGGAATATAATTAATGGGATCGTTCGTTAGGCGCGACAAGTCAGGCAAGTCCAAAGTTGCGATAAATGGTAACTGACGATTAGGGTCCCTAAAACTCTAGGTCATGAGACCAGCCCCAGGAGGAGGATATCCGGGATAACTAGGAATAGGAATTGCATTTGGGATATTGTATCCTCCCAGAAAACCAGGATTAACCGAACCGTACTGGGGTTGCTGAGGTTGTTAATATGTGTACCCAGGGTACGGTTGATACTGATAGACTGGCTGCTGCACAGTAGGATCGAATTGGTACTGTCCCTGGTACGGTTGATAGGTAAATTATTGTTGACTTGTGACAATCATACTTGAACCAGGTTGTCCTACAGGCATCTGAACCGAAGTTTGAATCGTGGATCCAGAGAGTGGTAAAGAGGTCTGAGGAGTAGATACAGGAATAGTAGAAACCAGAGTTGTCGATACTCCGGAAGTAGGTGGGGTAGATTGAACAGATGTTGCGGTAGTTGCAGCAGTCATTTGAGGCAGAATACGAGGCATACTAGGCCCAGGTTGAGAAACTACTGAAGGTACAGAAGTTTGAATATTAGACTGGACAGGTTGCTGGGGTGTACCAGAAACTAAGGGTTGTCCATTTTGAGATGACAACTGTACATTTGGCTACAACACCTGTTGAGTTTGCGATGGATCCCACACTAAATTCATTCCGGGGTATTGACCCATAACAGGTTGAGAATATTGAGGACCATAACTGGGTTGAGGGTAGGATTGATAATTCAAAGGTACATTTCCCGTTCCCTGAACATATGATTGACCGGAGGGTGGTTGGAAACCTTGGTTCGAGTACTGACCTTGGGGTTGATACCCTTGAGGCACGTACTGATACTAGGGTTGACCTTGAGGTATAAATTGATACTGGGGTTGACCTTGGGGTACATATTGAGTCTGGGGTTGACCTTGAGGAACATACTACCCCGTAGATATGTACTGTCCTTGAGGTTGCCCCCCAGACGCAAATTGGGTACCTTGAGGTTGGCCCCCAGTCGATAATTGAGGCTGCCCCCCAGGCGATAACTAGCCACCTTGAGGTTGAGGATTGGGAATAGAACCTGACATCATGAGAATATCTTCTACGCTCAACGGCTTAGTACCATTGCTTCCAGTTAATAACCCTTGTTCAATGGGTTGAGGAGATGCTCCCGAAAAAGTACCAGAAAGTGACTGATACCCAGAGGGAACAGAAGGACCGCCATACAAAAAGGATTCGGGCGATTAAGTAAACATGGACGACTGTCTTGACATATTTAATGGAGGATAATAACCTCTAGGTGTTGGGTGATAAGGAACACGAGGTGGTGAAAAACTTAACCCTGGGTTTTCTAAGAAATTGTCAAAGAAAGATACCAAGTACTACTCCTAGGTGGACTGTAAAAAATTGATTCACGCTCCCTTAGCTCAATAACAGGTTGATTTTCAGGGATAGGGATGCCTACTTCTTCTTCCGAAGTAACAAGTTCTTCAATAGCATGAATCTAGAAGGAAGATCTTGGGTGATTATTCTTTCTACCCTAGGTGAACCAGGAAAACTAGAAGCTAGAGAAGAAAATCCCGATGTCGGAGTAGCAGCAAATTCACTTTCAGGTTTAGATATTTCAGGTTCCTCACCTATATCACTAGTAGATGAAAAGCTACCAGTAACTTCGGAAACAGACGCTGATTGTGGATTATAATATGCTACTAAAGCTTGAAAATCAGGATGTACCACCAAAGAGGACTCTCCTTCTTCAGGTGACCCAAATCTATTGTCTCTAGGAGTTACGAGGACTTTCAAACCTTCAAGTTGGCTCGGTGAAAACTCAGGAGGTTGGCCCCAAAGTCTACGGGACTTCCTCGATAATTCAGCCACGGTTAAAAACTTTTAACTACTTCACACGCAAACCAAGTAAAATCTCAATGAAAACCACCTAAAGCCTCTAAAGAACCAAACAAATTTGAATCACATGCCTCAAGAATCTAGGAGATCAAACACACACAAACAGTAACTTTCCGTACTGAAAACACTAGTTGGTGATGAAATCCAACGTCGCAGAGTTCAATACAGAAATGGTGGTTGGAACAGTTACCTCGGCAACCTGCTTAATGAATAGACTGGCACAAGTTCCTCCACTTAACCGTCTCGAGTGAAGAGAACCCCCCAGAAAATCCAAGTGAGTCTAGCCGACATCTGCTCCAGGTACAGTGGGATCTTCCCACCAGTGTCACCTTAGGAAGAATCCTAAAGAATATGGCCACTAAGGTTACCAACTAAAACAAATATACCTGGGGGAATAGTCTACGATCTGATATGCACGCATGGGCAGAGTAGCAATCTCAATCCCCTTGAAGGCTCCTTGACATAATCCAAGGTTTACCAACAAGTGACACCAGGCTCCTCGACAATGGTTAATCCGAGGTTTACCGTTTTTAATACGTGAATATCTGGTTTCGTTCCCAATGAGGAAGGATTGATTCCCACACTGGTTCAGACATGATCTCGTGCTTCTCCTTTAAGAGGAACTTTCCCAGAGCATAAATGCAACAATTGGATTTCTTCCCTACCACAAGATACAACTACTTGTTTGTTTTTACTGTCTTGGAGAGTTAATTACTCTCCTACTCCAAGACACTAGCCTAAGCTAAGTTGGTGTATCAGAGCCCTAGAAAAAAAATGTTGCTAGATGAATTTTACTTTAAGCGTTATTTTTCATTGGTTTTTGTTTAAGTCAAAAGGTGCGGAGATGAAACTCGTGGTATGAAGACTCGACTCAAAATCACTAAAAATTCACCTAAGATGATTTAAACAATCTTTTCTCTTCGATGAACTTCTAGCTAAGAAAGAGTTTGAGAATGCAAATACTTTGTAGACACAAATCTTTCTTAACAAACAAATTAAAAGAAGAGCTTTTGTCCTTTCCAATGCACTCAAAATGAGACAACTAGTGATTTCACAAAAAATTTCCCTTTTCGTTTCAAAGCACTCAACCACTACAAAAAACAAACTTTTTCAAAAAGAGATTTTTTATTTTTTATAAAACACTCAAAACTATGCAAATGACTAACTTTGAGATCTATAAATTATAAAAAACCTATTTGAAGTCAAAGCCTACAAGATGTCTTTTTTAAGGATGTTTTACTTAGCTAGATGTAAGCTAAGGACCAATTTATGCAGAATCACAAATCAGTCGAAAACAACCAATTTTGTTTTCTTTTTAAAAATGAAAATCCAAACTTTTAAACACAAGCTTTTCGGAGTTTTGTAAAGAGAAAACACAAAGCGGATTCCTCAACAAGGGTAGATTTCAATAATGGTCAGACTCATAAGAAGGTTGGTAGACACCAAGGTGATCTGAGGTCCCTACAACTTCTAAGCTCAGAGCTACTACAAGACCAAAACGAAAAACAAACCCAACAAGTAAAACTCCTAGAAATTTCACCTAAAACCCTAACACCAATGAAATCAACCTAAGGAAAGCTTCTAACAGGTTATATGCAGGTCTGGGTAGTGGATAATAACTTCTAAACAAAAACTAAGCTGACTAACAGAAGAAATCTTAGGTTTTTCAAAATTTTCACAGGGTCCGCAGGCCCACAGTTAACACAAGTGCGGTACCGCTCTGTGCTAAAAGCAAAAGTGCGGATAAGTACGCACTGTGTCAAAAGGCTAGGGTGCGGTCCTCTCCCAAAGTTATGAAAAACGAAAAATAACCCTAGATCTACAAACTCTACCCAATTCCACACACAACAAGCCAAAAACAGAAACAAAAACACAGTTTCTCAGGTCAAAGTAAAAAAAGGAAAAAATCAAGTCCCCAGTATGGTCGCCATTTTGTCACATGGAATAAGTTGATCTTGCGGACAAGATAGACCTTCCTAGAATCTAAAGAAGACATAATGACAAACAAACCAATCACACACTATCTTTCTCTAAATATGCTTTTATAAAAAAAGTCAAACAAGTGTTTTAGGCCTACCTTAGGTCCAACGCAAGTTTGTGGAAGCCTTCGCTCTTTCGATCCAAATGAGCTCCCTTGTCACAAATTTGCAAACACAAACAAGCAAAAAAATTAAATAGCACCTGAAAAGCCAATATCATAAAACATATTTAACATGAAAGTCATGGAATTCATGAAACAAATGACATGAGACAATTTGTTGAAAAAAACGAGTTTGATTGTATTAATTCAAATCAAGAAGAACTTTACAACCTGTGCCTTGACGTTGTACAAGCTCCTCCCAGGGTCCAACAAGAAGTCTCCTCTACTTTGACAAGTTTCACTCTCTTCCCAATGAAGCCAAAAAGGTATGTGATCTCTCCTCTTAAGCTCAACTAGGAAGTCTTAATTTCACCAGCATTTACCCTAAAAAATGTTCAGCTTCTAACCTCCCTAGCAACCAGCCCAATGCCTGAATTTATAGTGCAATGGAGGGAAGTTACTAGGTCCTCCTTCAAAGGGATAAAGCCCTCCTTCAAAGGGATAGCTCCTCTCATCAAGGGATTAGCTCCTTCTCTTTTGGGATGCATGAACCACCTAAGAGCGGCCAATCCACGTCAAAATTCCTTCTAGAATCATC
Source organism: Pinus tabuliformis (assembly GCA_031772625.1). NCBI lineage: Eukaryota > Viridiplantae > Streptophyta > Pinopsida > Pinales > Pinaceae > Pinus > Pinus tabuliformis. The sequence goes on along the minus strand of CM062814.1, from coordinate 320,121,616 downwards.
TAGAATTAACCCAAAGTGAGTTTTTTAGAATAAACTTGCGCCTTTTTGACTTTCACCCACACCTTTAGAGACAAAGCGGGTAGGTCCACAGTTTTTTTAAATAGAAGGTGCGAGACCACAGGTAATAGTGAGAGAAAGTGCGAGACTAGAGTTTTATTGATTTTCAATGTCTTTCTCTCATTTTCAAAGCTTGACTTGAAGAGCTGAAGTCTGAGACTTGCTTAGGAGGATAGTACAAGTGATGATAGACCCATATTGACTGCAAATAATCATGGTGACGATATTTTTGTGTAACAATATTTATGGGCCAACCATTATTTTTGTACTAGGTTATTTCGGCGAGTATGGGTATGCCTCCCACACCTCAGTGAGGTCTAGTACCATAACATAAAAGGAGACTTGCATTAGTCTCGCCCCCTCTATCCCTATCCTCTTTCAAATTCAGCTTCATTGGTCTCTCTCTCTCCTTGACTCCCCTGTGTTGTCTAAGTGATTGTGTCTTTACAACGTACTTCAGTCATACGTTTTACTCCTAACACCACCTTTAGAGACAAAGCGGGCAAGTCCACAGTTTTTGTAAACAGAAGGTGCGAGACCGCAGGCAATAGTGAGAGAAAGTGCGGAACCCGAGTTTTATTGGTTTTCAATGTCTTTCTCTCATTTTCAAAGCTTGACTTGAAGAGCTGAAGTCTGAGACTTGCTTAGGAGGATAGTACAAGTGATGATAAACCCATACTGACTGCAAATAATCATGGTGACGATATTTTTGTGTAACAATATTTATGGGCCAACCATTATTTTTGTACTAGGTTATTTCAGCGAGTATGGGTATGCCTCCCACACCTCAGTGAGGTCTAGTACCATAACATAAAAGGAGACTTGCATTAGTCTCGCCCCCTCTATCCCTATCCTCTTTCAAATTCAGCTTCATTGGTCTCTCTCTCTCCTTGACTCCCCTGTGTTGTCTAAGTGATTGTGTCTTTACAACGTACTTCAGTCATACGTTTTACTCCTAACACCACCTTTAGAGACAAAGCGGGCAGGTCCACAGTTTTTGTAAACAGAAGGTGCGAGACCGCAGGCAATAGTGAGAGAAAGTGCGGAACCAGAGTTTTATTGATTTTCAATGTCTTTCTCCCATTTTCAAAGCTTGACTTGAAGAGCTGAAGTCTGAGACTTGCTTAGGAGGATAGTACAAGTGATGATAGACCCATACCGACTGCAAATAATCATGGTGACGATATTTTTGTGTAACAATATTTATGGGCCAACCATTATTTTTGTACTAGGTTATTTCGGCGAGTATGGGTATGCCTCCCACACCTCAGTGAGGTCTAGTACCATAACATAAAAGGAGACTTGCATTAGTCTCGCCCCCTCTATCCCTATCCTCTTTCAAATTCAGCTTCATTGGTCTCTCTCTCTCCTTGACTCCCCTGTGTTGTCTAAGTGATTGTGTCTTTACAACGTACTTCAGTCATACGTTTTACTCCTAACACTTGTATGTTGGGGGGAAATATGTTATCACCAACAAATTGATCATCTAGCCTAATTTACTAGATGGATCGAGGTACACCATGTAAAGCCAATGTTACCATAGTAAAATTGCTTTCACTTTGAGAAATTACTTAATAAACCACCTTTGTTAAGTAATTTATAGTTAAACCCATGAAGAATAATTAAATAAATAACTATTTATTTGATTTTATTCTATGAATAATTAATTTAACCATTGGTTTATCATTATTCCTTGTCATATTTGACCCAATCATGAAAAATAAATAGATAAATCATTAATTATCTTATTTTTCTCCAAGAATAATTAATAAATCACTAATTAATTATTATTCTTTGCAAATTTGATTAAATCCCTTAGGAATAATTAAATAATTCATTATTTGTTTTTTTTTCTTAACTAATTCCTTGAGATGATAAATAAATCATTTATTTATTTATTATTTCTAGATAAAAGTTTAAATACCTTTTCCCTCCTAAACAAATATAATAAAATATTCCAAGTGGTTATTCCAAGAATGGGATCAATAATATTTTATTATTGCTCATTATTTGAGGATAACTCAATATTTTGTTATAAATAGAAGGGTTTTCCATTCATTATGCACTTTTGATTATTTTCATTGTTGCACTCATTGTTCTAACTCTGATTATTTTCATTTTCGCTCACCATATTTTTGTTGGGTTTATGCATTATAGAGGAGAGAGACTCTACAGAAGTTGAAGATGTTTGACGATAGCCAAGAACCCATCCTATAGAGGGGGACTGGTAACATTTATTTGTTCTCTTCACAGGTGTTATTATTAAATTATTATTTACATATCTATTTTCCATTGGATGTTTTGGGTTATTACTCTTTCTTTCATTGTTTAACTATGAATGTAGCATATATCAGAATTTTGGTAGGTTTTGTTTCTAATAGTAGTTGTAGATCTACAATGTTTAGCAGTCATTTCTATTGTTGAGATTGTTTGTCATCTACAATCTTAAGTGAGTTCTTTTTGTACATCATTGAGAAGAAAACACTACAATAGTCGCGTGTTTAAAAACCCTTCATCTCTCAATGGCCCAAATCAAGTCCACCCAGATCAACGGTAGAGGAAGACTTCAGACCCCCTTGAGCTCCATTTCAAATTATTCAAGGGGGGGTCTGAACTCAAAGCTACATTTCATCCTCTCCATACTTCAGACCCCCCCGCAAAGCAACTTTCTTTGACTTTTCAAACATGGCTCCACCCCCACTTCATCTCACGGTCTCCATTCACAAATCACCAAACCTCCGCTCAGAGGAGAGTGAGGATGCTTTCTGCACTGTTTCAGCAGCTACAGTCATCAAAACAAAATGCAGCGAAAAAAGGAACAACACAGCGCATCTTCTAGCAGGACAAACATCATTGCTCGTTTAAAGACCTAGTCACTATGAGAAAGCCCAGAAATAGCATCAACACTTAGCCGAATGATATTTTTTTAAAAATAGTTTAGTATATTTTTATACTTTTCTAATAAATTCTTGAATTTTGTTTCAAGATATTTGTATAGATATTTGTAACAAATCTTGATATTTTAAATCAAGATATTTTGTAATAAATTTGTATAAATACTTCATCATTTGAAGTAATACAAGTGGGTTTTATACAAAAGAACACTATTGTACTTTTTTTAAGCATCAACGGATTTACCAGTAACAAAGAAATCTCTTTCACAGGATTCTTGTGTCGAGTTGTTGGTGAAGTACCTCTATCGTTTTCTGTGTTTATATTTCTCTGTTTATCACACATATTTGTTTCTTAATCTGAATTATTCAATAGATAATTAAAGGAAAGAATTTTTTTAAATCTACTCTCTTCTCCTGACTTTGAATAATTTCCATGTTTTCTACTAAACTTTAAATACAGAATTCAGGTAACAATTCTCTATATCTAAAGTGAATCTTAATCGGTTCTTCCTTACCCATTTCATAAACTAAAAGAATCCAATCAATTTAGCTACCCTTCCCTATGAGATCTATATGTAAATACTAAAATCGATCCATACTTTATGAAACAGACTCCATAGCCCAATGGTCATCTAGTTATTAATGAACCATTCAAACACAAATCAAACCTTAAACTTCATAACTAGCCTAATATTCAATACAACAAAGTTAAGTCTTACAGAGAGAGCCCTCTCTGAATTTGGCAGGGCTAAATCTCAGCTTCCAAAGTAGGTTTTTGGTTACCTTTGTGATTTTCTTCTACAACCTCAGAAAATTACAGAGTGCTAATAGTTTCCAAGAATGGCATAGTAGTAGATCCGGAGAAGATAAAGGCTATCATGGAGTGGGAAAAACCTAGAAATGTGGAGGAAGTCAGATCATTCATGGGCTTAGTAGGTTAATATAGGAGGTTCATCGGAAACTTCTCATGCATTGCATATCATATTACATCATTGCAAAGGAAATGTAAGAAGTTTGAATGGACAGAGGAGTGTGTGGCCAGTTTTGAGCAGTTGAAGCAATTGTTGACAAATGCTCCAGTGTTAAAGATTGCATATCTGGATAAAGAGTTTGTAGTATCTACATATGCTTACAAGTGAGGGTTTGGTGGAGTCCTTATGCAGGAAGGACAAGTGATATGCTATGAGTCCCAGAAACTAAATGAGCATGAGCATAACTATGTGACTCATGATCTTGAGTTAGCGACTATTATTCATGTCTTGAAGATGTGGAGACATTATCTTCTTGGGAGGATGTTTGTGTTAATGATATATCTGTTTGACCAGCCGAATTTGAACACCACGCAAGATAGATGGTTTTCTACCCTTAGTGAGTTTGATTTCAAGATTAAATACATCAAGGGTAAGGAGAACAGGGTTGTGGATGCTCTCAGCAGGAAAGAGCAATTGAACCATGTTGCAGTAGTGAGCTCATATGGAACAGATTTATAGGATCATATCTTACAGGTAGGATAGCAGGATGATAGGTATAGGGAGCTTACACTCAAGTTATAGCAAGGTATAGGTGATCAAGATGTGGATTATCATCTTACATCAGATGGATTGGTGAGATTTAGGGACAGGATCTATCTTTCATAATACACTGAACTCAAGAATATTATCTTGAGGGAGTTTCATCTAAAACCATACTCAGGTCACCCAATATATTAGAAGACGTTGAAATCAGTAAAGAAGTTATGCTACTCACCGCATCTAAAGAAGGAAGTGGCAGATTTCATGGCGAGATGTTTGGACTATGAGTAGGTCAAAGCAGAGTGTAAGCATCTAGTGGGTTGCTTCAGTCTATTCTAATTCTAGAGTGGAAATTGGAGGTAGTTTCCATGAATTTCATTACAGGTCTTTTGAGGACATCAAGGTGGCATGATTCTATCATGGTTGTGGTAGACAGGTTGAGCAAGGTTTCTCACATCATTCCAGTGAAAACTACTTATTCAACTAGTTAGGTAGAAAAAGTCTTCATTAGGGAGATCGTGATATTGCATGGTGTTTCGAAGAAGACTGTGCCGGACAGGGATGCCAATTTCACTTCCAAGTTTTGGAAGCAGTTATTTGCAGGATTGGGGATAGATTTGGCCTTCAGCGCATATTATTATCCATAGATAGATGGACAGACAGAGAGGGTCAACAGGATATTGGAGGACATGTTGAGGAGGTATGTCATGCATCAACAGAGGATATGGGAGGAGTACCTTCCATTAGTTGAGTTTGCATACAACAATGGTTATCAGGAGTCACTTGGAATGAGTTAGTTTGAGGCACTGTATGGGCGGAGTTGTAACACTCCCATTAGCTGGAGTGATCCACTGAATAAGGTACTTATTGGATTGGACATGTTAGAAGACATGGAATAGGAAATGCAGGTTATAAAGAAGAATCTAAAAGCAGCACAGGCAAGGCAAAAAAGTTATGCATACCTCACAGGGCATTTAAGGAGTTTCAGGTTGTGGAGCATGTGTATTTTCACATCAAGCCCAAGAAAAGCTCCTTGAGGATTCGATCACGTGCCAAGTTGGCACCACAATATTGCAGGCTTTTTGAGATCCTTGAGAGGATTGGACCAGTGGCCTATAGAGCTGCACTTCCTCTGACATTGAAAGCCCATGATCTTTGCATGTTTCATTGCTTAAACAATATGTAAAGGATGTTTATCGTGTTATTGATTGGTTTGTATTGTAGGTGGATCAAGAAGGAGAATTCTATCCAAAACTATTAAAATTGGCAACTAGGGCAAAACTCCATGTGAATCACCTTATTTATGGCTTCTGATATTTTTCCTAGATTCCTCTCATTGAGAGGTGTAGGATTGATCTAAAGATCATCCAATTCTGATAAGTATCTATGGAGATATGAATTTATTTTGATTATGGACAAATTGTCAAGGTCAACCAGCAAAATTATGTAGGCTCAGAAGCCCAACAGTCATGTCTATTCAACCTCAACGTTTGCATATAAATACAAGGAGCATTCTCCTCATTTGGACAATTAAAATTCACTCATCTTCTCTCTCTCCCCTACGTATAAAAGGAGTCTCTCTCTCTCACACACGTGTGGCTGAAAGGAAGACGTAGAAAGAAGGACGCTAGGGCAGCAGGTCATCTCTTTGACTAATTTTGACCAAGCGTTGACCTTCTAGAAGTGCGAATTGGGTGTGGTTTCCTCTCCTATGCAGGCCACAATTTTTGGCATGAAAATCGAGGTGATATGACCTCTAGTTTGACCAGTGTTGACTGCCTTAGTTTATGGCTGTAAGTTGACTTCAGAAATCTGCAAATTGACTAAACTTTTGGGGCTATTCAAGGGTTGTTTCTTCAGGTTGTTCGAGGACAAGTTGACCAGAAATTGACCAAGTATTTTATAGGTCAATTTCAGCTAGTTTGACCAAGTTTGACTTTGCTGATCTAGGGTTTGCTGCTGCTGATATAAAATTACAGAATTTAGAATTTGTACCATTTCTCTTTACTGCACTATTGAAGATAAAAGAATATTTGATCAAAGGGTTTCCCCGCATTGGGGTTTTTCCCTAGCTAGCTGCCACATCTTGTGTCTCTTGTCTTGGCTTGTTTTTTGTTGATCATTTAATATTCTATCTGCACTTTACTTAATGTATATGTGATTGCTAATGTGTGGCTAATAAGAAGAAAAATAAGTAAACTGCTCTAAGAATAAAACATACCATAATTTAACATGGTATCAGAACTGAGGTGAAGACAAAGCCCAAGCAAGAGCAAGAGAAAGGGCAATCACCGAAGAGAAGGTTAGCAAGGCTATCTTAGAAAGAAATCATGGGGTCCTCAACACACTTCCCTGTTGAAGACAAACTCCATGAGAAGTCTGACTATCACGGATGGAAGATGTCTCCTGATCTAACATTAGCAGAGCAAGAAGTGTTGGACCATGTGAGAGGTGGGATTGTTGAGCCTCCATCAAATGCATCTGTTGCTGCTAGGAACAAATGGACCAAGGGAGAAGTTAAAGCAAGGAAGATCATCTGGGACTCTATCGACAAGCACTTGGTGGCCTATGTTTCCGAGCTGAACACCTCCAAGGACATCTATGATATACTGGTGACTTTATTTAAAGTTAATGATGCAAATCAAGTCTTGTTTCTTAGAAATAAGCTTAAGGAAATTAAGAAGGGCAAAGATGAGAGTATGCAAGCATATTTCTTAAGGATCACCGAGATCAAGAACGATCTCCTATCTATTGGGGAAGTAATTCCTGACAGGGAAATGACACTCACAACTCTTGTAGGACTACCATTTGAATGGTATATATTTAGGACTACTCTTCTGAACAATAACCTAATTCCTAGATTTGAGGAATTAATGGCCAGATGCATTCAAGAATAAACGAGGATGGAAGAGCAAGAAATTCCCATACTTAAAGGTCATCCCTCTACCTTTTCTTCTCATACTAAAAGAAGAAACAATTCCAGGGCTAAATTCAAAGGAAAGGCTGGACCAAAGGGTGGAAGAAAAGGACAATGTTACAATTGCAATAAAACGGGTCACTATGCAAGGGAGTGCCTTGATAAAAGGGACTCACACCAGGATGATGATCAAAATCCCTCTCAAGGAAATCAAAGGAATGGGAAGTCAAATGGCAGAGGTAAAAGAAGTTCCAGAAATCAAGGAAGAGGACAACCATTCAAGAAGGCAAGAAAGTCCAGGTATGAATCTAACACTGTTAACAATAAGCAAGATGATATTATCTACCAGCAGCTTTATCTACTACTGCTCCCCCGGACTTGCTGGGAAATTGGCTTATTGATAGTGGTGCCTCAAGGCACTTCACTGGTTACAAAGAATCTCTCTATAATCTGATAAAGAAGGAAACCAACCTGCAATTTGTTCTTGGAGATAATTCAAAATATCCCGTGAAAGGCGTAGGAAATGTCACTCTTTAATTGAATTAGGGTAATACCATCCACTTACAAGATGTATTATATGTACCTGATCTCAAAAATAACCTGGTGTCCATTTCGGCAATGGAAGACAAAGGCTACAAGGTGACCTTCAACGATGGCAAGGTACGTGTATGGCAAAAGAACTTTAAAGATGCTTTTACTCTTGGGTTTCTAGTTGATTCATTATATCAGGTCGATGGAAGTCAGTTGGGTGTCATGTCTTGTGAAACATCTCTTCAGTCCGAAATATGGCATCGGAGGTTTTCTCATCTTCATTATAAAGCTCTACCTGATGTAAGAAAAATGGTGACCGAGATGCTCGAGTTCAGATTAGAGCAAGAAGGTGTATGTCCAGGATGTGCTGAAGGGAAGCTCAAATGGAACCATTCCCCTCAAGCCAAAGCAAGACCTCTGATATATTGCAGTTGGTTCACTCAGACATATCTGGTATGATGCCTATGAACTCCTTGGGAGGATATTTATATTACCTCACTTTTACAGATGATTATTCTCGCAAGAATTGGATATACTTCTTGAAAAAGAAGGATGAAGTGTTCTCCTGGTTTCAGCACTTCAAAGCCTTGATCGAGAATCAAACCAAAAAGAAGATCAAGATCTTAAGGACCGATAATGGGACTGAATATGAATCCAATGAGTTTCATGACTTTTGTAAAGAGGCTGGCATTAAGAGGGAGACTACTACACCATACACTCCTGAATAGAATGGTGTGACGGAAAGGAAGAATCGTACAATTGTGGAAGTTGTTTGTGCTATGCTCCATCATCAAAGACTTCCAAAGTTTCTATGGGTCGAAGCTATAAATACTGTCGTATATGTACAAAACCGATTCCCTCATCAAGCATTGGGTTCCAAGACTCCTGAAGAAATGTTCACCGGTAAGAAATTTGAAGTATCTCATTTTAAAATTTTTGGAAGCCCTGTATATTTTCATTTGCCTAAAGAAAAAAGGAATAAATTGGGTGCATCTGGAAAGAAAGGAATCTTCATGGGCTATAGCGAAAATACTAAGGGCTATAGAATCTATGTAGTTGGTCAAAGGGAAGTCGAGATTAGTCATGATGTCACCTTTGACGAAGATATGGCTCTTAGCAAGGTAGGCAATCTTCCTACTTTAAGGGGATCTAAAGAAGCTGACACCGAGGAACCTAAGGAAAAAGAAGATAAGGCGATGCCTGATGTGGATGAACCTAGGGATCCTATTGATCCTCCTCCACAAGAGGCTTCCTCTTCTAGGAAGAGGCCTTCATGGCTTAGGGGGACACTTGATGATGTTGAAGGACACATTGCACCCCAAGGAACTTTCCGTGAAAGGAAGAAGCCGAACAAGTATCAGGGATACCTAACCATCATGAGCACGATCATCCAAAATGAGCCTTTGTCATTCACAGATGCCATCAAGAATCAAGTATGGAAGGATGCTATTACCAAGGAATATGAGTCCATTATGAAAAACAATGTTTGGGATGTGGTCTCCAGACCCCAGGACAAAGTAGTTGTCACTTCAATATGGCTTTACAAGATAAAGCATGCAGTTGATGGAAGTGTGGAAAAGTATAAGGCTCTTTTTGTCACTCGTGGCTTCTCCCAGAAGGAAGGTATAGACTATGACGATATATTTGCACCTGTTGCCTGATAGACCACCATCCACTCAATCATAGCCCTTGTTGCTTCGCAAGGATGGAACCTACATCAGATGGATGTCAAGACTTCGTTCTTACATGGTTCGATCAAAGAGGAGGTATATGTGGATCAACCTGAAGGATTTGAGATTCATGATCGAGAATCTCATTTGTGCAGATTGAAGAAGGCCATCTATGGGCTAAAGCAAGCACCTCGAGCATGGTATGAGAGGATCGATAGCTACTTGATGAAGCTGGGATTCACTAGGAGTGAAGCCAACCCTAACCTTTACTTTAAGGTTATAGATGACAAGCCTCTCATACTGGTGCTATATGTTGACAACCTCTTTCTAACAAGTGCAGACCCTTTCATTTACAAATGTAAGAGGGAGTTGGCTTCTGAGTTCGAGATGAAAGATCTAGGAATTATGCATTATTTCCTAGGACTGGAAGTCTGGCAGAAACCAGGGGAGATTTTCCTATCTCAAGGAAAATATGTGGTGAAGATATTGGAGAGATTTGGCATGGTGGATTGCAAGCCATTAACTACCCTGATGGAGCTTGACTTCAAGAAGTTGAGTGGTAGTTCTGCCGGACCCGTTTTAAGAAATGTTACTGAGTATCATCAACTCGTCGGAGCATTAATGTTCTTGGTGAACTCCCATCCGGATATATGCTTTGTAGTCAACACATTGAGTCAACATATGGTTGAGCCTCACCACTCACATTGGATTGGTGCCAAGAATATGTTGATATATCTTCGTGGCACATTCACTCATGGGTTAAGATACACTGTCGGAGATGTGAGACTACTTAGGTATACTGATGTTGATTGGGCAAGCAGTGTGGTGGATCGAAAGAGCCCTTCTGGGTGCTGTTTCTCTTTGGGGTCTGCCTCGATATCCTGGATGAGTAGGAATCAGAAGTCAGTGGCTTTGAGCACCACCAAGGCAAAGTGCATTGCTGCTAGCATGGCCTCTTGTGAGGCAGTCTGGTTGCGAAAGCTCTTCAGTGAGCTGTTTGGATTTACATTGGAGACCATCGTGATTCTGTGTGACAACCAGAGTGGGATCCATTTATCAGCGAATCCCCTATTTCATGATCGCTCCAAGAATATCGATATCAGGTACCACTATATTTGAGATATGGTGTAGCGAGGAGCAATAAGGCTCCAACATATCATTATAGATGAACAGGTCGCCGACATTTTGACAAAGCCCCTAGGAAAGGTCAAATTCCTAACTTTCCAAGAATGACTTGGTGTCGTTCAGAGACCCTCTTATGATGGTTGAGTACAATGTATTGAGCTCTGGGAGCTCCAGGGGGGCGCGGGGTACTTCTTGGAGAAACATGTGACCACAGGGTGACTCACCATCCCCTAGTGGTGCATTATGTACAGGGTAAAGGTTCAACCTTCCCCTGTGACACCCTGTGGTGACTGTGGAACAGGATGATTAGTTCTCCTATGGGCCAAGATGATTCGTTCTCCGTGGCGACTGTGGAGCAGGATAATTAGTTCTCCTGTAGGTTAGGATGATTAGTTCTCTGTGGAATCCACTGGAAAGGATGATTCATTCTCCTATGGATAGGATAATTAGTTCTCTTGTCAAGGCATCCTACCCATGTAGTCTGGTACTCATGGCAAGTACTTATCATCTAATCAATGAGTAGGGAAATGAGGATAGGGACAATAGTAGCACTATCGATGGATGCATCATTTTATCTACCATACTCCCTATGCTAGGATGACCTCCATTGATCTAGGATCAGTGAGAGTGGTTCACACTCTAACACTGACTTCAGGTTAGTGGAGGATGGTATGATACATCCTCGATCATTTCTTCTTCTTCATAGTTTGAGCAGAGTGGGGTCAAGCTATACAGGACAGTGCATTTGATGGATGGATAGCAGCGACGGTCTGATGGATTGCAGATGAAGTTCTCCCTAGTTGAGAGGGAATGTTAAAATTGGAAACTAGGGCCAAAATCCATGTGGATCACCTTATTTATGGCTTCTGATATTTTTCCTAGATTCCTCTCATCAAGAGGTGTAGGATTGATCTAAATATAATCCGATTCCGATAAGTATTTATGGAGATATGAATTTATTTTGATTATGGACAAATTGTCAAGGTCGACCAGTAAACTTATGTAGGCTGAGAAGCCCAACAGTCATGTCTATTCAACCTCAACGTTTGCAATAAATAGAAGGAGCATTCTCCTCATTTGGACAATTCAATTCACTCATCTTCTCTCTCTCTCTCCTACGCATAAAAGGAGCCTCTCTCTCTCACACACGTGTGGCTGAAAAGAAGACGTCCTAGGGCAAGGAATGTGCAGAAAGAAGGATGCTAGGGCAGCAGTTCATCTCTTTGACTACTGTTGACCAAGCGTTGACCTTCCAAAAGTGCGGATTGGGTGTGGTTGCCTCTCCTAGGTAGGCTGCAATTTGTGGCATGAAAATCGAGATGATCTGACCTCTAGTTTAACCGGTGTTGACTGCCCTAGTTTAGGGCTGCAAGTTGACTTCAAAAATCTGAAAATTGATTAAATTTTTGGGGTTGTTCAAGGGTTGTTTCTTCAAGCTGTTCAAGGACAAGTTGACTAGAAATTGACCAAGTATTTTAGAGGTCAATTTCAGCTAGTTTGACCAAGTTTGACTTTGCTGATCTAGGGTTTGGTGCTACTGATATAAAATTACAGAATTCAGATTTTGTATTATTTCTCTCTGCTGAACTATTGAAGATAAAATAAGATTTGATCAAAGGGTTTCCCTGCATTGGGGTTTGTCCCTGGCTAGCCTCCACATCTTATGTCTCTTGTCTTCGCTTGTTTTCTGTTGATCATTTAATGTTCTATCTGCACTTTACTTGATGTGTATGTGATTGCTAATCTATGGCTAATAAGAAGAAAAATAAGTAAACTTCTCTAAGCATAGAACATACCATATTTTAACAAGAACCCCAATGCATATTGCAGTAGAAACATATCGTGCTCAGGAATAGAGCACTCGAGTGGGTTAAAGTGCAGTGTAAGCACTTTGAGTTCAAGGAAGCTACATGGGAGATGGTTGATCAGATGCAAGATATGTATTCTTCATTATTTTCCAGTGAAGGAAAATGAGTCTTGGTATTTGTACATATTTATGTATGGTTTCTATTGTAAATACATGAATGAGCTAAGTTATAAAGCTCCAATAAGCGGTATGGTTGTCATTTTGTCATGTTTTTCATGATGGTTTTACTTTGAGTAGGATTTTATTGTAAATACTGCAACGTGGTGAGTTATAAAGCTCCATAGGCAGTATGTTTTTTCTCTTCGGCAGTTTTTTTGGATCTAGGTGTGGTTTAACAACGAGGATGGTGTTCCCCTAAGGGGGAGGGATCTATAACAACCCTGAGTTAAAAGTTCATGTAATAAAAGTTAATAAAGGTAAAATAAGACCACGGAAAGGGACACATTCCAAGCTGAACGTTGGGAAAAATATCCTAGTGTGCATCACTTATTGTGTTTTATGGCTAAGGGGAAATTAGTAAAGGAAATGGCTAAGGCTTTGGAAAGGAAAAAATGTATTTTTGGCACATTATTTATGAAAATAATGGAAATTAAGAGAAAAGGAAGGTGAAAGGTCACAGGTTTCATGTGAGGAGGAAAATAATGGAAAATTGAATAAATTAAAGGCCTTGTCAATAAAAATACCTCAAAGCATTAGTTGGTAGCCTTTTGTTAGTTTAGTGTTATAATTTGTCTCAAAGAGGAGAAAATACCAAGAGGAGAAGAAAGTAAGCAAGCAAGGAAAGGAATGAAAAAGTAGGGAAAGGAAGGGAAAAGCAAGGAAAGGAAAGGAAAAGAAAGGAAAGGAAAGGAAACAAAAGAAGGAAAAGGAAACAAAAAGAAGGAAAGGATCAAGAAGCTTTAGCGAGAATACTTGCAGGTAAAGCATTGCATGTGTGATGTGTGATTTCCTAGTTAGCTTTTCCATGCGTGGCATGTGCATGGTGGTATTTGGTTCTTTTGTTATGATTGGCATGGATTTTTCTGGGTTTTGATAGTGGATTTTAACTTAGCCTTTCCATTTCTAGATAGCCATGGTGTGATGGGATTGTTCTCGGTTTGATCTTTGGGTTGTTGAATGGCTTTAGAATCTGGGGTGAGGTGGTCTTAGGAAAATGATCAAATGCCTAGGAATTCCTTGACCGGTAGTAGTGGGATACATGGTAAATCCTGATGGTTGAGACAAGAAAATTCCTCAAGGATGGTGAAGAAATTCTAAGGCATCCAAGCTCGATTCGATTTTGTGATCTCGACACCAGTTTAGGTGTGATCATGGTATGGAGAGTGTGGAGGTGGTTTAACCTCTAGATTCCCTTGGTTATATTTGGATTGGTTTATCCCATGATATCCCACATTCATGCTTGGAATATGGCATGAGGGTGACTAGCTAAAAAAGAGATCTGATTCAGCCAATCTATGGTCGGGTGGAATGTGGAAGTCCCAAACCCGATTGGTAATTGCCTATGTTTAATAAAACCTAAGTTACCCTTACTTTGATGAGTAAATGTAATTATTATTATGTGGATTTAATGGTTGTTCTCTTATGGTTATTTATTTGGTTGTATGCTAGTTATAAGCATGATTTTATGACAGTTCTCAGTCATGTCTCTATTCATGTTTTTACTTGTAACTGAATAAATAATGAATGCAAGACCTAATTTATTTTATGATAGCTTATGTGAGAAGGTAGAGTCCCTTCTTTTTAAAACTCAGATAAGTTTTCAGTCCCTTATGTTCAGACTTTCATCCATGACTTGTAGGTGGCATATCTACCAAGTGTTTGTCAGAATGTCAGTCACGGTTGGGGATGGTCAGATTAATTCCTAGTTTTATTTTTTAGTTTACAGGAATTGTCTTCATGTCTTTTATGAGTTCTAGAAGTTTCATAGCCTATTGGGTAGAGCCTCGGCCCCATCCCTAGAGAGTAGACTTAATTCTTGCATTTGCTAGCAGAAAAAGGCCACAGTCACACTGATATAGGCCTATGGGAGCGATTGGGAACCCATAGTTGCATGGAGGCCTTGGCAAGGGAGCGATTGGGGCTCTAGGTCAAGGAAAAGGTGATCTTTCTTAGGGGTTGGACACTTGGAGGGTTTGGGTTACTCCTGTAGGTCTTATGGCACCTTAGGGAAGTTATTAAAGTCTTGTTGTGTCAACTCCATTCCTCAAGGTCATCTAGGAGGTTGATTCATGTCATAGTAACCCCTCATCTCGTGTTGACCCCAGGTAAGTCAATGAAAGTGGGTAGATGTGAGAGGAGGTGACGTTATGGTCGATCCATAACATACATTATTAACATGTCTTCTAATATGGTTTTTCCTTTTCATTTTACCATTTGTTTAAGGATGGTAGGATATACTAAATTTTAGTTGCGTACCCATTCCTCCAAATAATGTATTTCAGAAGTTAGAAGTAAAATTAACATCTCTATTTGATATTGTTGTTTCTATTATTCCATGTAACCAAAATATTTCCTTCATGTTGGCTTAAGGGGGCCTGACCCAGGTTCAGATTTGTTCACGCCAACCAACAAAAACCTCAATTTTTTGCCCTTTCGGCAACAACCTGTGTAGCGCAGGTGTTGTCTAGGTAAATCCTCTCTGCCAACAGAGATGATCCCTCTAGCCCAATGAGTGGGTCTAGCAACCGAAGTGAGAATATACTAGACACTTTCCTAAGTTGCAATTGAATATAGAGACAAAGAAGATGGCCTACCTCGTTCCAATGTTATCTTGATCTCCTTTGTTGAAGACCTTAAATCACTCGCACCACGGGCTCGTTCTTGCTGCTCTCAGTGTTTATGCACCTGCACAAGAGATCAAGACACAATAAGGCATGAAAATACAAATAGCTAAATGATACATGAGCAGACACATTTAGGGAAAATGAACCATCAGTTGTATATTAATAGAAAATAAGGGGAAGCATACAACCAAGCCTTAATGTTCATAGGCTCTCCTTGAATGAATATCCAAGTCCAATCTAAGCTCTCCAAGCACTCCTTCTCCAAGTCAAATGAATAGCATATAGGCACAATCTTAGCATAAGTGTGCAAATAGGCATAGACCAACTAGCCTCCAACCATTTGGGAATGGGAGAGGATGAATATATAGGCTGGGAAAGGGAGTTAGGATCTCTCCAAAGATAGGAGTAGGCCCTTATCTCAAGGAAGTAGCTCATAGGGATAATACCAAGAGGCCAAGTTGGGAGAATCCGACCTCATCTACACCAA
The DNA here is from genome assembly GCA_031772625.1 of Pinus tabuliformis. NCBI lineage: Eukaryota > Viridiplantae > Streptophyta > Pinopsida > Pinales > Pinaceae > Pinus > Pinus tabuliformis. Next base: position 320,105,774 of record CM062814.1, on the reverse strand, counting down.
ACAACCTCCAGCTCGCCGCTCTGGAAGCTTCTAGATTATGAAGCCTCTCATCCTCTTTAGGAAAATTTCCTTTTTGGTATCATCACGGGTATACAAGCAAATAGAGTGATGCCATCGTAGGTCAAGTACGATGCAATAGGCGATGCATTTTTTAGTCTCATAAGAGCAATGATTCTAAAAGTAGGGTTTTAGAGCTATTTCCTTCAGGGAAGCTCAAGGCATTTTCCAATAAGTGTCCTAGGGAGGATTTGAGCTGCATATCTGAATGAGTACACTGCATTATGGTCATGTTTTGGGAAATTTGGGGTATGTCATAGGGAAGTGCAGGAGGTGTGACAAAACACTGTGTAATAGATGCCCCCAAAGTATGAAGGCATAATGGGGAGTGATGGATGAGATGCTTTATGAGCTTTTTCAAGGACGAGAACAAACACTGTTCGGAGACCTACAAATCAAGGACGCATATACATATACATATCTAATATCAAAACATGAATTCACGATATGGATGCAACCATCCAGATAAAAGGACTATATGAAAGGATCCATGGCATGGGCGCAGCCATCCAAATGAGATCGATCATCTGTAAATCTAATATCCAAGGTATGGATGCGGCCATCCAATATAGAAGGATCATCATAAATGTAAAGTCCCACGGTATGGTCACAACCATCTGTATAGAAGAAACATGAGTACGATCATGAATAACATATAACTCCATGCAGCCTGAGTCATATCAGACAAGACTCAAGGTCTTGCACTCCATCCTGACCTGATAAAAGTACAAATTCTAACATAAGAATGAATGTGTTGAAGTCGAACATGCTAGAAAACCACCTGATGACTAGCTAATGATGTGGATCGTTAACAGGTACGAGAGAAATCACCAATAATGACAATGGCTCTCAAGGCATGACAGTACAATTCGTGAATTTGATAATGAAACTAAAATCGAACACTTGTGGAATAAGTCAATCGAACGCCAATGATGAAGACCTGTGGTCAAATGCGAAGAACTTGCTATTAAGGCATGCAAGATCTAAGGTACTGAAAGGGAGTTTCTAAGTCATCTTCCTGGATAATGAGCTGAAGTCGACAGGAAGTGACCCGTCGAAGGAGGACCATAATAATTCCCCCATCATTTACATGAAACAAGGAATAAAGTGGAATAAACAAGTATGATCTAGGACTATGACAAAAGGTCAGACAATGTATAGGTAGTAAACTCTAGATAGGACTTCCCTTGAACATATTGGTGACACCACTTCGGAATGTGGTAGCATTAGACAACATAGGACCAAGGGTCATAACGACGAAGTGGAATAGTCCTATGAGAGAAAAAATGGATCACCCAAACCTGCAAAGACAAGTGACTTAGAGAGGATATCCCAAACCTGACATGAGAAACAGATGAGTGTCATGTTTAAGAGCGACATGTTGTCTATACATTAGATGTTTCACTTTCACTTTTATCCCCACTATTTCTAGTGAGTACCTATTTATTTTTACATAATATTGAAGAGGATACTATATGCTTGTCATATAAGTTCACCCTTCGGATGAATCCATCCTAGTAATTTTTATGAGTCCTAGGATGGAGAAACTTGGTCTCGTCATGGTTACGAGTCTTTCATTGTAAAGTTTTAACAAGTCCAACGTAAGAATAACTCGGTGTCTTTTTCATAGTTAGAGAGTTTGAAAAAGAGAAAAAAAATAAAACTCCATCAGGTCCCTTTTAGTAATTTGTCTCTCAAATCCGAAAAGGTAGAAAATAATATTCAAGAGAACCTCTTGACCATGTCAATCAAGGTGTAACTTTTTCGTAAATAGTCAATCTCGGCCCGAAAAAAAGGTAAATGTATATTGAGATGACGTTAATTCATTTAAATTAACGAGTTCGAAAAGACAAGTGCTCAGCAATATTTTCATTTTTCGAGAGTCAGAAAAGAGCTTAAAGATGACTCCTCCTAGAGGAATGAGTGGTATAAAAGGATAACAACTAGTTTCGGTGATGATGGAACTGCTCAAAATATGTAAATGTCAAGAGGTTGGCTAATAATACCACTCATCGTAGAGGTTCCCCAGGAAAGGGTAAAACAACCAAGTGAAAGCATATGATCGGCCAAAGAGATGGTGACGTTGGAATGAAAAAACCATGGCTCATCTGGCAAAAATCGGTTGATAAAAAATGACAATCACGAGATGTAAAGTGGGAATGGTTTCATTTTTACACAAGATTGAAACATGAGAAATTATGCTTGAGTATACTTGAAGATGGTTTCATTTTTACACAATCTTGAAAAAAATATAAATTATGCTTGGACTTAATTTCATTTTTACACAAGCTTGAAACGGAAGAAAACTATGCTTGGATTTGGTTTCATTTTTACACAAGCTTGAAACAAATATGAAATATGCTTGAGATAAGTTTGTGTGCCCCCAGCATAATGACTCAATTCGAGGTACATGCCCCCCCAAGCTTCAATTCATTCACCTAAGTAGACTATTGGTTACTAACAGGTGGATGGAATGAAGGTTCACGTACGAGATCAAGTGAAAGACTCGTCTGAAATTTTATGAGATCTAATCAAAGACTTGAATTGGAAGGGATTTGTTTCATTTTTTAACGAGCTTGACATAGGAAAAGAACCATGCTCATGACACCTATTTCATTTTTTAACGAGGTTCACATAGTAAAAGAACTATCCTCATGGTCCTTGTTTCATTTGTTAACGAGCTTGACACAAGAAAAGGAACTCTGCTCCACGTCCCTTATTTCATTTTTTAAGGAGCTTGAAACATGACAAGGAACTCTGGTCCACATCCCTTATTTCATTTTTAAGGAGCTTGACACAAGACAAGGAACTTTGCTCCATATCCCTTGTTTCATTTTTTAAGGAGTTTGACACAGGACAAGGAACTATACTCGATGATCCTTGTTTCATTTTTTAACGAGCTTGACACAAGACAAGGAACTTTGCTCCCTTATCCTTGTTTCATTTTTAAATGAGATTGACACAATACAAGGAACTTTTCTCCATGATCCTTTATCATAACCCAAAAGAGGCCATGGCTTCCAAGAGGTTCTCATCACATGGGAGAACAACACTCTAGAAGGGATACATGTCCAAGGATCCAAATGAAAACTCGAGATCCAATGCCTCTAGTATATGGCGTATTACATCACCTATGAGAGCATCAGCAGATGTGGGCATAGAACAGGTGTCCACGTAATTAACCTGTGGCGGGGGTGATACCGCTTGCACATAAGAAAAATTTAGGGACGATGGTTGAGTGGGAGATGATTCAAGACCAATGAATGTATGTTGATCAATGATCACAATGATTCCTTCATGTGGGAAACACATCACTAGAAAGAGGGAAGAAACAAGAGCTCCCATGATGTAAAATAGCCATGGCCAAGGAGTAGATTAAAATCTAAAGGACCTTGGACAACCATCACGTTTATATAGACAGTCTTTCCTCCCAAAGTAATAGGTAACTTAGGAAGGATCGCTAATGGTTGACTGGTTCCTCTGTTAAAAGCTAACAGATTTTGGGTGACGGGGAAAAGTTGAGGAGAACGTAAATCTTGCCAAGTAGTTGAGGACAGAATGTTAACAGATGCGCCCTCGTGTATGACTGTTCTAGGTATGACCATATGGTAACCTTGTATTGTAATCTGGAAAGGTACATAAGATGGAAGATGATATCCTGCCAGTCGACTCCAATCAAAATAAGTGACTTAAACTACTTGGAGGGGGTGTTGTAGGAACGTGAGAGTTGTTCTCTTGCATTATGGGAACAAGAGAACCGCTCACATGCACCTCAAGAATGGGAGGATTTCCCTCTAATTCATTCGAAACTGAAGATACCAGAAGAACCTGAGTAGTATGGGGTTCACTCTCTACCTGAAAGGTACGGTTAACTAAAGGTGGAGCCAAGTATACCAATTTCTCAACCAATTGTTGGCCGAGAATGGACTCACGAGACTCACTTTTAGAGAGAGTGGGGTTGACCAAATATGACTTTTGATCAATCACTGGATCAACTAGTGAAGGATCAGAGGAAAGCTTTCGATACCCAGTCAGAAGATGAGGTTGAGAAGCTATAAGGTTTCCAAACTCTTTGGAAGCTTCATCCATAAGAGGACAAAGGTGAATGGGATGATTACCTTCACACAACTTACAATGAAATTTGACTCTTCCCTTTCTCCCATGAGCTTTACTATTACTAGTTGAAGGTTTATCACTAGCATGATTGCGAGAGGCTGATGACAAAGGTCGATGTGAACCTATAGACCACACTTATTCCCAATGAGTGGGTCTAGCAACCAATGTGACAATATACTAGACACTTTCCTAAGTTGCAATTGAAAAGAGAGACGATGAAGATGGCCTACCTTGTTTTGATCCTATCTCGGTCTCCTTTGTTGAAGACCATGAATCACTCATGCCACAGGCTCATTCTTGCTACTCTTAATGTTTATGCACCTGCACAAGAGATCAAGACACAATAAGGCATGCAAATAAAAATATCATATTCAAAAGAAACCTACTTAATTGATCAAGGAATGTTAAGCTAAATGATACATGAGCATACACATTTAGGGAAAATGAACCAACAGTTATATATTAATAGAAAATAACGGGAAGCATGCAACCAAGCCTTGATGTTGATAGGATCTCCTTGAATGAATATCCAAGTCCAAGCTAAGCTCTCCAAGCACTCCTTATCCAAGTCAAATGAATAGCATATAGGCATAATCTTAAAATAAGGGTGCAAATAGGGATATACCAACCAGCCTCCAACCATTTGGGAATGGGAGAGGATGAATATATAGGCTGGGAAAGGAAATTAGGATCTCTCCAAAGATATGAGTAGGGACTTAGCTCAAGGAGGTATCTCATAGGTATAATACCACGAGGCCAAGTTGGGAGAATTTGACCTCATCTATGCCGAACAACCTCGAGCTCGCTGCTCTGGAAGCTTCTATATTACGAAGCTTCTCATCGTCTTTGGGAAAATTTCCTTTCTGGGATCATCATAGGAAAACAAGAAAACAAAGTGATGTCATTGTGGGTCTAGTATGATGCAACAGGTGATCCTTGCAATTTTTAGTCTCATAAGAACGATGATTCTCAAATTAGGGTTTTAGAGCTATTTCCTTCAGGGGAAGCTCAAGGCATTTTCCAGTAAGTGTCTTAGGGAGGATCTGAGTTGCATATCTAAATAAGTACACTGCATTATGGTCATGTTTCAAGCACTTTGGGGTATGACACAGGGAAGTGCAGGAGGTGTGACAAAATACTATGTAATAGCAGGTTGCAGTCTCACCCAAAGCAGTATTGGGGGATGTTAGAACCAAGTTTCTGCATCGAGGGATATGTGATAATCGATTTCTAAGTCTACACAGCTTCAGATATTCTTTCGTGTAGATCGATATCTTCCTAGGGCCTGTCACTGTATCTAAGTCAAAATGGTTTCTAGAGCTTTGTGAAGGTCTATGATCAGTCTTTGTGGACCTTAACTAAACGATTTATCTAATTTTGCGCATCAACAAACAACCCTAGATCTAATTTCACATAGATCTATTCAATTAGTCATAAAGCATAGCATAATTAACTATTATCTTTGCAGAATAGGCTAACTACTTAAATCAAGCTTTAATAAGACAGATTTAGTGACTTCACCCAACATTTATTCATTATTTCATAAAATCATATCATTAAGCCACATAATATAGCATAAACAGATTCAATAGAAGTACATAGTAATTCTTCAAAAGTTTTTCATATTACAGACTCTTCTACCTTGCACACTCAGCTGTAGGGGTCTACGCACTCAACTGTGGACTCTATCAAGACCTCCTGTGCACTCAGCTACAGAAGCCTTCCCTTCTTCACCTAAGCATAGAAAGCAGATCCTTCCTACCTTAGCACTTGCCCAAGACAACAAAAACATTTCAGCGTAACCAATTCTCTATCAAAAGTTATCTCTGAGACTCATTGTTATCCTCCACAATGTCCTAGGCTGAGAGGAGATCGACAGAGGTAACCACAGACCAAGCTTTTAGTTTGGTAGCTAGCCCTACTAAACCAGAGAGGGCTCTCTCTATGAAATCACATCCAAGAGATGATTCGAATCTAAAGGATTTTAGGCTAGATAGCTAAGCTCAAGTGGTTTTGCAAAATTTAGGGTTTTGTTGTTGGATAAGGGAGAAAAACCAGGTAACTAGGTTAACATGATCAAAGGGTTACAACAACAAAGATATAAAGGAGCAAAGTAGCAATACTTTTGTGATGGATCTTAGGGTTTGTCGGTGTATTCTAATGTTCAAAAGAAGCTAAAGGTCTTAATGTGCATGAAACATGAATTCATTAAGCAAGACAGAAAGTAACACATAATGATTTTTCCATCAAAACGGAGCTTAATGTAAATAATTTCGTTTATAAATTGTAAGGAATTTTTTTGAAGAATTGACGAATGTAAAGAGAAGATAAATATATTTCATATAAAGCTATAACAAATAAAAAACAACATCACAAACCTACTACACATGAATTCTTAGATAATAGCTGCAAACTGTATCCTTTGATTTCCATAAAATGTCCAAATACAAGCTACAATAGTTCTCTCCTCTCAAGTCCAACCCATTCTATGACTGAGAAGCTGATACATAAAGAACAAAACAACATCTCCCCACTCTCTGGGGTCAAATCCATGACTCTAGGAATTGCTCCATGAGGTGTGCTAACCAATCCTATTGTCTATGGAAGTTAAAAATAACTTCTTCAATTAAGTTTGACTTCTAACCACTCATAAATGAGGCCAAATTTACATCAAAACCACTTACAAAGACTAATCACCCACTATTACATCATACTTACACTAGTATTACTCAATTACATCATTTACATAAGTGAAAAAGTCAAACTAGGTCGAACTAATGAATAAAATAGTCTCCTAGAAAAGCGCAACATATTCTATGAAAAGCACAATGTGGGATGCAAAAAGCACAGCGTTAACTTGAAGGCCACTTTTGGAGGCCTTCCTGAACTTCAAATTGAGCTCATGATAGCTCATTGGAAATATCTTTCTATCTTCTACACAATGGATTCATCAAGCACTAAAAAATACCAAGTATAGCCCCTCAAAAATAAATTCTCCCAAGACTGTTCAAAAAGTGTAGCGTGGCACCCAAAAACAGGGCAAAAATGTGTTTTTTAGGTGGTTTTTGGGCATTTTCTCCCTGTAAAATCTTATAACTGAGGGATCCAAGTGTCAAAATATGATGTAGAAGTCAAAAATATCCAACCATGGAAGTTTTTTACCCATTGGAACTCTCCATAAAAAGCGTAGCGTGGCCCATGTTATGATTTTTGCAAGTTCGTTGTGCCAAAACTTGCAAAATTCTCAAAAAACAAAATTTCTTCCAAAATTATTCAAAATTGATATGTAAGGCTACCAAGTGATATTCTATGCTATAATGGATGCATCAACAAGAAAATCTAATTTTTATTTCCCTCTTTGTTTGATTAGTGTTTCATTTAGCCTTGCTTTCATTTGCTTGACTTTGACCTTCAAAATCATGTTCCTTGTGTAATAATGGGCAGCCATGTGTTTCTGAAGCCTCTTGTCCCTGTTAGCCTTCTTGAGAAGCTTCTCTAAATGATCATTGACTTTTCCTAGCCAATATTCCTTGTCTTCATTGATTTCCCTGTCAATAAGCTCATTCACCATGATCTGCTTCCTTTGTTGTTGAAGTGCCTTCTTAAGGCCTTTTGTCTTTGATTTTTGTTTTGCTACTTTCCCTTGATGTTCCACTAGGTCCTATGCCTCTATCACTGATTTACCTTTAGTCTCCTTTTGAAATTTCATGATATGTTTCTCTTGAAGCATTTTTTCAACCTTCAGCTGCATGTTTTCCTGTTGCAGGCATGCTATCAAAGCATTTTCCTCTGTCAATTCATCCTGCAACCTTTTGAGTTCATTCTCCTTGTTCACCATAGGCTGCTCAATTGTCCTAGGGTCCTCATTGGCCTTTAAAGTAGTTTCATGATGCAAAGGTGATCCCTGTTGTGCTGATGTAGAAGGCTTGGCCCCTTCCACAACCTGTGGAGAAAACACAAGCCTGTTTCCTCTCTAATAAGTTTTAACCACTTTATCTCCACCTTTCTTCTTTTTCATTGCAGACCTACTTGATGAGCCAATTTCTATTTGAGTAGGGGGTGTTGAGGATGAAGTACATCTAGTAGGCGGGTTGGAAGAAGACAAAAAGACCTATTCTCCAATGAATCTCTCCCATTCAATGTTTAGCTGCTTAAGATGATGAAGGACAATAATCTTGATGAGGGAGTGATGAAAGAGGCTATTTTGTTGTAGCTCACTATTCCTATGCTGCACTTTGTATGTCATCTTTTCTATGCTCCTGTAAAGATAGTAGGGTATGTTGAGCAGTTTTACCCTAGTGAAATGCATAAGCAATATTATGTGATAGTCATAGAGTCTAGAGAATCTCCCTTCACAAGTGAAATATTTCATTATGATCTTCATCAAAGGTGCAAACTTGTCAAGGAGCTGGCCAAAAGGAAATATTCTCTTGATGTTGTCTTTGTATGGAGCTTTGAGGTAGGGTTGATATAGTTGAGCATCTAATTCTTGAGTCTTGAACCACTTTTCACCAATGTTGGGTATCCCAGTAGCTGCTGCTATGATATCAGCTGAGATAGAGAATGTGACACCTGCAATTGTGACTTTATCCTTTCTGAGGTTTGTGACAAACAACCTGGTCAATTCAGCATGGTATTGAACTTTTTGCACCAACTCACAAAACTCAAGACACCCTACATGTTGAAAACACTGTTTGGAAAGTGGTGAAGACATCAACTCCTGAGTATCCGTAGGTTCATACCTTGACACCTTTCCAACCTTTTTATAAGTTTTCTTCTTCTCCTCCATAACAAACTATGAATACAAACCTTAAGGGGCAAAAGAGGGGAAGGGAAAGAGGAAATAGGATGATGGGGTTAGGGAGGTGAATTTAGTGTGAAAAAAATTAGGTAGATAAGGAAGGGTGTGAAGGAGTGTTAGGAGGTGATAAGGAGTGAAATGAGTGAGGGAGATAGGCTGTAGAATTTATACACAGGCTCAAGGTATTAGGCTACCAGAAACATAGAGTAGGGGTATGTTTTGGTTTTAGAGAGTTAGGGAATATAAGTGTGTGGTATTAGGGCCTTTAGGGAGTAGATATGAATGTGTAAAAGGGTAGGGATATGAAAATGGGATGGAATCAGGGGTTTTAGGGTTTAGAAACTAGGAATGAATAGTGCTATAGAAAGGCGTAGCGTGGGAAGAAATGGATGGGTTTTGCACCATAGGAATTGAGACATTGAGTGATAAAGGAAATGGAGTGAGTTAACTTACTTTTTGGAACTGTGTGGAGGCTTTATTTGCCTTTGAAAACCCTTAGAATCTTATTTGATGACCCTTGAAAAAAAGTGCAATGTTCACTGTCAAAAGTGCAACATGTAGGGAAAAGCATAGCGTGCCCAGTGCAAAGTGCAGCGTGATCCTTAAAAACGCAGCGAGGTAGCTTAAAAATGCAATGAAAGAGTTTGAAATCAATTTTTTTTGGAATTTCCTTGGCCCTAAAAATGGTGGGGAAGTGATTGATGATGAGTGAGAGCTTCTTTTAGTCATGAAATGAATGAGAGAAATAGACAATGATGGTCTTTTATAGCTTGTGGAGTTGGTTTATTTTCATAGTAATGGGGTGGCCCACACTATGCCTTTCTCACTTTTACTTTGAAAATCATGTAGCTTTGAAACCTTTGAATATAGCTTGAGATTATTTAAAACTTATTACAAAATATTCTTTTGAAATGAAACCTTTTTGAACCATTTTTGTATCACCATTCCTTTACATGCCAATTTATGAATGGAATGTGTTGGCTTAGTGGATCCTGACCTAGGTTCAGAGTTAAGTTTTCAAAACAAATCCCTACACTATTGGCCCTTTCAGCATCAATCCGTGGAGCACGAATTGAAGTCTCACCTGAAGTAGTATGGTGGGACGCTGGAACCAAGTTTTTCACCTAGAGATGGTTGTGATGTCATTTTATACCCCTAATCTGCCTTCACATGATATAACTTCCTCTTACTAGCCTCTAGACATTCGCAATAGTCTACGATTGTATTTCACAGGCCCTAAACAGGTGAATCAACCACTTTCAAGCCTTCATGATTACTCTTAGTTCTGTATTTACCCAAATCAGCCTAAGTATTGGATATCTTTAATAGGTATTGAGATATTATTCGTGTAAACAGATATTAGTACTTGCATACATATAACAATGTAAACCATGCAGAATCCCGCATCAATATAGTATTAAATCATAAACCCATAATTCATGATAACACAAATGCAGTCATTCATAACAAAATTAAATGGACAAAACACAAATATTTCCAGAATAATCTCTTTATTGATACTTCAGATTTTCTTACAAACTCAATACTACCCTACGCACTCATCTGCAAGGGTCCATGCACTCAGCTACGGACTCTACTCTAGGCCTCTGTGCACACATCTATAGAGCCTCTCTTCTACTCTAAGACTCTTCGCTCTTCACTTTTAATGACCCATTACATTCATCATCAACTATAAACTATACTGCCTTAGACTCTCTAAGACTCTCCTTTTTATACAATCCCATGGCCTGCGGACCATGGGTAGGTCTATACAAGCCGACACAACTTACATAAGAGAAGGGAAAATCCCTTTATGACACTTACTATCTACGCGCTCCGCGACCACAAATTGCGGAGACTTTGCACTTTACATAACAAAACTTGGGCTTTCTACCCCAAAACTTAGGCTTTTGCCCCAAAATTGACCGCAGGGAGATCTTACTGTGGAGACCTCCCAACTTGATTTGCGCCACTCCTACCTCAGCCGTGCTCTATGTGGCTGCCTCCTTGATCTGCTCCATCAGCTACTTTGTTGTTGGTCCTAGACTCTCTTTCTTTGCCTTCTTTTGTGTCCTCTGTAGGCCTTTTAGCTTCTCTTCAATGGAGGCAGAGATAACATAGGTCTTGTCTAGCCAAGGCCCCAATCTGGCCTTGAGGACTGCCTCTTTCCGTTGCACTGCCTTCACCTGTTCGAGCAATTTATTTGCCTCATGTAGCTTAGCCAATCGTTGTGATATAGTGATGGTGCATTTCATCACTCTTGCTTCGTCATATTGCTGCTGCAATTCCTCGGCCTCTGTGTTCAACCTCTACAATTTAGGATCTTCCTGCAGAGTCATAATGACCTCCATAGACTGCTCAAAGAGTGTGGTGTAATCTGCTACTGCAACATCTACTATTGTAACTGCATCCTTTACATTTGCCTCACACTGTTCTCTAACCTCTAGTGGAGTTGAAGGTTGTGACTTCAACTCAAGCTCTATGATTTTAAGGTTCAGATAAAACTCTTGACAAGTTTGAACTTGTCCTTCATCTTCTCAAAAAAATTGCGCTTGCCCGTCTTTCTGCCAAATTCCTTTGTAGGATTCAATCTAGATTGAGGTAACAATGTGATCCGATGGATCATAATATTAGTTATTGGTATTGGCTCACTAAACCACAAGCACCCGTCATGCACAAGGCATAGCAACTGCTTAATGACTGTCAAGTTTATGGGGGCAAGGTGGTAGTGAGGCATCCATAGGAGGTTCAACAACCCTGCCTTGTTTACCCTGTGAATCCATTCCACCTACTCCAGTGCAGTGACACAAGACTCCTTGTAGAATACTCACTTCATGAAGGTATCGGTAACGAGGTGGGGAAACTGCTCAACGTCTCCCAAATCCCAATCTTCAAGTTTCATATGTGGGGTGTGCAGCAAGCGTGTACCTTCAAAAGTGATTTTTTCTGGTATCAGGGGTGTGTTCAAGAGGATTTGTCCCTCATCTGTGTCCTTTTGGACCTTCACCTTTCCTTGGCGTGGAGAGATGTACTCCAGCAGCTTAGAAATAGGGTCTACCCCTTCAATATCTATGTCTTTAGCACCCTCCTCGGCCTTGAAGTATACCACTGTCCCTTTCTCCTATGTTGTTGGCTTTTCTTTCCCTTGTGCCTATGTAGCTGCATGTTTCCTCGATGACTCGTGCACCGGTAGTGTCTTTTTCTATTTATCCTTCTTTGGCTTGGGAGCCTCTCTCGGTGGCATGGGCTTCAACCTAGGTGACCTCGGCACCTTAGGCACTGTTGCAGGAACCTCCATACTCACGAATTCAAGGGAAACTCCCTCAAAGGTGACATCACCCCTAGTACTAGCAGTCTCAATTGGTGTATACATGACGCTGTTAATGAGGTTATGATAGGACTCAGACATAGGGCTTGCAAGAAAATTTTCAAAGAGACCATGCAACAAACAACAACACTTAGAAATTCTTAGAACGAAAATTTTTTCTCGTTGGACAACCATTTGTAATTTATAGGCAATTTTGATTTCAAATTTGACCATTCCCCCAAAAATCCATCCAATAATGTGATATTGGCGACATATTTTCAAAGATTTCACACTTGATTTCAGCCTTAAATGCCTTAAATATCAGCCGCCTTCTCCTATTAACCATCTTGTAGTAGTCAAATCATGAATAGTGATAGCAACAGTCACTTTCTGGCTATGCTACGTAGCCTTTTGTCCTATATCATAGCTCCCTTCGCACGTCCACTGATATGGTGACACCCTTCTATTCCACGCAGACCCCTCATTGTGCAACTCTATAACCCGGGCAGTGTAGTTTATAGTCCCGCACCTCCTTGCAGCTGCCTAGAGCACTAAGACTGTGCTATTGTCATATAGTCATCTGGCCAGATTGCTGATGTATGACTTCAATTGGTTGTCATTTACCTTCCCAGGAAATGGATGTTCATTCAATTTAACAAGCTAAACTTCTCCACCATCAGTAATCTCCTTGATAACATACAGCCCTAGCCAATGCATCTGAAATTTTCCTAGAAACTTATCAAACTTACAGGCATATAATAAAACTAAATAGTTTACCTTGAAGGTGCATAGTTTGATGTGTCGATCGTGCCATGTCGTTTTGCGCTCCTTCAGAACTTGTTGATAGAATCCAGCCAAGAATCTATCTTCCTCCAGCTTTGTCAACTGCACAAGCTGATCTTCTAAGGGTTCGTGGTCCACCATTCCTATGAACGCTGCTATGTGTAGGCTAGGCACAACATACTCCACAGGCATCACAGCCATAGACCAACCTAAATGGTGTCTGTCTAGTCATCTTTTTACAAGTAGTTCTATAATCCCATAGCACCGCTGGTACATGCACGTCCTAGTCATTCCTCTATGCATTGCAGACTTTTGTTAGCGCATTCTCCAATATCTTATTAAACACTTCCACTGTCCCATTGGCCTGAGGATGATATGGTGTGCTCTTTTGATGATACACTTGGAACTCTTCTGTCAACGTGTTGATCATTTCATTAAGGAAGTGCGTACCGCGATCACTCATCAAAACCTTTGGGCAACCAAACCTGTTTAGCACATATTCAAATAGGAACTTCGCTATTGTTACCCCTATACAATCCTTCACAAGTTGCGCCTCCGCCCATCTGGTCAAATACTTGGTCACGGTGATGATATAACGTGCACCCATCTTCTTTCCTAGAGGTTGAATCAACCCTACAAAATCAATCGCCCATTTCTCAAATGGCTGCAATGATACCTATGGATTCAAAGGTATCTCATCCCTCCGCGATGGCCTACCGGTTCTCTCACATGCATCACACACCCTACAGTATGCTTTGGAATCCTTATGCAAGGTTGGCCACCACAACCCAACACGTAAAATATTCCACACTGTTGCTTTCCCTGCATAATGGCCTCCCCAACCCCTCCATGAGCTTCAGCTAAGATACTGCTACATTCAAAATCAGGCAAATATCGTCATAATATCTCATCCGATCCCATTTTATACAAGTGACCTGCAATAATAGTAAAATATTCCATGTGCACCACCAATTCCTTCTCTTGTTGACTCGTTTACCCCTCTGGAGCCATTCTTGTAGTTAGGAAGTGGATGATGTCCACAAAATGATTGTCTGCCACGTGCACTGCAAAGAGTTGTGCATCAGGCAGTCCTTCCTCCAAACTAGTAGGCTCCTCTCCTATTTCAATGTATGACAGGTGATATGGCCTTGCATTCAATCGTCCTGGATTTACAATTACTTCGAAATCATACTCTTGAAATAACAATAGCCATCTACATATTCCCCCCCCCCCCCAACACTGGCTTGTTGACCAGGTAATTTAATGCAGAATGACCTGTGTACATCTTAAAGTGTCTCCCTAGCAAGTAATGCCTAAACTTCAGGAGTGCGTACACCATAGCCAACCCTTCACGCTCCATTGTCGAATAGTTATTTTCAGCCTTGGATAGCTTCCTACTCACAAATGCCATCGAGTGATTGATTTCTCCTTCATCAACCCGTGTTAGTACTGCTCCCAGCGTAATACATGATGCATCCACATGCACATGAAATTCCTTCTTCCGACCTGGGAGGACTAGGATCGACGTGGTGACCATCTTTTCTTTCAATACATCCAAGCTCCACTGACATTCTTCATTCCAATATAATGTAGCATCCTTCTTCAACAATTTTTCCATCGGTGTAGTAATTTGGGCATAACCCTTGATGAACTTTCGGTAATAACCAGTATGACCTAGTGTTGCGCGCAGTTGTTTAACACTTCATGGTGCCTCCAAATTGATTATAACCATGATCTTAGCTGGGTCCACCATTAATCCTTGTAAGCACATTACATGTCCCAACAAGATTCCAAAAGGGACCCAAAATAGACACTTCTTCAAGTTTAGCATGATCTGATAAATCCAGCACGTATCCATCATCAAGCACAAACTAGCTACATGGCGCTTCATGAGCCCAAACAACGTCCAATCATCAAAGTATAACTCCAAAAACTTGTGAATGAACTCTTTGAATGCTGCAATGACTATGCGTGAAAAGATCATTGGTGCATTCTTCAGTCCAAAATGCATTACCGTATACTGGAAGCATCCCCACTCAGTTGTGAAGGTCGTCTTACTCCTATCTTCTACCGTTATCTTGATCTGATGGTACCCCGAGAACCCATTAGTGAATGAATATGCTTCTTGTCCTCCTACATTATCCAGCACTTCATCAGTGAATGGAGTTGGAAAAGGATCATGTACGCAAGCATCATTCAGCTTCCTGAGATCTATGCATATCCTTATTTCATCCTTCTACTTCTTTTCTTGGACAACCATGGGACTTACCTAGTCGGACTCCTCCACTAGTTCAATAATTCTTGCTGCCAACATTTTGTCCAACTCCAAGAAAACCTTTTCCTTGTACTTAGGATTAAGGTGATATGACCTCTGCTTCATAGGCTTCGCATCTGGTTTCAACATTATCTTCATCACTCCTAAATCTCCTATTATCCTCCTTTAAGTTTGAAAAATTTGTAGGGAAAAAATACTGGTATTCGCAGAGCAACTCAGCGACCTTATCCACCGTAGCATCATCCCAGTAGTCCCCTATCTTCACAAACTTTGGCTCCACCTCTGTTCCAATGTTCACTTGTCTAGTTTTCAGTGGCGCGATGATATCTGGATTCTCTATCTGTGGCCCCTCAACTTCACGGTGACCTTCTGTCTCTGGGATATTAATGTTCCTTGGATCCTCCTCTTCTTCTTCAACAGTCACATTGTAGCACTCCAGTGCATGGCACAGCTGGGTGGTCCAATCTAGTTGAATCAAATCCATGAGGTCCTATAGTATTCTGAAGATCACTGCCTTGACCTCCTACAATGCTTCATCGATGCATTCGAATCCATCCTCATTAATGAATGTCATCAAGAATCCTTGCCTCAAAATATCCCATTCATCTATGTCATGGCAGAGCTCTATTTCCAGGTACTAATTCATTGGTATTACATCCAAAGTGTGACAAAACAGATGCACCCACTCTGGTTGTGGTTCTTCTCCATAAGCATCAATCCATTTTTCTAAGTGATCGTGTGGATCTCTCCTCCCATCATATTTCTCTATCAATTACACCTTTGGGCGACCAAACGCACCCTCATCATTCTTCTATATTTGCGCCATCCATCAAAATTATTTGTATGTGTACCGCACCATCTAGCAGGCATAGCACGCAGCACCAAGTCCAAGGCTTGGAAGTGATGCTTCTCTAGCATTTCCCTTTCAAATGCATCCAAAAATTTATCGATGTCAGTCAAACCATCATAATAAGTAAAACTTCTTACCTCCGATGATACACAGTGCAATGACTTAGTCATCATATTACAATGCAGTGCAGCCACTTAATGTAATCAATTCTACTAGTGTTCCAATTCCTCATCTGAATTTGATGTGTAGTAGCTTTCGCAATCCCATGCAATACGTCCATCAGCTGTCAGATTCACCTAATCTTGATCTCATGTTGTTATCTTATAAATCTAGTCCAAATCATCATCACTTTCATAATCGTGGACCGGTTCAGTATAGCGCGGTCCTTCTGCAAGGTCCAAAGGTACTACTACGCAGAGCAACTTTCTTTCAAATGATATCATCCACTTATTCAAGTTGATCAGTGCATTCATGTCAATAGCCCAGTCGATCCCAAGGAGTGTGGGGTAGGGATTTTAGTCATCGACAATCTATCACCTCAAAATCTGCCAATGCGCTCGCACCTTCAATATCTACTATTACTCCCTGTGATATTCCCATGAGGATAATATTTTGTTGATTCGCCATCCTCAATTCAATCAGAGACCACTGCAATAGGTCTCTCCATTCTCTCCCATTTTTGTTTAGACAAAACATTCGCATCTGACCCAAGATCCAAAATAACTTGGTCCATTTCATATTCGCCTATTTAGCGGTGAGCCTCATCTCATGCCCCGTTCTTGCCTTATGCTTACCAATTTTCCTGACCATGTGTGGTCTCTCCAAAGAATTTTCTTTACCAACGCATTTATTTATCAACTCTTGTAATCCTTTCACACCCTTTCTATCACACAACAACTTCATACAGGTTTCCAAAAAGGTAGTAAGCATGGATGGGTCCATTTCTTTAGACTCATTATCTTGGATTCCTGAGGTAGATGCCTCAACAAAGCTTTTCTTCACTTCCATGAAGGTTTCTTTCGCGCGTTCTAGGTCAAAGCCCACCTCCTTCTCTTGAGCTTTGAAAACACAATCAATTTCTTTAGGCTTCTTTCCCTTATCTTCACCAGTCGTCATTCCACTTCACAGCACTATATTCACATTAGGATCCTCTTCACATGGTTCAACACTCATCATCTGCAGGTTCTGGGTAGGTTGTTGAGGTTGTGTCCCCTTTTCACACATCTTAGCTATTAATATACTATATTCTTTTGTCACATGGTCAAACTAAGTACAGTATCAGCATGACAAGCACGTTGGGTTCATACATTCTCGTGCGTAGTGTCCTGGTCTTCCACAATTGTAGAAAATAACTTGCCCCGACCTCTCACAGGTCCTCCTCTATCTCGGCCTCATCCACGCCCCTGATATCCTCCTCGTGCTCCCCCAATGCCTTGATCAGAAGCCGAGTTTTAGTCTGCATCCGATACACGAGCATTATATCCATCATTAGCTCATAACTATGGCAATTACGCTCATCGTGACCCACTGATTTGTAGAAGTTACAGAAGATTTGTTGTAGTGTCTGTGAAAATTTCTGCAGCAAGTGACAATTGTCTGTCACATCTTTTCCAACTACCTGATAGATAGCACACCACAGCATAGGCCTTGTACTTGGCCCTGCTTGAGTTTTCAACCTCAAAGGCATCGACCCTCCTCCTGCAACATAATTCGTGAAGACAAGGCAATGATATTTATCATGCCCTTGACTCTTACATTTCAAACACCAAACTTCTTCGTGCACTTCTGGTCAAGCCACTCTATCCTCCTTTAGACTTTGAAACTCTAGGCAAATATTATGCAACTCCACGTGAATCTGTTGAACCCCCAAAGAAGCATCTTGAATTGGTGTCTCATGCAATCTCCAGGGCTTCCGCCTGGGTCCCAATATTTTTTTGTGATAAGGAAACCCTTAGATGAGGCAACACAAACCATTCGTAGTACTGCCCATCTGTAATATTCATGTTAGCTTCACGGATCTTTCATTTCAGTCTCTGTTCCATCTCCCAGGGTGTCTCGCCAAGCTTCGTCATGATCTCCTTAAATCCCACTATCGACTGCGCTTCAGACTTGGGTGTACTAAATTCCTTATTCAACGGAATCTAAATATCCGCCAACACAGTCATCGGGTTATCAGTGCAGTACTTGATGTACCACGTTATCGCGTGATGTTGTAAAGTAGTAACCAATGTTTCTTTCTTCATCTGATCATCTGTAATGTTCTGGGCTTGCCACACAGCCTTTGCAACAAACCAAAACTAGTCTGAGTCCTCATTTCCCAAGCCCTTAAAAATGGGAAACTTCACTGTATTTTCCATATGGAATGGTGGTGGAGGTGGTGGCAATGTGGGCGAAGGTGTATGCGATGGAGTTGAAGATAGAGGTGGGGTGGGTTGTGGCCCTATTTTGCTCCTTCATTGTCACTCAGAGGAGGCTCAATCAGTGGGCTAAATTCAAGTCCTATTCCCCTTCTTTCTCTGAATAACTTTCCACTTTGTGTAGCTCCAAACATCAAGGTAATTGCATAACCCGCTTTTCACACAAGAGCATTTTAATCCAAGTGTTCAAAGATCTCAAATACTTACCTCGTGGTCCCTTGAAGAAGCGTTTCTCTGCTTCGTTGTAGCTGACCGAGGTATCGATCGCGAACTCTGTCACAAATCCTCTGATGATACGACCAAGCCAATGATCAACAATGTGCGCGATCTTATCTTCAGAGGCTTCTAATCTTCGCACTAACTCTGGTGTCCCTATCCATCTGCTAATTTAGCGATCCACTTGTATAGCTCGATCGGGAAGGAAAAAAAGAAAAAAAATTGTATCTCTGTGTAAAGACACCTGTTCAACCACTATTCTTTCATTAATCATGGATTTCTGTTTTCTTGCGCCGCGAGTTCATGGATTTTCCTATCCAACCAATCCTCAATTTCCTTCTTAGTTGGATTCCAATGATGCGACATCACACATATCTTTATGCAGATCCCGGTCCTGGAAATGGAACCATTTGTTGGCTTAGTGGGTCCTAACCCAAGTTTGGAGTTAAGTTTGCCAAACAAATCGTTACACTAATGTGCCTTTCGGCATCAATCCACGTAGTGTGGACTGAAGTCTCACCCGAAGCAGTATGGGGGAATGTTGGAACCAAGTTTCCACACCCAGAAATGGTTGTGATGTCGTTTTATACCCCTAATCTTCCTTTGTGCAAATCGATAAGCCCTTAAGGCTTATTGATATAAATTCCTCTTACCAGCCTCTAGACCTTCGCGAAGGTCTGAGACTGTCTTTTGCATACCTTAAACAGTCGAATGAACCACTTTTGCGGATCATAAATAGGTGAATCAACAGCTTTCATGCCTCTATAATTACTCTTAGTTTTTTATTTACCCAAATTGGCCTAAGTATCAGATATCTTTAACAGGTATTAAGATATTATTCATGTAAACAGATATTAGTACTTGCATTCATATAACAATGTAAACCATATAGAATCACTCATCAATACAGTATTAAATCATAAACCCATAATTCTTCATAACATAAACACAATCATTCATAATAAAAGTAAATGGAAAAAACATATATATTTCCAAAATAATCTCTTTATTGATGCTTCATATTTGCTTACAGGCTCAAGACTACCTTGCGCACTCAACTACAGGGGTCCGTGCACTCATCTACGGACTCTACTCTAGCCCTCTGCACACACAGCTCTAGAGCCACTCTTCAACTCTAAGACTCTTCGCTCTTCATTTCTAATGACCCATTACATTCATCATCAACTATGAACTATCCTACCTTAGACTCTCTAAGACTCTCCTTTTTATACAATCCCATGGTCCGCAAACCATGAGTAGGTCTATACAAGCCGACATAACTTACATAAAAGAAGGGAAAATCCCTTTATGAAACTTACTATCTACATGCTCCGTGACCACAACTTGGGGAGACTTTACACTTTACATAAAAAAATAATTGGCTTTTTTCCCCAAAACTTGGGCTTTTGCCCCAAAATTGACCACAGGGGACCCTATCCCAACAGAATGACAAATCCAATGACTGAGACCCTAGTGACCTAATAGATGACAGTGAGTTAGATGAATACCATGATAATGAGACTAATATGACCATAAATCTCTTCAGAGATGGTATATCCAAATGTATAATGATAGTGTCCAAAACATGGCAATTTATAAAGGAATAATTGACAGCCTAGACTTACTAACCAGTGACCAAAGTTTTTGAATGGAAGACCTAGTGAAATGATAAAAAACTTGACCTTAAACCCTGATGGACATTCTAAAAGAAAACATTTGATCACTGGTGGTAGGAAAAATTGATTGAAACTAACACTCGCTATGACTCAACTATTTATAGCTTTCCTTTATTCAGTACCATGGTTTGCAGACCATTGGAGAATCTTTAAAATTGACCAAAAATAAGGGCTAAGACCATTTTGACTCCTACCTATATGCGCGCTCCGCATCCACATATTGCGGAGACTTTACATTCTTTTTACAAAAACGTTTACAAAATTGGGTTAAATTAACCCCAAAACTAACCCTAGGGACCCTATCCCAATAGGCCCCCAACACAAAGATCATGACTCACCCTCGAGTCACTTAGCTAGTGTCGCGATCTTGCTGAGAAGACCACCTAGCTCAACCTCCATCACTACAACTTTTGCAGCGCTCTGTGCCACTGCCTACTATACCTCTTCGACCAATTTCTCCGTGGTTGGCCCTTCCACTGATAGGCGCATGGTCCTCTGCATCTATTGTAGACCCTTGATCTTTTCATTGGTGATAGAGTAAGTTGAAAAGCTTCATTTAGCCACAGCTATAATCTAGCCTTTAGCAAGACCTCTTTCCTCTGCAAGTCCTTCACTTGTGTGAACATTTGTTCCCCTCCTATAACTTCGCTAGGCATTGTGCTAGCGCTAAAGTGCATGCAATCACTCGGACCTGATCATTGCATTTCTGTAACATCTGTGTTTAGATTCTGCAAGTTTGCATCCTCTTGTAGCTTCATCCATAATTCCATCACTGCATCAAAAATTGAGGAGCGAGCATTGACTGCAGCATTCAATATATTCATTCCCTCCTTGATTGTTGCTCAGCGATGCTCCCAGACCTCAGATGGAGTCATTGGCATAATTTCAACTGCAGCACTACTATTTTAATTGGAAATTGGAGGTCACCCTACCAACTTCATCCTTTGATGCACATACTGCAGCAGCCAATTTCCTCACTTCAGTTGAGGCCACTACATCCTCTAGTATGTTCAGTTCAAGTACCGACTTTCAAGCCTGCTCGATTGTTGTTTCTAGGCTCTGTCATCATCTCTGCAATTCCTCATTTTCCTTTAGCGCCTGAGTTTTCTCTGTAAAAATATGTTCATTGTTGACCTTAAGCTCACTGACGACGATGAGGGTGCATTGTTCCCTAATCCTCAATTCTTCTAACACCCCCTGATGCAACGCATGAAGGGTTTGGAGTAGCAGCGCGGCCCAATTCAGCCCCATGTCCTTTACTGTATTAATCACAATGTGATCCTCTTCTGATTCTGCGCGAATGGACCCCTTTGGCAATGGAATGACTATGAGGTCTAGAGTTTGTTCTAGCTCTGCCACTATGTTACTTCCCTGTGTCAAGCTCACGTGCACTTCGCTCGCTTGCCTAACACCCACCTGGATCCTATTTGCCTAGATCTACGACTCGCATAGATCTTTTTGGATGCTCCCCAGTGTCTGCATATATTGTTGCTCAAATTGTTGCACCATGTCCATTTTCATGTCCCACACTTTGTCTCTGATCTCATTGATATCGCCTTCTATCAGCACCATGGGATCAATATGTGTCTACTTATCAAACTTATGCTTTTTCCATTGTCCACCCATCTTCTCTTGCCCTCATCTCTTTAAAATGAAAGGAGTGCACTTCTCCTCACCACTGCTCCTCCCTACTCTGACAACTCCTTCTCATCAGTATGATGCAAAGTAGACTTTCAATGCTCCTCGGTATCTTGTTGTTCCTTATCTACCTTCTCCTTAGCAGCGCACTCTTTCTCCATTTGTTCCTTCTCCATAGTTTCCTTAGGAGCTCCCTCCTTATTTTGTTCGGCCAAGGTGCACATGGCATTCTGAGCGTCATCCTTCTGCTTCTGTAGAGCAGAGCTTTCTACGCCTTTTCTTTTTCCCAGATCCAATATCATAGGTTTGCGCCACTCTGTTGGTCAATACCCTACAAAATCTTACAGATCCGTCTTCAATACCAAATAAGGCAACATATGCCATGTGAGCTCTGGGTCCTTCCATGCTCAGATTGACACATTGTGGAAGTTGGCCTTGAACTTCGCATAGGCCATCATTTGCTTGAACAATGTTGGGGACAACCTTGGCCTCTGATTAACCACCATCTGAAGATCCATCTCCATCAGGACCCAGAAAATCTTTGTCTCCTTGATTCATGTCAGATCCTTTGTAGACCATAGCGAGGCGAACCGTGCTGCCTCGAGTAAATCTTCATTGTGCAGAGGAAATTTGTTTTCCTATGGCAACTTCCAAGCAACTAACATGATAGATAATAATAGCCAAGAAAATTGAAATGGCTTGCTTTCCTCTTGGGATTCTCGGCAATTCGCGAGGAACTCCCGGTAGAGATACTTGGCCCAATTATACTAAACGCCCTTCACACACTGAGATGCAAGGAACACTACTGGTGCCAAAAATTCATTCATGTGACACTTCCTCATGATCTTTCCTGTGATAATCTAGGCAGCGAACTGTACTACCTGGTGTTGAATTGAAAGGATAGAGTATCCGCGCTAATTTTTCACAAGACCATACTCTTTCTTCATTTTGTTAGCAAATTCTTTCTCCCCAGTTTTCCCTCCAAACTCCTTGGCAGGGTCTGCTATTTTGTGAGGCAACTTCATTATCCTGTGGATCAACATCTATGTTATTGGAATGGGCTTCCCAATCCACACACACCCATCATGCACCAGCATGAGGAGCTGGTGCACACATACCTTACTGATAGTTGACCGATGATAGTGCGACACTAAGAGCATGTTCAGCAGTCCTGCCTGCTCAACGCCACGGACCCACTTCATGGGCTCCAACTGCGTAACCCATGTCCCATTATAATATATATTTTCCATATACTTATGGGTCTCTAAGTGTGGGAACTTTTCATGGTCGGCGAGGTCCCATTCCTCCATTTCCAAGACCGGAATTCGTGCTAATATGGGACCTTCAAATTTGACCTGCTTGGGAAGCACGGGAGTCGACACCATAAACTTTCTAGAATTTGGGTCCTTGGGCACTTTGGTTCTTCCCTTCCATGGAGGGATATACTTAGGAAGCCTTGTGATAGGCTTGATTTCTTCGGCATCAACTTCTTCGACACCTTAGTACTCCTCCTCTTCTAAATCCACAAATTTTTCAGCTGCTTGTCTTTTTTCTCCTTCTACCTCACCTCTGGATTCTTCCTCAGTGACATTCTCACTGGCACTAGATTCTTATACTTTTCCTTCACAGTGGAGTGCTTCTCCCTTGCGGTCGATTTTTTCTCTTTTGTGGCAGTTTGTTTCGGCCTAGGCAACCTCAGCGTCGTAAGCACACCGAGCATAGCTTCCATACTGGTTACGTTGGGGCCTGGCGCATCAGGAATAGAAGATTTTGAACTTATATCTTTGGCAAGGTTTGTAAAGGTCATTTTCTTAATGAATCATTCTCGAGTTGTTGCGATGTAGCTTGCAAACGAGGGGCATGTCACAAACTCTTCCTAGAATGCACGATTCATACGCTTAAGATAGCAAAACATGCAAGCAACTCTCATAATGCAAAGTGTTTTTCGTTGGACCAACACAAGTAATTTATAGGGGGTTTTGAATTCAAATCCGACCGTTCCCCAAAAATTATGATAATAAATTCTCGTTTGGCGACAGATCTCCAAAGATTTTCGCAATAAATAGTACCTACCCGCTCCCCTTAACTATTTTTAAGCCATCAAATCATGAATAATAACCTCAATGGTTACCTCTGGACCCACCTACATGGAACCATCCTCTATGGCATGGCTCATGCAGCACATCTTCACTTGCCACACCCCTGCCATCCATTGCGCAGCCTCCCTACAAAGATTTTCCCTAAGTTGGGCAGCGTAGTTTATAGTCCCACAATCCCTTGCCGTTTCCTAGATTACTGAGACTGTCCTACTGCAAAATAGTCATTGTGCAGGGCAAAATCCCCTGATTACATATTCAATCTACTACCATTCACTTTTCCATGGAATGGTTCCCCATTAAGCTTCACGAGTTGAACTGCACCACCATCTGTGATCTCTTTAATAACATACAACCCCAACCAGTTCATTTGAAATTTTCCTAGAAACTTCGTGAACTTCCTGTCATATATTAGCACCAAATCATCCACCTTGAACGTGTGCAAATTAATATGCCTATCGTGCCATGCTTTCTCACACTCCTTTTGCACTTGTTGATGAAATCCTGCAAGAAATCAACCTTCCTCCAACTCCATCAAATGCATGAGCTGTTCCTCCAAGGTCTCGCAGTCCGCCATCTCGGTCAGGGCTGCAATCTGTAAACTTGGCACAATATACTCCGTCGACATGACTGCTTCAATTCCATAGACCAACCTGAACATAGTTTGTCCTGTCAACTTCTTACAGGTCGTCCTATAAACCCATAACATAGCAGGGACGTGCATTTCCCAATCAGTCCTTTGCAAGTTGCATACCTTCATCAATGCATTTTCCAAAATCTTGTTAAAGGTCTCCACTGTTCCATTCACCTATCGGTGATAGGGCATGCTCTTTTGATGATACAACTGGAATTCTTAGAGCATCGCGCTGATAGTCTCATTCAGTAAATGGGTACCCCTATCACTCATGAATATTTTAGGGAAACCAAACCTAGTCGAAACATACTCAAACAAAATCTTTGTAGTAGTGATTGCTGGACAATCCTTCATTGGCTATGCTTCTGCCCATTTGGTCAAGTATTCTATAGCAGTGATGATATATCGTGCACCCATCTTCTTTCCTGGTGGTTGTATGGGACCTATAAAATCAATGACCCATTTCTCAAATACCTACAATGAAACTTGGGAATTTAAAGGCATTTCATCCCTTCGCGAAAGCCACCCCATCCTTTGGCAAGCATTGCACACCTTACAATATGCCTTAGAATTCTTGTGTAATGTTGGCCACCATAACCCAACGCATAAAATCTTTTGTGCGATCTCTTTCCCTTCATAGTGACCTCTTGGCACTCCCCCATGGGCTTCAACTAGGATACTCATGCGTTCAAACTCTAGAACATATCTTCGCAATATCTCATCCGACCCCATTTTATACAAATGACCCGCAATTACCGAAAAGTCTGTAGCGTGAACTACTAACTCCTTATGCTGCATGGAATATCCTCAAGGAGTGGTTCCTGTCGTTAAAAACTGAATAATGTTAGCAAAATGATCATCTGCGACACGCACTACAAAGAGTTGCACATCCGGCAATCCTTCTTCCAAATTACTTAGCTCTTCCCCTATTTCAATCCATGACAGATGGTGTGGTCTGGCATTCAACCTACTTGGCTTAAAAATCACTTCAAAGTCATATTCCTGGAACAATAGTAACCATCAGCATATATTCCCCCCCAACACAGGCTTATTGACTAGGTATTTTAGCGCGGAGTGATCCGTATACATCTTGAAGTGTCCTCCCAACAAATAATGTATGAATTTCTGTAGCGCGTTGACCATTACTGGCCCTTCGCACTCTGTAGTGGAATATTTTTTCTCAGCTTTAGATAACTTTCGGCTCGCAAAAGCTATAGGATGATCAATCTCTCCTTCTCATGCTTGTGTTAATACTACTCCCAATGCAATGCATGAGGCATCAACATGCACATGAAACTCCTTTTTCCAATCTAGAAACACCAAGATAGGTGCTTTCACCATTTTCTCCTTCATAACATCCAAGTTGCGCTGACAATATTCATCCCAGCAAAACATCGCATCCTTCTTTAACAAAATTTTCCATCAGCGTGGTGATCTGTGCATGCGCCTTGATAAACTTCTTGTAGTACCCAGTGTGTCCCAATGTTATACACAGTTGTTTCACATTCATAGCGGGTGAAAAATTCACAATAACGGTGCAAGGTCCACCATCAATCCCTGCTTACATACAACATGGCCAAGAAAAATCCCAAAAGGTACACAGAATATACAATTTTTCAAGTTCAGCGTGATCTGATACCTTCGACAGGTATCCAGCATGAGGATCAAACTCACAACATGCCGCTTCACCAACCCGAACATAGTCTAGTCATCAAAATATACTTCCAAGAACTTGTGAATAAATTCCTTGAACGCCGCAATCACCACTTGGGAAAAGATTGCAGGTGCGTTCTTCAATCTGAATGGCATATTTGTATATTGGAAGAAACCCCATTTCATCGCAAAGGTTGTTTTACTTCGATCCTTTGGCAAGATTTTTATTTAATGATAACCCAAAAAACCATCAGTGAATGAATATGCCTCTTGTCCGCCAACATTTTCTAATACTTCGTCAGTAAATGGTGTCGGAAACGGATCATGTACACAAGCGTCATTCAGCTTCCTTAGATCTACGCATATGTGGATTTCTCATTTATGTTTCTTTTCTTGGACTACCATTGGGATTACCCAATCGAATTCTTTGATAGGCTCAATAATGCCAGCTTCCATCATCTTATCTAGTTCGAGTCACACCTTCTCCTTATACTTTGGATTCAATCGATAAGGCCACTGCTTAATAGGCTTCACATCTGGTTTCAATGTAATCTTGATAACGCCTAAATCTTCGACAATCCCTTTGAAATCCAAAAACTTTGTTGGGAACAAATCCTGGTACTCACACAATAGCTCAACTACTTTATCAACTGTATCTTTGTCCCAATAATCTCCTATCTTTGCGAACTTGGGTTCTTCTTCAGACCCAATGTTTATTTATCGAGTTCTTAGAAGCTCTGATATATCTAGGTTCACCACCTTCAGTCCTTTGACTTCGCATTTTCCTTCAGTCTCAGGGATGGTAATTTTACGTGGGTCATCCTCTTCTTCAGAAATCACATTATAGCATTCCAACACATGGCATAGCTATGTACTCCAATCTCCTGAGTCCATTTGACATGTTCCATCAACATTCTAAATACAACTGCTTTAATTTCTTGCAGTGCTTCATCAATGCTCTCAAACCCATCCTTGAAGCTGAATGTTAATTGAAAAATCTCCCTTAAAGCATCCCATTCAATCGTTCCATGGCGAAGCTCCGACTCCAAATACCAGTTCATTGGGATTGTATCTAACGTATGAAAAAATATATGCACCCAGTCTGGTTGTGGTTCTGTTCCCCAGGCCTTAGTCCATCATGCTGAATGATTGTACGAATCATCCTTTCCACTATATTTTTTTGTCATCCTAGTGTTAGCATAACCAAACGTTAACCTCATCATTCTGCAATATTCTCTCCATCCAACAAATCTCTCCTTATGCGCACCCGACCAACGGGTAGGCATAGCTCGCAATGCCAATTCTAGTGCCTGGAATCGATGCTCTTCCGATACTTCCTTTTTGAATTCATCTAAAAATAATTCCACATCAGTCAACCCATCATAATGCAGAAGGTTTGTTACCTCAGTTGAAACACACTTTAACGACTTGGTCATTATGTTGCTATTGGGTCATGGAAAAGGTATGCATTTACTATTAACTTATTATCCTTTTCCTTTATTCTCATCCTTTCTATATCTCAATGCGTTAATCTATTAAGAAATTACGGTAAGAAATACATAAATTATTTACAGTTATGCTTTGGATAATTATCATCTTTCTTTATACAGAAAAGTACGAAAAGGGAAAATTGTTGTTCCCTAACTAAGGGATAACAAAAAAGCAACAAGCTAAGGAAGCATGTGGCGGTTGCAGATACGTCCAAAAGAAAATCAACAGGATCAGCGTGAGAAGGGAAAGATGTTTGTAGTTAGAAAATTGCATGAATCCCTCAGGATCGAGAGATCTTGAGGGATCACTTTTATCATCTATCTTTTTACCCCTTTCTCATTATAAGAGGCAACGATTGTAAGTAGAAAGGGGACGACTATTGTTATTGCTATTGTAATTCTCAATTACGGAATTTCACTGTAGCGAAGAACACAAATACGTTGTAATACTCTTTCATGATTAATATATAAGAGGAGTTGTTGTTCCTTTTCATTTATCTAAAGTAACCAGCAGTGTACACTGGCGGCTAAGGGCCCGGCTTCCAGTGGAATTCACTACTTCACCTGTGTCATATATTTCTGATTCTTGCAAGTGTGACAGTTGATAGTTTATTGCTTTCTACTATTATTATTTCGTTTTTGTTCCTTATTTCTTTGCGTTGATAGAATAGCTCTGTTTTATATAATTTACAACATTATTGTTTAATTAGTTTCCTTTCGCTTTGGATTGAGTTTCCTAGATGAATATCCTGCTCAATGTAATCAACTGTAATGAGAATTAACTATTGTTGTTAGTCTCTCAGATTGATGTCATCGTTGTTTTATAGAGTAGTACATTTGATTTAAATTCAATCAGTCTCTAAGAGAAGACTTATCACTGTTGTACTCTTAAATGATACTACTCTTACTTGAATTGCATATTTCTGTTACCAAAATTGTTATAGGATTTGATTTCAATGAAGGATTGAGTTTTCTTTTAATTGCAATTAGAATTTACTTGTTGCATCCATTTACTCTTGTATTTAAAAGATCTATACTGTAATTTAGAAGCATTACTCTCTGAGTTAAATAGCCGCAACATACTGTGTACACTCTTGAAATAGAAAGACCTGCTCAGATTGATAATTAAAGTGAAGATAATTAGGAGTTAAAAAGGCACCTTTTATCACTCAACATTTTTGCACCGTTGCCAGGGATAGTGTAGCCATTTCTAAGGAGTAATTTACATCTGATGATTGTTGTTGAAGAAGAATTGGCTTTTGAAAACGGAAGGTAAGAACCTATGTAACGAGCAAGTAAAGTGCTTGCTCCTCCACCCACTTTTCAGCACAATTATAGAAATCTGAAGTAGTTATTTGTTGCTTATCTTTGGGAGAGAACTGGGTATTAAAAACGAAAGGTAAGAACCTACATACAAAGCATGTAAAATTCCTACTCCCCCGCCCACTTTCCAGCGGAATTGTTAAGAACTTAGGGTAGAGATAAACATTTGAATTGTTTTCATGAATTACTAAGAAGAAAAAACCCGAAAACAGTCCAATTCCACTACCAAAACCTGACAGATCTAAGGGCCCAGTGACCCTTGGATGATCAATGTTCATAGATGATATATTAAAGAAAGCCGAATCTCAGCCATCAGTAGGTCCTAGAAACGTTGCTTCCAGACAACCAATTGTCTCCCTTCGGGCCACAAGCTCACCATTTGTAGCCTACGCTGAGGTCCATAGCAAAATAATGTGAACTGAGCAAAGTTTTCAAGAGATTGAAAATTTGCACCAAATTTCCTCACAAGAAGGGAATTCTTGTAATATTCGTGAAGGAGGAGGAGAAACAAGGGAAACAAAGGAACCAAGATTCCCTCAAGTAGTAATTCAACAAGGAACACCTAGTATCCCAGATTGAGTGAGTGTTGTTAAGATCATTCCCACCCCTTCTAATCAGCCTAGGTGTTATAGACATTTTTGTGCCTTACAGCATGAAGCATGAAATGTCCATAATCTAAGGGATCCAAAGTCCCTAAACATGTTGTTCCTACCCCTAGGGGAACAAGGTCAGCAAACCACAGCAATCCAAACAAGTTCTCCACTGAAAATTACTCAAAAACAAGGCAATTCTGGATCATGTCAACTGCTCCACTGAGCCTCTGCGCTGAATGTCAACTGCTCCATGGACCACCTGCATTGAATGTCAACTCCAAAAAAGGCTACCTGCACTGAGCGAGTTTTGACATGTGGAAGTCTCATTCCTCAATGAGTCAATGCCCAGGAAGCTTCCAAAATGACACTTGGATCAAGGAATTCGACTGGTGATGAGTAAGAGGTTCTAGATCTCCAAGTGGAAGCAAGAACCTCCAAGTGGACTCAAGAACTGAAGAAGAACTGGAGTG